>CM067852.1:13573396-14773396 GCA_034638295.1 Phortica okadai
ACTCCAAATTTGGTGTGCCTATCTCTAAAGATAGAAAGTTTTTTCCCGAGGTTGCTCCAGTCATTTGCCCCTCACCCCTAAACTAAGTCAAAAAAGGGGGAAACAAAATAAACTTGATCTGCTGAAGGAATAACAGAATCGAACTGCGAAGAGCTTTTGGTCCTATCTATTATAGTTTCCGAGATCGACGCGTTCATACAGACGGACAGACGGACATGGCTAAATCGACTTCTCTTTCGATACTGATCAAGAATATATGTATATACTTTGTATAGTCGGAAATGTCTCCTTTAAGGTGTTACATACATTGTCGATGCGCACAAAACTAATATACCCTTGTACCATAAGGTTTGTTTCATGCCTGCGTCTATGTGAAGCTCGTAGTCCATAGACACAGCCGGCAGGTTGTCATACCACTGCTGCTTTTGGCATGCAGAGAAAAAAAAAAATGTTTTTTTTCATGTTTGTTGTTGTTTGCTTTGACGTTAATATTTTCATTGATTTAAATTTTATAAAAAAGAGAAATAATAAAATTTTTCTAGCAAGACAATGTGGTATTTTGCTGACAGAATGAAAAGATTTCAAAAATGTCGGATAATGTCATTATATATCATAATGTTAAATCTTCGAAATGTTTATTATTTTCAATGTTAAAACTGTTGAAACTGTTAAAACCATGAACTTCTGTTAGCGTGCTTAAGCAATGTGTTAGCAATGTTAAATTTAACATTAGTAGTCGAAAAATTTTAAATTTAACATTAGTAATGTAATGTTATTAAGCTACTAATGTTATTTTGCCCGTTTTGTTTGGTTATGTTGACCATTTCTGAACATTATTACTTTTTTTCTTCAAATAATTTCAAATATCCATTTTATTTGAGTTATATTGATATTATAAGAAGGAAATTTTAAGAAATTTTAAGTTTTTATTGTTTTTGAATATTATAAATGCTGTCTCCTTCGGATCTTACAACCAGAGAGTATTAAAATATTACAAGAGACCGAAGGCCTCTCACGCTAAGCTTTCGGTTCTTGCGAATTAGCCGCCAAGTCACAGCGGAAAACTGTGCGACAGAGACGGAATGAGAAATGTATATATTTGACTCGCTCAGCCTGGAATTGTTTACATTTTTCGTTTTTTATACCCTGTACACATACTGTGTATCAGGGTATATTGTGTTTGTGCAAAAGCCAAATGTATGTAACGCACAGAAGGAGGGTCGGGGGACCCCATAAAGTATATATATTCTTGATCGGGACGACAAGAGAAGTTGATTAAGCCATGTCCGTCCGTCTGTCCGTCCGTCCGTCCGTCCGTCCTCACCAATGGTTCTCGGAAACTATAAGAGCTAGAGACTTGAAATTTGGTGGGTAGACTCGTGATGCTCGGCAGCAGATCAAGTTTGAATGGTTTTGTGCCACGCCCACTCCTTCCCGCCCATCCAGCACCGCCCACTTTTTGAAAACGCTATAAGTCGAGCATCCAAAGAGATAGAAACATGAAAGTCGGTATGTAGACTCAGTATGAGTAACTCTACAAAACTGCATACCACAATTTTACCCCTTCCCCTTAATTTCCCCTCCCCTAGTATTGTTCTTAAAAAAGCTATATCTCCAAAACTAACAAAGGTATGAACCTGAAATTTTGTAATACATCTTAAAAACTGCATACCACAAATTTCCCCTCTCTTTGATGGCTTCCCCTCAGAGACCCACAAACGTAAATTTTTCGTAAAATCCACATTTTTTGACCGATTTTCTTGATATTTTGAACACTATTTGAATAGGCGACGTCAGATCAATACGTTTTTGTAGATTGAGGGTGTGGCACCGCCCACCATGTGTGCAGGGTATTATATTGTCGAGTATACTCGACTATACCGCCCTTACTGGTTTTTTACTTTTGAGATGTTGCCACGTTTCATTTGCTTGTGCGCCGTGGACTTTTGTCTTGATTTTGGTTTTCATATTTTGTAAGTCCGGACGGACATTTCATATTCAATTATTTCAGCATATTTTTAGATCTAATGAAAATAATGACTTTTTAAACATTTATTTATTTATTTACAAACTTCTCTAATATAATAAAATAAAAGGAGAAGCAAAGGAAAAAGAAGCTATAGCTGGGAGCCTTAAGCTTACTTATATTATAGTAAATAATACAAATGAATCTTATAACTAATTTTCCTTAAATAAATATGTACTATTACAATTACATTAAATTACAATTGATTGGATCATATAATAATTTTTGAATAATTTTCTTATTATATCAAATAAGTTGGAATAGATTTGAAGCTTTTAGAAATTTTGCAATAAGAGAAATGTTTTGGTAGGTAGGTTGAGAAAGGTAAGAAAAAGGATTGGAGGAACGGAAAAATTTTGTTCTTAAGTTATTGAAATGAGGACATTGTATGAGGATATGTTTAAGGGAAATACGGGAATAAGAGTTGCAAAAGTGACATAAAGAAGGTAGAGATGAATTGAAAAGGTGTTGATGGGTAAGATTTGTGTGACCAAGACGAAGACGAATAAATTTGGATAGCTCTTTTCTGCTAAGGTGATGATCTCTCAGGGAGTGTTGATAATTGTAAAGTGTATGTTTATGTATGTTTATTGTTTTGTAATGTTGATTTGTATTATCCCAGAGAAGTGTGTTCAGGTTCTGAAAGTAGGACTTGGTGTATTTTAAAATATCTGATGTATTAAAATTGTCATAGAAAATCAGGGGAAGGTTAAAAGCAGATTTGGCAGCTTTGTCAGCTAGCTCATTGCCAGCAATACAGCAATGGCTAGGCACCCATATTAAAGTTATTCGAGGGAGATTAGCAGTTAACATTTGTCTAATGGAGGATGCATAGAAATTTGAATTAGATAAATTAGCAATGGCTTTTAAAGAGGAAAGAGAATCTGTGCAAATAGCGAAAAATCCACGTTTATTAATAGCTATATTAATCGCAATATAAATTGCTATGATTTCAGAAGAGAATATCGAAGTAAAATATGGTAGAAGAAATACTTTAGAGAAGGAACTAGATATAATGCTGCAAGAGGATGCACCATTGGATTGCGAACCGTCTGTGTATAAGAAAGAGTGAGAAGAGAAGCTATTCTTTAGTTCTAAAAATCGGTTTTGGTATGTTATTGGCAAGGTAGAAGATTTGGGAAGAGAAGCTAAAGTTAAGTTCAGACAACACGAGTTGAAGGACCATGGGGTAAGTCTATTGGCTTTGCAAGGAAAAGGTTTGATAGAAAATCCAAGGTTGTCCATAAAGAGACATGCCTTTTGAAGCGATGATATTAATTTAGGTTTTCTTTTAGCTTTAAGAATATTCTTGAGAGGGGTAGCTATGGGAGAGTCGTTGGCGTGAAGAATTGATTTAGATAGCTTAGCTGTGACAAAGTCTTTTCTAAGTTCTATGGGCATGAGATTGCATTCAAAAAGGAGGTTACGAGTGGGGGTCGATCTGAATGCTCCAAGAGCAAAACGTAGAGCAGAGTTATAAACGGATTTAACTTTATTGATGAGAGATTTAGGAGCATTACCATATAAAAACAAGCCAAAGTCAATTTTAGACATAATAATAGCCTTAACGACATTAACTAGAGAAAGCTGATTACAATTGTATTTGTTATTAGATAAACATTTGATAATATTGAGTCGATTGGTTAGGGAGAGAAGAAGATTAGAGATGTGGTCGTTCCATTTGTAAGAGCTGTTGAAAATAACACCAAGGATTTTAAGGGAAGATACATTTGTTATTGGGGCTATAGAAGGAGAGAACTTTATCGGACAAAATTTTTTTCTGCAAATATGAAGGTGTTTACATTTAGAGAGTGAAAGTTGAGCTCCTGAGTAATTACACCAGGAATTAATATCATTAATAAGATGGTGAATATCAAGAGTATTTTTTTTATTAAGCTTTTGAAATATATGATAATCATCGGCATAGGCGGAGAAATTAAATTGTTTGTGAGTGGAAATAGTTCTATTTAGTTTGTTATAAGCAATAAGGAAAAGGATAACTGAAAGAGGAGATCCTTGAGGAATACCATTATATAGAGGCCTAAAAGAAGACATATAATTGTCCACAAAAACAGTCAGCTTTCTATTAGTCATGAAGTTAAAAATGTAATTTATAATGTTAGTACCAACTTTCCAAAAACGTAGCTCATCAATTACAGAATGGATACCAATTTTATCAAAAGCTTTGGTGAAATCTAAAGATAATATTGAAAGGTGATTTTTTGTAGACAAAGCAGAAGAAATGTGATAATCTAGAGCAAGTAAAGAGTCAGTTATAGATTTATTTTTCTTAAAACCACATTGTCGGTTATCGATAAAATTGTTTTGAGAAGCAAACCACCAAAGACGGTTGGCTATTATTTTATCAAGAGTTTTTGCACAGCACGAGTTAAGGGAAATGGGACGATAAGAATTTAGATTAGTTTTGATGGAGTTAGGTTTTATTATAGGTATTACCTTACTTATTTTGTATTGTTGAGGAATAAATGATTTTGTAAAGATGTTGTTGTAAAGTCTAAGTAGTCGTTTTTTAACAGAAATATTTAAATTTTTTAGCATAGGATATGAGATTCGGTCAAGACCAGGGGTTTTACCTTTGAGTATCAAAAGAGCTAAGTTAAGTTCAGGAAGAGAGATGGGTTTTTCAAGCTCTTGAGCAAATATGGAGGGAACATAGGAAATAGTCGGAACGGTATTGTTTTTATGTTGTTGAAAGGTTATGGAGAAATTTACATCATTAGAACTGGATGACCAATTTTTAGAGAATTCTTCAGCTATCATTTGTTTATCAGTTATGTTAGAAGAAGGAGTTGAAATGCAATGGATTGAGTTATAAGGCTTGGTGCCGCAAAAGTGTCTAATATTAGCCCAAATTTTAGTTGAGGTTGATGATGGGTTAATTTCAGAAGTGAAGCTATTTAATGAAGCACGCTTAGCGGATTTCGTCTCTCTCTTAAATAAAGCATTAGCTTTTTTATATAGAAGAATGTTATCAGTAGATATATTACGTTTGAGATTTGACCAACAAAGATTTTTCTTATCTTTGAGTATTTGTAGATGTTTATTCCACCAAGGGACATTATATTTTTTATGGGTATGAGACGAAGATTGAGGGATACAGTTATTAGCACTTTGACGAATAATTCTAGTTATGTTAGCAGCCTCTTTATTAATATTGGTAGATATGGGTCTGGTAAGGTGATTGTTGTATGTAGCTACTGAGTATTGAAGCCAGTCAGCACGATTGGTTAAAAATTTGGGCAAGATTTTAGGGGGAGGAGAAGGTGAATCAAATAAAGAAATTATAATAGGATAATGGTCACTACAAAATAAATTAGATTCAATAGACCAGGCAGAATGAATGGCTAAAGACGAGGTTGCTAATGTAAGATCTATATGGGTAAAAGTGTGGTGAGTACTGAAGTGAGTTGGAGAGCCGTTGTTTAAAATGATGAGTGGAGAAAGATTAATAAATTTTTGCAGAGTATTGCCTCTTGAGTTATTAGATGATGACCCCCATAACAGATGCCAGCTATTAAAGTCACCAGTAATAAGAGTTGGAGAATTTAAATTGCAAAAAACATTTTGAAGGTTCTTTAAGGAAAAGGGTTTATTAGGAGGAATATAGGAGCAAACTATAGTAAATACTATCTTTGAGAAAATACGAACACTAACAGAATCAAAGTCGTGATGTGATGTGATTAATTCATGTTGTAAAGATTGATGAACAAGGAGGGCTACTCCACCAGAGGCATTAGAAGAGGAAGAATATTGATAGCAAGTGTAATTATTGGGTATTGGAAAGTAATTTTGTGGTGTAAGATGAGTTTCTTGAAGGGAAATAATTTTTGGGGAGTATTTTTTGATGAGAATTTGTAACTGATCATAGTTATTAAAATAACCATTACAATTCCATTGCAAAATTTTTAAAGTCATGAATCTATACAGAACAAAGAAAAATTAATAATATAAAGTGAAAACATAGGAAAAGTACGTTAAAGTGATCAGTTAGTATATAAGTTGATGAGGTCAGACTAAGAACCACCTTGATTGAGTTAGATTGTCAACCAAAGTGAATAGTCTGACCTGAGTACAAATATAAAAGGAGGCCTCGACAAGACTGACGGGGGAAAGAGATGATAACTAGTATCATAAAGCTCTGTTCCCCGTCAGCCCTGCCGAGACCACATCGAATGCTTAATTATAAATTTATGTCATATCACTTAAATCTTCTAAATCAGAGTCAGAAGCACCTTTTTTTTTTGGAAATTCCTTCTTACTATTTTTGGCTCTTGATGATTTACTTCTGAGCTGAGTTTGTCTTCTTTTAGAGATATTCTCGGGTAGGATAAGTATTTTATTTGAAGAGCAATTAAGCTTCGAAACAAGAGCAGTTGAGGTTGATGGCTGAGTGCTGATGAGATCGTCCATGTCAGAGTAAGAAATAGTAGTTCTTTTTGGAGGGTCCAGAGATGGAATTTCTTTAGGAGGAGACGGATTCGATGGTAATATATGAGAGTTGTCCTTTAGTGAAGTTGACTTCTGGGCCGAGATTGATGCATAGGTTAGTTCATTGGATTTATGGGTAGAGTTGTAGATAGTGTAAGCTGTTTTAGTATCTACTTTTTGTGTAATTTTAATTGCTAGAATTTCTTGTTCTTTTACGAAGACAGGACATTTCTTGTCAAATGAAGAGTGTTTATTGTCATCAACATTTTTGGAAGTACAATTAACACAGCAAGGTCCATTCTGGCAGGTATTCATTTCATTGGCTTCAGTATGTAGCAATTGTCCACAGATGTTACAAACTTTTTGGTTTTTGCAGAATTTGAATGTGTGTCCAAATTTTAGACAGTTGGAGCAGCGCATGGGTCGAGGAATAAATTGACGTACCTTAGTTTTTTCATAACCAACAAGGATGTAATCAGGGAGAGAGAGAGAGGCAAACGTTAATATAATGAGTCCAGTATCAATTAGTTGGTCATTGAATTTCTTTTGAATTTTGCGAATTTCACAAACAGACTGACTTTTCAGTTCAGCCAGGATTTCTTCTTCGCCGATAGACCTCAATTCATTTGAATAAATCACTCCTTTACTGAAGTTGAGAGTGGAATGTTCCGATACAGTAACAGGCAAAGAGTCCGAGAGAGCAGTAAGCTTGAGCAATTTATTAGCTTGAGTGGAGTTCTTCGTTTTGATGAGAATAGTACCATTTGTTGTTTTTTTACATAGGTCCACTACTCCTCCACAAATGTGGTCAATTGTTTTCTTGATAAGGAACGGAGAGACATTAGCAAGAGATTCGTCACTACTGCTAATACGTTTAACAATCAGATATTTCGGTCCGACATTAGTCACTGAATGATCAGTGTAAGTTTTGTAGCGATCCGGAGGATCAGGAGGTTGCCCCATTATAGGGAAATAAGCGGTTACGGTATCTTATTGAAAAAACTCAATCCAAGAATTTTATATTGTTCAATAATGATTAGCAGGCTCGAGGTCAATTTTGATACACCAAATTTGTAATCAAAAAGTTTTGGCAGTTTCAACAACAAACAAAATTGCAAGAACTAGCTCAAAAGCTAGCAGCAGGCAGATCGTACAGCTGTTTCGGGAGTTGCCAAACTCCTTCATCAGCGATCTTTGCTTAACGATGAACGGATTATCAGCACTCCCCATACGTTTTTCTTGATAAACTGCATGAGAATTGCAAGTTATCAAACGAAAAAAAAAAAAAATATTTTAATATAAAATTACACAAAATGAAATATTTTGAAGAGCGTATTAAGATGTGACCGTACGATTTGGAAGTTAGTCAAAGACTGTAATATTATTATACTCCTGCAAGAGTATATTAACTTTGTCGTGAAGTTTGCAACGCAGAGAAGGAGACATCTCCGACTATATAAAGTATATATTCTTGATCAGCTCGACGAGACGAGTTTATATAGCCGTGTCCGTCTGTTTGTCTGTTGCGATGCGAACTCCTCCTAGAGTTTTAAAGATATCAAACAAATTTAAATGCAGAAAATTTTCTTTCTTTTATTTTATTTTTGTTTAATTGAATGAATTGATTTGAATTAATATTAAAAATTGAATTGAATTGGATTTGAAGTTTGTTTTATTTAAATACTAGTTTTTTTAAATGGTTTTAAATGAAAAGCAGTAAGGGAGCTATTTTCAGCTTTGCTGAAACTTATATACTCTTGCAAGCATTTGGAAAATCCGTTTTATAGTTTTTCCAATAAGAATCTTATAAGTTTATAAAGATAAAGGGGCGTAACCCCGCCCATTTTAAAATTTTTTTTAAGAATAGAATGCAAACATTCCACACTTTATTTTACCATTTTCTGTCTCGTCTGCTTATAGATAAATCACATTTTTAAGTTTTTCTCTATATGGGCGGTGCCACGCCCTTATGTCCGATTCTTATGAAACTTTGTAGTATGGTCAAGGATTCTTAAAAACGCGTAACTGCAAAGTTTCATCTGTTTATAGTTGAGAACAAAAAAGTTTTTCTAACAAAAACCGAATTTTTGGCCGATTGTTCCTATGGGAGCTATATGCTATATTTATCCGATCTTCACCAATTTTACAGTGTGCCTTGATTTACATCCAAGATGTTCTTGTGCAAAAAATCGAGGCGATAGCTTAAAAATCAAAGAGTTTATTGAGCAAAAACCTCATTTTTAACCGATCGTTCCTATGGCAGCTATATGCTATAGTATTTCGATCAAGCTGGTTTCTACATATAAACTGCCTGCAAGGAAAAGAAAATTTTCTGCGTTTAGATTTTTTTGCTAACTTGAAAACTGTGGGAGGAGTTCGCATTGAAACAGACAGACAGACGGACAGACGGACATGGCTATTTGAACTCGTCTCGTCGTGCTGATCAAGAATATATATACTTTATATAGTCGGAGATGTCTCCTTCTCTGCGTTGCAAACTTCACGACAAAGTTAATATACTCTTGCAAGAGTATAAAAAGTTGTTTGCATAAACGAAGAAATGTTGCTTCTCTTTCTCTTCTTCATTTTGTATGGCAGGTACTAGTTTCCGTAGTCAGATGTTAATGAAATTTTCAGACTTGTTATCTGAGAATGTAAAACCACTAATTGTGAACTTTCAGTTCGCTATCTTCTAAAACAAAAAAATGTTACAAACAACGATTTAAGTTTTGTTAATTTTTGTATGGGGGCTAGCAGTTGTACTGGTCCAATCTTGTAGTGACTTTTATAAAACCTTTCTAGACATGTTTAGATGATGCACGATTACAAGACTTTTCAGAGAACAAATAGAAACAGTCAATGTGCATAAAAATATAAACGGACAGAAACAACAATACGACACGTAGCTTATGTATTGGTTAGTGATTTTGAGTGCCTTTGCATTTTGATTTATAAAATGTAAATTAGTTGGCAATCAATGGGAATATGTTAAGTATATGTAGTAGAAGGGGATTATGCACATATTGAGTCGAATAATTCAAATATATGGTAATTGGGAAAGGTTTTCGAATGTGTGAAAAATGCATTTTCTTGGTTAAATTTTGAGATAGGCTAACAAAATTTAAAATGTATATAGCTGACTTGATGCCAAATAAGATAAAATAGAGAAATGCGAATTAATGATCTTACAAATGAAGAATTATTATTGAGGGGGCCACTCTAGAATTTTTGAAAAATCATTTTTTTTTTTTTTTTTAAACTGTCCTTTAAAACCTTAAAAATGATGTGTCAAAAGATTAGAGCCGGGAAAAATTTCTAAGTACACGATTTTTGAATTTAAGTACAATGCCTACTAGTAGTAGTACAAGTAAACACAAAACTTCAAACGCGTTTATCTCAAAACTGTATTTTTTTCAGTTGACCGGAAACATAACTCGTTCAATTTTCATTCGATTTACTTGAAATTTTGAACATAACTTGGAAAAACCATTGCCTAGAGAAGTACGTAGGGTTTCTTTTTTAAATTGACTAGTTCATTTGTTATTAACAATTGTTTGATGATTTTTAAGGCAAATTTTGAATTTTTTTGTTTAAAATTAAAATATCAAAAAACCCATACGTACTTCTCTAGCTGGGGGTGTATAGATTAAGAAAAAACAAACCTGCTGGTTCTAATTAAAAAATTACGGGAGCTGTTGATCCGACCGTGGACCTCTTAAAGTGAAAACGTTGTCAGGAAAACTTCTGTGCAGCCGCCATTTTTAAATTAATCACACCAATTAATCACTCCAAATTTTTTAAATAGCTAATAAGACGTACAATAAATGTTCATAATTGGAATTTCAATTTATTTTGTAGTTTTTCTAGAAAAAAGATCCAAACACAGCCTATTTTTTGCTGTTCTAGAGTGGCCTAACCCCTTCATTTATTTCGATAAAGTTAAATGTTATGAGTCTATTGTTGCAACGCAGACTCATAACAAGTTTTATATTAATACATTACAAGCGTGATTTAAATAAAATTTATAATTTCAAAATTTGCGTACAATAAAATTATAATATTTAAAAAGGTTTTTATACCCTGCACATACAGTGTGTCAGGTTATATTAAGTTTGTTTGAACGAAATGTATGTAACGCACAGAAAGAGGGCAGGGGGACCCTATAAAGTATATATATTCTTGATCAGGATGACAAGAGAAATCGATTAAGCCCTGTCCGTCCGTCCGTCCGTCCGTCTGTATTCACCAATGGTTCTCTGAAACTGTAAAAGCTAGAGACTTGAAATTTGGAGGGTAGACTCGTGATGCTTGGCACTACATCAAGTTTAAACGGTTTTGTGCCACGCCCACTCCTTCCCGCCCATCCAGCACCGCCCACTTTCTTAAAACGTTGTAACTCAAACACCCGAAGAGATAGAAACATGAAAGTCGGTATGTAGACTCAGCATGAAGAGCTCTACAAAACTGCATACCACAATTTTTCCCCCTCCCCTTGTTTTCACCTCCCCGAGTTGTTTTCTCTAAAAAGCAATATCTCCAAAACTAATAAAGATATGAACATGAAATTTTGTATACAAGCTCAGTAAATATATATCTTTAAAACTGCATACTACAAAATTCCCCTCTGTTCGAAAGTTACCCCTCAATGACCAACAAACTCAAATTTTTCGTAAATTCTACTTTTTTTGACCAATTTACTTGATATTTAGATCACTAACTCTCATTGTCACTGCCGACATTCTGACGCGGTTTTGGACCCCCAGCACGTTTTGCCATAATAGTTTGATCAACTTATAGTACGGTCGTTGATGACTATTGTCGCTATGCTGAAGACACTGGACAGGCCGCATGCCGTTTTGTTTTTGTTTTAACCTAATTTAAATTTTGTTAAACTTTAATATTAATTCTTTATAATTATTTCACTTACCTGCGCAAGATCCTTCAGGTGCTTTTGGATAAAGCCATTTTTTCGCACAGAGACAATGCAGAATGAAACTCGGTATTCGATAATCAACAGCTCAGAATGAAGCAAAGTTCAATGATATGACACTGGATGTGAAATTTTATGTTATTTTGGTGTAAGTAGTCACAGCACACACCGATACTTGGCTGAGTGAAATTTTTGGTGCTGTTCAACGAAGTGATTCTGTTAGCGTGCTTTTCTTATGGGACTGACGCTGGCAATGTTAATTTTTGGTTATGATTAACATTAGTAGCCAAAAAATGTTAAGAGGCTGCTAATGTTAACAAGCTACTAATGTTATTTTGTTCGCTTTGGCTTATGTTTTTCACATTGGAGAATAAAATTGTTTTTTTTTTTTTGAAGTGAAACTTCTTTAGCATGGGTGTGATTTGAAACTTGATGAAACGACATGAGAAAGAGACAAACTATATATTTATATGATTTAGCCTGCGAGAAAATGAAATAGAATATAGAATGACAGTTTGTAGTCATAAACTGAGTAGTCATAAAAAAAAATAACAACAACATCATGCTTAGTTGTAATTTTCGCATTCCTCTTCAATCGTCATTTTCGCAATCTGGCGCATATGCAACAACAACTTACCTGGCTTGTTTACTCAAAATATTACAACAACTCTTGTTGTTGTCATTTTCGGCATAAGCATGCACCGTTTGGTCGGACAGTGTGGTTGTTGGTACCTATGACACTGTCTGAGCGTATACATTGTGTTTGTTGTTGCCCGCTACTTAGCGTCAACGTCACTTATCAGCTTCATAATTTGGAACCCGTTCAATTTTGCAATTGACAATTACCCTTTCCTTTGCTGTGCTTAGCAAATGAAAACATTTAACTTACAAATTCTAGATTCTACACATTGGAGCGTTCGTAGTTAATTTTTCTCTGTTCTTCGTGAGACCCTCTGCACATTTGAATTAATTCTCCTTTTTCGCACTTATGCATTCAAAACTGTACACATTCCAACTTGCCCAAATAACATGGTTGGTACATACAGTGTCTTGCAGCTTATTTCGTGCAGTGAAGAAATTAAAGTTCAAATGATTCCTACAGCTAAACCGTCAAAGATAATTAAAAAATTTAAACGCAGTGTTTTTAATCATAATAGTAACATGTTTAATTAACAAAAACGATATTCTTAATCATTAAAACAAAACAATAATGTAACAAAAACAAATTTAAGGGCTTTTTTCACGCCGCAGCTTATTTCGTGCACTTCATATAGCTTTACATATTATAGTCAAAATTAAATCTAATCTTTTGTGTGACCACCTCTCTGCTTAAGCACACCTTTTAGACGATTTTCCATAGAAACAACTAATTTTTTAGTGGTTTCCACGCGAATTTTATGCCATTCTTCTAGTACTAATGGCATGCCATAGTACTAGCACTTTTCAGGTCATTCTTATTGGAAATCTTCCTCTTTCTGATGGCTATGTCCAAAATTTCCCATAAATTTTCGATAACGTTTAAGTCGGGTGACTGTGCTGGAGTTTGGACCACATGGGGACAGTTGTATATGAGCCAAGTCTTCACAATTGCTGCTGAGTGCTTGGGGTCGTTGTCCTGGTAGTAGCGAAAACGATCCCGTTTGCGTCCATGATCCCGTCAATAAAAATTAGGTTGCCCACTCCAGAGGCCGCCATACAGGCCCAAACCATGACATGACCCCCGCCATGCTTGACCGTAGCTTTCAAATGCTTGTTTTCAAGCTCGGTATTGGGTCGCCGCCACACGTATTGCCTGCCATCAGAGCCAAAAAGGTTAAACTTTGACTCGTCGGCAAAGATAATGTCATTCCAGAAGGAAATCGGTTTGGTTATATGCTCTTTTGCAAATTTTAGCCGATTCTCCTTATTTTTTTTGCTTATAAATGGCTTCTTCCGAGCTGCTCGACCATTATAATTGTTCTCATGCAAAATTCGGCGCACTGTATCGGCACTACACTTCTTCCCCATTTCGTGCTCTACCTCTACGGCTAATTTTGGAGCCGATAGCTTTGGGTTTTCCTTTATTTTTCGCACAATACGACGTTCTTCATGTTCGTTAAAAATCTTATTCGGTGCATTTCGTCCCTTGTCGGCAATCCGGTTTTCTCGAACAAACCTTTGAATGATATACTGCACCGTACTTGGACTTAAGGATACCAATTCCACAATTTGCCGCTGACTTTTACCGGTTTTAAAGAGATTAAGAACTATTTCTCGTTTTTCAATAGATGTTCGCGGTGCCATTTTGGTTATTTCCCGTTAACTTCATATTTCAGTGTGACCAGGTCCCGAAAGTCATAATATATATAATTTTGAGTAATTAAAATGTCGAATTAAACAAAAAAAGTTGTATTTTAAGCTTCAAATGTACAAATTTTTAAACTTAAATTAACTGCACGAAATAAGCTGCGGCATGAAAAAAGCTTGTAAATTTGGTTTTTGTAAGTTTACTGTTTAATCTTAATAATTACTATTAAAATGTAGAAATTCTGATCTTAAATACTGTATTTAAATTTTTTTTTATATCTTCGATAGTCAAGCAGCAGTGTCGATTTAAACTTAAATTTTTTTGCTGCACGAAATAAGCTGCGAGCCACTGTACATATTTTTGTTAAATTTACTATTTTTACGAGTCTTTTTTTAACCATTTCAAATACAACTTCATAATTTTATGTCAAATTATTTCAAGAATTTAATTCGAATGTACTTCTCAATCTTCGAAAATAGATAAAAGCAGATTGATTGTTTTCCAGCTCAACAAATTGGGTTGATTTGGGAAGGGTTTTTTTAATGCAGATTTATTAATGAAAACATGTAAAATATTGAATTGTTTTAATGTAGATTAATGGGGAAACCATATTGTTTATTTCTTGGTACATATGTAATTATTTACAACAACTTAAAATAAGGCTAAATTTAATAAAATCTCTGAGAAAATTGTCAAAGATTTTATAACGGTGTGAAAATATCTATAAAAGATTTCCCAGACACCTAAATTTCCCTTTTGATTATTTTGAAATCATCGACTTGAAATGTTGCACAGTTCCTCCAATTTAATTACCCTAAATCATTAATGAGAGGATAAAAAGCAAATTTACGTCGCACAGAGGGGCCTCAGATACATTCAGCTTGCAAAAATCAAAAATTTTATGAACGCTTTCGATAAAACAAATATATGTGTCTGATAGAGAATTTTCCAGGGATTAAGGAAATATTAACATTAAAGAAATCGGAATTATTGTTAGGAAGATATGCGCACTCAAAGTTGACCTTTTTTCAAATTTCAATAACACACTACATTTTTTGAGAATTTGGCATCTTTGTGTTCGAATAACAGCGCAATTATACCATGAATCATTATCAAATTGATTTTTATTCTTAGATAGCTATATTATTGTGTTATATAATAAATGTCGAGACTTTAGCATTTGTAGTTTTGTAGTGGCAGTTGTTTTTCGAACTACTTATTTTTTTGGCTATTTTTCAACTTTGGTGGACAATAAAAAAAAAGACCCAATATGACCTGTCTCAAATTTTCTAAATATCTTATTTATATATTCCTTAACTTAAGTTTAAAATTTGACAACCTACTTCGTCCGTGTTTGGTTTTTATAGCAATAAATCGGTCGCAACCTCGCACAAAAAATCAGCGAAAAAGACGCTGCCGCAGGTATAAGAAGAAGAATGCACAGTAGGTAGATTCGCTGTTACAGCTTTAACATGTTAATAAAATGAACATATTTTGTTATTGGAAGCAACTAGTTATATTATGCAAATCAGGTGGTTGTAAAATGGACTGGGGGCGGTACAAAGGGGGTTAAAATGGCTTAATTTTCTTCATTTTGTGTGGCAGTTTCAGTGGTCCGATCTCAATGATACTAATGTGCATATTACTTGGGTACGTAAAAAGACTACATTTTAAATTTTAGCCCTCTATGTTGAGAAAGAAAGAAATTTTTCATACAATGACTTAAATTTGCTTCTCTTCCTCTTCTTCATTTCGTATGGCAGGTACCAGTTCCAGTAGTTCGATCTCAATGAAACTTTCAGACATTTGGTCTGGGTACCTTAAACTTCTAGTTGTAAAATTTCAGCCCTCTATCTTCAAAAATAAAAAAGTTTTTCATACAACAAATCAAGTTTTGTTCACTTTTCTTCTTCTTTTCGTATGGCGGCTACCAGTTCCAATAGTACGATCATGCCGATTCCGACATATGAGTTGATCGCACAGAAAAGAAGACTCTGTGCAAAATTTATCGATAACTTCAAAATTGTGGGAGATATTGTATAAATACTGATAGACATGCAGACGGACAGACGGACATGGCTATATCAACTCGTCTTGTCATACTGATCAAGAATATATATACTGTGTACAGTCGCAAATTTCGAAGTTTATAAAAAATGGAAAACTAGCCATTTTCTGATGCTAAAGCTGCACCGGAAACAAATTCTGACTTTAACAACCTACTATGCCGCTCCCAGATATCGTAGCGTAGGAATTCCCTTTCAAACAAAACTTATTTCATGAAATTATCTTTATTCGTTCAGAAGATATGATTTTTGCAACGGAAAAACTCAGAAGGCCCCACTGTGCGTCGTTGTATGGAAAACGTTTTTGTTTCTTAATCAATTGACTAGAAACTTCACACTTAGAGAGGCATAAAAAATATTTTCATCAAAAATTGGGAATGGCAATTTATAGCAAAAATTGATAATTTGCATATCTCAGGTACGCAATGAGCTAAAATAATGAAAATTAGTGTATAGGATATTAAGATAAAGAGAAATTCAATCCAGAAAATGGGCGTGGCGAGGCTGAAGATAGCGTCCTTACTGGTTTTTTGGTTCTTTTAAAGAAAGTTTCACTTCGAACACGTGTACTGTGTTGCACGCGATTTTTTTTTTTTCTTTGTACTATTTAAAATATTTATTTTATTTAAATTACATTATAATTATGAAAATGTAAAATTCAATTAATGTTAACAATCATATTTTAAACATTTATATGCTGTCTCCTTCGAAGCTAACTCAATCCGATCGCTTCATATAGTTGTCTCATCTTTTTTCTCGCTCACTCTTAAGTTCCAATTACTTGGCTACTAACCATTTTCTGTCCACATCAATCGGTGTAAACGTTCCCACTCCATTTTCCACTCTTTCTTTTTTATCCACCTTGCCTATCACGCCATAGGTGGTAAGTGCAATCCGATATGAACAACAATAAAACAAATTAAAAAAGACGAAAGATCGTTTGCACCATTCTAATATTGTATAATTGTAAATTTTTTCCGAAAGTTTTACTCCCGCCGAAAAAGTAGGTGAGCATCAGCAGATAGATTAATACATAAAAAGACAAAATTAATAAACGTTCTTTTCAGAACGGCTAAATAAATCTGAAAAAGAGATCTTATGTGATTATTTGAAAACCTAATATAAAAACACAAAATATTTTCTTATTTATATTTTTCTTTAATTCAACTTGTTTTTAAACATAGGAATTTAAAAATAGGTTTTAGCAAATCTTATTAAATAAGGAATATAAAAATAGTTTTTTTTTCAAATCTTATTAAACATAGTAGTTTTTTTTTCAAATCTTATTAAACATAGTAGTTTTTTTTTCAAATCTTATTAAACAAAGTAGTTTTTTTTTTCAAATCTTATTAAACAAAGTAGTTTTTTTTTCAAATCTTATTAAACAAAGTAGTTTTTTTTTCAAATCTTATTAAACAAAGTAATATAAAAATAGTTTTTAGAAAAACTTATTTGAAATACGAACATTATATGTCCATATTCTCGAACTTCATGTTCATCGATGGCGTCATGCTTAGCGTCGGCATACTTCGAAGTATGCCAGGCTCAAGCACTGCCATAGGCTGTCGCTGCGGCTCCGGCTGATGTTGCTGCTGCTGCGGCTGATTGTGCTGCTGCTGCGGCTGATTGTGCTGCTGCTGCGGCTGATTGTGCTGCTCCTGCGGCTGATGTTGTTGCTCCTGCGGCTGATGTTGTGCCGCCAGCCTGGCCGCAGCTCTCCCTTGCCGTCGCCGAGTACGGGCATTCCCGCCACAGCGACAGCCTGTGCAGCAATCACGTCGTCCGTCAGTATTTTCTAAGTCTTGTCCACGTCGTCCGTCACGTCCGTCATTATATAGTCGTCCACGTCGTCCGTCAGTATTTTCTAAGTCTTGTCCACGTCGTCCGTCACGTCCGTTATTATATAGTCGTCCACGTCGTCCGTCATTATATAGTCGTCCACGTCGTCCGTCATTATATAGTCGCCCACGTCGTCCGTCATTATATAGTCGTCCACGTCGTCCGTCATTATATAGTCGTCCGTCACGTCCGTCATTGTATAGTCGTCCACGTCGTCCGTCACGTCCGTCATTGTATAGTCGTCCACGTCGTCCGTCGAAATTTCTATTCCTTCCATCGGTGACTCCCACATCATTGAAAATAAATGTAGCCATCTGAAAAAAAAATTAAAATTTTTATTATTATATATCATTAAAAAGTTTTACAATGTATGACGCAATACTCAGAAATGCATACATACATACTTTTCAATGGAAAAATATGTATGTAGACACAAATGCTTACCTTTTAATATTATTAATCTCAAGTCTGAAAAGCGTCTTGATAGTTAGATATTTGATCTTTTATGTATATCCCTTTTTTCAGCGCTGCCAACACATTTTTTTTCATCGGATAAAATATATGTGTTGCCAACTTCACCTTTTTTTATCCATCTCAACTGTTATACTCGACAGTTTTTGAATTTCTTTTTGATTAGAAATAGATGAAAAATATGATTAATCAATGCTAAATGTTGTAATAAAAATGTGTACTAAATTTAATATTTATTCCTTAATTATTTATGATATTATCCAAAAACCATCATATGCTAATGTATGCAAGGACTGTCCTGCCTACCTATTAACAAAAAAGTTGGCATTATTTGATTTTATTGTGAAATACACAAGCATAAAATTAAAGCAACCAAATCTATTTATATAAATATAAATAATTATTCAAAATGAATAAAAATAATAAAGTGAAGTGCATAGTGAAGAATTGTGCGGGAAGTGAACGGCAGTTTCGCATACCACATCAATTTAAAAACGAGTGGCGCGAAAATGCAAAGGTGGACCCGAGTAGGGTATCAAAAAATTTCCGATTTTGCGACAGGCATTTTAGTGCAGATTGCATGGCCACCAGAAATTTGGTGCAGGGTGCAATGCCAAAATTAAATTTAGGTAAGTAGTGCACAAAGTGTAATTTAAATAAAAACTTAAATAGTGATATCGATATACATTGTCAAATAACATTGTTTCAATATATATCGATAAATTAAATTAATAGTTCGTACATATTAATGCGTTTTCGTTGTGTTGCAAAAGTATACGTAATATTTTAGTTAGCAGTAAGCCTTTTGCAAATATACTTTAAAGTATTTATTTATTTATTTTGATTTAATAATAATTAACTGTTAACTACTAATTTAAATTAATTATGTTTTAAAGATGATATTTATTTGATTTATTTGTATTTTCCAACTTGAGTAGTAGATTGTAGTGAGTTTGACTTTTCATTTTGTAAGATCTATTAATAATATTGCGTATACGTATACTAATGATTGTATTGTTTATTAAACTATTTTAACATTCAAAATTCATTTTTCTTTTTACAAGACACAATGATATTGTCCAACATCAATAGAGATTGCATAAATCTCCAATTTAAAAAAATTGTTGTTCTGTTGAAGGATGTAATGTCAGTAGGCCTTCAACATTACATGAGTTTTCGAAGGGCCATGAACTTAGAGTTAAGTTGAAAATTGTTCTAAAGTTTAAAGATGCAGTTGAAAATAGCGCAGTTTTGTTTGTTTGTAAGACCCATCTACATAATTTTATTACGGATAAGGTGAATGCTGCTGGAATGCAACAAAAGGGAGCATTGAATAATTGCAGAGAAAGTACATTGAAGAAATGTGGCATTGCAGACACATATATGCTAAGTTTGTTGGAGGAATCGAACTTTGCTGAAATGCAAGACAACTTGTTGGAGGAATCGAACATTGCTGAAATGCAAGACAACTCGTTGGTGCAATCCAACATTGCTGAAATGCAATCAAACAAACCAATTATAACTGGCAATAAAGAATTGCCAAACTTCCTTGATCTAGTTGATTTTGTTCATTCAACTAGTCAAAAAGAAGAGAGTACTGAAATAGTACATAATTGTAAAGAAGACTGTTTATATAAGAAGAGATATGAATATCTTAAAATAGATCATGAAATACTGAAAAGAAAGTATGAAATGTTACACAATGATCGTATGACAATTGTTTCCGAATTAGAAGAAACAATTAAGCAGTTAAATTTGAGAATAAAAAACTGCGTGAAGAATCAATTATTCTCGATAGTAGTCTTCATGAAAAAGCTAATACTTTCATTAATCTTTTGGCAAGAACTAAGCTTGCATCGAAATACTCTGAAGAAGAGAGAAATTTAACACTGAACATACATTATAGATCAGCAAAGTGTTATAAATTCATGAGGTCAAAATTGGGTTTCAATTTGCCACACCCAAAAACCTTAAATAATTGGCAACCTGTGCGTAGAATTCTTCCTGGCGTAAGCAGTGAAGTTTTAAAAGTCATTAAAAAGGAAATTAGCATTTTGCCTGAAATAAATAAAAATTGCATAATAGTATTTGACGAAATGCATGGCAGGGCTGAATTAGAATACAATTCAGTCACTGACCAAATAGATGGCTTCGTTGACTCTGGCAATGGAGAAAGAACCAACGAATTAGCTACTTCGTTCCTCTTTGTTAAAGTAAAAGGACTGTTTCATCCTTGGAAATTTATACTTTCTTACTATCCAACAGTGATAACGCATACTAATGAATTGTATGTTATTCTAAACGAAAATATCACACAATTGCATAAAATCGGATTAAATGTCCGTGCGATTGTTTGTGATCAAGCGAATCAAAACTTTAGTTTAATGTCAAATTATACATTTATGGATACTTCAGGAAAATAAATATTCATTATGCATGATTATGTACACTTAACAAAGTCAATCCGAAACACTTTAATATCTAATAATATTAAAACATGTCATAGAACAGCCTCTTGGCAAGTATTACAAGAAGTGTATAAAATTGTCTTGCAGTCAAATACAACTAAATTGATGCCGAAAATTTCGTATCGTCACATTTTTCCAAAAAATGTCGATAAGATGAGTGTGAAATTTGCCACTCAAGCCTTATCGAAAACTTCCTCGAAGGCTATTTCATATTGTTTGAATAATAATTTATTAAACAAAGAAAACATGCAATTCGCTTCGGCAACTGCAGATCTCCTTGGAACAATGAATGATGCCTTTGATTTATTAAATTGTAAATCATACATAAAAGGCAGAAAGAACCCTTTGAATGAAAAGAATGGAAGAAGAGAAGTTAATCGTCTTCCGAAGTTATGTAGATGCAATGAGAACGGAAAAACGAAACAATTGTGTCAATGGAATGAAAGATATGCTCAACAAAATGTTAAAATTGTGTGATGAACTACTGCAAGACCCGGAAATAAAATATATATTTCTATGTAGATTTAGTCAAGACAGCATTGAAAACTTCTTCTCAGTTGTTCGAGCGAAATTGGGATCAAACGTAAACCCATCAGCTCGAGAATTGCAACTCATATTGGCACGACTTCTGTCAATGAAGATCACAGCTTAACCATTTGATTCAGGTACTAATTGTGAAAATTACGACAGAGATGATGATATGGTTTCAAACTTAGAAATAGACTGTCTCACGGAAGTCGAAAATGAAATTGAGAATATAGTAGTTGAGTAGCCAACTAACCAAACCGAAATTAATGAATTATTTGATACTTCTGCAGAAGAAATGTCAAATAATACAAATAGAGCAGAATTGGCTTCAAGAAGGTACTTCGATGGGTACCTTGTGAATAAAAATAAGTTAAATTGCAATAAATGCGACAATATCCTGATTAACATTAATGGATTGCAAAAAAAGCTATCAGAACAGTTTATTGAAGTGAAGAACTTCAGCAGTAATGTTCTGTATTTGCAGAATCCTTCAGAGATATTTTATAATGTATGCAATATACATTATGAAGTATTTGCTCTATACTTTGCAAAGAGTCCTCATATGCCTAAAATATGTGAGAGCATAGTAAAAGCGTCGATATCTGCAACTGATAAAAAATACCCACAGTGGTTTAACTCAAAGTCACCCTTCTATAAGCATAGAGTATCAATTTTAAAACAATTGATAGTTATTTTGCTGAGAAAAAAAGCAAGATGGCATTGTGAATAATGTATTTTAACAAAACAGAATAAAAATAGAAAAAGGCGACTTAAAAATTACGAACGGGCTGCTAAAAAACTTCGGATTTTACGAAGTAATTAAATTGAAATAATATTTAATTTCAAAAGCATTGAAAATATGCGGTCAGTTCAAAAACCGTCGAGTATAGCAGTTGAGACGTATGAAAAAAGGTGAATTTGGCAACACATATATTTTATCCGTTGAAAAAAACGTGGTGGCAGCGCTGAAAAAAGTGATATACATAAAAGCGCAAATATCTAAGGTGTGAAGACGTATTTGGGAAAGACAACATTAATCAAATTCAAAGGTAAGTCTAAAAAAATGATAATAATTGTTTGAAAATTTATATTTATATATTATGAATTTATATATTGCTATAAATATATTAAAGTGATGAAATAAATGGTTTAAATGACGCAATAAACATTTGTGTATACATACATATTTTTTCCTTTGAGAAGTATGTATATGTGCATTTCTGAGTATTGTGTCATACATTCTAAAACATTGAAATGAAAGATAACTAATACAAATTTTCATTTTTTTTCATATGTCAACTTCAACAATCATTTCGTGGGAGGCAGCGACGGAATCGACGTTTTGAACAAATGGGACAGAATTACAGACATGGACAACAAATGGGACAGAACGACAGACAAGGACAACAAGGACGAAAAATGGGACATAATTACAGACAAGGACGACAAATGGGACAGAACAACCGACAAGGACAACAACTCGGACAGAACAACCGACAAGGACAACCACTTGGACAAAACTATGGCACAGGCTGTCGCTGTAAATACGTAAATGCTCGTAGTCGGCGTCGCCAAAGGCGAGCTGCGGCCAGGCTGGCTGCACAAGATGTCGAAAATATGCCGCCACAGCAGCCACATCAGCAGCAGGAACATCAGCAACATCAGCAGCGACAACCTGTGCCTGAGCCTGAGCCTGTCATGCTTAGAGCAATGCCAACACTAAGCATGACGCCATCTGTCAACATTAAATTCGAAAATATGGACATATAAATGTTCCTATGCTTAATCAGTTTTTATAAAAACTTACTATTTTTATGTATGAAATGTTTAAAAACAACTTGAATAAAAGGAAAACATAAATAAGAAAATATTTTGTATTTACACCCTGCACATACAGTGTGTCAGGGCATATTAAGTTTGTTTGAACGAAATGTATGTAACGCACAGAAGGAGGGTTGGGGGACCCCATAAATTTAGCATTAGTGGCCAAAAAATGATAAATTTAACATTAGAAGCCAAAAAATGTTAAGGCTACTAATGTTATTATGCGCGTTTTGTTTGGTTATATTGACCATTTCTGAACAATATTAATATTTTTCTTTAAATAATTTGAAATATTCATTTTATTAAAATTATATTGACATTATAAGAAGGAAATTTTAAGAAATATAAAATTTTTATTGTTTTTGAATATTATAAAAGCAGTCTCCTTCGGATCTTACAACAATCCGATCGTTTCATATAGTTGTCTCATCCTTTTTCTTGCTCAGTCTAAAGTTCAAATTACTTGGCTACTAATCATTTTCTGTCCACATCAATCGATGTAAATGTTCTCACTCTGGTTTCCACTCTTTCTATTTTATCCTCTTTGCCTAAACCTCTTTATTACGTCCTCGACAGTAGATTTATCTCCTCCAACCAACTCGGCGATTTCTCGTACAGTTTTACGCTCCAAATTCAATTTTATTATTAACTGCCTAAGTTCAACTGAGGTTTGCATTGGTTTGGAGCCATAATAGAATTATTTAAATTAATTTTAATGCGTCAGTTCACAATATCAATTTACGAATGAATGTGATGAAAAAAACACAGAACTTTAAAGTTCATGCTAGAAAAAAAACGGCGTTTTATATTGGTTCTTTGCTGTGTCCGATTTTGCTTTGAGCGCAAAAAAATGAGTTATTTTTGTTTTTTGTTTTAAATTAACAGTTATCATGAAAAAGTATTATATTTTTTTTTTGTTTTTTTGTTTCAGAGAGACAAATATATGAACTTTAAATATAAGCGAAAAAAATATATACCTTGCATATAAGTTTTCCGATTTCAGAGGACATTTGTACTGAGCAAACTCTTGTCCGGTTAGTCGTTGGAGTCACTGTATATGAACTTTAAATATAAGCGAAAAAATATATACCTTGCATATAAGTTTTCCAAATTATGAGGGCATTTATACTAAGCAAGCTAGAGTCCGATTTTGCTTTGGAGTCAGTGTATATATATATTTTCTTCGAATGTTAACGAAAATTATAAGGCATTTGCGCTTGGTCATTGTACCATATTCATATTATGAACCTGAAATATATGTCAAGTTAATAATATTTAAAACCAGTAAGGACGCTATAGTCGAGTATACTCGACAATATAATACCCTGCACACACAGTAGGCTGTGCAACACCCTAAATCTACAAAAAAAATGTTGATTTAACATCGCCCGATCGAATAGTGTTCAAAATATCAAGTAAATTGGTCACAAAAAGTGGAATTTACGAAAAATTTGAGTTTGTTGGTCATTGAGGGGTAACTTTCGAACAGAGGGGAATTTTGTGGTATGCAGTTTTAAAGATATATATTTACTGAGCTTGTATACAATATTTCATGTTCATATCTTTATTAGTTTTGGAGATATTGATTTTTAGAGAAAACAGCTCGGTGACGGGTAATCAAGGGGAGGGGGAAAAATTGTGGTATGCAGTTTTACAGAGCTCTTCATGTTGAGTCTACATACCGACTTTCATGTTTCTATCTCTTCGGGTGTTCGAGTTACAACGTTTTAACGCTGAATGGGCGGGAAGGAGTGGGCGTGGCACAAAACCGTTTAAACTTGATGTAGTGCCAAGCATCACGAGTCTACCCTCCAAATTTCAAGTCTCTAGCTTTTACAGTTTCCAAGAACCATTGGTGAATACGGACGGACAGACGAACAGACGGACGGACATGGCTCAATCGATTTCTCTTGTCATCCTGATCAAGAATATATATACTTTATGGGGTCCCCTCCCCTCCTTCTGTGCGTTACATACATTACAAACTTAATATACCCTGACACACTGTATGTGCAGGGTATAAAAAATCATTAGAATATCAATAAAAGGGGCAAGAAAAACAAATATTAGTTGCAGCAAACCATATTGTTTAGCTCATAAGCATTTTTGAAAAACATCTTATTTCATAATAGCTTCACCTATGTTAAATATGTATACACAAAACATACTAATAATGTAGCAAATATTTTGTGGGTGCGCTGTGAAACATAAGCAAAGCAAATTTAAATTGCGTTTGTGTATTAATCCTTTGCATTGACTTGTGTGCGCACACGCATTCCCATTAGTTTTGTAAGGAATTGTAATTCCAAAGTAACGCGTTCTTTTTGGCGTTGATATGAGGCCCACAAACTACGCATTCCACTTTAGAGGTGGAGAATTATCGATAGCACTATCGATGGTTGGGCACATCGGCACTATCGATGGTAACCAAAACTCCATTGATAATGCATAATGGTGCAATCAATAGATGACGTTTCACATCGCTAAAAAATTTTTGCGCGTTTTGTGTGTAAAATAAAATTGTGGTAAAATTAAGAATAAATGGATCGTTTTCTTCAAAAAGGTATGTGTAATGTAATGTATTATACTAAAGTAATTTGATAACAATGTATCGAATTTAAGGTAAACGTCGGGCATCGCTCACACTGAGTGTGTCAAGAGCAAAGAACTGTTATTAAGATGGCTACAATATTGGATCAACGTTTTAAAATGGATGGGTTTCAATACAGTTCAAATGCTGAACAAGCTTCAACATTTTTTGAAAACGAACTGGTGAATTTGTCCGTCAAAGAAACTCAGATTAATTTGCAAGAGGCAACGGTGACAAATTCACAAGACACATTGTTTGATTTTTTGAGTGAGTGGTCCTCAAACAAACATAGAAACACACGATCATATGGTATCATAATAAAAAGACAGTATCTGGAGAGGGCAATAGCCACACAGGAAATGGATCCTCTCTTATGGATAAAGGTGAGCATAAACAACGAATTATCAATACTATATAATTACATATATATTACATTTTATTTCAGGTGAATCAAACTGATTTTCCCTTAATAAAAACGCTTTTTTTTTTCAAATATTTATGCATTCCTGCAACCTCGGTAGAATCTGAAAGAGTTTTCATTAAGGCGGGACAAATCGTTTCCGAGAGGCGAACTAGGCTCAAGGAGGAAAATATAAATATTTAATTGTTTTTAAATCAAAACTTTTGCATTAAATAAATAAACATAAATTTTCTTCTTTCTCAACATAAAAAAATACATTTATATGGGACGATATTATCGACGAATATCGATAGCACTATCGCGACTATCGGTGGTTTCCAAATAACTATCGTCGAAAATCGATGGCGCCGACTATCAATAGTTCTCCACCCCTATTCCACTTGCAACGAGTGTACATGTGGAGTGGAACCACAGTTGCCGTCGTCAAAAACACGACGTCGAAAAAGCAGTTTTTGTTGTAGAGAAAGGGTAACAGGGGAAAGGTTAGTGACGACGCGACGCGACTGCAGAGAAAAAGTAACAGAGAAATAAAATTTGGAAGTGATGGTGAAGAGTTTGCGGGAGGTTGGGTTTACGCACACGCAAAATGTTTTGTGGATGAAGGGGTAGGCGGAGGTTAGTTGTCGACGCAGACTAGAACATTAACAGGCAAACGCACTGTTTCGCCGACGGACGAATTGTCGCTTCTCTGCTATGATCGACCTACTATAGTAGGTAAACACACGCACACAAGTCAATTGGTTTAGCTTCACAAACAAAGCAACGTATTGGCATTGCTGTTCGCCTGGTACACTCAATTTTTGCGCTGAGTCTAACTATGGAATCATACTAACTAATACGCAATTAGTTAGTAAGTTTCTTTTTAATTGCTGTAATAAATAAACAAAATATAAAATAAACACTTTTTTTTATTTCTTTAATTGTTATTTATTTCAATTAAATAAAACAATTTAATTTTCTGTTGCTGCATCTGGCGCTGCTGCTTTTGGCGCTGCTGCTTCTGCTGGCCCGGCTGCTGCTGGCTAGGCAGGAGCTTGCTTCGCCAAAGAGGATAAAATAGAAAGAGTGGAAAACAGAGTGGGAACATTTACATCGATTGATGTGGACAGAAAATGATTAGTAGCCAAGTAATTGGTACTTAAGAGTGAGCGAGAAAAAAGATGAGACAACTATATGAAACGCTCTGATTGTTGCAAGATCCGAAGGAGACAGCATATAAATATTCAAAAAAAATAACAATTTTATATTTCTTAAAATTTCTTTATTATAATGTCAATATAATTTTAATAAAATTGATATTTCAAATTATTTGTAGAAAAAAATTAATTTTGTTCAGAAATGGTCAACATAACCAAACAAAACGCGCAAAATAACATTTTTTTTGGCTACTAATGTTAAATTTAACATTATTTGGCTACTAATGTTAAATTTAACATTATTTGGCTACTAATGTTAAATTTAACATTGCTAACAACAGTCCCATAAGAAAAGCACGCTAACAGAAGTTCATGGTTTTAACAGTTTCAACAAAACATTTCAAAGATTTAACATTATGATATATGTATAATAACATGACAAGATTTCCGCCATTTTTATACTTTTCACTTATGTGAAATAGTATAATAACTTTGTCACGGAGTTTGTAACAGATCGAAATATTAATTTCCGACTATATAAAGTATATATATTCTTGATCAGGACGACAAGACGAGTTGATTTAGCCATGTCCGTCTGTCCGTCTGTCTGTCTGTCTGTATGTATGCAAACTAGTCCCTCAGTTTTGAAGCTATCGAGCTGAAACTTTGCACAGAGTCTTAGAATTTATTACGATGAATCATTCGTCGGAACCAGCATGATCGGATTATTGGAACAGGTAGCTCCCATACGAAAAGAAGAAGAAAAGTGAACAAAACTTGAATCGTTGTATGGAAAACTTTTTTGTTTTGTACAATAGAGTGCTGAAATTTTAAACATAGTAGTTTTACATGGTCCGACTACATGCCTGAAAGTTTCATTGAGATTGGACATCTGGAACTGGTAGCTCCCATACAAAATGAAGAAGAGGAAGAGAAGCCATATTCACGTCGTTGTATGGAAAACTTTTCTGTTTCTTAACCAATTGACTTGAAATTTTAAAGTTATGTTCTTAGGGAGGAATGAAAACTATTTTGACCAAAAGTGGGCGTAGCCACGCCCACTTATAGCGAAAATTTACCCGTTGTATGGAAAACTTTTTTGTTTTTTAACCAATTGACTTGAAACATTACAGTTATGTTCTTAGAGAGGAATGAAAACTATTTTGACCAAAAGTGGGCGTAGCCACGCCCACTTATAGCGAAAATTGACCCGTTGTATGGAAAACTTTTTTGTTTTTTAACCAATTGACTTGAAACTTTGCAGTTATGCTCTTAGGGAGGAATGAAAACTATTTTGATCAAAAGTGGGCGTGGCAACGCCCACTTATAGCTTAACTTGACCCTTTGTATGGAAAACTTTTTTGTTTTTTAACCAATTGACTTGAAACTTTACAGTTATGTTCTTAGAGAGGAATGAAAACTATTTTGACCAAAAGTGGGCGTAGCCAGGCGTAGCCACGCCCACTTATAGCGAAAATTGACCCGTTGTATGGAAAACTTTTTTGTTTTTTAACCAATTGACTTGAAACTTTGCAGTTATGCTCTTAGGGAGGAATGAAAACTATTTTGATCAAAAGTGGGCATGGCCACACCCACTTGTAGCTTAACTTAACCCTTTGTATGGAAAACTTTTTGGTTTTTTAATCAATTGACTTGAAACTTTACAGTTATGTTCTTAGGGAGGAATGAAAACTATTTTGACGAAAAGTGGGCGTAGCCTCGCCCTTTTATAGCGAAAATTGACCCTTTGTATGGAAAACTTTTTTGTTTTTTAACCAATTGACTTAAAACTTTACAGTTATGTTCCTAGAGAGGAATGAAAACTATTTTGACCAAAAGTGGGCGTAGCCACGCCTACTTATAGCAAAAATTGACCCGTTGTATGGAAAACTTTTTTGTTTTTTAACCAATTGACTTGAAACTTTGCAGTTATGCTCTTAGGGAGGAATGAAAACTATTTTGATCAAAAGTGGGCGTGGCCACGCCCTTTTATAGCGAAAATTGACCCTTTGCACACTGGTCCCAATGTCCAATATTTTGGCAAAAACTCATTTTTTTTTTTTTTAATTAATGGAAAAATATTATTTTATTGCAATAGAATAATATATTGACTAATTGAAAATCATAGTGCTTCAGCTGAAATTGAATCCCTGCCAATTTAGCAATCCCTGGAAGTCAACGGTTCGTTTACCGTATGCTCTGACATTATTTGCTTGCTAAATAAAAGCATTTTTCAAACAACAATTTCGTAAAAACCTCTTTGTCAATTTTGATAAAATAAAATGGAAAATAATTGTGGAGGTATGTAGAATATAACGGTTTTAATGCAATACGTGTTTTATGTGTTGTTAGTTTGTTTATATGTGTCTTTGTGAAGTTATTTTTTTAGCAATTTTAACCTAACATTTTTCATGTTTCGTGGAGTAAAAGTTTATTGGATTGACAAGGATTGATGTAACTGTTAGCCCAATACTAATCTTTAGTATATTTATGATGCAATGATACTAATCTTTTTTGCCCGTTTTTGCCCCTTTTCCTAAAAATCGCCTATTTCCAGACAATCTTGATTTAGGTTATGCTGAAATGCTAGAGTTTTGGCTGGCAAATGGTCGCCAAACTGAAACCCTTTACAATTTTGTGCGGCAGCATAGTTGTAGACAATTAAGGCAAGACATGGAGGACTCAATAAAAAAGAAAATTAAGAACTTTGTTGCATTTGTTAATGTTCGTTTAAGCAAATGCAATTGGATGGTCTCAAGGTTTTAAACGCATCTTGAAAGTCGGCTTGCATCACGCTTTCAATTACAATTGCAGCCCTGTAACATTTTTGAAGAATCCCCTAAAAATTTAGGACGCCCACGATTAAGGCAGTCCTCGATTAGCTGTCGAAGTTTCGAAAAATAATAATAATAACACAGGCAGACTAAAATAACTTTTTTAATAATTGCAACTAATTCTTATGTATGTATTTTGGTGTGCTGACTCCAAAAATAAAAGACATGAAGTCGTGTCACCCTCTAATTTCTTGCAATTAACAAAATTAATGGTCAAACTTGGATACAAGATATCTCAGAAATTATTTGACCGATCTTGTTTAAATTTAAAAATTCTTAGGAACCCAATTTATCATGTACTAAAGGGGTTACTTGATTGAGTCCCCCTTTGGGTGTTACACAATTCTTTATCTCAATAATGCAAGAAAAAAGATGTTCATCTTTAAACTGCTGGAAATTTTACTAATTTCGAGTTTTTTACAATTCAGTGAAATGCAATAAATTAGGGGGTGACACTACTTGTCATGTCTTTTATTTTCGGAATCAACACACCAAAATACATAAGAATTAGTTGCAATTATTGCCTGTGTAATTATGTCAATTCAGATGACGACGATGAAGACAACTTGGAAACATTTGAAAGTACCGATGCCTATTCTTTTGATTTAGATGTAGAAAATGATTAATTAAAAAATAAATTATATATATTTAACTGAATTTCTTAATGAAATTCAGCTTTCTTTTCTTGCGAAGCTTTATGTAATTGTGGGGTCAGCGTACAGTGGAGGGGGTGGTTAGGGTGTTCAGGTAGTATTTATTAAAATAATATATATCTAAGATTTGTTGAATATCCCCTTGTACCGCATTATCATTCATACATATTTTAGAATTTTTTGTTTTAAAGCTTTTATAGGGCGGTAAAGAGGGCGTGATCCGATTGGTTCAAAATTTTGCTCAGGCCTTACATATACAGTAACGATATAGTGTCCCGAGTTTCAGGTCGATATCTACATTTTTCGAATTTCTGCCAAAATTTTTGTCATTGGGACCAGTGTGCAATGGAACAAATTAAAAAAGACGAAAGATCGTTTGCACCATTCTAATATTGTATAATTGTAAATTTTTTCCGAAAGTTTTACTCCCGCCGAAAAAGTAGGTGAGCATCAGCAGATAGATTAATACATAAAAAGACAAAATTAATAAACGTTCTTTTCAGAACGGCTAAATAAATCTGAAAAAGAGATCTTATGTGATTATTTGAAAACCTAATATAAAAACACAAAATATTTTCTTATTTATATTTTTCTTTAATTCAACTTGTTTTTAAACATGGGAATTTAAAAATAGTTTTTAGCAAATCTTATTAAATAAGGAATATAAAAATAGTTTTTTTTTCAAATCTTATTAAACATAGTAGTTTTTTTTTCAAATCTTATTAAACATAGTAGTTTTTTTTTCAAATCTTATTAAACAAAGTAGTTTTTTTCTCAAATCTTATCAAACAAAGTAATATAAAAATAGTTTTTAGAAAAACTTATTTGAAATACGAACATTATATGTCCATATTCTCGAACTTCATGTTCATCGATGGCGTCATGCTTAGCGTCGGCATACTTCGAAGTATGCCAGGCTCAAGCACTGCCATAGGCTGTCGCTGCGGCTCCGGCTGATGTTGCTGCTGCTGCGGCTGATTGTGCTGCTGCTGCGGCTGATTGTGCTGCTCCTGCGGCTGATGTTGTTGCTCCTGCGGCTGATGTTGTGCCGCCAGCCTGGCCGCAGCTCTCCCTTGCCGTCGCCGAGTACGGGCATTCCCGCCACAGCGACAGCCTGTGCAGCAATCACGTCGTCCGTCAGTATTTTCTAAGTCTTGTCCACGTCGTCCGTCACGTCCGTCATTATATAGTCGTCCACGTCGTCCGTCACGTCCGTTATTATATAGTCGTCCACGTCGTCCGTCATTATATAGTCGTCCACGTCGTCCGTCATTATATAGTCGCCCACGTCGTCCGTCATTATATAGTCGTCCACGTCGTCCGTCATTATATAGTCGTCCGTCATTGTATAGTCGTCCACGTCGTCCGTCACGTCCGTCATTGTATAGTCGTCCACGTCGTCCGTCGAAATTTCTATTCCTTCCATCGGTGACTCCCACATCATTGAAAATAAATGTAGCCATCTGAAAAAAAAATTAAAATTTTTATTATTATATATCATTAAAAAGTTTTACAATGTATGACGCAATACTCAGAAATGCATACATACATACTTTTCAATGGAAAAATATGTATGTAGACACAAATGCTTACCTTTTAATATTATTAATCTCAAGTCTGAAAAGCGTCTTGATAGTTGGATATTTGATCTTTTATGTATATCCCTTTTTTCAGCGCTGCCAACACATTTTTTTTCATCGGATAAAATATATGTGTTGCCAACTTCACCTTTTTTTATCCATCTCAACTGTTATACTCGACAGTTTTTGAATTTCTTTTTGATTAGAAATAGATGAAAAATATGATTAATCAATGCTAAATGTTGTAATAAAAATGTGTACTAAATTTAATATTTATTCCTTAATTATTTATGATATTATCCAAAAACCATCATATGCTAATGTATGCAAGGACTGTCCTGCCTACCTATTAACAAAAAAGTTGGCATTATTTGATTTTATTGTGAAATACACAAGCATAAAATTAAAGCAACCAAATCTATTTATATAAATCTATAATATAAAAATGAATCGCAAAATGTGTTGGTAAGCGCATAACTCAACAACGCCTGGACCAATTTGGCCAATTCTTTTTTTTAAATTTTCGTTAAAGTTCAAAAATGGTTTTTACGGCGAGAAAAATTCAAATAATTGCCGGAAAACCCCTAAAAACAGACCTTTCCTTTTTCCCATACAAACATGCGACGCAAGCATTAAACGTAACATGCTATGCTTCTTCTTATACGTCAGTATTTTTATGTGTTTGTTGATTGAAAGAGAACAAGAAAACTTTGAGAGAACGTACAAGCCAGAGAGTATTAAAATTAATTAATACTCTTTGCAAATTACACGCACTAATGTGTAAACAATGCAGGTATGTACGGCTTGAAGGATTTGACTCCAAGTCATGTCAAATTAAAAAAAAGTTGAAACAACAACAAACTGTCAATGTCAGTGTTGTTTTTCTTGGATTTTCACTACTGAGTTTGCTTTTGTCAACTGATACACGAAACAAACCGTAGCTATGTATATCGTGTTTAGTGCAGTGTTTAGTTACCTATGATCACTTATTATTGAATGTGAGACAATAATCTATAGTATAATAAAAGTGAATCGAAAAATATTTTAATAAGCGCATAACTCAAAAACAGCTTCCGATTCAATGAAATTTTCAGTTAATCTTTAGATGGACCTCCTGAAGGTTGTTATAATGTTTTGGTATCAATCCGACCATTTTAACTGGTAGCCTCCTTACGGAAAGAAGAAGAAAAATAAACAATATTTAGATTTTGTGGACGCAAGCACGTACCATTCTTTGCTTCTTCTTACACTTTTGTATTGGTATGAGTGTGTTGTTTGCAAAGAGAACAAGAGAACGGTGAGAAAACGGAGGAGCATTACTTTCGAAATTGTGCTTCACTTCTTCTTCATCTTTTACATACAGCCACATATGTACACATATTAGTGTTTTTATACTCTTCACGTATGTAAATATTATTATGACTTTGTCACGGAGTTTGTAACCCCCAGAAGGAGAAATCTCCGACTATTGACCTGAAATTTTACAGCTTTACTACCATAAATCATTTGTCGGAACTGCAATGATCAGACCATTAGAACTGGTAGCACCCATACAGAATGAAGAAGAAAAATGAACAGAACTTAAGTCGTTGAATGGAAAACTTTTTCGTTTTGGAAGATAGAGGGATGAAAAAAACATAAACAAACATAGTAACTTTACGTACGCAGACTAAATTTCTGGAATTGTCATTAAGATCGGACCACTGAAACTGGTACTTATCATACAAAGTGAAGAAGAGGAAAAGACAGAAAATTTACGGCGTTGAAAGGAAAACTTTTTTTTTCTTAATTAATTGACTTACAACTTCACAAACTAATATCAATAAATTGCAAGTTTCCATGTTAGCTTAAACGATGAAAATTGGTATATAGGCTATTAAAGTAAAGAGAAAGCAGATTCAATCCAAAAAATTGGCGTGGCATAAAAAGAGCGTGAAAAGTAAATAGTCTTCAGCAAGGCTGAATAGCGTTTTTTATACTCCTGCAAAAATAATATATATTTGCGATGCCATGAAGTTCGCTACGCAGAGAAGGAGATATCGCCGACCACATAAAGCATATATTATCTTCACAAGACGAGTTAACACAGTCATGTCCATATGTCTGCTTCAATACCAACTGCGAGCTCAGCTTTAACGATTTCAAAAAAAATAAAACGCAGAAAATTATCTTATCCTTTCAGGCAGTTTGTATGTAAAAAATCTGCATGATTGGATTGCTATTACATTTAGCTGCCGGTTAAAAATTAGGTTTTTTAAAACTATCACCTTAGTTTTTTGTACAAAAACATTTTAGACGTCAAAAAAGGCACTTTGCGAAAGAAACAATCGGTCAAAACAAGATCTTTGTTAGAAAAATGTTTTATTAATTTTTAACTATTTTCCAAAATTTTATTTGAATCGAACATAAAGGCGTGGCCCCGACCATATAGAGAAACATCTTCAAAATTATATTTTGCTGTAAGCAAAATCGCCAGAAGGCTGTAAAGTGGAGAGTATTTTTCATTTTGCTAAAATGGAACAAAGGAACAATTAGTCAAAAATATGGTTTTGTTGTTCTTAAATATAAACAGATGGAATTTTGCAATCACATGTTTGTAAAGGTAATTATATATCACTGCAAAGTAAGAAATTTGCCATAATTACAAGGCATTAAGAATTCTGAAACGCATTAACGGTAATTAGAGTTTCAAAACGCTGGAATATTTTTTTTTTAAAATTTAATTAATCTACGAAAACAAAATCTGGAAATAATATTGATGACTTCGAACCCAACAAGAATTGATAAATGAACGTGGCTGCTGCAACATATTATAAAAATTTTAAACGCCTATGTACCTGTATCTATAAGTCTGACAAGAAGAAAATTTAGGAACTAATTGTGATAGAGTGTTAAAAGATTCAATCCTGGGCTATATGCAACAGTTCATCATACTTTGAGGGCGTAGCAAAGCGCGCTGGGTCAGCTAGTTAATATTAAAACAAAACAAAACAAAAATAAAAAAAATAGTGGGGTCATGGGACCCCAACCAGGAACGAAGTTCCTTACGGTGTGCATGGATTGTAAATTACCGAATCTAACACAGCACGAAAATCAAAATTTGCAACACGCACGGCTAAAAATTATCCGAACACGGTCCAACACGAAATATTAAAAATGTTTGTATAATTTTATTTACATTAATCTTACAAAATTCTCTTGGCAGTTTCTAGTTTTATTAGTTTAAAATTCCAGTTGTTCCTACGAATTGCTTCTTGAATTTGCAGTTTTTCCATTTTTGCGAAAATCAAGCGAATCCAGTTTATAAATGAATAGCGATGGTAGCAATAGCTATTTATATAAAATGATCGGTAACGCAGTTTTTGTGATTTTTATGTTCATTTTCACTTTTAAAGCGCACTAAAAAATCGCAACCTTTAGATTTTTTTTCTTCGTGCCGATTTATCTCTGCCCAACACTACTAGGTACCTTCAAACAAACATTTTCAAAAATACAAAAAAAATTTAAAAATTTCGATTGACTAACCCCTGGGCAGCGAACCTGAGTACTTCGACTTGAAGAGCAACAGCTCTATGCAATAAGCTACTGAATCACTTGGAAGTAAGAAAGAAATCTTTTTAGTTAATAGCTCAACAGTCGCACACATACATACTAGATGTGGAGAACTATCGATAATCGGCGCTATCGATAGTCGACGATAGTTATTTTTGAACCATCGATAGTCGTGATAGTGCTATCGATAGTCGTCGATAATATCGTCCCACATAAATATTTTTTATGTAAACAAGAAAATTAATATTTATTTATTTATTAAATCCAAAAATTTTGGTTTAAAAACAAAAGGATTTTTATATTGTCCTCCTTGAGCCTGGTTCACCTCTTTGAAATAATTTGTCCCGCCTTGCTGAACACTCTTTCTGATTCCACGGACGAACAGATGAACCTTAGATACATTCAGCTTGCAAAAATCAAAAAATTCATGAACGCTTTCGATAAAACAAATATATGACCAGAGATTAAGGAAATGTTAACTTTAAAGAAATCGGAATTATAGTTAGGATGATATCGCTACTCAAAATTTACCTTTTTTTTCAACATTTAATAACATACAACATTTTTTGAAAATTCGGCATCATTAATTTGGAATAACAACGTAATTATAATTATAACAGGATCAATTTATATTCTTAGGTAGCCATTGTGAGGACGCAGATGAATTCGCGGCTCACAGATTATGAGGCTGATTAGCGATGCTAACACAAGGCATGCGTTCGGACACTGAGTGACGTAACGGAGCATGCTTGTGTCGAATATTACAACAAGAGTTGTTGTAATATTTGGCGTAAGCAAGTTGGTTGTTGTTGCATATGCGCCAGATGGCGAAAGTGACGGTGGAAGAGAAATGCCAAAATTAAAACTATACATGTTTGTTGTTGCTATTTTTTGATGACTTCTGAGTTTATAACTTTTGTCATGCAAGTAGCAACAACGTTAGCATTATAGTATTATAGTCCCACACATACGTACACAAAAAACTCATTTCGTTACGTGACGATTTTGAAATTTTCTGTCATTTCAGTCTACATGTAAGCTCCGTAAAGGAACTTCGTTCCAAAAACAAAATCAAAATCAAAATATAAAAATTAAATTAAATGAAAACCAGTAAGGACGCTATCTTCAGCAAGGCTGAAGCTATAATACTTTTCACTTTGTGTCACTATAAAAAAAACTAAATGAATAGTTTTCATGCCTCCCTAACAACATAACTGTAATGTTTCAAGTCAATTCGTTAAAAAACAAAAAATTTTTCCATACAACGGTTCAAGTTTGCGATAAGTGGGCGTAGCCATGCCAGAATTTGGTCAAAATAGTTTTCATTCCTCCCTAAGAACATAACTGTAAAGTTTCAAGTCAATTGGTTAAAAAACAAAAAAGTTTTCCATACAACGGGTCAATTTTTGCTATAAGTAGGCGTGACTACGCCCACTTTTGGTCAAAATAGTTTTCATTCCTCTCTAGGAACATAACTGTAAAGTTTCAAGTCAACTGATTAAAAAACCAAAAAGTTTTCCATACAAAGGGTCAAGTTAAGCTATAAGTGGGCGTGGCCATGCCCACTTTTGATCAAAATAGTTTTCATTCCTCCCTAAGAGCATAACTGCAAAGTTTCAAGTCAATTGGTTAAAAAACAAAAAAGTTTTCCATACAACGGGTCAATTTTTGCTATAAGTAGGCGTGGCTACGCCCACTTTTGGTCAAAATAGTTTTCATTCCTCTCTAGGAACATAACTGTAAAGTTTTAAGTCAATTGGTTAAAAAACAAAAAAGTTTTCCATACAAAGGGTCAATTTTCGCTATAAAAGGGCGTGGCTACGCCCACTTTTCGTCAAAATAGTTTTCATTCCTCCCTAAGAACATAACTGCAAAGTTTCAAGTCAATAGGTTAAGAAACAAAAAAGTTTTCCATACAACGGGTCAATTTTCGCTATAAGTGGGCGTGGCTACGCCTGGCTACGCCCACTTTTGGTCAAAATAGTTTTCATTCCTCCCTAAGAGCATAACTGCAAAGTTTCAAGTCAATTGGTTAAAAAACAAAAAAGTTTTCCATACAACGGGTCAATTTTCGCTATAAGTAGGCGTGGCTACGCCCACTTTTGGTTAAAATAGTTTTCATTCCTCCCTAAGAACATAACTGTAAAGTTTCAAGTCAATTGGTTGAAAAACAAAAAAGTTTTCCATACAAAGGGTCAAGTTAAGCTATAAGTGGGCGTGGCCACGCCCACTTTTGATCAAAATAGTTTTCATTCCTCCCTAAGAGCATAACTGCAAAGTTTCAAGTCAATTGGTTAAGAAACAAAAAAGTTTTCCATACAACGGGTCAATTTTCGCTATAAGTAGGCGTGGCTACGCCCACTTTTGGTCAAAATAGTTTTCATTCCTCTCTAGGAACATAACTGTAAAGTTTTAAGTCAATTGGTTAAAAAACAAAAAAGTTTTCCATACAAAGGGTCAATTTTCGCTATAAAAGGGCGTGGCTACGCCCACTTTTCGTCAAAATAGTTTTCATTCCTCCCTAAGAACATAACTGCAAAGTTTCAAGTCAATTGGTTAAAAAACAAAAAAGTTTTCCATACAACGGGTCAATTTTCGCTATAAGTAGGCGTGGCTACGCCCACTTTTGGTTAAAATAGTTTTCATTCCTCCCGAAGAACATAACTGTAAAGTTTCAAGTCAATTGGTTGAAAAACAAAAAAGTTTTCCATACAAAGGGTCAAGTTAAGCTATAAGTGGGCGTGGCCACGCCCACTTTTGATCAAAATAGTTTTCATTCCTCCCTAAGAGCATAACTGCAAAGTTTCAAGTCAATTGGTTAAGAAACAAAAAAGTTTTCCATACAACGGGTCAATTTTCGCTATAAGTGGGCGTGGCTACGCCTGGCTACGCCCACTTTTGGTCAAAATAGTTTTCATTCCTCTCTAAGAACATAACTGTAAAGTTTCAAGTCAATTGGTTAAAAAACAAAAAAGTTTTCCATACAACGGGTAAATTTTCGCTATAAGTGGGCGTGGCTACGCGTGGTTACGCCCACATTTGGTCAAAATAGATTTCATTCCTCCCTTAGAACATAACTTTAAAATTTCAAGTCAATTGGTTAAGAAACAAAAAAGTTTTCCATACAACGACGTGAATATTCCTTCTCTTCCTCTTCTTCATTTTGTATGGGAGCTACCAGTTCCAGATGTCCAATCTCAATGAAACTTTCAGGCATGTAGTCGGACCATGTAAAACAACTATGTTTAAAATTTCAGCACTCTATTGTACAAAACAAAAAAGTTTTCCATACAACGATTCAAGTTTTGTTCACTTTTCTTCTTCTTTTCGTATGGGAGCTACCTGTTCCAATAATCCGATCATGCTGGTTCCGACGAATGATTCATCGTAATAAATTCTAAGACTCTGTGCAAAGTTTCAGCTCGATAGCTTCAAAACTGAGGGACTAGTTTGCATACATACAGACAGACAGACAGACAGACAGACGGACATGGCTAAATCAACTCGTCTTGTCGTCCTGATCAAGAATATATATACTTTATATAGTCGGAAATTAATATTTCGATCTGTTACAAACTCCGTGACAAAGTTAATATACTATTTCACATAAGTGAAAAGTATAAAAACAAACAAAAAAAAAAACAAAAATCTAAGAGGAGAAAGGCCTTGATTAATATTAATCAAAATCCATCAGGTCTTCCTCCTCTTCTTCCAACGCATCCTGCTGCTTTTGCGGCTTTTGCTGCTGCTGCTTCTGCTGCTCTTCTTTTAGCCTTCTTTGCTTTGAATTCAGCTTGAAGCTTTTTCCGCGATGTCCTCCACCACGTCCGCGTCCACCACGACCTCCCCCACGACCGTCGCGTCCACCACCGCGACGTCCTCCGCCTTGACCGCCCAGTAGCTCACCACCGACGCCGAAGAAGTTAAAAGTTGCCATCCTGAAACAAAAAAAATAATTATAAATTAATATATTAATTTATATGGTTGAAAACTTGTGAGTATGAAATATATATCAATGAAATTGAATATACATAAAAATATATATGTATGTGTGTAGCCAAAATGATACACGCATACATATATATATATGTATACTCAATTTCGTTGAAACTATTGTAAATGCATGTTCAATGCGCATTTTCCAATAAGGACGGACATAACTCCATTACAAAGTTATGTACGCACTTATTTCATGCGCATTCAACATGCATTCACTTTTATATATTTTATCACTCACTTATTTCACTATTTATACCCTGCACATACAGTGTGTCAGGGTATATTAAGTTTGTTTGAACGAAATGTATGTAACGCATAGAAGGAGGGGAGGGGGACCCCATAAAGTATATATATTCTTGATCAGGATGACAAGAGAAATCGATTGAGCCCTGTCCGTCTGTCCGTCCGTCCGTCTGTATTCACCAATGGTTCTCGGAAACTGTAAAAGCTAGAGACTTGAAATTTGGAGGGTAGACTCGTAATGCTTGGCACTCCATCAAGTTTGAATGGTTTAGTGCCACGCCCACTCCTTCCCGCCCAACCAGCACCACCCACTTTTTGAAAACGTTATAACTCGAACACCCGAAGAGATAGAAACATGAAAGTCGGTATGTAGACTCAGCATGAAGAGTTCTACAAAACTACATACCACAATTTTTCCCCCTCCCCTTGATTTCCCCTCCCCCAGTTGTTTTCTATAAAAAGCAATATCTCCAAAACTAATAAAGGTATGAACATGAAATTTTGTATACAAGCTCAGTAAATATATATCTTTAAAACTGCATACCACAAAATTCCCCCCTGTTCGAAAGTTACCCCTCAATGACCAACAAACTCAAATTTTTCGTAAATTCCACTTTTTGTGACCAATTTACTTGATATTTTGAACACTATTCGATCGGGCGATGTCAAATCAACATTTTTTTGTAGATTTAGGGTGTTGCACCACCTACTGTGTATGCAGGGTATTATATTGTCGAGTATACTCGACTATAGCGTCCTTACTGGTTTTAATTTATTTCCACTTACCTTTTATATTTATTCCTTAGTTGAATTATTTTCAAGTCTTTAAGCCGTCAGTCCTATGCGATGTTTTATAATAGTATTGCCAGATCGTTCCTTTAGCTCATGCGGATCATTTCCGGTGTTGCCATATTGCGAGTTTCAGTGTAAATCCCGAAAATATGAAAGTTACGCTAAGTTGGCATAAAAAAAGGCACAGATAAAAAGGTGGCAAGACTGATTTAGTTCAAAGCTTTTAATTGACAACAAAAGTTAACAAAATTTGTGCATTATTTATTATAATATAAATAATCTATATAAATATATAATTAAATAATAATAATAACTTAAAAGTTAATTAAATTCTCAATTTTATAAATTTTATAAATATATTACAATAATAAAAACGTACAATGTCTGAAATAATTAAAATAAAGTGTATAGTGAAGAACTGTGCGGGCAGTGATCATATGTTTCGTATACCATCCCGGTTGAAAAACGAGTGGTGCGAAAATGCTCAAGTGGATCCGAGTAGGGTATCAAAAAATCACAGATTTTGTGTTAAGCACTTCTGTGACGACTTAAAGGGCACCAAAAAATTGGTGCAGGGTGCAATGCCTACATTAAATTTTATAATATAACTTTGTCACGGAGTTTGTAACAGATCGAAATATTAATTTCCGACTATATAAAGTATATATATTCTTGATCAGGACGACAAGACGAGTTGATTTAGCCATGTCCGTCTGTCCGTCTGTCTGTCTGTCTGTCTGTATGTATGCAAACTAGTCCCTCAGTTTTAAAGCTATCGAGCTGAAACTTTGCACAGAGTCTTAGAATTTATTACGATGAATCATTCGTCGGAACCAGCATGATCGGATTATTGGAACAGGTAGCTCCCATACGAAAAGAAGAAGAAAAGTGAACAAAACTTGAATCGTTGTATGGAAAACTTTTTTGTTTTGTACAATAGAGTGCTGAAATTTTAAACATAGTAGTTTTACATAGTCCGACTACATGCCTGAAAGTTTCATTGAGATTCGACATCTGGAACTGGTAGCTCCCATACAAAATGAAGAAGAGGAAGAGAAGGAATATTCTCGTCGTTGTATGGAAAACTTTTTTGTTTCTTAACCAATTGACTTGAAATTTTAAAGTTATGTTCTTAGGGAGGAATGAAAACTATTTTGACCAAAAGTGGGCGTAGCCACGCCCACTTATAGCGAAAATTGACCCGTTGCATGGAAAACTTTTTTGTTTTTTAACCAATTGACTTGAAACTTTACAGTTATGTTCTTAGGAAGGAATCAAAACTACTTTGACCAAAAGTGGGCGTGGCCACGCCCTTTTATAGCGAAAATTGACCCGTTGTATGGAAAACTTCTTTGCTTTTTAACCAATTGACTTGAAACTTTGCAGTTATGCTCTTAGGGAGGGATGAAAACTATTTTGATCAAAAGTGGGCATGGCCACGCCCACTTATAGCTTAACTTGACCCTTTGTATGGAAAACTTTTTTGTTTTTTAACCAATTGACTTGAAACTTTACAAGTATGCTCTTAGGGAGGAATGAAAACTATTTTGACCAAATGTGGGCATGGCTACGCCCACTTATCGCAAAACTTGAACCGTTGTATGGAAAAATTTTTTGTTTTTTAACGAATTGACGTGAAACATTACAGTTATGTTGTTAGGGAGGCATGAAAACTATTCCTTTAGTTTTTTTTATAGTGACACAAAGTGAAAAGTATTATAGCTTCAGCCTTGCTGAAGATAGCGTCCTTACTGGTTTTCATTTAATTTCATTTTTATGTTTTGATTTTGTTTTTTATTTTTGTTTTGTTTTAATATGTAATTAAATAACATTGAATTAAATATAAGCAAGTTGAAGCAAGTTGTACAATAAAATGAATTTTAAAATGAAATTTGTTGTTTTTTTTGTTTTCTTTTTTCTTATTTTTCAGCTTATTTATATTCAAATAAAAGGCATTTTAAAATTAAACAAAAAATTGTTTTTATTTATTTGCAGTAGTTTGTATTTTTGGTCTTATTTCAGGATAAATATAATAAAATATGAATAGTATTCTTTATTATTGTTTTGTTTATTATTGTATTGTTGCAAAACAATGCATTATGTTGTAGGTTTTTTTTTTGTTTTCAGCAGATATATGATCTTTATGAAGGTACATAAATGATCGTTATATCTGTCTATCTGTCTGTGTGTCCGTCTGTATGTCAGTCTGTCTGTCCGTCAGTCTGTAAATGTATGGGGTTGTATAAGGTATGTTAGCATAAATTAAATTATAGAATTGTTTGCAAAATGAGTTTTTTGCTTTACATGTATTTGAAGTTTGTTATGTTGTGAAAGGTTGAGGCATAAACTTTTGATTGACACGGAAATTTGCGCAAACTTTTTTGTTTTAAGGTCAGTTTGCGCAATTTTTGGGTGTAATTCAAAATTTGATGACTTTTTTGATTAAATGTATGAAATAATAAATAAAACGTTATAACTTTGGACAGTTAGTACTTTGTGAATTGGAAAATAGGCATGGTTTCGCCCTCTTTTTAGTTTCAAACTTGTATTTACAACACATATATCTCTTTTATTTTTGATTGATACTGTTGTCCTTAAAAGGACAATTGTAGTTTTTGTTCCACATATGCATACACTTTAATGTATGCTAAGATAAAATATTTTGGAAATATTTTTTTAAATCGTTCATGATATTAGATAATAACAATTTCATTTGAGCGTTTGTTAGTGTTCAATGCAAACAGCATAGAGCGCTGATCGTTACGCATAAAGAATGTTAAATATTTTCGTTCTTTTATAAGGCTACTAATATTATTAGGCTACTAATGCTATCAGGCTACTGATGTTATTAGGCTACTAATGTTATCAGGCTAATAATGTTATTAGGTTACTAATGTTAGATGAGTTTCTGTTAGTTATTGAGTGTTGTTTACCAATATTGTTTACTTTGCTTAGTTTGTTATAGGGATGTCAATTTTTGGAGATTTGCCAATCCCGGGATTTTCGGGATTGCAAACTGAAATCTCGGTATCCCAGGACTAGTTAAAACGTAGTAAATATTTTATAAATTTTCTTTTTATTCCTTTTTATTATTTAAAAAAACAAAATACGAAGCAACAAACAAAAATAGACTATTTCATTCAGTTTTACAAAATGAGTTACCAAATATTTTTTAAGCTTAAACGTTTAACATATTATTTTAGTTGAAGCGTTCTACAGATATATAACCTTAAAAGCAGTAAAGCTTTTAATGTTGTATTCTCCAAACCTGCTGACGAAAAACACCTTTTACCTTCAAAATTTGTTTGTTGGACGGTTAGAATAGAATTAAAGAGTTTCTGAAGGCAGTAACCACTACAAAAAAATATGGTTTTAGAGAAAAACTCATAAAAGCCGTACTACTCTCTTCGCAAAGATTTTCGTAAATTGCATTAAAAAATTTTGGGCAACTTTTTTTTCTCAAATATTGACCAACATTTTGCAGTCCCCCTACATCAGAATATCGAAACTTTTAATTCTTGATATAACTTTGGTTTTTGTAAGAAGCAAAAAGACTATTTTCGCCCCCCTTTGTGGCAAGCTGGCTACATTCTTGGTTACGAAACAATGAAATTTGTCGTATACGCTTTCTAACTTATTGATCAATAGAAATAATTCACATCAGAATAAAAAAATCGAAATCTCGAATATCCCGGGATTGGGCAAATTAAATCCCGGGATTTTCGGGACTCCATAAACACAGAAATCCCGTGATTTCGGGATCCCGGGATTGACATCCCTAGTTTGTTATCAATGAATTCATTTTAATACAAATTGAATTATTTAACAATTATTATTTTTATTGTTATTTATTCTAAAATAAGTTAGGTGAATATTGTATGTAATGAAATAAATAAATATATAAAATTGAAAACATTTATTTGTTTTCGCATAATTAAATATAATTGAATTTGAATTTGATATTGTATGCAAAAGCAATCAAAATCAATTCACAACAAAAAGACAAAATAGCCAGAGAGTATTAAAATATAAAAAGAGACCGAAGTAGAGAGTATTAAAATTGGCGTATTTTAATACTCTCTGACATAAACTGCGCGTTGCCTGTGTGCCTATTCGCCCTTCTGATCCACAAGTATTGTCAACACTCAGTCTTGTGTATTTCTTCGTGAGACCTCTTCGCCGTTCGCATCGACATATTGACACTTACATTTGATTCTTATGCGAGGCCATGTCACACACATGTACCCCTTTACCCGTCTCAACAATAAGCTAACAATTTAGCAAATGCAAAATGTATTGTTCTGTTACTTGATGTGATCCTGTTACTATCAGTATAAAATTCGAATTGTTTGATTATATTCAGTCAATAAAAGCGAAAAATGTTCATGATGGATGATATTTGATTTTAATAAATGAAAATGCAGATGAAAGTTTTGCTTATAAAAAATTTTATTTTGAAAATTTTAGAATTTTATTTATATTGGCATGTTAGTAAAAATATGAGGAAAAATATAAAAGTTTGATACAAACAATTAGAATATGTTTAAAAAGTCATTATTTTCATCAGATCTAAAAATTTGCTGAAATAATTAAATATGAAATGTGCGTCCGGATTTACAAAATATAAAAATCAAAATTAAGACAAAAGTCCACGTCGCACAAGCAAATGAAACGTGGCAACATCTCAAAAGTAAACAAAAAACGAAAAATGTAAACCATTCCAGGCTGAGCGAGTCAAATATATACATTTCTCATTCCGTCTCTGTCGCACAGTTTTCCGCTGTGACTTGGTGGCTAATTCGCAAAGACCGAAAGCTTAGCGTGAGAGGCCTTCGGTCTCTTGTTATATTTTAATACTCTCTGCCTGTTATATTTTAATACTCTCTGGCTTATACAACCCAGCAGTTTTTTTTCAGATCACATATGAAATAAAGACATGTTTTTGTAGTACAATTTGCGTCGAGTAGACATGCCTTACATTTCTCAATAGGCTACATTAGATTTGTAAGCACAGTTGACGTCGACATCGAACACGCCGCGAAAAAACTGCGTCGTGTGTGTTTGTTGTTTATGAAGGGTTAGCGGGGAAGGTAGCTGACGACGTTGGCAGAGACAAACGAAAATTGAAAATGTTGATGAAGTCTGTGCGGGAGGGTGAGTTTACGCACAAGCAGAACATTGTGTCGATGAAGGGGTAGGCGGGCATAATTGTAAACACACAAAGAAAACAAACAGGCAAACGCACTGTTTCGCCGACGGACGAAATTTTGCTGTTTTGTTCAAATTGATTTACTCATAATTTAGCGTGTTGAATTTACAAGTCTCTGTGGCTCAACGGGTTGAGCCGCGGCTTACAAACCGAAGAGCCTGGGTTCGAGTCTCGGTAAGGGCAACTAAAAATGCTTCGCGTATTTTACAGATCATTCAAGTATTCAAGTAAGTTAAAGTATTAATCTCTGTCTAAATAATTAACAATATAATCAAATTCTATAGGAAAAACAATTAAATAAAATATGTAAAGAACAAAAAATACGTAAAAAAAAAGCACATTGAACAAAAATACTTGATTCAAATTCAATATAATTTTTAATTTTTTTTTTTTTTTCTTGTTTAAATCACTTGTTTATATTTAATTTCATTCGACATATTTTATAAAACAAAAAATCGCGTGCAACACAGTACACGTGTTCGAAGTGAAACTTTCTTTAAAAGAACCAAAAAACCAGTAAGGACGCTGTCTTCAGCCTTGCCACGCCCATTTTCTGGATTGAATTTCTCTTTATCTTAATATCCTATACACTAATTTTCATTATTTTAGCATATTGCATACCTGATATATGGATATTATCAATTTTTGCTATAAGTGGGCGTTGCCATGCCCAATTTTTTATGAAAATATTTTTTATGCTTCTCTAACTGTGAAGTTTCTAGTCAATTGATTAAGAAACAAAAACGTTTTCCATACAACGACGTAAATTTGCTTTTTATCCTCTCATTAATGATTTATGGTAATTTAATTGGAGGAACTGTGCAACATTTCTGGTCGATGATTTCAAAATAATCAAAACGGAAATTTAAGTGTCTGGGAAATCTTTTATAGATATTTTCACACCGTTACAAAATCTCTGACAATTTTCTCAGAGATTTTATTAAATTCAGCCTTATTTTAAGTGGTTGTTAATAATTATGTACCAAGAAATAAACTTTATGGTTTCCCCATTAATCTGCACTAAAACAATTCAATATTTTACATGTTTTCATTAATAAATCTGCATTAAAAAAAAACCCTTCCCAAATCAACCAAATTTTTTGAGCTGGAAAACAATCAATCTGCTTTTATCTATTTTCGAAGATTGAGAAGTACATTCGAATCAAATTCTTGAAATACCTTTCAATAAAATTCTAAAGTTGTATTTGAAATGGTTAAAAAAAACTCGTAAAAATAGTAAATTTTACAAAAATATGTATTTACCAACCATGTTATTTGGGCATGTTGGAATGTGTACAGTTTTGAATGCATAAGTGCGTAAAAGGAGAACTAATTCAAATGTGCAGAGGTTCTCCCGAAGAACAGAGGCAAATTAACTACGAACGCTCCAATGTGTAGAATCTACTTGGCTTTATTTATTCCACATATAATTTATTATTAGAGTTCACTTTTGGAGTATTTTGAATTTGTAAATTAATTGTTTTCATTTGTAAATCACAGCAAAGGAAAGGGTAATTGCCAATTGCAAAATTGGACGGGTTTCAACATAAGAGCGAATTGGAGACGAATTCGCGGCTCATATATGTACATATTATGAAGCTGATTAGTGACGTTGACGCTAAGTAGCGGACAACAACAAACACAATGTATATGCTCAGACATTGTCATAGTTAGCAACAACCACACTGTCCGGCCTAACGGTGCATGCTTATGCCGAAAATAACAACAACAAGAGTTGTTGTAATATTTGGAGTAAACAAGCCAGGTTAGTTGTTGTTGCATATGCGCCAGATGGCGAAAGTGACGATTGAAGAGGAATGCGAAAACTACAACTAAGCATGATGTTGTTGTTAATTTTTTTATGACTACTCAGTTTATGGCTACAGACTGTCATTCTATATTCTATTTCATTTTCACGCAGGCTAAATCATATAAATGTATAGTGTGTCTCTTTTCATGTCGTTTCATCGAGTTTCAAATCGCACCCATGCTAAAGAAGTTTCACTTCAAAAAATACAAATAAACATTTTTATATCGCCCCGACCAGGGATCGAACCCGAGACCTCTAGTTTCTTAGCAAAACAAAAGCAAAAGTAAAATTGCAAACACAAAACAAACGCAGAGCGTCAACAGTGCGAGCAGCGCAAAAAAACGTTGGCTTCGACGACGACGTTTTTGCGTTACAACAAATACGATGCCTGACCGCTTCTTTTGGCAGCGAGTTGGTAAGGGGATTTGAGGTTGTAAAAGCGGCCAAGCCTCTTGAAATAGCAAATACAATACGCACACATTTATATGCTCCACTTCACCCTTTCTCTACATATGCGGTGACTTTGGTTGTGGAGCAGAGGGAGAAAGTGTGTGAGGGTAACTTGCTTTTGCTTTGATTTTTTTATATTTTGTGTATAATTAGCTTTTGCCTTGATTTTTTATATTTTGCGTGTCCTTCCTGACATTTATGTTTGCCTGGTATCCAAAATCCTAATCTCTGTATAATAAAAGTTACATTGCCTCAGCTTAAATAAAATGTAATTTATTCTCAATAAGCATGAATATGTATTTACATATACATATTAAGCCGACGGCACTTGATCAGTCCAATTATTTTATTTTCATTCTTAAAATCAAAACTCACAATATGTACATGCCCGCCCTACTTCTTCTTTTGTCCACACTTTCATTGAACACAAGAAGCATCGTTTTTTAGCAACCTCGCAAACATGCCCACACCCCACTTCATCTTTGCCATAACTTTTCGTAAACAAAAGTTGTTTATGAAATTTGGCAACGGAGCTGGAACTTCATTCATAATGTCAATTAAATTCCCGTGGTGTAGTACGTGTCTGTCCGTCGTTGTTAGAGCGAGCCAGATATACATCTGTTTTACTGTCTCTGTCTGGCAAGAATTTTCCGCCATCAGTTGCGGCTGATTTCATTTTGAAAGCTTAGCGTGAGAGGCCTTCGGTCTCTTGTTATATTTTAATACTCTCTCTGATGAATGAAGTTCCAGCTCCGTTGCCAAATTTCATAAACAACTTTTGTTTACAAAAAGTGATGGCAAGAGGTGAAGTGGCATGTGACATGTATGCGTGGTTGCTAAGAAACGATCCTTCTTGTGTTCAATGAAAGTGTGGACAAAAGAAGAAGTAGGACGGGCATGTACATGTTGTGAATTTTGATTTTAAGAATGAAAATAAAATAATTGCACTGATCAAGTGCCGTCGGCATAATATGTACTTATATGTATTTAGTTATTCATGCTTATTGAGAATAAATAACATTTTATTTAAGGTGAGGCAATGTTACTTTTATTATACAGAGATTAGGTTGATTTTAGTTAGAGTTTGATTGACTGAAGAAGATTATATTGCATTGTTTAGCGACGAAAATAATATAAAAAATTGCGTTTAATTTAAATTCGCATTGAAATAAGTAAGCGAAATATGGTTTCGCTATTCAATTTTACTAGGCAAATTGATTCATGCTACTAGGCGATCAGAAATGCTAGGCAATGTTGCCGAAAAATGAATAGCAAAAGCAAGTTACCCATTCACACTTACTCCCTCTGCTCGACAACCAAAGTCAATCCATATGTTGGAAAAGGGTGTAGTGGAGCAATAAGTGTGTGCGTATTGTATTTGTTGTTTGTTGCTGGCGACCTCCCTGCCTCTTCGCACTTCGCATCCTCGATCAGTCACACGACTGATGAAGTGCTTTACACACTTTCCCTGCTTATCCAGAAATTTAAATTTGATTCTTTGCGTGGCCACGGGACACACAAACTATGCGTTGCCAATGTGTCTCTTTTTCCTTCTCATCTACAAACTATGTCAACGCACAGTTTCGTGTGTTTCTTCGTATGTTCCTCTTTGCCCCTCGCAACATCATATTGGCAATTTTACATTTGATTCCTGTGCGTGGCCTTGTCACACACATGTACCCCTTTACCCGTCTCAACTTTAAGCTAACAATTTAGCAAATGCAAAATGTGTTGTTCTGCTACTTAGTTTCATGTTATCCTGTTACCATCATTATAAAATTCGAATTGTTTGCCTATATTCAGACAACAAAAGCGAATGATCTTTATGATAAATTAGTTGATATTGATATGTTCAAATGCTGATAATACTTTTGATTGTAAAAAATTCAATTTTGGAATTTTAAAATTTTTATTTATATTGGCATGTTAGTAAAAATATGATGAAAAATATAAAATTTTGATATAAACAATTAGAATATGTTTAAAAAGTCATTATTTTCATTAGATCTAAAAATTTGCTGAAATAATTGAATATGAAATGTCCGTCCGGATTTACAAAATATAAAAATCAAAATCAAGACAAAAGTCCACGGCGCACAAGCAAATGAAACGTGGCAACATCTCAAAAGTAAACAAAAAAGAAAAATGTAAACAATTCCCAGATGAGTGAATAAGATATACAGTCATTTTACTGTCTCTGTCTTGCAAGAATTTTCCGCTGAACTTACTTGCGCGATTTTAAAAACACGAAAGCTTAGCGTGAGAGGCCTTCGGTCTCTTGTTATATTTTTATACTCTCTGGATTTAACCATATATGGTACATGCCGACTTTCAAAACTCCCGCAAAACTTTTCAGTTAGAACTACCAAATTACTGGACTATCAAAGTAAAGCGTAAATAATAAAAATAAATTCAAATTTTCATTTTTCGAGATTTCGTTAAGTTTTCAAGATTTCCACATCAATTTTTCTTATAAAATCTTAAGGGAACACATCCAAGTATGTCAGTGGTGCCACTTTTCTTTGTTTTTTTTTTTAAATAAAAACCAGTAAGGGCGGTATAGTCGAGTATACTCGACAATATAATACCCTGCACACATGGTAGGCGGTGCCGCACCCTCAATCTACAAAAAAATACTGATCTGACGTCGCCTATTTAAATAGTGTTCAAAATATCAAGAAAATCCGCAAAAAAACGTGTATTTTACGAAAAATTTAAGTTTGTAGGCCTCTGAGGGGAGCCATCAAAAAGGGGGGAAAATTGTGGTATGCAGTTTTTAAGATGTATATTCACTTAGCTTGTATACAAATTTTCAGGATCGTACCTTTGTTAATTTCGTTCAAACAAACCCAATATACCCTGATACACTATATGTACAGGGTATAAAAATACAAAATAAATACAAAATATTTTCTTATTTATATTTTTCTTTTATTCTTTTTTTTTTTTTTTTTTTTTTAATATTAAAGTATGTAAAACATTAATCAGCCATGAGGCTATGAAACATACTTTTATTCAAGTTTAAACATAAAACATAAACATTTCATACATAAAAATAGTTTTTAGAAAATTAAACATTTCGTACATTCAAAATTTATTGTTTTTAGAAAATTTAACATTTCGTACATAAAAAAATAGTTATTAGAAAATTAAACATTTCGTACATAAAAAAATAGTTTTTAGAAAATTAAACATTTCGTACATAAAAAAATAGTTTTTAGAAAATTAAACATTTCGTACATAAAAAAATAGTTTTTAGAAAATTAAACATTTCATTCATAAAAATAGTTTTTAGAAAAACTGATTTAACCATAACATTATACCATATGTCCATATTTTCGAACTTTATGTTCATTGATGGCGTCATGCTTAGCGTCGGCATACTTCTAAGCATGCCAGGCTTAAGCACTGGCACAGGCTGTCGCTGCGGCTGATGTGGCTGCGGCTCCGGCTGATGTTGCTGCTGCTGCGGCTGATGTTGCTGCTGCTGATGTTGCTGCCCCTGATCTGGCTGTTGTGGCGGCACATTTGCAGCATTCTCTGCAGCTAGCCTGGCCGCAGCTCGCCTTTGCCGTCGCCGAATACGGGCATTCCCGTAATTACAGCGACATCCAGTGCAAACGTTTTGTCCACGTCGTCGTCATTATGTTCGATTTGTCGTCCACGTCGTCCGTCATTATGTTCGATTTGCCGTCCACGTCGTCCGTCATTATGTTCGATTTGCCGTCCACGTCGTCTGTCATTATGTTCGATTTGCCGTCCACGTCGTCCGTCATTATGTTCGATTTGCCGTCCACGTCGTCTGTTGTGACGCATTTTTCGTCCATGTCCTGTGTCGAAATTTCGATTCCATCCATCGCGAACTGAGGTGACTCCCACATCATTAAATATGAATGTTGCCATCTGAAAAAAAAATTAAAATTTTTTTTATTTATATTTCATTGCAAAGTTTTACAATGTATGACGCAATACTCAGAAATGCATACAAACATACTTTTCAATGGAAAAATATGTATGTAGACACAAATGCTTATTGCGTCATTTTTCATTCATTTATTTTATCACTTTAATATATTTATGGTAATATATAAATACATAAATGAATTACGACAAAGATATTAAGTTGATAAAATAAATTTTAAAACTATAATTATCATTTTTTTTCACTTACCTTCGAATATTATAAATTTTAAGTCCCAAATGCGTCTTAATAGTTGGATATTTGCGCTTTTATGTATATCCCTTTTTTCAGCGCTGCCAACACATTTTTTTTCATCGGATAAAATATATGTGTTGCCAAATTCACCTTTTTTTATGCGTCTCAACTGCTATGCTCGACGGTTTTTGAACTGACCGCATATTTTCAATGCTTTTGAAATTAAATATTATTTCAATTTAATTACTTCGTAAAATCCGAAGTTTTTTAGCAGCCCGTTCGTAATTTTTAAGTCGCCTTTTTCTATTTTTATTCTGTTTTGTTAAAATACATTATTCACAATACCATCTTGCTTTTTTTTATCAGCAAAATAACTATCAATTGTTTTAAAATTGATACTCTATGCTTATAGAAGGGTGACTTTGAGTTAAACCACTGTGGGTATTTTTTATCAGTTGCAGATATCGCCGCTTTTACTATGCTCTCACATATTTTAGGCATATGAGGACTCTTTGCAAAGTATTGAGCAAATACTTCATAATGTATATTGCATACATTATAAAATATCTCTGAAGGATTCTGCAAATACAGAACATTACTGCTGAAGTTCTTCACTTCAATAAACTGTTCTGATTTTTGCAATCCATTAATGTTAATCAGGATATTGTCGCATTTATTGCAATTAAACTTATTTTTATTCACAAGGTACCCATCGAAGTACCTTCTTGAAGCCAATTCTGCTCTATTTGTATTATTTGACATTTCTTCTGCAGAAGTATCAAATAATTCATTAATTTCGGTTTGGTTAGTTGGCTGCTCAACTACTATATTCTCAATTTCATTTTCGACTTCCGTGAGACAGTCTATTTCTAAGTTTGAAACCATATCATCATCTCTGTCGTAATTTTCACAATTAGTACCTGAATCAAATGGTTAAGCTGTGATCTTCATTGACAGAAGTCGTGCCAATATGAGTTGCAATTCTCGAGCTGATGGGTTTACGTTTGATCCCAATTTCGCTCGAACAACTGAGAAGAAGTTTTCAATGCTGTCTTGACTAAATCTACATAGAAATATATATTTTATTTCCGGGTCTTGCAGTAGTTCATCACACAATTTTAACATTTTGTTGAGCATATCTTTCATTCCATTGACACAATTGTTTCGTTTTTCCGTTCTCATTGCATCTACATAACTTCGGAAGACGATTAACTTCTCTTCTTCCATTCTTTTCATTCAAAGGGTTCTTTCTGCCTTTTATGTATGATTTACAATTTAATAAATCAAAGGCATCATTCATTGTTCCAAGGAGATCTGCAGTTGCCGAAGCGAATTGCATGTTTTCTTTGTTTAATAAATTATTATTCAAACAATATGAAATAGCCTTCGAGGAAGTTTTCGATAAGGCTTGAGTGGCTAATTTCACACTCATCTTATCGAAATTTTTTGGAAAAATGTGACGATACGTAATTTTCGGCATCAATTTAGTTGTATTTGACTGCAAGACAATTTTATACACTTCTTGTAATACTTGCCAAGAGGCTGTTCTATGACATGTTTTAATATTATTAGATATTAAAGTGTTTCGGATTGACTTTGTTAAGTGTACATAATTATGCATAATGAATATTTATTTTCCTGAAGTATCCATAAATGTATAATTTGACATTAAACTAAAGTTTTGATTCGCTTGATCACAAACAATCGCACGGACATTTAATCCGATTTTATGCAATTGTGTGATATTTTCGTTTAGAATAACATACAATTCATTAGTATGCGTTATCACTGTTGGATAGTAAGAAAGTATAAATTTCCAAGGATGAAACAGTCCTTTTACTTTAACAAAGAGGAACGAAGTAGCTAATTCGTTTGTTCTTTCTCCATTGCCAGAGTCAACGAAGCCATCTATTTGATCAGTGACTGAATTGTATTCTAATTCAGCCCTGCCATGCATTTCGTCAAATACTATTATGCAATTTTTATTTATTTCAGGCAAAATGCTTATTTCCTTTTTAATGACTTTTAAAACTTCACTGCTTACGCCAGGTTGCCAATTATTTAAGGTTCTTGGGTGTGGCAAATTGAAACCCAATTTTGACCTCATGAATTTATAACACTTTGCTGATCTATAATGTATGTTCAGTGTTAAATTTCTCTTTTCTTCAGAGTATTTCGATTCAAGTTTAGTTCTTGCCAAAAGATTAATGAAAGTATTAACTTTTTCATGAAGACTACTATCGAGAATAATTGATTCTTCACGCAGTTTTTTTATTCTCAAATTTAACTGCTTAATTGTTTCTTCTAATTCAGAAACAATTGTCATACGATCATTGTGTAACATTTCATACTTTCTTTTCAGTATTTCATGATCTATTTTAAGATATTCATATCTCTTCTTGTATGTACAGTCTCCTTTACATTTATGTACTATTTCAGTACTCTCTTCTTTTTGACTAGTTGAATGAACAAAATCAACTAGATCAAGGAAGTTTGGCAATTCTTTATTGCCAGTTATAATTGGTTTGTTTGATTGCATTTCAGCAATGTTGGATTGCACCAACGAGTTGTTTTGCATTTCAGCAATGTTCGATTCCTCCAACAAGTTGTCTTGCATTTCAGCAAAGTTCGATTCCTCCAACAAACTTAGCATATATGTGTCTGCAATGCTACATTTCTTCAATGTACTTTCTCTGCAATTGTTCAATGCTCCCTTTTGTTGCATTCCAGCAGCATTCACCTTACCCGTAATAAAATTATGTAGATGGGTCTTACAAACAAACAAAACTGCGTTATTTTCAACTGCATCTTTAAACTTTAGAACAATTTTCAACTTACCTCTAAGTTCATGGCGCTTCGAAAACTCATGTAATGTTGAAGGCCTACTGACATTACATCCTTCAACAGAACAACAAATTTTTGAAATTGGAGATTTATGCAATCTCTATTGATGTTGGACAATATCATTGTGTCTTGTAAAAAGAAAAATGAATTTTGAATGTTAAAATAGTTTAATAAACAATACAATCATTAGTATACGTATACGCAATATTATTAATAGATCTTACAAAATGAAAAGTCAAACTCACTACAATCTACTACTCAAGTTGGAAAATACAAATAAATCAAATAAATATCATCTTTAAATTATAATTAATTTAAATTAGTAGTTAACAGTTAATTATTATTAAACCAAAATAAATAAATAAATACTTTAAAGCATATTTGCAAAAGGCTTACTGCTAACTAAAATATTACGTATACTCTTGCAGCACAACGATAACGCATTAAAATGTACGAACTACTAATTTAATTTATCGATATACATTGAAACAATGTTATTTGACAATATATATCGATATCGCTATTTAAGTTTTTATTTAAATCACACCTAAATTTAATGTTGGCATTGCACCCTGCACCAACTTTCTGGTGCCCATGCAATCTGCATTAAAATGCCTGTCGCAAAAACGGTCATTTTTTGATACCCTACTCGGGTCCACCTTTGCATTTTCGCACCACTCGTTTTTTAATTGATGTGGTATGTGAAACTGCCGTTCACTTCCCGCACAATTCTTCACTATGCACTTCACTTTGTTAATTTTATTAATTTTGAATAATTATTTGTATTTATATTTATATAAATAGATTTGGTTGTTTTAATTTTATGCTTGTGTATTTCACAATAAAATCAAATAATGCCAACTTATTTTGTTAATAGGTAGGCAGGACAGTCCTTGCATACATTAGCATATGATGCTTTTTGGATGATATCATAAATAATTAAGGAATAAATATTAAATTTAATACACATTTTTATTACAACATTTAGCATTGATTAATCATATTCTTCATCTATTTCTAATTAAAAAGAAATTCAAAAACTGTCGAGTATAGCAGTTGAGACGGATAAAAAAAGGTGAATTTGGCAACACATATATTTTATCCGTTGAAAAAAACGTGGTGGCAGCGCTGAAAAAAGTGATATACATAAAAGCGCAAATATCTAAGGTGTGAAGACGTATTTGGGAAAGACAACATTAATAAAATTCAAAGGTAAGTCTAAAAAAGTGATAATAATTGTTTGAAAATTTATATTTATATATTATGAATTTATATATTACTATAAATACATTAAAGTGATGAAATAAATGGTTTAAACGACGCAATAAACATTTGTGTATACATACATTAATTTTCATTTTTTTTATATGTCAACTTTTGTTTTTAACGACGTTGGAATAACATCATTTCGTGGGAGGCAGCGACGTCGATTCCAACAACGTTTCGAATAAGTCGGACAAAAGTACAGACAAGGACAACAACTCGGACAAAACTACAGACAAGGACAACAACTCGGACAAAACTACATACAAGGACAACAACTCGGACAAAACTACAGACAAGGACAACAACTCGGACAAAACTACAGACAAGGACAACAACTCGGACAAAACAACAGACAACAGAACTATTGCACAGGCTGTCGCTGTAAATACGTAAATGCGCGCAGTCAGTGTCGCCAAAGGCGAGCTGCGGCCAGGCTGGCTGCACAAGATGTCGAAATATGCCGCCACAGCAGCCACATCAGCAGCAGCAACATCAGTAGCGACAGCCTGTGCCTGTGCCTGAGCCTGTCATGCTTAGGGAAATTCCAACCCTAAGCATGACGCCATCGGTCAATATAAAATTTGAAAACATGGACATTTAAATGTTATTACTATGCTTAATCAGTTTTTATAAAAACTTACTATTCTTTATAAACTTTCTTAGTTTTTGAAAAAACTTTTTACTTCCTTGACATGTATGAAATGTTGAAAAAAACTTGAATAAAATAACAACATAAAAAAGAAAAATTTCTTTTTATCTCAATATCCTATACACTAATTTTCATTATTTTAGCTCATTGCCTACCTGAGATATGCAAATTATCAATTTTTCTATAAGTGGGCGTAGCCGTTACAAAATCTCTGACAATTTTCTCAGAGATTTTATTGAATTCAGCTTCACTTTAAGTTATTATAAACAATTATGTACCAAGAAATAAACTTTATGGTTTCTGCATCAAAACTATTCAATATTTTATATATTTTCATTAATAAAAAACGCTTCCCAAATCAACCCAATGTTTTGAGCTGGAAAAAAATCAGTGTAATGCCTCACCATCATGCTTGTGTCTATTTTCGAAGATTGAGAAGTTCATTCGAATTAAATTGTTGAAATAATTTTAAGATTATAAAGTTGTATTTGAAATGGTTAAAAAAAACTTGTAAAAATAGTAAATTTTATGAAAAAATGTATGTATAAACTAGGATATTTCGGCAAATTCATAGTTCAGTTTTTAATGCATAAGTGCGAAAAAGAAGAATTAATTTAAATGTGCAGAGAGTCCCCCGAATAACAAAGGCAAGTTAACTACCAAAGCTCCAATGTGTAGAATCTACCTGACTTTATTTATTGCATACAAACATATGTATGTATATAATTTATTATTAGTGTTCACTTTTGGATTAATTTGAATTTGTAAGTTAATTGTTTTCATTTGGTAAGCACAGCAAAGGAAAGGATAATTGGCAATTGCAAAATTAAACGGGCTTCAACATAATTGTGAGGACGCGAATTGGAGATGAATTCGCGGCTCGTACATTATGCAGCTGATTAGTGACGTTGATTAGCAATGTTAAGTAGCGGGCAACAACAAACACAATGTATACGCTCAGACAGTGTCATAGGTAGTAACAACCACACTGTCCGACCTAACGGTGCATGCTTATGCCGAAAATAACAACAACAAGAATTGTTGTAATATTTGGAGTAAACAAGCCAGGTTAGTTGTTGTTGCATATTCGCCAGATGGCGAAAGTGACGATTGAAGAGGAATGCGAAAATTACAACTAAGCATGTTGTTGTTGTTGGTTTCTTTATGACTACACAGTTAATGACTACAGACTGTCACTCTATGTTCTATTTCATTCTCTCGCAGGCTACATCATATTAATGTATAGTCTGTCTCTTTCTCATGTCGTTTCATCGAGTTTCAAATCGCACCCATGCTAAAGAAGTTTCACTTCAAAAAAAAATGTTTTTTTTTCATGTTTGTTGTTGTTTGCTTTGACGTTAATATTTTCATTAATTTAAATTTTATAAAAAAGAGGAATAAAAAAATTTTTCTAGCAAGACAATGTGACTTATTTTGCTGACAGAATGAAAAGATTTCAAAAATGGCGGATAATGTCATTATATATCATAATGTTAAATCTTCGAAATGTTTATTATTTTCAACTAGCTGACCCAGCGCGCTTTGCTACGCCCTCAAAGTATGATGAACTGTTGCATATAGCCCAGGATTGAATCTTTTAACACTCTATCACAATTAGTTCCTAAATTTTCTTCTTGTCAGACTTATAGATACAGGTACGTAGGCGTTTAAAATTTTTATTATATGTTGCAGCAGCCACGTTCATTTATCAATTCTTGTTGGGTTCGAAGTCATCAATATTATTTCCAGATTTTGTTTTCTTAGATTAATTAAATTTTAAAAAAAAAATATTCCAGCGTTTTGAAACTCTAATTACCGTTAATGCGTTTCAGAATTCTTAATGCCTTGTAATTATGGCAAATTTCTTACTTTGCAGGGATATATAATTACCTTTACAAACATGTGATTGCAAAATTCCATCTGTTTATATTTAAGAACAACAAAACCATATTTTTGACTAATTGTTCCTTTGTTCCATTTTAGCAAAATGAAAAATACTCTCCACTTTACAGCCTTCTGGTGATTTTGCTTACAGCAAAATATAATTTTGAAGATGTTTCTCTATATGGTCGGGGCCACGCCTTTATGTTCGATTCTAATAAAATTTTGGAAAATAGTTAAAAATTAATAAAACAATTTTCTAACAAAAATCTTGTTTTGACCGATTGTTTCTTTCGCAAAGTGCCTTTTTTGACGTCTAAAATGTTTTTGTACAAAAAACTAAGGTGGTAGTTTTAAAAAACCTAATTTTTAACCGGCAGCTAAATGTAATAGTAATCCAATCATGCAGATTTTTTACATAGAAACTGCCTGAAAGGATAACATAATTTTCTGCGTTTTATTTTTTTTGAAATCGTTAAAACTGAGCTCGCAGTTGGTATTGAAGCAGACATATGGACATGACTGTGTTAACTCGTCTTGTGAAGATAATATATGCTTTATGTGGTCGGCGATATCTCCTTCTCTGCGTAGCGAACTTCATGGCATCGCAAATATATATTATTTTTGCAGGAGTATAAAAAACGCTATTCAGCCTTCCTGAAGACTATTTACTTTTCACGCTCTGTTTATGCCACGCCAATTTTTTGGATTGAATCTGCTTTCTCTTTACTTTAATAGCCTATATACCAATTTTCATTGTTTAAGCTAATATGGAAACTTGCAATTTATTGATATTAGCTTGTGAAGTTGTAAGTCAATTAATTAAGAAAAAAAAAGTTTTCCTTTCAACGCCGTAAATTTTCTGTCTTTTCCTCTTCTTCACTTTGTATGATAAGTACCAGTTTCAGTGGTCCGATCTTAATGACAATTCCAGAAATTTAGTCTGCGTACGTAAAGTTACTATGTTTGTTTATGTTTTTTTCATCCCTTTATCTTCCAAAACGAAAAAGTTTTCCATTCAACGACTTAAGTTCTGTTCATTTTACTTCTTCATTCTGTATGGGTGCTACCAGTTCTAATGGTCTGATCATTGCAGTTCCGACAAATGATTTATGGTAGTAAAGCTGTAAAATTTCAGGTCAATAGTCGGAGATTTCTCCTTCTGGGGGTTACAAACTCCGTGACAAAGTCATAATAATATTTACATACGTGAAGAGTATAAAAACACTAATATGTGTACATATGTGGCTGTATGTAAAAGATGAAGAAGAAGTGAAGCACAATTTCGAAAGTAATGCTCCTCCGTTTTCTCACCGTTCTCTTGTACTCTTTGCAAACAACACACTCATACCAATACAAAAGTGTAAGAAGAAGCAAAGAATGGTACGTGCTTGCGTCCACAAAATCTTAATATTGTTAATTTTTCTTCTTCTTTCCGTATGGAGGCTACCAGTTAAAATGGTCGGATTGATACCAAAACATTATAACAACCTTCAGGAGGTCCATCTAAAGATTAACTGAAAATTTCATTGAATCGGAAGCTGTTTTTGAGTTATGCGCTTATCAACATATTTTTCGATTCATTTTTATTATACTATAGATTATTGTCTCACATTCAATAAGTGATCATAGGTAACTAAACACTGCACTAAACACGATATACATAGCTACGGTTTGTTTCGTGTATCAGTTGACAAAAGCAAACTCAGTAGTGAAAATCCAAGAAAAACAACACTGACATTGACAGTTTGTTGTTGTTTCAACTTTTTTTTAATTTGACATGACTTGGAGTCAAATCCTTCAAGCCGTACATACCTGCATTGTTTACACATTAGTGCGTGTAATTTGCAAAGAGTATTAATTAATTTTAATACTCTCTGGCTTGTACGTTCTCTCAAAGTTTTCTTGTTCTCTTTCAATCAACAAACACATAACAATACTGACGTATAAGAAGAAGCATAGCATGTTACGTTTAATGCTTGCGTCGCATGTTTGTATGGGAAAAAGGAAAGGTCTGTTTTTAGGGGTTTTCCGGCAATTATTTGAATTTTTCTCGCCGTAAAAACCATCTTTGAACTTTAACGAACATTTAAAAAAAAGAATTGGCCAAATTGGTCCAGGCGTTGTTGAGTTATGCGCTTACCAACACATTTTGCGATTCATTTTTATATTATAGATGTTAAAACTGTTGAAACTGTTAAAACCATGAACTTCTGTTAGCGTGCTTTTCTTATGGGACTGTTGTTAGCAATGTTAAATTTAACATTAGCAGCCAAAAAATGTTAAGGCTACTAATGTTATTTTGCGCATTTCTGAACAATATTACTTTTTTTCTTCAAATAATTTGAAATATCCATTTTATTTGAATTATATTGACATTATAAGAAGGAAATTTTAAGAAATATAAAATTTTTATTGTTTTTGAATATTATAAATGCTGTCTCCTTCGGATCTTACAACAATCCGATCGTTTCATATAGTTGTCTCATCTTTTTTCTCGCTCACTCTTAAGTTCAAATTACTTGGCTACTAATCATTTTCTGTCCACATCAATCGACGTAAATGTTCTCACTCTGGTTTCCACTCTTTCTATTTTATCCTCTTTGCTTTGAACTAGAGGTCTCGGGTTATATTCCCAGCACGGCGCGATGCAAATAATTTGTTTTTTGTCTTCTTATTATAAAACAGATACTTCGCAATAAATAAATACAAAAATGTTAAAAAAAAAAAAAATTTGGAATTAACTAGTATATTTAGTTTTCAGTATTATTATAATTTTTTTCTGCCCAAGATATTATTATTTTGTTTTTTTTTTCGATTGCTTGTAGAGTATCAGTTTCAATTATTTCTATATTCAGAAGTGTTGATTAGTGTATTAAAGACATTGATTAATATATTTTAACTTACTTGAATTACTTGCATTACACACCTTTTTTCGTTGCCCTTACTGAGCATTGAATCCAGGCTCTTCGATTTGTAATCCGCTGCTCAACCCATTGAGCCACAGAGACTTGTATAAGCCAGAGAGTATTAAAATATAACAAGCAGAGAGTATTAAAATATAACAAGAGACCGAAGGCCTCTCACGCTAAGCTTTTTATAGCTTTTTACGCTATATTAAGCTCATTTTTACGTAACAGGAGTTTCTTCGTAAAATATAGAGACTCGAAGTCATCTATCCAGCCTATTGAAGCAGGCGTCCCTCAAGGCAGTGTATTTGCTCCAGTGCTATTTACGCTCTACACCGCTGACATGCCACTTCCTGTCAACAACTGCTCCATTCTGGCTACGTACGCAGATGATACGGCCATTCTCTGCTCAGACAAATCTCCGACGATTGCTGCATTCCAGTTGCAATCGTATCTGTTTCGTCTGGAGTCATGGTGCACAAGATGGAACATTAAGATCAACCCAAGTAAATCGCAACTGTGCACATTTAGCCTAAGAAGAGATGCTACCCCTGCTATTACGCTTAACGGCTTCGCGATTCCACAGTGCACAGTTGTGAAATACTTGGGTTTCCATCTTGACAAGCGCCTGACATGGAAGAAACACCTTGAAGTCACAGCCCGTTCCTGCTCCGCCAAATTAAAGAAAATTTATTGGCTTCTTGGCGAAAGAAGTAAATTGAGCCTGGAAAACAAACTGCTAATCTACAAACAGGTGATCGCTCCTTCTTGGAAATACGGCGTCCAGTTATGGGGAACAGCATGTGCCACCAATCGCAGGAAAGTGCAGGTTGTCCAAAATAAGGCACTCAGGACCATCACCAACGCTCCGTGGTTTGTCAGAAACCAGACGCTACACGCTGACCTAAATGTATCTTCTGTCCTTGAGGAAATTAATTTCCACAGCAGTCGATACAATGAGAAACTGTCTACTCACCCAAACCCGCTTGCAGAAGCTCTAACATCAACATTGATACAAAGACGATTAAAACGGCTCCACCCAAATGACCTCCCCACTCACACTTTTTGAAATTTTTACATAACTGTCTAAACTCATAATCTGTCACTTTCTTTCATTTTCACAAAAATGTTTCATAGCCTCATGGCTGATCAATGTTTTTCAATACTTTAATATAAAAAAAAAAAAAAAATGTTTATAAGCAAAACTTTCATCTGCGTTTTCATTTATCAAAATCAAATATCATCTATCATGAACATTTGTCGCTTTTATTGACTGAATATAATCAAACAATTCGAATTTTATACTGATAGTAACAGGATCACATCAAGTAACAGAACAATACATTTTGCATTTGCTAAATTGTTAGCTTATTGTTGAGACTGGTAAAGGGGTACATGTGTGTGACATGGCCTCGCATAAGAATCAAATGTAAGTGTCAATATGTCGATGCGAACGGCGAAGAGGTCTCACGAAGAAATACACAAGACTGAGTGTTGACAATACTTGTCGATCAGAAGGGCGAAGAGGCACACAGGCAACGCGCAGTTTATGTCAGAGAGTATTTAAATACGCCAATTTTAAAATACGCCAATTTTAATACTCTCTACTTCGGTCTCTTTTTATATTTTAATACTCTCTGGCTATTTTGTCTTTTTGTTGTGAATTGATTTTGATTGCTTTTGCATACAATATCAAATTCAAATTCAATTATGTTTAATTATGCGAAAACAAAATATGTTTTCAATATTATATATTTATTTATTTCATTACAATTTTATTTCATTTGTTAATATTGTATCATATTAACAATATTCACCTAACTTATTTTAGAATAAATAATAATAAAAATAATAATTGTTAAATAATTCAATTTGTATTAAAATGAACTCATTGATAACAAACTAGGGATGTCAATCCCGGGATACCGAAATCCCGGGATTTCTGTGTTTATGAAGTCCCGAAAATCCCGGGATTTAATTTGCCCAATCCCGGGATATTCGGGATTTCGATTTTTTTATTCTGATGTGAATTATTTCTATTGATCAATAAGTTAGAAAGCGTATACGACAAATTTCATTGTTTCGTAACCAAGAATGTAGCCAGCTTGCCACAAAGGGGGGCGAAAATAGTCTTTTTGCTTCTTACAAAAACCAAAGTTATATCAAGAATTAAAAGTTTCGATATTCTGATGTAGGGGGACTGCAATATGATGGTCAATATTTGAGAAAAAAAAGTTGCCCAAAATTTTTTAATGCAATTTACAAAAATCTTTGCGAAGAGAGTAGTACGGCTTTTATGAGTTTTTCTCTAAAACCATATTTTTTTGTAGTGGTTACTGCCTTCAGAAACTCTTTAATTCTATTCTAACCGTCCAACAAACAAATTTTGAAGGTAAAAGGTGTTTTTCGTCAGCAGGTTTGGAGAATACAACATTAAAAGCTTTACTGCTTTTAAGGTTATATATCTGTAGAACGCTTCAACTAAAATAATATGTTAAACGTTTAAGCTTTAAAAATATTTGGTAACTCATTTTGTAAAACTGAATGGAATAGTCTATTTTTGTTTGTTGCTTCGTATTTTGTTTTTTTTATTTAAATAATAAAAAGGAATAAAAATAAAATTTATAAAATATTTACTACGTTTTAACTAGTCCCGGGATACCGGGATTTCAGTTTGCAATCCCGAAAATCCCGGGATTGGCAAATCTCCAAAAATTGACATCCCTATAACGAACTAAGCAAAGTAAACAATATTGGTAAACAACACTCAATAACTAACAGAAACTCATCTAACATTAGTAACCTAATAACATTGTCAGCCTGATAACATTAGTAGCCTAATAACATCAGTAGCTTGATAACATTAGTAGCCTAATAATATTAGTAGCCTTATAACAGAACGAAAATATTTAACATTCTTTATGCGTAACGATCAGCGCTCTATGCTGTTTGCATTGAACACTAACAAACGCTCAAATGAAATTGTTATTATCTAATATCATGAACGATTTAACAAAATATTTCCAAAATATTTTATCTTAGCATACATTAAAATGTATGCATATGTGGAACAAAAACTAAAATTGTCCTTTTAAGGACAACAATATCAAACAAATAAAAGAGATATATGTGTTGTTAATACAAGTTTGAAACTAAAAAGAGGGCGAAACCATGCCTATTTTCCAAATCACTAAGTACTAACTGTCCAAAGTTATAACTTTTTATTTATTATTTCATTCATTTAATCAAAAAAGACATCAAATTTTGAATTACACCCAAAATTTGCGCAAACCTGACAGTAAAACAAAAAAGTTTGCGCAACTTTCCGTGTCAATCAAAAGTTTATACCTCAACCTTTCCCAACATAACAAACTTGAAAGACATGTAAAGCAAAAAAGTTATTTTGCAAACAATTCTATAATTTAATTTATACTTACATACCTTATACAACCCCATAAATTTACAGACTGACAGACGGACGGATAGACAGACTGACATACAGACGGACACACAGACAGATAGACAGATATAACGATCATTTATGTACCTTCATAAAGATCATATATCTGCTGAAAACAAAAAAAAAAACCTACAACATAATGCATTGTTTTGCAACAATACAATAATAAACAAAACAATAATAAAGAATACTATTCATATTTTATTATATTTATCCTGAAATAAGACCAAAAATACAAACTGCAAATAAATAAAAACAAGGTTTTGTTTAATTTTAAAATGCCTTTTATTTCAATATAAATAAGCTGAAAAATAAGAAAAAAGAAAACAAAAAAAACAACAAATTTCATTTTAAAATTCATTTTATTGTACAACTTGCTTCAACTTGCTTATATTTAATTCAATGTTATTTAATTACATATTAAAACAAAACAAAAATAAAAAACAAAATCAAAACATAAAAATGAAATTAAATGAAAACCAGTAAGGACGCTATCTTCAGCAAGGCTGAAGCTATAATACTTTTCACTTTGTGTCACTATAAAAAAAACTAAAGGAATAGTTTTCATGCCTCCCTAACAACATAACTGTAATGTTTCACGTCAATTCGTTAAAAAACAAAAAATTTTTCCATACAACGGTTCAAGTTTTGCGATAAGTGGGCGTAGCCATGCCCACATTTGGTCAAAATAGTTTTCATTCCTCCCTAAGAGCATACTTGTAAAGTTTCAAGTCAATTGGTTAAAAAACAAAAAAGTTTTCCATACAAAGGGTCAAGTTAAGCTATAAGTGGGCGTGGCCATGCCCACTTTTGATCAAAATAGTTTTCATCCCTCCCTAAGAGCATAACTGCAAAGTTTCAAGTCAATTGGTTAAAAAGCAAAGAGGTTTTCCATACAACGGGTCAATTTTCGCTATAAAAGGGCGTGGCCACGCCCACTTTTGGTCAAAGTAGTTTTGATTCCTTCCTAAGAACATAACTGTAAAGTTTCAAGTCAATTGGTTAAAAAACAAAAAAGTTTTCCATGCAACGGGTCAATTTTCGCTATAAGTGGGCGTGGCTACGCCCAATTTTGGTGAAAATAGTTTTCATTCCTCTCTAAGAACATAACTGTAAAGTTTCAAGTCAATTGGTTAAAAAACAAAAAAGTTTTCCATACAACGGGTAAATTTTCGCTATAAGTGGGCGTGGCTACGCCCACTTTTGGTCAAAATAGTTTTCATTCCTCCCTAAGAACATAACTTTAAAATTTCAAGTCAATTGGTTAAGAAACAAAAAAGTTTTCCATACAACGACGAGAATATTCCTTCTCTTCCTCTTCTTCATTTTGTATGGGAGCTACCAGTTCCAGATGTCGAATCTCAATGAAACTTTCGGGATTTCGATTTTTTTATTCTGATGTGAATTATTTCTATTGATCAATAAGTTAGAAAGCGTATACGACAAATTTCATTGTTTCGTAACCAAGAATGTAGCCAGCTTGCCACAAAGGGGGGCGAAAATAGTCTTTTTGCTTCTTACAAAAACCAAAGTTATATCAAGAATTAAAAGTTTCGATATTCTGATGTAGGGGGACTGCAATATGATGGTCAATATTTGAGAAAAAAAAGTTGCCCAAAATTTTTTAATGCAATTTACAAAAATCTTTGCGAAGAGAGTAGTACGGCTTTTATGAGTTTTTCTCTAAAACCATATTTTTTTGTAGTGGTTACTGCCTTCAGAAACTCTTTAATTCTATTCTAACCGTCCAACAAACAAATTTTGAAGGTAAAAGGTGTTTTTCGTCAGCAGGTTTGGAGAATACAACATTAAAAGCTTTACTGCTTTTAAGGTTATATATCTGTAGAACGCTTCAACTAAAATAATATGTTAAACGTTTAAGCTTTAAAAATATTTGGTAACTCATTTTGTAAAACTGAATGGAATAGTCTATTTTTGTTTGTTGCTTCGTATTTTGTTTTTTTTATTTAAATAATAAAAAGGAATAAAAATAAAATTTATAAAATATTTACTACGTTTTAACTAGTCCCGGGATACCGGGATTTCAGTTTGCAATCCCGAAAATCCCGGGATTGGCAAATCTCCAAAAATTGACATCCCTATAACGAACTAAGCAAAGTAAACAATATTGGTAAACAACACTCAATAACTAACAGAAACTCATCTAACATTAGTAACCTAATAACATTGTCAGCCTGATAACATTAGTAGCCTAATAACATCAGTAGCCTGATAACATTAGTAGCCTAATAATATTAGTAGCCTTATAACAGAACGAAAATATTTAACATTCTTTATGCGTAACGATCAGCGCTCTATGCTGTTTGCATTGAACACTAACAAACGCTCAAATGAAATTGTTATTATCTAATATCATGAACGATTTAACAAAATATTTCCAAAATATTTTATCTTAGCATACATTAAAATGTATGCATATGTGGAACAAAAACTAAAATTGTCCTTTTAAGGACAACAATATCAAACAAATAAAAGAGATATATGTGTTGTTAATACAAGTTTGAAACTAAAAAGAGGGCGAAACCATGCCTATTTTCCAAATCACTAAGTACTAACTGTCCAAAGTTATAACTTTTTATTTATTATTTCATTCATTTAATCAAAAAAGACATCAAATTTTGAATTACACCCAAAATTTGCGCAAACCTGACAGTAAAACAAAAAAGTTTGCGCAACTTTCCGTGTCAATCAAAAGTTTATACCTCAACCTTTCCCAACATAACAAACTTGAAAGACATGTAAAGCAAAAAAGTTATTTTGCAAACAATTCTATAATTTAATTTATACTTACATACCTTATACAACCCCATAAATTTACAGACTGACAGACGGACGGATAGACAGACTGACATACAGACGGACACACAGACAGATAGACAGATATAACGATCATTTATGTACCTTCATAAAGATCATATATCTGCTGAAAACAAAAAAAAAAACCTACAACATAATGCATTGTTTTGCAACAATACAATAATAAACAAAACAATAATAAAGAATACTATTCATATTTTATTATATTTATCCTGAAATAAGACCAAAAATACAAACTGCAAATAAATAAAAACAAGGTTTTGTTTAATTTTAAAATGCCTTTTATTTCAATATAAATAAGCTGAAAAATAAGAAAAAAGAAAACAAAAAAAACAACAAATTTCATTTTAAAATTCATTTTATTGTACAACTTGCTTCAACTTGCTTATATTTAATTCAATGTTATTTAATTACATATTAAAACAAAACAAAAATAAAAAACAAAATCAAAACATAAAAATGAAATTAAATGAAAACCAGTAAGGACGCTATCTTCAGCAAGGCTGAAGCTATAATACTTTTCACTTTGTGTCACTATAAAAAAAACTAAAGGAATAGTTTTCATGCCTCCCTAACAACATAACTGTAATGTTTCACGTCAATTCGTTAAAAAACAAAAAATTTTTCCATACAACGGTTCAAGTTTTGCGATAAGTGGGCGTAGCCATGCCCACATTTGGTCAAAATAGTTTTCATTCCTCCCTAAGAGCATACTTGTAAAGTTTCAAGTCAATTGGTTAAAAAACAAAAAAGTTTTCCATACAAAGGGTCAAGTTAAGCTATAAGTGGGCGTGGCCATGCCCACTTTTGATCAAAATAGTTTTCATCCCTCCCTAAGAGCATAACTGCAAAGTTTCAAGTCAATTGGTTAAAAAGCAAAGAGGTTTTCCATACAACGGGTCAATTTTCGCTATAAAAGGGCGTGGCCACGCCCACTTTTGGTCAAAGTAGTTTTGATTCCTTCCTAAGAACATAACTGTAAAGTTTCAAGTCAATTGGTTAAAAAACAAAAAAGTTTTCCATGCAACGGGTCAATTTTCGCTATAAGTGGGCGTGGCTACGCCCAATTTTGGTGAAAATAGTTTTCATTCCTCTCTAAGAACATAACTGTAAAGTTTCAAGTCAATTGGTTAAAAAACAAAAAAGTTTTCCATACAACGGGTAAATTTTCGCTATAAGTGGGCGTGGCTACGCCCACTTTTGGTCAAAATAGTTTTCATTCCTCCCTAAGAACATAACTTTAAAATTTCAAGTCAATTGGTTAAGAAACAAAAAAGTTTTCCATACAACGACGAGAATATTCCTTCTCTTCCTCTTCTTCATTTTGTATGGGAGCTACCAGTTCCAGATGTCGAATCTCAATGAAACTTTCAGGCATGTAGTCGGACTATGTAAAACTACTATGTTTAAAATTTCAGCACTCTATTGTACAAAACAAAAAAGTTTTCCATACAACGATTCAAGTTTTGTTCACTTTTCTTCTTCTTTTCGTATGGGAGCTACCTGTTCCAATAATCCGATCATGCTGGTTCCGACGAATGATTCATCGTAATAAATTTTAAGACTCTGTGCAAAGTTTCAGCTCGATAGCTTCAAAACTGAGGGACTAGTTTGCATACATACAGACAGACAGACAGACAGACGGACATGGCTAAATCAACTCGTCTTGTCGTCCTGATCAAGAATATATATACTTTATATAGTCGGAAATGAATATTTCGATCTGTTACAAACTCCGTGACAAAGTTAATATACTATTTCACATAAGTGAAAAGTATAAAAACAAAAAACAAAAAAAAACAGACTAAAATCAAAGAGGAGAAAGGCTTATTAATATTTAATTAATATTAATATTAGTCAAAATCCATCAGGTCTTCCTCCTCTTCTGTAAATGCATCCTGCTGCTTTTGCGGCTTTTGCTGCTGCTGCTTCTGCTGCTTTTCCTCGATAATTATTAATGGTTGCTTTGGAGGTAGAGGTGGAGGTGGTGGTGGGCGTTCTGCTTGCTGTTGTTGTTGCTGCTGTTGCTGTTGTTGCTGTTGTAACAACTTTCGGGCTTCAGCCCGACGTTTCAGCCTTCTTTGCTTCGAGTTTAGTTTGAAGCTTCTTCCGCGTCCACCTCGACCATCGCGTCCTCCACTGCGACGTCCTCCGCCATGACCACTTAGTAATTCACCACCGACGCCATAAAAATTAAATGTTGCCATTCTGAAACAAAAAAATAATTATAAATTAATAAATTCATTTATATGGTTGAAGTCTAAATGAAATGTTTGTATTTATAAAAAAATACAACCACCTCATTTAGACTTGAATCCATGTGAGTATGAAATATATATCAATGAAATTGAGTATACATAAAAATATATATGTGTAGCCGAAATGATACACGCATACATATATATATATGTACACTCAATTTCATTGAAACTATTGTAAATGCAAGTTAAATGCGCATTTTCCAATAAGGACGGACATACCTCCATTACAAAGTTATGTACGCACTTTTTTCATGCGCATTCACTTTTATATAATTAAACACTCACACATTGAAATTATTTGACTATTTTACATTTATTTTCACTTACCTTTTATATTTATTCCTTAGTTTAATTATTTTAACTCTTCAATGTCCGTCAGTCCGAGGATTGCGATGTTTTATAATAGTGTTGCCAGATCGTTCCTTTAGCTCAGGCGGATCATTTCCGGCGTTGCCACATTGCGAGAGAGTATCAGTTTCAATTATTTCTATATTCAGAAGTGTTGATTAGTGTATTAAAGACATTGATTAATATATTTTAACTTACTTGAATTACTTGCATTACACACCTTTTTTCGTTGCCCTTACTGAGCATTGAATCCAGGCTCTTCGATTTGTAATCCGCTGCTCAACCCATTGAGCCACAGAGACTTGTATAAGCCAGAGAGTATTAAAATATAACAAGCAGAGAGTATTAAAATATAACAAGAGACCGAAGGCCTCTCACGCTAAGCTTTTTATAGCTTTTAACGCTATATTAAGCTCATTTTTACGTAACAGGAGTTTCTTCGTAAAATATAGAGACTCGAAGTCATCTATCCAGCCTATTGAAGCAGGCGTCCCTCAAGGCAGTGTACTTGCTCCAGTGCTATTTACGCTCTACACCGCTGACATGCCACTTCCTGTCAACAACTGCTCCATTCTGGCTACGTACGCAGATGACACGGCCATTCTCTGCTCAGACAAATCTCCGACGATTGCTGCATTCCAGTTGCAATCGTATCTGTTTCGTCTGGAGTCATGGTGCACAAGATGGAACATTAAGATCAACCCAAGTAAATCGCAACTGTGCACATTTAGCCTAAGAAGAGATGCTACCCCTGCTATTACGCTTAACGGCTTCGCGATCCCACAGTGCACAGTTGTGAAATACTTGGGTTTCCATCTTGACAAGCGCCTGACATGGAAGAAACACCTTGAAGTCACAGCCCGTTCCTGCTCCGCCAAATTAAAGAAAATTTATTGGCTTCTTGGCGAAAGAAGTAAATTGAGCCTGGAAAACAAACTGCTAATCTACAAACAGGTGATCGCTCCTTCTTGGAAATACGGCGTCCAGTTATGGGGAACAGCATGTGCCACCAATCGCAGGAAAGTGCAGGTTGTCCAAAATAAGGCACTCAGGACCATCACCAACGCTCCGTGGTTTGTCAGAAACCAGACGCTACACGCTGACCTAAATGTATCTTCTGTCCTTGAGGAAATTAATTTCCACAGCAGTCGATACAATGAGAAACTGTCTACTCACCCAAACCCGCTTGCAGAAGCTCTAACATCAACATTGATACAAAGACGATTAAAACGGCTCCACCCAAATGACCTCCCCACTCACACTTTTTGAAATTTTTACATAACTGTCTAAACTCATAATCTGTCACTTTCTTTCATTTTCACAAAAATGTTTCATAGCCTCATGGCTGATCAATGTTTTTCAATACTTTAATATAAAAAAAAAAAAAAAAAAAAAAATGTTTATAAGCAAAACTTTCATCTGCGTTTTCATTTATCAAAATCAAATATCATCTATCATGAACATTTGTCGCTTTTATTGACTGAATATAATCAAACAATTCGAATTTTATACTGATAGTAACAGGATCACATCAAGTAACAGAACAATACATTTTGCATTTGCTAAATTGTTAGCTTATTGTTGAGACTGGTACAGGGGTACATGTGTGTGACATGGCCTCGCATAAGAATCAAATGTAAGTGTCAATATGTCGATGCGAACGGCGAAGAGGTCTCACGAAGAAATACACAAGACTGAGTGTTGACAATACTTGTCGATCAGAAGGGCGAAGAGGCACACAGGCAACGCGCAGTTTATGTCAGAGAGTATTTAAATACGCCAATTTTAAAATACGCCAATTTTAATACTCTCTACTTCGGTCTCTTTTTATATTTTAATACTCTCTGGCTATTTTGTCTTTTTGTTGTGAATTGATTTTGATTGCTTTTGCATACAATATCAAATTCAAATTCAATTATGTTTAATTATGCGAAAACAAAATATGTTTTCAATATTATATATTTATTTATTTCATTACAATTTTATTTCATTTGTTAATATTGTATCATATTAACAATATTCACCTAACTTATTTTAGAATAAATAATAATAAAAATAATAATTGTTAAATAATTCAATTTGTATTAAAATGAACTCATTGATAACAAACTAGGGATGTCAATCCCGGGATACCGAAATCCCGGGATTTCTGTGTTTATGAAGTCCCGAAAATCCCGGGATTTAATTTGCCCAATCCCGGGATATTCGGGATTTCGATTTTTTTATTCTGATGTGAATTATTTCTATTGATCAATAAGTTAGAAAGCGTATACGACAAATTTCATTGTTTCGTAACCAAGAATGTAGCCAGCTTGCCACAAAGGGGGGCGAAAATAGTCTTTTTGCTTCTTACAAAAACCAAAGTTATATCAAGAATTAAAAGTTTCGATATTCTGATGTAGGGGGACTGCAATATGATGGTCAATATTTGAGAAAAAAAAGTTGCCCAAAATTTTTTAATGCAATTTACAAAAATCTTTGCGAAGAGAGTAGTACGGCTTTTATGAGTTTTTCTCTAAAACCATATTTTTTTGTAGTGGTTACTGCCTTCAGAAACTCTTTAATTCTATTCTAACCGTCCAACAAACAAATTTTGAAGGTAAAAGGTGTTTTTCGTCAGCAGGTTTGGAGAATACAACATTAAAAGCTTTACTGCTTTTAAGGTTATATATCTGTAGAACGCTTCAACTAAAATAATATGTTAAACGTTTAAGCTTTAAAAATATTTGGTAACTCATTTTGTAAAACTGAATGGAATAGTCTATTTTTGTTTGTTGCTTCGTATTTTGTTTTTTTTATTTAAATAATAAAAAGGAATAAAAATAAAATTTATAAAATATTTACTACGTTTTAACTAGTCCCGGGATACCGGGATTTCAGTTTGCAATCCCGAAAATCCCGGGATTGGCAAATCTCCAAAAATTGACATCCCTATAACAAACTAAGCAAAGTAAACAATATTGGTAAACAACACTCAATAACTAACAGAAACTCATCTAACATTAGTGACCTAATAACATTGTCAGCCTGATAACATTAGTAGCCTAATAACATCAGTAGCCTGATAACATTAGTAGCCTAATAATATTAGTAGCCTTATAACAGAACGAAAATATTTAACATTCTTTATGCGTAACGATCAGCGCTCTATGCTGTTTGCATTGAACACTAACAAACGCTCAAATGAAATTGTTATTATCTAATATCATGAACGATTTAAAAAAATATTTCCAAAATATTTTATCTTAGCATACATTAAAATGTATGCATATGTGGAACAAAAACTAAAATTGTCCTTTTAAGGACAACAATATCAAACAAAAATAAAAGAGATATATGTGTTGTTAATACAAGTTTGAAACTAAAAAGAGGGCGAAACCATGCCTATTTTCCAAATCACTAAGTACTAACTGTCCAAAGTTATAACTTTTTATTTATTATTTCATTCATTTAATCAAAAAAGACATCAAATTTTGAATTACACCCAAAATTTGCGCAAACTGACAGTAAAACAAAAAAGTTTGCGCAACTTTCCGTGTCAATCAAAAGTTTATACCTCAACCTTTCCCAACATAACAAACTTGAAAGACATGTAAAGCAAAAAAGTTATTTTGCAAACAATTCTATAATTTAATTTATACTAACATACCTTATACAACCCCATACATTTACAGACTGACGGACAGACAGACTGACATACAGACGGACACACAGACAGATAGACAGATATAACGATCATTTATGTACCTTCATAAAGATCATATATCTGCTGAAAACAAAAAAAAAACCTACAACATAATGCATTGTTTTGCAACAATACAATAATAAACAAAACAATAATAAAGAATACTATTCATATTTTATTATATTTATCCTGAAATAAGACCAAAAATACAAACTGCAAATAAATAAAAACAAGGTTTTGTTTAATTTTAAAATGCCTTTTATTTCAATATAAATAAGCTGAAAAATAAGAAAAAAGAAAACAAAAAAAAACAACAAATTTCATTTTAAAATTCATTTTATTGTACAACTTGCTTCAACTTGCTTATATTTAATTCAATGTTATTTAATTACATATTAAAACAAAACAAAAATAAAAAACAAAATCAAAACATAAAAATGAAATTAAATGAAAACCAGTAAGGACGCTATCTTCAGCAAGGCTGAAGCTATAATACTTTTCACTTTGTGTCACTATAAAAAAAACTAAAGGAATAGTTTTCATGCCTCCCTAACAACATAACTGTAATGTTTCACGTCAATTCGTTAAAAAACAAAAAATTTTTCCATACAACGGTTCAAGTTTTGCGATAAGTGGGCGTAGCCATGCCCACATTTGGTCAAAATAGTTTTCATTCCTCCCTAAGAGCATACTTGTAAAGTTTCAAGTCAATTGGTTAAAAAACAAAAAAGTTTTCCATACAAAGGGTCAAGTTAAGCTATAAGTGGGCGTGGCCATGCCCACTTTTGATCAAAATAGTTTTCATCCCTCCCTAAGAGCATAACTGCAAAGTTTCAAGTCAATTGGTTAAAAAGCAAAGAAGTTTTCCATACAACGGGTCAATTTTCGCTATAAAAGGGCGTGGCTACGCCCACTTTTGGTCAAAATAGTTTTCATTCCTCCCTAAGAACATAACTTTAAAATTTCAAGTCAATTGGTTAAGAAACAAAAAAGTTTTCCATACAACGACGAGAATATTCCTTCTCTTCCTCTTCTTCATTTTGTATGGGAGCTACCAGTTCCAGATGTCGAATCTCAATGAAACTTTCAGGCATGTAGTCGGACTATGTAAAACTACTATGTTTAAAATTTCAGCACTCTATTGTACAAAACAAAAAAGTTTTCCATACAACGATTCAAGTTTTGTTCACTTTTCTTCTTCTTTTCGTATGGGAGCTACCTGTTCCAATAATCCGATCATGCTGGTTCCGACGAATGATTCATCGTAATAAATTTTAAGACTCTGTGCAAAGTTTCAGCTCGATAGCTTCAAAACTGAGGGACTAGTTTGCATACATACAGACAGACAGACAGACAGACGGACATGGCTAAATCAACTCGTCTTGTCGTCCTGATCAAGAATATATATACTTTATATAGTCGGAAATGAATATTTCGATCTGTTACAAACTCCGTGACAAAGTTAATATACTATTTCACATAAGTGAAAAGTATAAAAACAAAAAACAAAAAAAAACAGACTAAAATCAAAGAGGAGAAAGGCTTATTAATATTTAATTAATATTAATATTAGTCAAAATCCATCAGGTCTTCCTCCTCTTCTGTAAATGCATCCTGCTGCTTTTGCGGCTTTTGCTGCTGCTGCTTTTCCTCGATAATTATTAATGGTTGCTTTGGAGGTAGAGGTGGAGGTGGTGGTGGGCGTTCTGCTTGCTGTTGTTGTTGCTGCTGTTGCTGTTGTTGCTGTTGTAACAACTTTCGGGCTTCAGCCCGACGTTTCAGCCTTCTTTGCTTCGAGTTTAGTTTGAAGCTTCTTCCGCGTCCACCTCGACCATCGCGTCCTCCACTGCGACGTCCTCCGCCATGACCACTTAGTAATTCACCACCGACGCCATAAAAATTAAATGTTGCCATTCTGAAACAAAAAAATAATTATAAATTAATAAATTCATTTATATGGTTGAAGTCTAAATGAAATGTTTGTATTTATAAAAAAATACAACCACCTCATTTAGACTTGAATCCATGTGAGTATGAAATATATATCAATGAAATTGAGTATACATAAAAATATATATGTGTAGCCGAAATGATACACGCATACATATATATATATGTACACTCAATTTCATTGAAACTATTGTAAATGCAAGTTAAATGCGCATTTTCCAATAAGGACGGACATACCTCCATTACAAAGTTATGTACGCACTTTTTTCATGCGCATTCACTTTTATATAATTAAACACTCACACATTGAAATTATTTGACTATTTTACATTTATTTTCACTTACCTTTTATATTTATTCCTTAGTTTAATTATTTTAACTCTTCAATGTCCGTCAGTCCGAGGATTGCGATGTTTTATAATAGTGTTGCCAGATCGTTCCTTTAGCTCAGGCGGATCATTTCCGGCGTTGCCACATTGCGAGAGAGTATCAGTTTCAATTATTTCTATATTCAGAAGTGTTGATTAGTGTATTAAAGACATTGATTAATATATTTTAACTTACTTGAATTACTTGCATTACACACCTTTTTTCGTTGCCCTTACTGAGCATTGAATCCAGGCTCTTCGATTTGTAATCCGCTGCTCAACCCATTGAGCCACAGAGACTTGCATAAGCCAGAGAGTATTAAAATATAACAAGCAGAGAGTATTAAAATATAACAAGAGACCGAAGGCCTCTCACGCTAAGCTTTTTATAGCTTTTTACGCTATATTAAGCTCATTTTTACGTAACAGGAGTTTCTTCGTAAAATATAGAGACTCGAAGTCATCTATCCAGCCTATTGAAGCAGGCGTCCCTCAAGGCAGTGTATTTGCTCCAGTGCTATTTACGCTCTACACCGCTGACATGCCACTTCCTGTCAACAACTGCTCCATTCTGGCTACGTACGCAGATGTCACGGCCATTCTCTGCTCAGACAAATCTCCGACGATTGCTGCATTCCAGTTGCAATCGTATCTGTTTCGTCTGGAGTCATGGTGCACAAGATGGAACATTAAGATCAACCCAAGTAAATCGCAACTGTGCACATTTAGCCTAAGAAGAGATGCTACCCCTGCTATTACGCTTAACGGCTTCGCGATCCCACAGTGCACAGTTGTGAAATACTTGGGTTTCCATCTTGACAAGCGCCTGACATGGAAGAAACACCTTGAAGTCACAGCCCGTTCCTGCTCCGCCAAATTAAAGAAAATTTATTGGCTTCTTGGCGAAAGAAGTAAATTGAGCCTGGAAAACAAACTGCTAATCTACAAACAGGTGATCGCTCCTTCTTGGAAATACGGCGTCCAGTTATGGGGAACAGCATGTGCCACCAATCGCAGGAAAGTGCAGGTTGTCCAAAATAAGGCACTCAGGACCATCACCAACGCTCCGTGGTTTGTCAGAAACCAGACGCTACACGCTGACCTAAATGTATCTTCTGTCCTTGAGGAAATTAATTTCCACAGCAGTCGATACAATGAGAAACTGTCTACTCACCCAAACCCGCTTGCAGAAGCTCTAACATCAACATTGATACAAAGACGATTAAAACGGCTCCACCCAAATGACCTCCCCACTCACACTTTTTGAAATTTTTACATAACTGTCTAAACTCATAATCTGTCACTTTCTTTCATTTTCACAAAAATGTTTCATAGCCTCATGGCTGATCAATGTTTTTCAATACTTTAATATAAAAAAAAAAAAAAAAAAAATGTTTATAAGCAAAACTTTCATCTGCGTTTTCATTTATCAAAATCAAATATCATCTATCATGAACATTTGTCGCTTTTATTGACTGAATATAATCAAACAATTCGAATTTTATACTGATAGTAACAGGATCACATCAAGTAACAGAACAATACATTTTGCATTTGCTAAATTGTTAGCTTATTGTTGAGATTGGTAAAGGGGTACATGTGTGTGACATGGCCTCGCATAAGAATCAAATGTAAGTGTCAATATGTCGATGCGAACGGCGAAGAGGTCTCACGAAGAAATACACAAGACTGAGTGTTGACAATACTTGTCGATCAGAAGGGCGAAGAGGCACACAGGCAACGCGCAGTTTATGTCAGAGAGTATTTAAATACGCCAATTTTAAAATACGCCAATTTTAATACTCTCTACTTCGGTCTCTTTTTATATTTTAATACTCTCTGGCTATTTTGTCTTTTTGTTGTGAATTGATTTTGATTGCTTTTGCATACAATATCAAATTCAAATTCAATTATGTTTAATTATGCGAAAACAAAATATGTTTTCAATATTATATATTTATTTATTTCATTACAATTTTATTTCATTTGTTAATATTGTATCATATTAACAATATTCACCTAACTTATTTTAGAATAAATAATAATAAAAATAATAATTGTTAAATAATTCAATTTGTATTAAAATGAACTCATTGATAACAAACTAGGGATGTCAATCCCGGGATACCGAAATCCCGGGATTTCTGTGTTTATGAAGTCCCGAAAATCCCGGGATTTAATTTGCCCAATCCCGGGATATTCGGGATTTCGATTTTTTTATTCTGATGTGAATTATTTCTATTGATCAATAAGTTAGAAAGCGTATACGACAAATTTCATTGTTTCGTAACCAAGAATGTAGCCAACTTGCCACAAAGGGGGGCGAAAATAGTCTTTTTGCTTCTTACAAAAACCAAAGTTATATCAAGAATTAAAAGTTTCGATATTCTGATGTAGGGGGACTGCAATATGATGGTCAATATTTGAGAAAAAAAAGTTGCCCAAAATTTTTTAATGCAATTTACAAAAATCTTTGCGAAGAGAGTAGTACGGCTTTTATGAGTTTTTCTCTAAAACCATATTTTTTTGTAGTGGTTACTGCCTTCAGAAACTCTTTAATTCTATTCTAACCGTCCAACAAACAAATTTTGAAGGTAAAAGGTGTTTTTCGTCAGCAGGTTTGGAGAATACAACATTAAAAGCTTTACTGCTTTTAAGGTTATATATCTGTAGAACGCTTCAACTAAAATAATATGTTAAACGTTTAAGCTTTAAAAATATTTGGTAACTCATTTTGTAAAACTGAATGGAATAGTCTATTTTTGTTTGTTGCTTCGTATTTTGTTTTTTTTATTTAAATAATAAAAAGGAATAAAAATAAAATTTATAAAATATTTACTACGTTTTAACTAGTCCCGGGATACCGGGATTTCAGTTTGCAATCCCGAAAATCCCGGGATTGGCAAATCTCCAAAAATTGACATCCCTATAACAAACTAAGCAAAGTAAACAATATTGGTAAACAACACTCAATAACTAACAGAAACTCATCTAACATTAGTGACCTAATAACATTGTCAGCCTGATAACATTAGTAGCCTAATAACATCAGTAGCCTGATAACATTAGTAGCCTAATAATATTAGTAGCCTTATAACAGAACGAAAATATTTAACATTCTTTATGCGTAACGATCAGCGCTCTATGCTGTTTGCATTGAACACTAACAAACGCTCAAATGAAATTGTTATTATCTAATATCATGAACGATTTAACAAAATATTTCCAAAATATTTTATCTTAGCATACATTAAAATGTATGCATATGTGGAACAAAAACTAAAATTGTCCTTTTAAGGACAACAATATCAAACAAAAATAAAAGAGATATATGTGTTGTTAATACAAGTTTGAAACTAAAAAGAGGGCGAAACCATGCCTATTTTCCAAATCACTAAGTACTAACTGTCCAAAGTTATAACTTTTTATTTATTATTTCATTCATTTAATCAAAAAAGACATCAAATTTTGAATTACACCCAAAATTTGCGCAAACTGACAGTAAAACAAAAAAGTTTGCGCAACTTTCCGTGTCAATCAAAAGTTTATACCTCAACCTTTCCCAACATAACAAACTTGAAAGACATGTAAAGCAAAAAAGTTATTTTGCAAACAATTCTGTAATTTAATTTATACTAACATACCTTATACAACCCCATACATTTACAGACTGACGGACAGACAGACTGACATACAGACGGACACACAGACAGATAGACAGATATAACGATCATTTATGTACCTTCATAAAGATCATATATCTGCTGAAAACAAAAAAAAAACCTACAACATAATGCATTGTTTTGCAACAATACAATAATAAACAAAACAATAATAAAGAATACTATTCATATTTTATTATATTTATCCTGAAATAAGACCAAAAATACAAACTACTGCAAATAAATAAAAACAATTTTTTGTTTAATTTTAAAATGCCTTTTATTTCAATATAAATAAGCTGAAAAATAAGAAAAAAGAAAACAAAAAAAACAACAAATTTCATTTTAAAATTCATTTTATTGTACAACTTGCTTCAACTTGCTTATATTTAATTCAATGTTATTTAATTACATATTAAAACAAAACAAAAATAAAAAACAAAATCAAAACATAAAAATGAAATTAAATGAAAACCAGTAAGGACGCTATCTTCAGCAAGGCTGAAGCTATAATACTTTTCACTTTGTGTCACTATAAAAAAAACTAAAGGAATAGTTTTCATGCCTCCCTAACAACATAACTGTAATGTTTCACGTCAATTCGTTAAAAAACAAAAAATTTTTCCATACAACGGTTCAAGTTTTGCGATAAGTGGGCGTAGCCATGCCCACATTTGGTCAAAATAGTTTTCATTCCTCCCTAAGAGCATACTTGTAAAGTTTCAAGTCAATTGGTTAAAAAACAAAAAAGTTTTCCATACAAAGGGTCAAGTTAAGCTATAAGTGGGCGTGGCCATGCCCACTTTTGATCAAAATAGTTTTCATCCCTCCCTAAGAGCATAACTGCAAAGTTTCAAGTCAATTGGTTAAAAAGCAAAGAAGTTTTCCATACAACGGGTCAATTTTCGCTATAAAAGGGCGTGGCCACGCCCACTTTTGGTCAAAGTAGTTTTGATTCCTTCCTAAGAACATAACTGTAAAGTTTCAAGTCAATTGGTTAAAAAACAAAAAAGTTTTCCATGCAACGGGTCAATTTTCGCTATAAGTGGGCGTGGCTACGCCCAATTTTGGTCAAAATAGTCTTCATTCCTCTCTAAGAACATAACTGTAAAGTTTCAAGTCAATTGGTTAAAAAACAAAAAAGTTTTCCATACAACGGGTAAATTTTCGCTATAAGTGGGCGTGGCTACGCCCACTTTTGGTCAAAATAGTTTTCATTCCTCCCTAAGAACATAACTTTAAAATTTCAAGTCAATTGGTTAAGAAACAAAAAAGTTTTCCATACAACGACGAGAATATTCCTTCTCTTCCTCTTCTTCATTTTGTATGGGAGCTACCAGTTCCAGATGTCGAATCTCAATGAAACTTTCAGGCATGTAGTCGGACTATGTAAAACTACTATGTTTAAAATTTCAGCACTCTATTGTACAAAACAAAAAAGTTTTCCATACAACGATTCAAGTTTTGTTCACTTTTCTTCTTCTTTTCGTATGGGAGCTACCTGTTCCAATAATCCGATCATGCTGGTTCCGACGAATGATTCATCGTAATAAATTTTAAGACTCTGTGCAAAGTTTCAGCTCGATAGCTTCAAAACTGAGGGACTAGTTTGCATACATACAGACAGACAGACAGACAGACGGACATGGCTAAATCAACTCGTCTTGTCGTCCTGATCAAGAATATATATACTTTATATAGTCGGAAATGAATATTTCGATCTGTTACAAACTCCGTGACAAAGTTAATATACTATTTCACATAAGTGAAAAGTATAAAAACAAAAAACAAAAAAAAACAGACTAAAATCAAAGAGGAGAAAGGCTTATTAATATTTAATTAATATTAATATTAGTCAAAATCCATCAGGTCTTCCTCCTCTTCTGTAAATGCATCCTGCTGCTTTTGCGGCTTTTGCTGCTGCTGCTTTTCCTCGATAATTATTAATGGTTGCTTTGGAGGTAGAGGTGGAGGTGGTGGTGGGCGTTCTGCTTGCTGTTGTTGTTGCTGCTGTTGCTGTTGTTGCTGTTGTAACAACTTTCGGGCTTCAGCCCGACGTTTCAGCCTTCTTTGCTTCGAGTTTAGTTTGAAGCTTCTTCCGCGTCCACCTCGACCATCGCGTCCTCCACTGCGACGTCCTCCGCCATGACCACTTAGTAATTCACCACCGACGCCATAAAAATTAAATGTTGCCATTCTGAAACAAAAAAATAATTATAAATTAATAAATTCATTTATATGGTTGAAGTCTAAATGAAATGTTTGTATTTATAAAAAAATACAACCACCTCATTTAGACTTGAATCCATGTGAGTATGAAATATATATCAATGAAATTGAGTATACATAAAAATATATATGTGTAGCCGAAATGATACACGCATACATATATATATATGTACACTCAATTTCATTGAAACTATTGTAAATGCAAGTTAAATGCGCATTTTCCAATAAGGACGGACATACCTCCATTACAAAGTTATGTACGCACTTTTTTCATGCGCATTCACTTTTATATAATTAAACACTCACACATTGAAATTATTTGACTATTTTACATTTATTTTCACTTACCTTTTATATTTATTCCTTAGATTAATTATTTTAACTCTTCAATGTCCGTCAGTCCGAGGATTGCGATGTTTTATAATAGTGTTGCCAGATCGTTCCTTTAGCTCAGGCGGATCATTTCCGGCGTTGCCACATTGCGAGAGAGTATCAGTTTCAATTATTTCTATATTCAGAAGTGTTGATTAGTGTATTAAAGACATTGATTAATATATTTTAACTTACTTGAATTACTTGCATTACACACCTTTTTTCGTTGCCCTTACTGAGCATTGAATCCAGGCTCTTCGATTTGTAATCCGCTGCTCAACCCATTGAGCCACAGAGACTTGCATAAGCCAGAGAGTATTAAAATATAACAAGCAGAGAGTATTAAAATATAACAAGAGACCGAAGGCCTCTCACGCTAAGCTTTTTATAGCTTTTTACGCTATATTAAGCTCATTTTTACGTAACAGGAGTTTCTTCGTAAAATATAGAGACTCGAAGTCATCTATCCAGCCTATTGAAGCAGGCGTCCCTCAAGGCAGTGTATTTGCTCCAGTGCTATTTACGCTCTACACCGCTGACATGCCACTTCCTGTCAACAACTGCTCCATTCTGGCTACGTACGCAGATGTCACGGCCATTCTCTGCTCAGACAAATCTCCGACGATTGCTGCATTCCAGTTGCAATCGTATCTGTTTCGTCTGGAGTCATGGTGCACAAGATGGAACATTAAGATCAACCCAAGTAAATCGCAACTGTGCACATTTAGCCTAAGAAGAGATGCTACCCCTGCTATTACGCTTAACGGCTTCGCGATCCCACAGTGCACAGTTGTGAAATACTTGGGTTTCCATCTTGACAAGCGCCTGACATGGAAGAAACACCTTGAAGTCACAGCCCGTTCCTGCTCCGCCAAATTAAAGAAAATTTATTGGCTTCTTGGCGAAAGAAGTAAATTGAGCCTGGAAAACAAACTGCTAATCTACAAACAGGTGATCGCTCCTTCTTGGAAATACGGCATCCAGTTATGGGGAACAGCATGTGCCACCAATCGCAGGAAAGTGCAGGTTGTCCAAAATAAGGCACTCAGGACCATCACCAACGCTCCGTGGTTTGTCAGAAACCAGACGCTACACGCTGACCTAAATGTATCTTCTGTCCTTGAGGAAATTAATTTCCACAGCAGTCGATACAATGAGAAACTGTCTACTCACCCAAACCCGCTTGCAGAAGCTCTAACATCAACATTGATACAAAGACGATTAAAACGGCTCCACCCAAATGACCTCCCCACTCACACTTTTTGAAATTTTTACATAACTGTCTAAACTCATAATCTGTCACTTTCTTTCATTTTCACAAAAATGTTTCATAGCCTCATGGCTGATCAATGTTTTTCAATACTTTAATATAAAAAAAAAAAAAAAAAAAAAAAATGTTTATAAGCAAAACTTTCATCTGCGTTTTCATTTATCAAAATCAAATATCATCTATCATGAACATTTGTCGCTTTTATTGACTGAATATAATCAAACAATTCGAATTTTATACTGATAGTAACAGGATCACATCAAGTAACAGAACAATACATTTTGCATTTGCTAAATTGTTAGCTTATTGTTGAGACTGGTAAAGGGGTACATGTGTGTGACATGGCCTCGCATAAGAATCAAATGTAAGTGTCAATATGTCGATGCGAACGGCGAAGAGGTCTCACGAAGAAATACACAAGACTGAGTGTTGACAATACTTGTCGATCAGAAGGGCGAAGAGGCACACAGGCAACGCGCAGTTTATGTCAGAGAGTATTTAAATACGCCAATTTTAAAATACGCCAATTTTAATACTCTCTACTTCGGTCTCTTTTTATATTTTAATACTCTCTGGCTATTTTGTCTTTTTGTTGTGAATTGATTTTGATTGCTTTTGCATACAATATCAAATTCAAATTCAATTATGTTTAATTATGCGAAAACAAAATATGTTTTCAATATTATATATTTATTTATTTCATTACAATTTTATTTCATTTGTTAATATTGTATCATATTAACAATATTCACCTAACTTATTTTAGAATAAATAATAATAAAAATAATAATTGTTAAATAATTCAATTTGTATTAAAATGAACTCATTGATAACAAACTAGGGATGTCAATCCCGGGATACCGAAATCCCGGGATTTCTGTGTTTATGAAGTCCCGAAAATCCCGGGATTTAATTTGCCCAATCCCGGGATACTCGGGATTTCGATTTTTTTATTCTGATGTGAATTATTTCTATTGATCAATAAGTTAGAAAGCGTATACGACAAATTTCATTGTTTCGTAACCAAGAATGTAGCCAACTTGCCACAAAGGGGGGCGAAAATAGTCTTTTTGCTTCTTACAAAAACCAAAGTTATATCAAGAATTAAAAGTTTCGATATTCTGATGTAGGGGGACTGCAATATGATGGTCAATATTTGAGAAAAAAAAGTTGCCCAAAATTTTTTAATGCAATTTACAAAAATCTTTGCGAAGAGAGTAGTACGGCTTTTATGAGTTTTTCTCTAAAACCATATTTTTTTGTAGTGGTTACTGCCTTCAGAAACTCTTTAATTCTATTCTAACCGTCCAACAAACAAATTTTGAAGGTAAAAGGTGTTTTTCGTCAGCAGGTTTGGAGAATACAACATTAAAAGCTTTACTGCTTTTAAGGTTATATATCTGTAGAACGCTTCAACTAAAATAATATGTTAAACGTTTAAGCTTTAAAAATATTTGGTAACTCATTTTGTAAAACTGAATGGAATAGTCTATTTTTGTTTGTTGCTTTGTATTTTGTTTTTTTTATTTAAATAATAAAAAGGAATAAAAATAAAATTTATAAAATATTTACTACGTTTTAACTAGTCCCGGGATACCGGGATTTCAGTTTGCAATCCCGAAAATCCCGGGATTGGAAAATCTCCAAAAATTGACATCCCTATAACAAACTAAGCAAAGTAAACAATATTGGTAAACAACACTCAATAACTAACAGAAACTCATCTAACATTAGTAACCTAATAACATTGTCAGCCTGATAACATTAGTAGCCTAATAACATCAGTAGCCTGATAACATTAGTAGCCTAATAATATTAGTAGCCTTATAACAGATCGAAAATATTTAACATTCTTTATGCGTAACGATCAGCGCTCTATGCTGTTTGCATTGAACACTAACAAACGCTCAAATGAAATTGTTATTATCTAATATCATGAACGATTTAACAAAATATTTCCAAAATATTTTATCTTAGCATACATTAAAATGTATGCATATGTGGAACAAAAACTAAAATTGTCCTTTTAAGGACAACAATATCAAACAAAAATAAAAGAGATATATGTGTTGTTAATACAAGTTTGAAACTAAAAAGAGGGCGAAACCATGCCTATTTTCCAAATCACTAAGTACTAACTGTCCAAAGTTATAACTTTTTATTTATTATTTCATTCATTTAATCAAAAAAGACATCAAATTTTGAATTACACCCAAAATTTGCGCAAACTGACAGTAAAACAAAAAAGTTTGCGCAACTTTCCGTGTCAATCAAAAGTTTATACCTCAACCTTTCCCAACATAACAAACTTGAAAGACATGTAAAGCAAAAAAGTTATTTTGCAAACAATTCTATAATTTAATTTATACTAACATACCTTATACAACCCCATAAATTTACAGACTGACAGACGGACGGATAGACAGACTGACATACAGACGGACACACAGACAGATAGACAGATATAACGATCATTTATGTACCTTCATAAAGATCATATATCTGCTGAAAACAAAAAAAAAACCTACAACATAATGCATTGTTTTGCAACAATACAATAATAAACAAAACAATAATAAAGAATACTATTCATATTTTATTATATTTATCCTGAAATAAGACCAAAAATACAAACTGCAAATAAATAAAAACAAGGTTTTGTTTAATTTTAAAATGCCTTTTATTTCAATATAAATAAGCTGAAAAATAAGAAAAAAGAAAACAAAAAAAACAACAAATTTCATTTTAAAATTCATTTTATTGTACAACTTGCTTCAACTTGCTTATATTTAATTCAATGTTATTTAATTACATATTAAAACAAAACAAAAATAAAAAACAAAATCAAAACATAAAAATGAAATTAAATGAAAACCAGTAAGGACGCTATCTTCAGCAAGGCTGAAGCTATAATACTTTTCACTTTGTGTCACTATAAAAAAAACTAAAGGAATAGTTTTCATGCCTCCCTAACAACATAACTGTAATGTTTCACGTCAATTCGTTAAAAAACAAAAAATTTTTCCATACAACGGTTCAAGTTTTGCGATAAGTGGGCGTAGCCATGCCCACATTTGGTCAAAATAGTTTTCATTCCTCCCTAAGAGCATACTTGTAAAGTTTCAAGTCAATTGGTTAAAAAACAAAAAAGTTTTCCATACAAAGGGTCAAGTTAAGCTATAAGTGGGCGTGGCCATGCCCACTTTTGATCAAAATAGTTTTCATCCCTCCCTAAGAGCATAACTGCAAAGTTTCAAGTCAATTGGTTAAAAAGCAAAGAAGTTTTCCATACAACGGGTCAATTTTCGCTATAAAAGGGCGTGGCCACGCCCACTTTTGGTCAAAGTAGTTTTGATTCCTTCCTAAGAACATAACTGTAAAGTTTCAAGTCAATTGGTTAAAAAACAAAAAAGTTTTCCATGCAACGGGTCAATTTTCGCTATAAGTGGGCGTGGCTACGCCCAATTTTGGTCAAAATAGTTTTCATTCCTCTCTAAGAACATAACTGTAAAGTTTCAAGTCAATTGGTTAAAAAACAAAAAAGTTTTCCATACAACGGGTAAATTTTCGCTATAAGTGGGCGTGGCTACGCCCACTTTTGGTCAAAATTAGTGTCAATGGCTGATATTTTATTATATTCAGATATTGGCTCTTCCATTATGTTTGAAATATTTTCAATTTCATTTTCTACTGTAGGAAAGTCCAATTCGAAATTTGCAGATGTTTCATCTTCCTTATTCTCGCAATTTGTATTTGACGGAAATGGTTGAGCAACAATCTTCATTGAAAGAAGTCGTACCAATAAATACTGCATTTCCCGAACTGATGGGTTTGTGTACGAACCCAGTCTAGCTCGAACAATTGCAAAGAAATTTTTAAGGCTGTCTTGACTAAATCTATTCAGAAATATACATTTTATTTCTGGCACTTTCAATAGTTTATCTGAAAGTTTCAGCATTTTCTCGAGTGTTCTTTCATTCCATTTATACAATAGTTTGTATTATCCACACTTACTCCATCTAAATACTTTCGGAACTCAATTAACCTGTCCTTAACCCCATTATTTTCAGTTAATGGGAACTTCTTGCCTTTATTGAATGATCTAAAATTCAATAAATCGAATGCATCATTCATAGTTTCAAGAAACTCCGCAGTTGGCAAAGCGAATTTCTTATTGTTATTACTCAATATATCATTATTGTAACAATATACAATGGCCTGCGAGAAACTTTTCGATAAGACTTGAGTGGCTAATTTCACACTCATCTTGTCGAAATTTAGTGGGAAGAAGTGACGATGCGTTATTTTCGGCATTAATTTGGTTGTACTTGACTGCAAATCAATATTGTACACATCTTTAATAACTTCCCAAGAGGCTGTTCCATGACATGTTTTAATGTTATTACTAAACAAAGTATTGCGGATACTCTTCGTTAAATGTGCATAATCATACATTACGTATATCACATTTCCTGATGGATCATAAAATTTGTGAGGTAATATGGAACGATTTAAGCCTGCTTGATCGCAAACAATTGCACCGACTTTTATGCAGTTCTTTGATATTCTTATTTAGAATTTCAACAACTTTTTCAGATGTCATTGACCCTGTTGCATAGTACGATACTGTAAATTTCCAAGGTTGCAACAATCCTTTCACTTGGACAAAGAGAAACGATTTAGCAACTGCTTTTGTTCTGTCTCCATGTCCATGTTCTGTCTCCGGAGTCAACGAAGCCATCTATTTGGTCAGTGACTGAATTGTATTCTAATTCAGCCCTGCCATGCATTTCGTCAAATACTATTATGCAATTTTTATTTATTTCAGGCAAAGTGCTTATTTCCTTTTTAATGACTTTTAAAACTTCACTGCTTACGCCAGGAAGAATTCTACGCACAGGTTGCCAATTATTTAAGGTTCTTGGGTGTGGCAAATTGACCTCATGAATTTATAACACTTTGCTGATCTATAATGTATGTTCAGTGTTAAATTTCTCTCTTCTTCAGAGTATTTCGATGCAAGTTTAGTTCTTGCCAAAAGATTAATGAAAGTATTAGCTTTTTCATGAAGACTACTATCGAGAATAATTGATTCTTCACGCAGTTTTTTTATTCTCAAATTTAACTGCTTAATTGTTTCTTCTAATTCAGAAGCAATTGTCATACGATCATTGTGTAACATTTCATACTTTCTTTTCAGTATTTCATGATCTATTTTAAGATATTCGTATCTCTTCTTATATGTACAGTCTCCTTTACATTTATGTACTATTTCAGTACTCTCTTCTTTTTGACTAGTTGAATGAACAAAATCAACTAGATCAAGGAAGTTTGGCAATTCTTCATTACCAGTTATAATTGGTTTGTTTGATTGCATTTCAGTAATGTTGGATTGCACCAACGAGTTTTCTTGCATTTCAGCAATGTTCGATTCCTCCAACAAGTTGTCTTGCATTTCAGCAAAGTTCGATTCCTGCAACAAACTTAGCATATATGTGTCTGCAATGCTACATTTCTTTAATGTACTTTCTCTGCAATTATTCAATGCTCCCTTTTGTTGCATTCCAGCAGCATTCACCTTACCCGTAATAAAATTATGTAGATGGGTCTTACAAACAAACAAAACTGCGTTATTTTCAACTGCATCTTTAAACTTTAGAACAATTTTCAACTTACCTCTAAGTTCATGGCCCTTCGAAAACTCATGTAATGTTGAAGGCCTACTGACATTACATCCTTCAACCGAACAACAAATTTTTGAAATTGGAGATTTATGCAATCTCAATTGATGTTGGACAATATCATTGTGTCCTGTAAAATGAAAAATGAATTTTGAATGTTAAAATAGTTTAATAAACAATACAATCATTAGTATACGTATACGCAATATTATTAATAGATCTTACAAAATGAAAAGTCAAACTCACTACAATCTACTACTCAAGTTGGAAAATACAAATAAATCAAATAAATATCATCTTTAAATTATAATTAATTTAAATTAGTAGTTAACAGTTAATTATTATTAAACCAAAATAAATAAATAAATACTTTAAAGCATATTTGCAAAAGGCTTACTGCTAACTAAAATATTACGTATACTCTTGCAGCACAACGATAACGCATTAAAATGTACGAACTACTAATTTAATTTATCGATATATATTGAAACAATGTTATTTGACAATATATATCGATATCGCTACTTAAGGTTTTATTTAAATTACACTTTCTGCACCACTTACCTAAATTTAATGTTGGTATTGCACCCTGCACCAACTTTCTGGTGCCCATGCAATCTGCACTAAAATGCCTGTCGCAAAAACGGTCATTTTTTGATACCCTACTCGGGTCCACCTTTGCATTTTCGCACCACTCGTTTTTTAATTGATGTGGTATGCGAAACTGCCGTTCACTTCCCGCACAATTCTTCACTATGCACTTCACTTTGTTAATTTTATTCATTTTGAATAATTATTTGTATTTATATTTATATAAATAGATTTGGTTGTTTTAATTTTATGCTTGTGTATTTCACAATAAAATCAAATAATGCCAACTTATTTTGTTAATAGGTAGGCAGGACATTCCTTGCATACATTAGCATATGATGGTTTTTGGATGATATCATAAATAATTAAGGAATAAATATTAAATTTAATACACATTTTTATTACAACATTTAGCATTGATTAATCATATTCTTCATCTATTTCTAATTAAAAAGAAATTCAAAAACTGTCGAGTATAGCAGTTGAGACGGATAAAAAAAGGTGAATTTGGCAACACATGTATTTTATCCGTTGAAAAAAACGTGGTGGCAGCGCTGAAAAAAGTGATATACATAAAAGCGCAAATATCTAAGGTGTGAAGACGTATTTGGGAAAGACAACATTAATAAAATTCAAAGGTAAGTCTAAAAAAGTGATAATAATTGTTTGAAAATTTATATTTATATATTATGAATTTATATATTACTATAAATACATTAAAGTGATGAAATAAATGGTTTAAACGACGCAATAAACATTTGTGTATACATACATTAATTTTCATTTTTTTTATATGTCAACTTTTGTTTTTAACGACGTTGGAATAACATCATTTCGTGGGAGGCAGCGACGTCGATTCCAACAACGTTTCGAACAAGTCGGACAAAAGTACAGACAAGGACAACAACTCGGACAAAACTACAGACAAGGACAACAACTCGGACAAAACTACATACAAGGACAACAACTCGGACAAAACTACAGACAAGGACAACAACTCGGACAAAACTACAGACAAGGACAACAACTCGGACAAAACAACAGACAACAAAACTATTGCACAGGCTGTCGCTGTAAATACGTAAATGCGCGCAGTCAGTGTCGCCAAAGGCGAGCTGCGGCCAGGCTGGCTGCACAAGATGTCGAAATATGCCGCCACAGCAGCCACATCAGCAGCAGCAACATCAGTAGCGACAGCCTGTGCCTGTGCCTGAGCCTGTCATGCTTAGGGAAATGCCAACCCTAAGCATGACGCCATCGGTCAATATAAAATTTGAAAACATGGACATTTAAATGTTATTACTATGCTTAATCAGTTTTTATAAAAACTTACTATTCTTTATAAACTTTCTTAGTTTTTGAAAAAACTTTTTACTTCCTTGACATGTATGAAATGTTGAAAAAAACTTGTATAAAATAAAAACATAAAAAAGAAAAATTTCTTTTTATTTATTTATTTTTATATTAGGTTTTTAAAATCAAATATGATCTTTTTTTTTTAGATTGATTTAGCCGTTCTGAGAAGAATGTTTATTAATTTTGTTTTTATGTATATTTCAAAAATGTCCTTTTAAATAGTTGTCGGTAGTTCGGAAAAAGTATTTCGAAATGTTTCGAATTACAGCGATTCGAATTTTGATTCGACATAATAACTTGTTATATTAACTTGTAATGATGACGTATCCACTTTCTAGTGTCTTAATTAGGAAGATATAAAAAATTTTGCTACCAGTTATATTTTGCAAAATAGTTTTAATGGCTTTTATAGTTTATATGAAAGATTATAAAGCAGGCCATCCACAGTGTAATTTTTTTGAGAAACTGTTCGTCGAACAAAAATATATTTTGCCACTAACGATGAATATATTCGTTTCAAACACAGTCTATTTTTTCTCGAACAAAACGTCAAACAAAGTTTGGAAACGAACACTATCACCAACGACGAATACTTTGGCAAACCAAACAAATTCGACAGTGGATGCCCCAGTGAAATCAATTTGGCACAAATTGTATCAATTTTTGTCAAACCAAAATAGTAAATAAATAAAAAAACCAGTAAGGATTGGAGTCGACAGTACTCGACTCCGACATACCCTGTACCTTCAATTTGAACCAACTGTTTGAAGGCGTTGCCCCGCCCACTTTTTAATCAAAACAGATTTCATTTTCATTCAATTCCATATATACCAATTTTTACTCTTTGAGACCAATTCGTTCAAGAGATATAACGGCATTCTACCATGGCTATATGTGGGTGTGGCCACGCCCATTTCACAATTGAATCTTGTTATACTCCATCCCAATATCATATATGCAAAGTTTTATTCTTGTAGGTTTTATGGTTCTTGAGATATAAGCGTTTCAAATTATTACTATATATGGGCGTGGCTACGCCCATTTTTTTAATGTATCTTCTTGGGGCTTGAGTCAGCTATATACACTCCAAATTTGGTGTGCCTATCTCTAAAGATAGAAAGTTTTTTCCCGAGGTTGCTCCAGTCATTTGCCCCTCACCCCTAAACTAAGTCAAAAAAGGGGGAAACAAAATAAACTTGATCTGCTGAAGGAATAACAGAATCGAACTGCGAAGAGCTTTTGGTCCTATCTATTATAGTTTCCGAGATCGACGCGTTCATACAGACGGACAGACGGACATGGCTAAATCGACTTCTCTTTCGATACTGATCAAGAATATATGTATATACTTTGTATAGTCGGAAATGTCTCCTTTAAGGTGTTACATACATTGTCGATGCGCACAAAACTAATATACCCTTGTACCATAAGGTTTGTTTCATGCCTGCGTCTATGTGAAGCTCGTAGTCCATAGACACAGCCGGCAGGTTGTCATACCACTGCTGCTTTTGGCATGCAGAGAAAAAAAAAAATGTTTTTTTTCATGTTTGTTGTTGTTTGCTTTGACGTTAATATTTTCATTGATTTAAATTTTATAAAAAAGAGAAATAATAAAATTTTTCTAGCAAGACAATGTGGTATTTTGCTGACAGAATGAAAAGATTTCAAAAATGTCGGATAATGTCATTATATATCATAATGTTAAATCTTCGAAATGTTTATTATTTTCAATGTTAAAACTGTTGAAACTGTTAAAACCATGAACTTCTGTTAGCGTGCTTAAGCAATGTGTTAGCAATGTTAAATTTAACATTAGTAGTCGAAAAATTTTAAATTTAACATTAGTAATGTAATGTTATTAAGCTACTAATGTTATTTTGCCCGTTTTGTTTGGTTATGTTGACCATTTCTGAACATTATTACTTTTTTTCTTCAAATAATTTCAAATATCCATTTTATTTGAGTTATATTGATATTATAAGAAGGAAATTTTAAGAAATATTAAGTTTTTATTGTTTTTGAATATTATAAATGCTGTCTCCTTCGGATCTTACAACCAGAGAGTATTAAAATATTACAAGAGACCGAAGGCCTCTCACGCTAAGCTTTCGGTTCTTGCGAATTAGCCGCCAAGTCACAGCGGAAAACTGTGCGACAGAGACGGAATGAGAAATGTATATATTTGACTCGCTCAGCCTGGAATTGTTTACATTTTTCGTTTTTTTTTTACTTTTGAGATGTTGCCACGTTTCATTTGCTTGTGCGCCGTGGACTTTTGTCTTGATTTTGGTTTTCATATTTTGTAAGTCCGGACGGACATTTCATATTCAATTATTTCAGCATATTTTTAGATCTAATGAAAATAATGACTTTTTAAACATTTATTTATTTATTTACAAACTTCTCTAATATAATAAAATAAAAGGAGAAGCAAAGGAAAAAGAAGCTATAGCTGGGAGCCTTAAGCTTACTTATAGTAAATAATACAAATGAATCTTATAACTAATTTTCCTTAAATAAATATGTACTATTACAATTACATTAAATTACAATTGATTGGATCATATAATAATTTTTGAATAATTTTCTTATTATATCAAATAAGTTGGAATAGATTTGAAGCTTTTAGAAATTTTGCAATAAGAGAAATGTTTTGGTAGGTAGGTTGAGAAAGGTAAGAAAAAGGATTGGAAGAACGGAAAAATTTTGTTCTTAAGTTATTGAAATGAGGACATTGTATGAGGATATGTTTAAGGGAAATACGGGAATAAGAGTTGCAAAAGTGACATAAAGAAGGTAGAGATGAATTGAAAAGGTGTTGATGGGTAAGATTTGTGTGACCAAGACGAAGACGAATAAATTTGGATAGCTCTTTTCTGCTAAGGTGATGATCTCTCAGGGAGTGTTGATAATTGTAAAGTGTATGTTTATTGTTTTGTAATGTTGATTTGTATTATCCCAGAGAAGTGTGTTCAGGTTCTGAAAGTAGGACTTGGTGTATTTTAAAATATCTGATGTATTAAAATTGTCATAGAAAATCAGGGGAAGGTTAAAAGCAGATTTGGCAGCTTTGTCAGCTAGCTCATTGCCAGCAATACAGCAATGGCTAGGCACCCATATTAAAGTTATTCGAGGGAGATTAGCAGTTAACATTTGTCTAATGGAGGATGCATAGAAATTTGAATTAGATAAATTAGCAATGGCTTTTAAAGAGGAAAGAGAATCTGTGCAAATAGCGAAAAATCCACGTTTATTAATAGCTATATTAATCGCAATATAAATTGCTATGATTTCAGAAGAGAATATCGAAGTAAAATATGGTAGAAGAAATACTTTAGAGAAGGAACTAGATATAATGCTGCAAGAGGATGCACCATTGGATTGCGAACCGTCTGTGTATAAGAAAGAGTGAGAAGAGAAGCTATTCTTTAGTTCTAAAAATCGGTTTTGGTATGTTATTGGCAAGGTAGAAGATTTGGGAAGAGAAGCTAAAGTTAAGTTCAGACAACACGAGTTGAAGGACCATGGGGTAAGTCTATTGGCTTTGCAAGGAAAAGGTTTGATAGAAAATCCAAGGTTGTCCATAAAGAGACATGCCTTTTGAAGCGATGATATTAATTTAGGTTTTCTTTTAGCTTTAAGAATATTCTTGAGAGGGGTAGCTATGGGAGAGTCGTTGGCGTGAAGAATTGATTTAGATAGCTTAGCTGTGACAAAGTCTTTTCTAAGTTCTATGGGCATGAGATTGCATTCAAAAAGGAGGTTACGAGTGGGGGTCGATCTGAATGCTCCAAGAGCAAAACGTAGAGCAGAGTTATAAACGGATTTAACTTTATTGATGAGAGATTTAGGAGCATTACCATATAAAAACAAGCCAAAGTCAATTTTAGACATAATAATAGCCTTAACGACATTAACTAGAGAAAGCTGATTACAATTGTATTTGTTATTAGATAAACATTTGATAATATTGAGTCGATTGGTTAGGGAGAGAAGAAGATTAGAGATGTGGTCGTTCCATTTGTAAGAGCTGTTGAAAATAACACCAAGGATTTTAAGGGAAGATACATTTGTTATTGGGGCTATAGAAGGAGAGAACTTTATCGGACAAAATTTTTTTCTGCAAATATGAAGGTGTTTACATTTAGAGAGTGAAAGTTGAGCTCCTGAGTAATTACACCAGGAATTAATATCATTAATAAGATGGTGAATATCAAGAGTATTTTTTTTATTAAGCTTTTGAAATATATGATAATCATCGGCATAGGCGGAGAAATTAAATTGTTTGTGAGTGGAAATAGTTCTATTTAGTTTGTTATAAGCAATAAGGAAAAGGATAACTGAAAGAGGAGATCCTTGAGGAATACCATTATATAGAGGCCTAAAAGAAGACATATAATTGTCCACAAAAACAGTCAGCTTTCTATTAGTCATGAAGTTAAAAATGTAATTTATAATGTTAGTACCAACTTTCCAAAAACGTAGCTCATCAATTACAGAATGGATACCAATTTTATCAAAAGCTTTGGTGAAATCTAAAGATAATATTGAAAGGTGATTTTTTGTAGACAAAGCAGAAGAAATGTGATAATCTAGAGCAAGTAAAGAGTCAGTTATAGATTTATTTTTCTTAAAACCACATTGTCGGTTATCGATAAAATTGTTTTGAGAAGCAAACCACCAAAGACGGTTGGCTATTATTTTATCAAGAGTTTTTGCACAGCACGAGTTAAGGGAAATGGGACGATAAGAATTTAGATTAGTTTTGATGGAGTTAGGTTTTATTATAGGTATTACCTTACTTATTTTGTATTGTTGAGGAATAAATGATTTTGTAAAGATGTTGTTGTAAAGTCTAAGTAGTCGTTTTTTAACAGAAATATTTAAATTTTTTAGCATAGGATATGAGATTCGGTCAAGACCAGGGGTTTTACCTTTGAGTATCAAAAGAGCTAAGTTAAGTTCAGGAAGAGAGATGGGTTTTTCAAGCTCTTGAGCAAATATGGAGGGAACATAGGAAATAGTCGGAACGGTATTGTTTTTATGTTGTTGAAAGGTTATGGAGAAATTTACATCATTAGAACTGGATGACCAATTTTTAGAGAATTCTTCAGCTATCATTTGTTTATCAGTTATGTTAGAAGAAGGAGTTGAAATGCAATGGATTGAGTTATAAGGCTTGGTGCCGCAAAAGTGTCTAATATTAGCCCAAATTTTAGTTGAGGTTGATGATGGGTTAATTTCAGAAGTGAAGCTATTTAATGAAGCACGCTTAGCGGATTTCGTCTCTCTCTTAAATAAAGCATTAGCTTTTTTATATAGAAGAATGTTATCAGTAGATATATTACGTTTGAGATTTGACCAACAAAGATTTTTCTTATCTTTGAGTATTTGTAGATGTTTATTCCACCAAGGGACATTATATTTTTTATGGGTATGAGACGAAGATTGAGGGATACAGTTATTAGCACTTTGACGAATAATTCTAGTTATGTTAGCAGCCTCTTTATTAATATTGGTAGATATGGGTCTGGTAAGGTGATTGTTGTATGTAGCTACTGAGTATTGAAGCCAGTCAGCACGATTGGTTAAAAATTTGGGCAAGATTTTAGGGGGAGGAGAAGGTGAATCAAATAAAGAAATTATAATAGGATAATGGTCACTACAAAATAAATTAGATTCAATAGACCAGGCAGAATGAATGGCTAAAGACGAGGTTGCTAATGTAAGATCTATATGGGTAAAAGTGTGGTGAGTACTGAAGTGAGTTGGAGAGCCGTTGTTTAAAATGATGAGTGGAGAAAGATTAATAAATTTTTGCAGAGTATTGCCTCTTGAGTTATTAGATGATGACCCCCATAACAGATGCCAGCTATTAAAGTCACCAGTAATAAGAGTTGGAGAATTTAAATTGCAAAAAACATTTTGAAGGTTCTTTAAGGAAAAGGGTTTATTAGGAGGAATATAGGAGCAAACTATAGTAAATACTATCTTTGAGAAAATACGAACACTAACAGAATCAAAGTCGTGATGTGATGTGATTAATTCATGTTGTAAAGATTGATGAACAAGGAGGGCTACTCCACCAGAGGCATTAGAAGAGGAAGAATATTGATAGCAAGTGTAATTATTGGGTATTGGAAAGTAATTTTGTGGTGTAAGATGAGTTTCTTGAAGGGAAATAATTTTTGGGGAGTATTTTTTGATGAGAATTTGTAACTGATCATAGTTATTAAAATAACCATTACAATTCCATTGCAAAATTTTTAAAGTCATGAATCTATACAGAACAAAGAAAAATTAATAATATAAAGTGAAAACATAGGAAAAGTACGTTAAAGTGATCAGTTAGTATATAAGTTGATGAGGTCAGACTAAGAACCACCTTGATTGAGTTAGATTGTCAACCAAAGTGAATAGTCTGACCTGAGTACAAATATAAAAGGAGGCCTCGACAAGACTGACGGGGGAAAGAGATGATAACTAGTATCATAAAGCTCTGTTCCCCGTCAGCCCTGCCGAGACCACATCGAATGCTTAATTATAAATTTATGTCATATCACTTAAATCTTCTAAATCAGAGTCAGAAGCACCTTTTTTTTTTGGAAATTCCTTCTTACTATTTTTGGCTCTTGATGATTTACTTCTGAGCTGAGTTTGTCTTCTTTTAGAGATATTCTCGGGTAGGATAAGTATTTTATTTGAAGAGCAATTAAGCTTCGAAACAAGAGCAGTTGAGGTTGATGGCTGAGTGCTGATGAGATCGTCCATGTCAGAGTAAGAAATAGTAGTTCTTTTTGGAGGGTCCAGAGATGGAATTTCTTTAGGAGGAGACGGATTCGATGGTAATATATGAGAGTTGTCCTTTAGTGAAGTTGACTTCTGGGCCGAGATTGATGCATAGGTTAGTTCATTGGATTTATGGGTAGAGTTGTAGATAGTGTAAGCTGTTTTAGTATCTACTTTTTGTGTAATTTTAATTGCTAGAATTTCTTGTTCTTTTACGAAGACAGGACATTTCTTGTCAAATGAAGAGTGTTTATTGTCATCAACATTTTTGGAAGTACAATTAACACAGCAAGGTCCATTCTGGCAGGTATTCATTTCATTGGCTTCAGTATGTAGCAATTGTCCACAGATGTTACAAACTTTTTGGTTTTTGCAGAATTTGAATGTGTGTCCAAATTTTAGACAGTTGGAGCAGCGCATGGGTCGAGGAATAAATTGACGTACCTTAGTTTTTTCATAACCAACAAGGATGTAATCAGGGAGAGAGAGAGAGGCAAACGTTAATATAATGAGTCCAGTATCAATTAGTTGGTCATTGAATTTCTTTTGAATTTTGCGAATTTCACAAACAGACTGACTTTTCAGTTCAGCCAGGATTTCTTCTTCGCCGATAGACCTCAATTCATTTGAATAAATCACTCCTTTACTGAAGTTGAGAGTGGAATGTTCCGATACAGTAACAGGCAAAGAGTCCGAGAGAGCAGTAAGCTTGAGCAATTTATTAGCTTGAGTGGAGTTCTTCGTTTTGATGAGAATAGTACCATTTGTTGTTTTTTTACATAGGTCCACTACTCCTCCACAAATGTGGTCAATTGTTTTCTTGATAAGGAACGGAGAGACATTAGCAAGAGATTCGTCACTACTGCTAATACGTTTAACAATCAGATATTTCGGTCCGACATTAGTCACTGAATGATCAGTGTAAGTTTTGTAGCGATCCGGAGGATCAGGAGGTTGCCCCATTATAGGGAAATAAGCGGTTACGGTATCTTATTGAAAAAACTCAATCCAAGAATTTTATATTGTTCAATAATGATTAGCAGGCTCGAGGTCAATTTTGATACACCAAATTTGTAATCAAAAAGTTTTGGCAGTTTCAACAACAAACAAAATTGCAAGAACTAGCTCAAAAGCTAGCAGCAGGCAGATCGTACAGCTGTTTCGGGAGTTGCCAAACTCCTTCATCAGCGATCTTTGCTTAACGATGAACGGATTATCAGCACTCCCCATACGTTTTTCTTGATAAACTGCATGAGAATTGCAAGTTATCAAACGAAAAAAAAAAAAATATTTTAATATAAAATTACACAAAATGAAATATTTTGAAGAGCGTATTAAGATGTGACCGTACGATTTGGAAGTTAGTCAAAGACTGTAATATTATTATACTCCTGCAAGAGTATATTAACTTTGTCGTGAAGTTTGCAACGCAGAGAAGGAGACATCTCCGACTATATAAAGTATATATTCTTGATCAGCTCGACGAGACGAGTTTATATAGCCGTGTCCGTCTGTTTGTCTGTTGCGATGCGAACTCCTCCTAGAGTTTTAAAGATATCAAACAAATTTAAATGCAGAAAATTTTCTTTCTTTTATTTTATTTTTGTTTAATTGAATGAATTAATTTGAATTAATATTAAAAATTGAATTGAATTGGATTTGAAGTTTGTTTTATTTAAATACTAGTTTTTTTAAATGGTTTTAAATGAAAACCAGTAAGGGAGCTATTTTCAGCTTTGCTGAAACTTATATACTCTTGCAAGCATTTGGAAAATCCGTTTTATAGTTTTTCCAATAAGAATCTTATAAGTTTATAAAGATAAAGGGGCGTAACCCCGCCCATTTTAAAATTTTTTTTAAGAATAGAATGCAAACATTCCACACTTTATTTTACCATTTTCTGTCTCGTCTGCTTATAGATAAATCACATTTTTAAGTTTTTCTCTATATGGGCGGTGCCACGCCCTTATGTCCGATTCTTATGAAACTTTGTAGTATGGTCAAGGATTCTTAAAAACGCGTAACTGCAAAGTTTCATCTGTTTATAGTTGAGAACAAAAAAGTTTTTCTAACAAAAACCGAATTTTTGGCCGATTGTTCCTATGGGAGCTATATGCTATATTTATCCGATCTTCACCAATTTTACAGTGTGCCTTGATTTACATCCAAGATGTTCTTGTGCAAAAAATCGAGGCGATAGCTTAAAAATCAAAGAGTTTATTGAGCAAAAACCTCATTTTTAACCGATCGTTCCTATGGCAGCTATATGCTATAGTATTTCGATCAAGCTGGTTTCTACATATAAACTGCCTGCAAGGAAAAGAAAATTTTCTGCGTTTAGATTTTTTTGCTAACTTGAAAACTGTGGGAGGAGTTCGCATTGAAACAGACAGACAGACGGACAGACGGACATGGCTATTTGAACTCGTCTCGTCGTGCTGATCAAGAATATATATACTTTATATAGTCGGAGATGTCTCCTTCTCTGCGTTGCAAACTTCACGACAAAGTTAATATACTCTTGCAAGAGTATAAAAAGTTGTTTGCATAAACGAAGAAATGTTGCTTCTCTTTCTCTTCTTCATTTTGTATGGCAGGTACTAGTTTCCGTAGTCAGATGTTAATGAAATTTTCAGACTTGTTATCTGAGAATGTAAAACCACTAATTGTGAACTTTCAGTTCGCTATCTTCTAAAACAAAAAAATGTTACAAACAACGATTTAAGTTTTGTTAATTTTTGTATGGGGGCTAGCAGTTGTACTGGTCCAATCTTGTAGTGACTTTTATAAAACCTTTCTAGACATGTTTAGATGATGCACGATTACAAGACTTTTCAGAGAACAAATAGAAACAGTCAATGTGCATAAAAATATAAACGGACAGAAACAACAATACGACACGTAGCTTATGTATTGGTTAGTGATTTTGAGTGCCTTTGCATTTTGATTTATAAAATGTAAATTAGTTGGCAATCAATGGGAATATGTTAAGTATATGTAGTAGAAGGGGATTATGCACATATTGAGTCGAATAATTCAAATATATGGTAATTGGGAAAGGTTTTCGAATGTGTGAAAAATGCATTTTCTTGGTTAAATTTTGAGATAGGCTAACAAAATTTAAAATGTATATAGCTGACTTGATGCCAAATAAGATAAAATAGAGAAATGCGAATTAATGATCTTACAAATGAAGAATTATTATTGAGGGGGCCACTCTAGAATTTTTGAAAAATAATTTTTTTTTTTTTTTTAAACTGTCCTTTAAAACCTTAAAAATGATGTGTCAAAAGATTAGAGCCGGGAAAAATTTCTAAGTACACGATTTTTGAATTTAAGTACAATGCCTACTAGTAGTAGTACAAGTAAACACAAAACTTCAAACGCGTTTATCTCAAAACTGTATTTTTTTCAGTTGACCGGAAACATAACTCGTTCAATTTTCATTCGATTTACTTGAAATTTTGAACATAACTTGGAAAAACCATTGCCTAGAGAAGTACGTAGGGTTTCTTTTTTAAATTGACTAGTTCATTTGTTATTAACAATTGTTTGATGATTTTTAAGGCAAATTTTGAATTTTTTTGTTTAAAATTAAAATATCAAAAAACCCATACGTACTTCTCTAGCTGGGGGTGTATAGATTAAGAAAAAACAAACCTGCTGGTTCTAATTAAAAAATTACGGGAGCTGTTGATCCGACCGTGGACCTCTTAAAGTGAAAACGTTGTCAGGAAAACTTCTGTGCAGCCGCCATTTTTAAATTAATCACACCAATTAATCACTCCAAATTTTTTAAATAGCTAATAAGACGTACAATAAATGTTCATAATTGGAATTTCAATTTATTTTGTAGTTTTTCTAGAAAAAAGATCCAAACACAGCCTATTTTTTGCTGTTCTAGAGTGGCCTAACCCCTTCATTTATTTCGATAAAGTTAAATGTTATGAGTCTATTGTTGCAACGCAGACTCATAACAAGTTTTATATTAATACATTACAAGCGTGATTTAAATAAAATTTATAATTTCAAAATTTGCGTACAATAAAATTATAATATTTAAAAAGGTTTTTATACCCTGCACATACAGTGTGTCAGGTTATATTAAGTTTGTTTGAACGAAATGTATGTAACGCACAGAAAGAGGGCAGGGGGACCCTATAAAGTATATATATTCTTGATCAGGATGACAAGAGAAATCGATTAAGCCCTGTCCGTCCGTCCGTCCGTCCGTCTGTATTCACCAATGGTTCTCTGAAACTGTAAAAGCTAGAGACTTGAAATTTGGAGGGTAGACTCGTGATGCTTGGCACTACATCAAGTTTAAACGGTTTTGTGCCACGCCCACTCCTTCCCGCCCATCCAGCACCGCCCACTTTCTTAAAACGTTGTAACTCAAACACCCGAAGAGATAGAAACATGAAAGTCGGTATGTAGACTCAGCATGAAGAGCTCTACAAAACTGCATACCACAATTTTTCCCCCTCCCCTTGTTTTCACCTCCCCGAGTTGTTTTCTCTAAAAAGCAATATCTCCAAAACTAATAAAGATATGAACATGAAATTTTGTATACAAGCTCAGTAAATATATATCTTTAAAACTGCATACTACAAAATTCCCCTCTGTTCGAAAGTTACCCCTCAATGACCAACAAACTCAAATTTTTCGTAAATTCTACTTTTTTTGACCAATTTACTTGATATTTAGATCACTAACTCTCATTGTCACTGCCGACATTCTGACGCGGTTTTGGACCCCCAGCACGTTTTGCCATAATAGTTTGATCAACTTATAGTACGGTCGTTGATGACTATTGTCGCTATGCTGAAGACACTGGACAGGCCGCATGCCGTTTTGTTTTTGTTTTAACCTAATTTAAATTTTGTTAAACTTTAATATTAATTCTTTATAATTATTTCACTTACCTGCGCAAGATCCTTCAGGTGCTTTTGGATAAAGCCATTTTTTCGCACAGAGACAATGCAGAATGAAACTCGGTATTCGATAATCAACAGCTCAGAATGAAGCAAAGTTCAATGATATGACACTGGATGTGAAATTTTATGTTATTTTGGTGTAAGTAGTCACAGCACACACCGATACTTGGCTGAGTGAAATTTTTGGTGCTGTTCAACGAAGTGATTCTGTTAGCGTGCTTTTCTTATGGGACTGACGCTGGCAATGTTAATTTTTGGTTATGATTAACATTAGTAGCCAAAAAATGTTAAGAGGCTGCTAATGTTAACAAGCTACTAATGTTATTTTGTTCGCTTTGGCTTATGTTTTTCACATTGGAGAATAAAATTGTTTTTTTTTTTTTGAAGTGAAACTTCTTTAGCATGGGTGTGATTTGAAACTTGATGAAACGACATGAGAAAGAGACAAACTATATATTTATATGATTTAGCCTGCGAGAAAATGAAATAGAATATAGAATGACAGTTTGTAGTCATAAACTGAGTAGTCATAAAAAAAAATAACAACAACATCATGCTTAGTTGTAATTTTCGCATTCCTCTTCAATCGTCATTTTCGCAATCTGGCGCATATGCAACAACAACTTACCTGGCTTGTTTACTCAAAATATTACAACAACTCTTGTTGTTGTCATTTTCGGCATAAGCATGCACCGTTTGGTCGGACAGTGTGGTTGTTGGTACCTATGACACTGTCTGAGCGTATACATTGTGTTTGTTGTTGCCCGCTACTTAGCGTCAACGTCACTTATCAGCTTCATAATTTGGAACCCGTTCAATTTTGCAATTGACAATTACCCTTTCCTTTGCTGTGCTTAGCAAATGAAAACATTTAACTTACAAATTCTAGATTCTACACATTGGAGCGTTCGTAGTTAATTTTTCTCTGTTCTTCGTGAGACCCTCTGCACATTTGAATTAATTCTCCTTTTTCGCACTTATGCATTCAAAACTGTACACATTCCAACTTGCCCAAATAACATGGTTGGTACATACAGTGTCTTGCAGCTTATTTCGTGCAGTGAAGAAATTAAAGTTCAAATGATTCCTACAGCTAAACCGTCAAAGATAATTAAAAAATTTAAACGCAGTGTTTTTAATCATAATAGTAACATGTTTAATTAACAAAAACGATATTCTTAATCATTAAAACAAAACAATAATGTAACAAAAACAAATTTAAGGGCTTTTTTCACGCCGCAGCTTATTTCGTGCACTTCATATAGCTTTACATATTATAGTCAAAATTAAATCTAATCTTTTGTGTGACCACCTCTCTGCTTAAGCACACCTTTTAGACGATTTTCCATAGAAACAACTAATTTTTTAGTGGTTTCCACGCGAATTTTATGCCATTCTTCTAGTACTAATGGCATGCCATAGTACTAGCACTTTTCAGGTCATTCTTATTGGAAATCTTCCTCTTTCTGATGGCTATGTCCAAAATTTCCCATAAATTTTCGATAACGTTTAAGTCGGGTGACTGTGCTGGAGTTTGGACCACATGGGGACAGTTGTATATGAGCCAAGTCTTCACAATTGCTGCTGAGTGCTTGGGGTCGTTGTCCTGGTAGTAGCGAAAACGATCCCGTTTGCGTCCATGATCCCGTCAATAAAAATTAGGTTGCCCACTCCAGAGGCCGCCATACAGGCCCAAACCATGACATGACCCCCGCCATGCTTGACCGTAGCTTTCAAATGCTTGTTTTCAAGCTCGGTATTGGGTCGCCGCCACACGTATTGCCTGCCATCAGAGCCAAAAAGGTTAAACTTTGACTCGTCGGCAAAGATAATGTCATTCCAGAAGGAAATCGGTTTGGTTATATGCTCTTTTGCAAATTTTAGCCGATTCTCCTTATTTTTTTTGCTTATAAATGGCTTCTTCCGAGCTGCTCGACCATTATAATTGTTCTCATGCAAAATTCGGCGCACTGTATCGGCACTACACTTCTTCCCCATTTCGTGCTCTACCTCTACGGCTAATTTTGGAGCCGATAGCTTTGGGTTTTCCTTTATTTTTCGCACAATACGACGTTCTTCATGTTCGTTAAAAATCTTATTCGGTGCATTTCGTCCCTTGTCGGCAATCCGGTTTTCTCGAACAAACCTTTGAATGATATACTGCACCGTACTTGGACTTAAGGATACCAATTCCACAATTTGCCGCTGACTTTTACCGGTTTTAAAGAGATTAAGAACTATTTCTCGTTTTTCAATAGATGTTCGCGGTGCCATTTTGGTTATTTCCCGTTAACTTCATATTTCAGTGTGACCAGGTCCCGAAAGTCATAATATATATAATTTTGAGTAATTAAAATGTCGAATTAAACAAAAAAAGTTGTATTTTAAGCTTCAAATGTACAAATTTTTAAACTTAAATTAACTGCACGAAATAAGCTGCGGCATGAAAAAAGCTTGTAAATTTGGTTTTTGTAAGTTTACTGTTTAATCTTAATAATTAATCAAATATTTTTTTTTACTATTAAAATGTAGAAATTCTGATCTTAAATACTGTATTTAAATTTTTTTTTATATCTTCGATAGTCAAGCAGCAGTGTCGATTTAAACTTAAATTTTTTTGCTGCACGAAATAAGCTGCGAGCCACTGTACATATTTTTGTTAAATTTACTATTTTTACGAGTCTTTTTTTAACCATTTCAAATACAACTTCATAATTTTATGTCAAATTATTTCAAGAATTTAATTCGAATGTACTTCTCAATCTTCGAAAATAGATAAAAGCAGATTGATTGTTTTCCAGCTCAACAAATTGGGTTGATTTGGGAAGGGTTTTTTTAATGCAGATTTATTAATGAAAACATGTAAAATATTGAATTGTTTTAATGTAGATTAATGGGGAAACCATATTGTTTATTTCTTGGTACATATGTAATTATTTACAACAACTTAAAATAAGGCTAAATTTAATAAAATCTCTGAGAAAATTGTCAAAGATTTTATAACGGTGTGAAAATATCTATAAAAGATTTCCCAGACACCTAAATTTCCCTTTTGATTATTTTGAAATCATCGACTTGAAATGTTGCACAGTTCCTCCAATTTAATTACCCTAAATCATTAATGAGAGGATAAATAGCAAATTTACGTCGCACAGAGGGGCCTCAGATACATTCAGCTTGCAAAAATCAAAAATTTTATGAACGCTTTCGATAAAACAAATATATGTGTCTGACAGAGAATTTTCCAGGGATTAAGGAAATATTAACATTAAAGAAATCGGAATTATTGTTAGGAAGATATGCGCACTCAAAGTTGACCTTTTTTCAAATTTCAATAACACACTACATTTTTTGAGAATTTGGCATCTTTGTGTTCGAATAACAGCGCAATTATACCATGAATCATTATCAAATTGATTTTTATTCTTAGATAGCTATATTATTGTGTTATATAATAAATGTCGAGACTTTAGCATTTGTAGTTTTGTAGTGGCAGTTGTTTTTCGAACTACTTATTTTTTTGGCTATTTTTCAACTTTGGTGGACAATAAAAAAAAGACCCAATATGACCTGTCTCAAATTTTCTAAATATCTTATTTATATATTCCTTAACTTAAGTTTAAAATTTGACAACCTACTTCGTCCGTGTTTGGTTTTTATAGCAATAAATCGGTCGCAACCTCGCACAAAAAATCAGCGAAAAAGACGCTGCCGCAGGTATAAGAAGAAGAATGCACAGTAGGTAGATTCGCTGTTACAGCTTTAACATGTTAATAAAATGAACATATTTTGTTATTGGAAGCAACTAGTTATATTATGCAAATCAGGTGGTTGTAAAATGGACTGGGGGCGGTACAAAGGGGGTTAAAATGGCTTAATTTTCTTCATTTTGTGTGGCAGTTTCAGTGGTCCGATCTCAATGATACTAATGTGCATATTACTTGGGTACGTAAAAAGACTACATTTTAAATTTTAGCCCTCTATGTTGAGAAAGAAAGAAATTTTTCATACAATGACTTAAATTTGCTTCTCTTCCTCTTCTTCATTTCGTATGGCAGGTACCAGTTCCAGTAGTTCGATCTCAATGAAACTTTCAGACATTTGGTCTGGGTACCTTAAAATTCTAGTTGTAAAATTTCAGCCCTCTATCTTCAAAAATAAAAAAGTTTTTCATACAACAAATCAAGTTTTGTTCACTTTTCTTCTTCTTTTCGTATGGCGGCTACCAGTTCCAATAGTACGATCATGCCGATTCCGACATATGAGTTGATCGCACAGAAAAGAAGACTCTGTGCAAAATTTATCGATAACTTCAAAATTGTGGGAGATATTGTATAAATACTGATAGACATGCAGACGGACAGACGGACATGGCTATATCAACTCGTCTTGTCATACTGATCAAGAATATATATACTGTGTACAGTCGCAAATTTCGAAGTTTATAAAAAATGGAAAACTAGCCATTTTCTGATGCTAAAGCTGCACCGGAAACAAATTCTGACTTTAACAACCTACTATGCCGCTCCCAGATATCGTAGCGTAGGAATTCCCTTTCAAACAAAACTTATTTCATGAAATTATCTTTATTCGTTCAGAAGATATGATTTTTGCAACGGAAAAACTCAGAAGGCCCCACTGTGCGTCGTTGTATGGAAAACGTTTTTGTTTCTTAATCAATTGACTAGAAACTTCACACTTAGAGAGGCATAAAAAATATTTTCATCAAAAATTGGGAATGGCAATTTATAGCAAAAATTGATAATTTGCATATCTCAGGTACGCAATGAGCTAAAATAATGAAAATTAGTGTATAGGATATTAAGATAAAGAGAAATTCAATCCAGAAAATGGGCGTGGCGAGGCTGAAGATAGCGTCCTTACTGGTTTTTTGGTTCTTTTAAAGAAAGTTTCACTTCGAACACGTGTACTGTGTTGCACGCGATTTTTATACTTTTCACTTATGTGAAATAGTATATTAACTTTGTCACGGAGTTTGTAACAGATCGAAATATTAATTTCCGACTATATAAAGTATATATATTCTTGATCAGGACGACAAGACGAGTTGATTTAGCCATGTCCGTCTGTCCGTCTGTCCGTCTGTCTGTCTGTCTGTCTGTCGGTCTGTCTGTCTGTCTGTCTGTCTGTCTGTATGTATGCAAACTAGTCCCTCAGTTTTGAAGCTATCGAGCTGAAACTTTGCACAGAGTCTTAGAATTTATTACGATGAATCATTCGTCGGAACCAGCATGATCGGATTATTGGAACAGGTAGCTCCCATACGAAAAGAAGAAGAAAAGTGAACAAAACTTGAATCGTTGTATGGAAAACTTTTTTGTCTTGTACAATAGAGTGCTGAAATTTTAAACATAGTTGTTTTACATGGTCCGACTACATGCCTGAAAGTTTCATTGAGATTGGACATCTGGAACTGGTAGCTCCCATACAAAATGAAGAAGAGGAAGAGAAGGAATATTCACGTCGTTGTATGGAAAACTTTTTCGTTTCTTAACCAATTGACTTGAAATTTTAAAGTTATGTTCTTAGGGAGGAATGAAATCTATTTTGACCAAATGTGGGCGTAACCACGCGTAGCCACGCCCACTTATAGCGAAAATTTACCCGTTGTATGGAAAACTTTTTTGTTTTTTAACCAATTGACTTGAAACTTTACAGTTATGTTCTTAGAGAGGAATGAAAATTATTTTGACCAAAAGTGGGCGTAGCCAGGCGTAGCCACGCCCACTTATAGCGAAAATTGACCCATTGTATGGAAAACTTTTTTGTTTCTTAACCAATTGACTTGAAACTTTGCAGTTATGCTCTTAGGGAGGAATGAAAACTATTTTGATCAAAAGTGGGCGTGGCCACGCCCACTTATAGCTTAACTTGACCCTTTGTATGGAAAACTTTTTTGTTTTTCAACCAATTGACTTGAAACTTTACAGTTATGTTCTTAGGGAGGAATGAAAACTATTTTAACCAAAAGTGGGCGTAGCCACGCCTACTTATAGCGAAAATTGACCCGTTGTATGGAAAACTTTTTTGTTTTTTAACCAATTGACTTGAAACTTTACAGTTATGCTCTTAGGGAGGAATGAAAACTATTTTGACCAAAAGTGGGCGTAGCCACGCCCACTTATAGCGAAAATTGACCCGTTGTATGGAAAACTTTTTTGTTTCTTAACCAATTGACTTGAAACTTTGCAGTTATGTTCTTAGGGAGGAATGAAAACTATTTTGACGAAAAGTGGGCGTAGCCACGCCCTTTTATAGCGAAAATTGACCCTTTGTATGGAAAACTTTTTTGTTTTTTAACCAATTGACTTAAAACTTTACAGTTATGTTCCTAGAGAGGAATGAAAACTATTTTGACCAAAAGTGGGCGTAGCCACGCCTACTTATAACAAAAATTGACCCGTTGTATGGAAAACTTTTTTGTTTTTTAACCAATTGACTTGAAACTTTGCAGTTATGCTCTTAGGGAGGAATGAAAACTATTTTGATCAAAAGTGGGCATGGCCACGCCCACTTATAGCTTAACTTGACCCTTTGTATGGAAATTTTTTTTGTTTTTTAACCAATTGACTTGAAACTTTACAGTTATGTTCTTAGGGAGGAATGAAAACTATTTTAACCAAAAGTGGGCGTAGCCACGCCCACTTATAGCTTAACTTGACCCTTTGTATGGAAAACTTTTTTGTTTTTTAACCAATTGACTTGAAACTTTACAGTTATGTTCTTAGGGAGGAATGAAAACTATTTTAACCAAAAGTGGGCGTAGCCACGCCTACTTATAGCGAAAATTGACCCGTTGTATGGAAAACTTTTTTGTTTTTTAACCAATTGACTTAAAACTTTACAGTTATGTTCCTAGAGAGGAATGAAAACTATTTTGACCAAAAGTGGGCGTAGCCACGCCTACTTATAGCAAAAATTGACCCGTTGTATGGAAAACTTTTTTGTTTTTTAACCAATTGACTTGAAACATTGCAGTTATGCTCTTAGGGAGGAATGAAAACTATTTTGATCAAAAGTGGGCATGGCCACACCCACTTATAGCTTAACTTGACCCTTTGTATGGAAAACTTTTTGGTTTTTTAATCAATTGACTTGAAACTTTACAGTTATGTTCTTAGGGAGGAATGAAAACTATTTTGACGAAAAGTGGGCGTAGCCACGCCCTTTTATAGCGAAAACTGACTCTTTGTATGGAAAATTTTTTTGTTTTTTAACCAATTGACTTAAAACTTTACAGTTATGTTCCTAGAGAGGAATGAAAACTATTTTGACCAAAAGTGGGCGTAGCCACGCCCTTTTATAGCGAAAATTGACCCTTTGTATGGAAAACTTTTTTGTTTTTTAACCAATTGACTTGAAACTTTACAGTTATGTTCTTAGAGAGGAATGAAAACTATTTTGATCAAAAGTGGGCGTGGCCACGCCCTTTTATAGCGAAAATTGACCCTTTGTATGGAAAAATTTTTTGTTTTTTAACGAATTGACTTGAAACTTTACAGTTATGTTCTTAGAGAGGAATGAAAACTATTTTGATCAAAAGTGGGCGTGGCCACGCCCTTTTATAGCGAAAATTGACCCTTTGTATGGGAAACTTTTTTGTTTTTTTACCAATTGACTTAAAATTTTAAAGTTATGTTCTTAGGGAGGAATGAAAACTATTTTGACCAAAAGTGGGCATGGCTACGCCCACTTATCGCAAAACTTGAACCGTTGTATGGAAAAATTTTTTGTTTTTTAACGAATTGACTTGAAACATTACAGTTATGTTTTTAGGGATGCATGAAAACTATTCATTTAGTTTTTTTTTATAGTGACACAAAGTGAAAAGTATTATAGCTTCAGCCTTGCTGAAGATAGCGTCCTTACTGGTTTTTTTTTTCTTTGTACTATTTAAAATATTTATTTTATTTAAATTACATTATAATTATGAAAATGTAAAATTCAATTAATGTTAACAATCATATTTTAAACATTTATATGCTGTCTCCTTCGAAGCTAACTCAATCCGATCGCTTCATATAGTTGTCTCATCTTTTTTCTCGCTCACTCTTAAGTTCCAATTACTTGGCTACTAACCATTTTCTGTCCACATCAATCGGTGTAAACGTTCCCACTCCATTTTCCACTCTTTCTTTTTTATCCACCTTGCCTATCACGCCATAGGTGGTAAGTGCAATCCGATATGAACAACAATAAAACAAATTAAAAAAGACGAAAGATCGTTTGCACCATTCTAATATTGTATAATTGTAAATTTTTTCCGAAAGTTTTACTCCCGCCGAAAAAGTAGGTGAGCATCAGCAGATAGATTAATACATAAAAAGACAAAATTAATAAACGTTCTTTTCAGAACGGCTAAATAAATCTGAAAAAGAGATCTTATGTGATTATTTGAAAACCTAATATAAAAACACAAAATATTTTCTTATTTATATTTTTCTTTAATTCAACTTGTTTTTAAACATAGGAATTTAAAAATAGGTTTTAGCAAATCTTATTAAATAAGGAATATAAAAATAGTTTTTTTTTCAAATCTTATTAAACATAGTAGTTTTTTTTTCAAATCTTATTAAACATAGTAGTTTTTTTTTCAAATCTTATTAAACAAAGTAGTTTTTTTTTTCAAATCTTATTAAACAAAGTAGTTTTTTTTTCAAATCTTATTAAACAAAGTAGTTTTTTTTTCAAATCTTATTAAACAAAGTAATATAAAAATAGTTTTTAGAAAAACTTATTTGAAATACGAACATTATATGTCCATATTCTCGAACTTCATGTTCATCGATGGCGTCATGCTTAGCGTCGGCATACTTCGAAGTATGCCAGGCTCAAGCACTGCCATAGGCTGTCGCTGCGGCTCCGGCTGATGTTGCTGCTGCTGCGGCTGATTGTGCTGCTGCTGCGGCTGATTGTGCTGCTGCTGCGGCTGATTGTGCTGCTCCTGCGGCTGATGTTGTTGCTCCTGCGGCTGATGTTGTGCCGCCAGCCTGGCCGCAGCTCTCCCTTGCCGTCGCCGAGTACGGGCATTCCCGCCACAGCGACAGCCTGTGCAGCAATCACGTCGTCCGTCAGTATTTTCTAAGTCTTGTCCACGTCGTCCGTCACGTCCGTCATTATATAGTCGTCCACGTCGTCCGTCAGTATTTTCTAAGTCTTGTCCACGTCGTCCGTCACGTCCGTTATTATATAGTCGTCCACGTCGTCCGTCATTATATAGTCGTCCACGTCGTCCGTCATTATATAGTCGCCCACGTCGTCCGTCATTATATAGTCGTCCACGTCGTCCGTCATTATATAGTCGTCCGTCACGTCCGTCATTGTATAGTCGTCCACGTCGTCCGTCACGTCCGTCATTGTATAGTCGTCCACGTCGTCCGTCGAAATTTCTATTCCTTCCATCGGTGACTCCCACATCATTGAAAATAAATGTAGCCATCTGAAAAAAAAATTAAAATTTTTATTATTATATATCATTAAAAAGTTTTACAATGTATGACGCAATACTCAGAAATGCATACATACATACTTTTCAATGGAAAAATATGTATGTAGACACAAATGCTTACCTTTTAATATTATTAATCTCAAGTCTGAAAAGCGTCTTGATAGTTGGATATTTGATCTTTTATGTATATCCCTTTTTTCAGCGCTGCCAACACATTTTTTTTCATCGGATAAAATATATGTGTTGCCAACTTCACCTTTTTTTATCCATCTCAACTGTTATACTCGACAGTTTTTGAATTTCTTTTTGATTAGAAATAGATGAAAAATATGATTAATCAATGCTAAATGTTGTAATAAAAATGTGTACTAAATTTAATATTTATTCCTTAATTATTTATGATATTATCCAAAAACCATCATATGCTAATGTATGCAAGGACTGTCCTGCCTACCTATTAACAAAAAAGTTGGCATTATTTGATTTTATTGTGAAATACACAAGCATAAAATTAAAGCAACCAAATCTATTTATATAAATATAAATAATTATTCAAAATGAATAAAAATAATAAAGTGAAGTGCATAGTGAAGAATTGTGCGGGAAGTGAACGGCAGTTTCGCATACCACATCAATTTAAAAACGAGTGGCGCGAAAATGCAAAGGTGGACCCGAGTAGGGTATCAAAAAATTTCCGATTTTGCGACAGGCATTTTAGTGCAGATTGCATGGCCACCAGAAATTTGGTGCAGGGTGCAATGCCAAAATTAAATTTAGGTAAGTAGTGCACAAAGTGTAATTTAAATAAAAACTTAAATAGTGATATCGATATACATTGTCAAATAACATTGTTTCAATATATATCGATAAATTAAATTAATAGTTCGTACATATTAATGCGTTTTCGTTGTGTTGCAAAAGTATACGTAATATTTTAGTTAGCAGTAAGCCTTTTGCAAATATACTTTAAAGTATTTATTTATTTATTTTGATTTAATAATAATTAACTGTTAACTACTAATTTAAATTAATTATGTTTTAAAGATGATATTTATTTGATTTATTTGTATTTTCCAACTTGAGTAGTAGATTGTAGTGAGTTTGACTTTTCATTTTGTAAGATCTATTAATAATATTGCGTATACGTATACTAATGATTGTATTGTTTATTAAACTATTTTAACATTCAAAATTCATTTTTCTTTTTACAAGACACAATGATATTGTCCAACATCAATAGAGATTGCATAAATCTCCAATTTAAAAAAATTGTTGTTCTGTTGAAGGATGTAATGTCAGTAGGCCTTCAACATTACATGAGTTTTCGAAGGGCCATGAACTTAGAGTTAAGTTGAAAATTGTTCTAAAGTTTAAAGATGCAGTTGAAAATAGCGCAGTTTTGTTTGTTTGTAAGACCCATCTACATAATTTTATTACGGATAAGGTGAATGCTGCTGGAATGCAACAAAAGGGAGCATTGAATAATTGCAGAGAAAGTACATTGAAGAAATGTGGCATTGCAGACACATATATGCTAAGTTTGTTGGAGGAATCGAACTTTGCTGAAATGCAAGACAACTTGTTGGAGGAATCGAACATTGCTGAAATGCAAGACAACTCGTTGGTGCAATCCAACATTGCTGAAATGCAATCAAACAAACCAATTATAACTGGCAATAAAGAATTGCCAAACTTCCTTGATCTAGTTGATTTTGTTCATTCAACTAGTCAAAAAGAAGAGAGTACTGAAATAGTACATAATTGTAAAGAAGACTGTTTATATAAGAAGAGATATGAATATCTTAAAATAGATCATGAAATACTGAAAAGAAAGTATGAAATGTTACACAATGATCGTATGACAATTGTTTCCGAATTAGAAGAAACAATTAAGCAGTTAAATTTGAGAATAAAAAACTGCGTGAAGAATCAATTATTCTCGATAGTAGTCTTCATGAAAAAGCTAATACTTTCATTAATCTTTTGGCAAGAACTAAGCTTGCATCGAAATACTCTGAAGAAGAGAGAAATTTAACACTGAACATACATTATAGATCAGCAAAGTGTTATAAATTCATGAGGTCAAAATTGGGTTTCAATTTGCCACACCCAAAAACCTTAAATAATTGGCAACCTGTGCGTAGAATTCTTCCTGGCGTAAGCAGTGAAGTTTTAAAAGTCATTAAAAAGGAAATTAGCATTTTGCCTGAAATAAATAAAAATTGCATAATAGTATTTGACGAAATGCATGGCAGGGCTGAATTAGAATACAATTCAGTCACTGACCAAATAGATGGCTTCGTTGACTCTGGCAATGGAGAAAGAACCAACGAATTAGCTACTTCGTTCCTCTTTGTTAAAGTAAAAGGACTGTTTCATCCTTGGAAATTTATACTTTCTTACTATCCAACAGTGATAACGCATACTAATGAATTGTATGTTATTCTAAACGAAAATATCACACAATTGCATAAAATCGGATTAAATGTCCGTGCGATTGTTTGTGATCAAGCGAATCAAAACTTTAGTTTAATGTCAAATTATACATTTATGGATACTTCAGGAAAATAAATATTCATTATGCATGATTATGTACACTTAACAAAGTCAATCCGAAACACTTTAATATCTAATAATATTAAAACATGTCATAGAACAGCCTCTTGGCAAGTATTACAAGAAGTGTATAAAATTGTCTTGCAGTCAAATACAACTAAATTGATGCCGAAAATTTCGTATCGTCACATTTTTCCAAAAAATTTCGATAAGATGAGTGTGAAATTTGCCACTCAAGCCTTATCGAAAACTTCCTCGAAGGCTATTTCATATTGTTTGAATAATAATTTATTAAACAAAGAAAACATGCAATTCGCTTCGGCAACTGCAGATCTCCTTGGAACAATGAATGATGCCTTTGATTTATTAAATTGTAAATCATACATAAAAGGCAGAAAGAACCCTTAGGTTAGGTTAGGTTAGGTAGAACAGGCAGCTCAACCGGAGTCGAGAGCACCCAGTGACCATTAGGCCCATTGTGTTGCCTGATTTGTATACTGAAGGGATAGGTGGGATCGGGTAGGGTTGCTGGGATAATGGATGGGAGAAGGGTCATTCCGTTTTTCCTGGTTCTAATGGCCAGTCCCATTGGGCCTCGGCAGCCCACGGAACCACCCAGTGGAATCCAGGAAGAGTGCCAGGTCCTCCAGGTGCACGTTCGCTAGACTGCCCAGTTCGTCAAAGAAGGGTCTTCCCAAAAATTGGGTTCTCCTCCTCAGAAGTGCAGGGCAGTCGCAGAGAAGGTGTTGGACACTCTCAATCTCATCTTCGTTTTCACAGCTACGACAGTAGTCTTGTTGGGATACGCCGTACCGTTGGGCCATACGCCCAATGTAGCAGTGTCCCGTTAAGACTCCTGTCACCATCCTTATCCTGTTCTTTGTTAAGTGTAGGAGCTCGGAAGTGCGCTTCGAATTGTATCTTGGCCATAATGCCTTGGACACCTCGCAGCCCAGTACTGCTATCCAGTGTTCGGCAGCCACAGTCCTTATGGTACTGTCAAGTTCCGATAGGACGTACTGGATTGGCCTTTTAATGTCTTTCACCACGAGACTTGTTTCTAACGCTGAACCGTATCTAGCGCACTCGTCAGCCGCCTCATTACCAGGCACACCCATGTGGCCCGGCACCCAGACCAGTCTGATTGAGTGCGGTTGACACCGGTTCAGTGCCAAAACCGTGTCCCGGATGAGTTTACTCTTTACCGTGTTCGACGAGAGAGCTTTAAGCGCTGCTTGGCTATCAACGTAGATCGATACGTTCCTCGGGCTCTCACTCAAGGTGTGTATCAATTTAGCCGCCTGCCAAACGGCGTAGATCTCCGCTTGGAACACGCTACAATAGTCAGGAAGACGAAAGGAGAGTTGAACCGAAGGGTCATCAGAGTAGACCCCCGATCCAGTTCCTTCCTTCGTCTTCGAGCCGTCTGTATAGATTGACAACTCGTTCTGCCTCACGGGAGTTTCGAGTTGCCAATCTGCTCTATTAGGAAATTCGACAGTGAATTTGTCTTCCCATTTGAGATCTGAAACCCAGTAGTCGTTCTCATCTGCCACAGAGGTTCCTACTGAGCGTAGGATGGTACTGTGGCCCGCAACACAAGGCTTAAGAAGGCCCTGGGCTAGCAGCCTGACTGCACTTCTTGCTGCCACGTGCTTGAGGGAGACTCCAATTGGTTCCAGATTCAACATCACGTCAAGCGCTGCCTGGGGGGTAGAACGAATGCATCCTGTTACTCCCAGGCAAGCGAGTCTTTGTACCTTGCGGAGGTTGTTTAGATGGGAGTTGGTGAGACCCGCCTCCCACCAAACCAGCGCTCCATAAGTAAGTATAGGTCTGACGACTGCTGTGTAAAACCAATGAATGATATACGGTTGCAGTCCCCATCCTTTACCGAAAGTCTTTTTGCATACAAAAAAGGCCTGTAGTGCCTTTTTCATCCTCTCCTCCGAGTTCCTCCTCCAGGAGAGTTTAGAGTCGAGGATTACTCCAAGGTACTTGGCCTCCTTTGAAAGCGCAAGCTCCGTTCCTCCCAGTGTCGGGAGTTTGAAGCTTGGGATCTTATATTTTCGGGTGAACAAAACCAGCTCGGTCTTTTGTGGGTTGGCCCCCAGACCGTTCTGCTCTGCCCATCGAAGAGTAAGGCCCAATGCGCCGTTTAGGAGCTCACTGATTGTAGGCAGGAATCTGCCTGTTACCATAAGCACCAGGTCGTCTGCATAGGCCGTCACTCTACATCCCCTATTTTCCAGTTTTAGGAGAAGATCATTAAGGACAAGGTTCCACAGCAAGGGAGATATGACACCCCCTTGCGGAGTTCCCCTGACCACCTTTCTCCTAATTGTCGAGGTGCAGAGTTGGGCGTTTATCACTCTGTGGCTGAGCATGTTGCTAAGCCATCGAGTGATTGTCGGGTGTGAGCCAATTTTGACAAGTGCAGTCGTAATAGACTCGATCCTGACATTGTTGAAGGCACCTTCAATGTCCAGAAAAGCCGCCAACGTAAACTCCTTTCTCCGCAATGTTTTTTCTATTGTGCTAACTACCTCGTGCAAAGCGGTCTCAACTGATCTACCCTTAAGATAGGCGTGTTGAGATCCGCTAAAAGTGTGAGGTGTCAGCTTGCTTCTGAGATGCAGGTCCAGGAGTCTCTCCAATGTTTTCAATAAAAACGATGAAAGACTAATGGGCCTATAATCTTTTGGTGAGCAATGGTTGATCTTTCCTGCTTTGGGAATGAAAGCCACCCTCACTTCTCTCCAGTACCTTGGGATGTATCCTGTGAGGAGACATCCCCTGAAGATCTCCAGTAGCCATTGCGACAGGTGCTCACTCACCGCTTGCATCATGGCCGGTCTGATGTCATCCGGTCCAGCTGATTTGTTGGGATGGAACGACTTGATAGCCCAGATTATCTTTTCTTTGGTAAGGATTTCCCTTACTACGGCCTCACCCCCCATGTCCACTGCCTGTTCCGGCTCTTCGCTGATGCTAAACCCAGATTCGTCATCAGCTTCCAAGCATCCCGGAAAGTGTGTGTTCATGAGGAGTTGTAGAGACTCCTGGCTGTCTTTAGCGAATTTGCCATCCAGATCGCAAAGCAAGCCTGGTGTGGCTGGATCTTTCGCTAGCAACCTTCGAAGTCTGGACGCTTCTGTGGTGCTGGTCAGATCCTCGCAGAAGGCGGCCCAAGAATCTCTTTTGGCCTTCCTACATTCTTTCTTGAAGACTTTGAAACTGAGGTGGTAGGCGTCCCAGTCCACCTGGCAGTTTCTGTCTTTCGCTCTGTTGTAGAGTCTTCTCGTTTCCTTCCGTATCCTTCCGAGCTCCGGTGTCCACCACCTGTTGCGGTTTGACTTTGGAGGACGGCTGATAGGACAGGATTTGATGAAGGCCTTACACAGAGCTTCCGTGACGGTCCTGGTCGATTTCTCCAGTTTGTCCGGGTTGTCCAGCCTACCCACTGGGTGGTTTGGGAGTAACTCCTTGACAAGTTGAGAGAACTTGACCCAGTCTGTTCGTTTTGGGTTCCTGAAGGGGCGTTTGGCCTCTCTGAACCATTCTACTTCGAACACTATCCTGTAATGGTCCGAGAAGGAACATTCCGTGGATACGTGCCAGTCTACAACAGAGAGAGAGTCACTGTTGGTCGCTAGGGTTATGTCAATAACCTCAGCACGGTTCTTATTGCGGAATGTGGGGTGGTCACCCCGGTTACACACATTAAGATTTGTGCACGACATGAATTCACACAGCGATTCTCCTCTCACGTTTATATCCTTGCTTCCCCACATAGTGTGGTGCGCATTGGCATCACACCCCAGGATTAAGTCCGTGCCCTCCTCCTGCGCATGCCGAATAAGGGCTCGGACGCTCTCTGATGGTGGATCCCTCTCTTCATACGGTAGATATGCCGAGGCCAGGTATAGTTTGGGACCGTTCCTTCGCTCGCATAACACTACCGTCAGGTCGTTGTTGCTGTAACGGGAAGAGAAAAGAACATTAAGTCCGGTTCTTACCACGATACAGGTTCTGGACTTACCTACAGTTGTAGGGACAAGGAGATTGTAGCCGCGGGCACCTAAACCGCAAACCCTTTCACTCACGATCCAGGGCTCCTGGATAAGAGCCACGTCTACCCTCTCCCTGTCCATCCACCGTAGTAGGTCGATCGAGGGGACCCTTGAATGATGCAGATTAATCTGCACCACCTTAAGTCTCTCCGGTTGACCTATCATCTTCGCGCCCGGCGCCTCCAGGAATGATTGCCCGAAGGCAACCCATTCCCATCTTCAGACGGCCCTGCCTGCTCAGGAGTTGGCGTCTGGACTCCGGACCAATACTGATCCAGAGGTCCTTGCCGTTTCCCTTGTCGCGGGCCAGCCCTCTCTTGATTGTCCAATCCCCGGTGTCGCAGTCCGCATTCTGGCTCTTGATCAATAAGAGGGTGGTTCGATCCTCCATAATTGGAGGTGGGATCCAGACCTTAATAATCGTTCGAGCCGGAATTTGGTCCACGGGGACGACATCAATCTTAGCACCCGGCCAGGGGGCGTCTAGTTCCAGCAATGTGTCCTTGAGGAGCCGCAGGGACTCCTCATTGGCACATGCCACAACCTTGACACCCTTGTACCAGTTGATACCGTCAAACTCTGCCACGAAGGGATTTTCTGGCCGAGTGATGGCATCTGCTATCGCCCGGTTGATTGACCCTTCAAGGATGAGCCAGTTCTCGGTAGTGAGTTTCCCTTCCGGGTCCCTCCTATCGATAATGGCCACCTGCAGCTCCGGTTTCGAGCTTAAGCTTGCCAGAAATTCCCCTGGACGTTTCCGCTTGCTCTCCGAAGCCTTCGCCGAGTCATCAGACCTTTGTCTCTTATTGGCCGGTGCGGTACTCTTGCTAGCCGTTCCCTCCTTTACAGGGGGTGTGGCTGCGGCAGGTTTCCCTCGGCACAGAGCACTCGTACTTTGTGCGGCGGTCTGAGTGTTACCAGGCGGGCCAGTAAGTCTCAGATACAGTCGCACGTTGTACTCATGCTTTTTGCGCAGTCTCTTTTCTCGGCCGCTCAGCGAACCCGGGTCGCGACCCTCCAGTCCCTTAAGGAACTTTAGAGAGGTCTTGTACCCAGACAGCCGTTTGCGTTTGAGATCATCGTCTGCTATGGTCTTTTTGGGTTGTCCCTGGACAACCGTCACTTCACCTTCATCTGTGCTCGATGACTCATCGTCTAGCGGCGGCTCCGCTAGCGCAAGCGCTAGCTCGGCAGCCGGCATCGATGGGCCTGTGAACACAAACTCCGACTCTGTGGCAGTTGGTTCCAGCTCTGTACCCTCCTGGCGACGGAGCGCACTCGCGCGCGTTCCGTCACTGTGACCACTGGCGACACGCAGAGAGGATTGCTCCTCCCCGTGCCCGCCGGTGGTAGCGGTCACACCTCCCACCGACGTTTGGGCTGACATCCCAGCCCGTGTTGCTCCTCTGCTCTTACGTCCCATCATAAGGGTGATGCAGTTTATACTTGCTGCCAAGTACCTCTGACCATGGCTTCGGGCCCAAGCCTCTCAGACTAGGTCTGAGAGACTTGGGTCCGTCACCTTTGCTAGACACTGCAAGGTCCTGCGGACAGACAAGAGATGCTAGCATCCCTCGGTTGCCCGAGACAATGCAGTATCCATTGCCCAGCCGGCACCCTCGGGGAGGGTTCAGTCAGAGGAGTTTTCGCCGACCAACCCCTTTGAATGAAAAGAATGGAAGAAGAGAAGTTAATCGTCTTCCGAAGTTATGTAGATGCAATGAGAACGGAAAAACGAAACAATTGTGTCAATGGAATGAAAGATATGCTCAACAAAATGTTAAAATTGTGTGATGAACTACTGCAAGACCCGGAAATAAAATATATATTTCTATGTAGATTTAGTCAAGACAGCATTGAAAACTTCTTCTCAGTTGTTCGAGCGAAATTGGGATCAAACGTAAACCCATCAGCTCGAGAATTGCAACTCATATTGGCACGACTTCTGTCAATGAAGATCACAGCTTAACCATTTGATTCAGGTACTAATTGTGAAAATTACGACAGAGATGATGATATGGTTTCAAACTTAGAAATAGACTGTCTCACGGAAGTCGAAAATGAAATTGAGAATATAGTAGTTGAGTAGCCAACTAACCAAACCGAAATTAATGAATTATTTGATACTTCTGCAGAAGAAATGTCAAATAATACAAATAGAGCAGAATTGGCTTCAAGAAGGTACTTCGATGGGTACCTTGTGAATAAAAATAAGTTAAATTGCAATAAATGCGACAATATCCTGATTAACATTAATGGATTGCAAAAAAAGCTATCAGAACAGTTTATTGAAGTGAAGAACTTCAGCAGTAATGTTCTGTATTTGCAGAATCCTTCAGAGATATTTTATAATGTATGCAATATACATTATGAAGTATTTGCTCTATACTTTGCAAAGAGTCCTCATATGCCTAAAATATGTGAGAGCATAGTAAAAGCGTCGATATCTGCAACTGATAAAAAATACCCACAGTGGTTTAACTCAAAGTCACCCTTCTATAAGCATAGAGTATCAATTTTAAAACAATTGATAGTTATTTTGCTGAGAAAAAAAGCAAGATGGCATTGTGAATAATGTATTTTAACAAAACAGAATAAAAATAGAAAAAGGCGACTTAAAAATTACGAACGGGCTGCTAAAAAACTTCGGATTTTACGAAGTAATTAAATTGAAATAATATTTAATTTCAAAAGCATTGAAAATATGCGGTCAGTTCAAAAACCGTCGAGTATAGCAGTTGAGACGTATGAAAAAAGGTGAATTTGGCAACACATATATTTTATCCGTTGAAAAAAACGTGGTGGCAGCGCTGAAAAAAGTGATATACATAAAAGCGCAAATATCTAAGGTGTGAAGACGTATTTGGGAAAGACAACATTAATCAAATTCAAAGGTAAGTCTAAAAAAATGATAATAATTGTTTGAAAATTTATATTTATATATTATGAATTTATATATTGCTATAAATATATTAAAGTGATGAAATAAATGGTTTAAATGACGCAATAAACATTTGTGTATACATACATATTTTTTCCTTTGAAAAGTATGTATATATGCATTTCTGAGTATTGTGTCATACATTCTAAAACATTGAAATGAAAGATAACTAATACAAATTTTCATTTTTTTTCATATGTCAACTTCAACAATCATTTCGTGGGAGGCAGCGACGGAATCGACGTTTTGAACAAATGGGACAGAATTACAGACATGGACAACAAATGGGACAGAACGACAGACAAGGACAACAAGGACGAAAAATGGGACATAATTACAGACAAGGACGACAAATGGGACAGAACAACCGACAAGGACAACAACTCGGACAGAACAACCGACAAGGACAACCACTTGGACAAAACTATGGCACAGGCTGTCGCTGTAAATACGTAAATGCTCGTAGTCGGCGTCGCCAAAGGCGAGCTGCGGCCAGGCTGGCTGCACAAGATGTCGAAAATATGCCGCCACAGCAGCCACATCAGCAGCAGGAACATCAGCAACATCAGCAGCGACAACCTGTGCCTGAGCCTGAGCCTGTCATGCTTAGAGCAATGCCAACACTAAGCATGACGCCATCTGTCAACATTAAATTCGAAAATATGGACATATAAATGTTCCTATGCTTAATCAGTTTTTATAAAAACTTACTATTTTTATGTATGAAATGTTTAAAAACAACTTGAATAAAAGGAAAACATAAATAAGAAAATATTTTGTATTTACACCCTGCACATACAGTGTGTCAGGGCATATTAAGTTTGTTTGAACGAAATGTATGTAACGCACAGAAGGAGGGTTGGGGGACCCCATAAATTTAGCATTAGTGGCCAAAAAATGATAAATTTAACATTAGAAGCCAAAAAATGTTAAGGCTACTAATGTTATTATGCGCGTTTTGTTTGGTTATATTGACCATTTCTGAACAATATTAATATTTTTCTTTAAATAATTTGAAATATTCATTTTATTAAAATTATATTGACATTATAAGAAGGAAATTTTAAGAAATATAAAATTTTTATTGTTTTTGAATATTATAAAAGCAGTCTCCTTCGGATCTTACAACAATCCGATCGTTTCATATAGTTGTCTCATCCTTTTTCTTGCTCAGTCTAAAGTTCAAATTACTTGGCTACTAATCATTTTCTGTCCACATCAATCGATGTAAATGTTCTCACTCTGGTTTCCACTCTTTCTATTTTATCCTCTTTGCCTAAACCTCTTTATTACGTCCTCGACTGTAGATTTATCTCCTCCAACCAACTCGGCGATTTCTCGTACAGTTTTACGCTCCAAATTCAATTTTATTATTAACTGCCTAAGTTCAACTGAGGTTTGCATTGGTTTGGAGCCATAATAGAATTATTTAAATTAATTTTAATGCGTCAGTTCACAATATCAATTTACGAATGAATGTGATGAAAAAAACACAGAACTTTAAAGTTCATGCTAGAAAAAAAACGGCGTTTTATATTGGTTCTTTGCTGTGTCCGATTTTGCTTTGAGCGCAAAAAAATGAGTTATTTTTGTTTTTTGTTTTAAATTAACAGTTATCATGAAAAAGTATTATATTTTTTTTTTGTTTTTTTGTTTCAGAGAGACAAATATATGAACTTTAAATATAAGCGAAAAAAATATATACCTTGCATATAAGTTTTCCGATTTCAGAGGACATTTGTACTGAGCAAACTCTTGTCCGGTTAGTCGTTGGAGTCACTGTATATGAACTTTAAATATAAGCGAAAAAATATATACCTTGCATATAAGTTTTCCAAATTATGAGGGCATTTATACTAAGCAAACTAGAGTCCGATTTTGCTTTGGAGTCAGTGTATATATATATTTTCTTCGAATGTTAACGAAAATTATAAGGCATTTGCGCTTGGTCATTGTACCATATTCATATTATGAACCTGAAATATATGTCAAGTTAATAATATTTAAAACCAGTAAGGACGCTATAGTCGAGTATACTCGACAATATAATACCCTGCACACACAGTAGGCTGTGCAACACCCTAAATCTACAAAAAAAATGTTGATTTAACATCGCCCGATCGAATAGTGTTCAAAATATCAAGTAAATTGGTCACAAAAAGTGGAATTTACGAAAAATTTGAGTTTGTTGGTCATTGAGGGGTAACTTTCGAACAGAGGGGAATTTTGTGGTATGCAGTTTTAAAGATATATATTTACTGAGCTTGTATACAATATTTCATGTTCATATCTTTATTAGTTTTGGAGATATTGATTTTTAGAGAAAACAGCTCGGTGACGGGTAATCAAGGGGAGGGGGAAAAATTGTGGTATGCAGTTTTACAGAGCTCTTCATGTTGAGTCTACATACCGACTTTCATGTTTCTATCTCTTCGGGTGTTCGAGTTACAACGTTTTAACGCTGAATGGGCGGGAAGGAGTGGGCGTGGCACAAAACCGTTTAAACTTGATGTAGTGCCAAGCATCACGAGTCTACCCTCCAAATTTCAAGTCTCTAGCTTTTACAGTTTCCAAGAACCATTGGTGAATACGGACGGACAGACGAACAGACGGACGGACATGGCTCAATCGATTTCTCTTGTCATCCTGATCAAGAATATATATACTTTATGGGGTCCCCTCCCCTCCTTCTGTGCGTTACATACATTACAAACTTAATATACCCTGACACACTGTATGTGCAGGGTATAAAAAATCATTAGAATATCAATAAAAGGGGCAAGAAAAACAAATATTAGTTGCAGCAAACCATATTGTTTAGCTCATAAGCATTTTTGAAAAACATCTTATTTCATAATAGCTTCACCTATGTTAAATATGTATACACAAAACATACTAATAATGTAGCAAATATTTTGTGGGTGCGCTGTGAAACATAAGCAAAGCAAATTTAAATTGCGTTTGTGTATTAATCCTTTGCATTGACTTGTGTGCGCACACGCATTCCCATTAGTTTTGTAAGGAATTGTAATTCCAAAGTAACGCGTTCTTTTTGGCGTTGATATGAGGCCCACAAACTACGCATTCCACTTTAGAGGTGGAGAATTATCGATAGCACTATCGATGGTTGGGCACATCGGCACTATCGATGGTAACCAAAACTCCATTGATAATGCATAATGGTGCAATCAATAGATGACGTTTCACATCGCTAAAAAATTTTTGCGCGTTTTGTGTGTAAAATAAAATTGTGGTAAAATTAAGAATAAATGGATCGTTTTCTTCAAAAAGGTATGTGTAATGTAATGTATTATACTAAAGTAATTTGATAACAATGTATCGAATTTAAGGTAAACGTCGGGCATCGCTCACACTGAGTGTGTCAAGAGCAAAGAACTGTTATTAAGATGGCTACAATATTGGATCAACGTTTTAAAATGGATGGGTTTCAATACAGTTCAAATGCTGAACAAGCTTCAACATTTTTTGAAAACGAACTGGTGAATTTGTCCGTCAAAGAAACTCAGATTAATTTGCAAGAGGCAACGGTGACAAATTCACAAGACACATTGTTTGATTTTTTGAGTGAGTGGTCCTCAAACAAACATAGAAACACACGATCATATGGTATCATAATAAAAAGACAGTATCTGGAGAGGGCAATAGCCACACAGGAAATGGATCCTCTCTTATGGATAAAGGTGAGCATAAACAACGAATTATCAATACTATATAATTACATATATATTACATTTTATTTCAGGTGAATCAAACTGATTTTCCCTTAATAAAAACGCTTTTTTTTTTCAAATATTTATGCATTCCTGCAACCTCGGTAGAATCTGAAAGAGTTTTCATTAAGGCGGGACAAATCGTTTCCGAGAGGCGAACTAGGCTCAAGGAGGAAAATATAAATATTTAATTGTTTTTAAATCAAAACTTTTGCATTAAATAAATAAACATAAATTTTCTTCTTTCTCAACATAAAAAAATACATTTATATGGGACGATATTATCGACGAATATCGATAGCACTATCGCGACTATCGGTGGTTTCCAAATAACTATCGTCGAAAATCGATGGCGCCGACTATCAATAGTTCTCCACCCCTATTCCACTTGCAACGAGTGTACATGTGGAGTGGAACCACAGTTGCCGTCGTCAAAAACACGACGTCGAAAAAGCAGTTTTTGTTGTAGAGAAAGGGTAACAGGGGAAAGGTTAGTGACGACGCGACGCGACTGCAGAGAAAAAGTAACAGAGAAATAAAATTTGGAAGTGATGGTGAAGAGTTTGCGGGAGGTTGGGTTTACGCACACGCAAAATGTTTTGTGGATGAAGGGGTAGGCGGAGGTTAGTTGTCGACGCAGACTAGAACATTAACAGGCAAACGCACTGTTTCGCCGACGGACGAATTGTCGCTTCTCTGCTATGATCGACCTACTATAGTAGGTAAACACACGCACACAAGTCAATTGGTTTAGCTTCACAAACAAAGCAACGTATTGGCATTGCTGTTCGCCTGGTACACTCAATTTTTGCGCTGAGTCTAACTATGGAATCATACTAACTAATACGCAATTAGTTAGTAAGTTTCTTTTTAATTGCTGTAATAAATAAACAAAATATAAAATAAACACTTTTTTTTATTTCTTTAATTGTTATTTATTTCAATTAAATAAAACAATTTAATTTTCTGTTGCTGCATCTGGCGCTGCTGCTTCTGCTGGCCCGGCTGCTGCTGGCTAGGCAGGAGCTTGCTTCGCCAAAGAGGATAAAATAGAAAGAGTGGAAAACAGAGTGGGAACATTTACATCGATTGATGTGGACAGAAAATGATTAGTAGCCAAGTAATTGGTACTTAAGAGTGAGCGAGAAAAAAGATGAGACAACTATATGAAACGCTCTGATTGTTGCAAGATCCGAAGGAGACAGCATATAAATATTCAAAAAAAATAACAATTTTATATTTCTTAAAATTTCTTTATTATAATGTCAATATAATTTTAATAAAATTGATATTTCAAATTATTTGTAGAAAAAAATTAATTTTGTTCAGAAATGGTCAACATAACCAAACAAAACGCGCAAAATAACATTTTTTTTGGCTACTAATGTTAAATTTAACATTATTTGGCTACTAATGTTAAATTTAACATTATTTGGCTACTAATGTTAAATTTAACATTGCTAACAACAGTCCCATAAGAAAAGCACGCTAACAGAAGTTCATGGTTTTAACAGTTTCAACAAAACATTTCAAAGATTTAACATTATGATATATGTATAATAACATGACAAGATTTCCGCCATTTTTATACTTTTCACTTATGTGAAATAGTATAATAACTTTGTCACGGAGTTTGTAACAGATCGAAATATTAATTTCCGACTATATAAAGTATATATATTCTTGATCAGGACGACAAGACGAGTTGATTTAGCCATGTCCGTCTGTCCGTCTGTCTGTCTGTCTGTATGTATGCAAACTAGTCCCTCAGTTTTGAAGCTATCGAGCTGAAACTTTGCACAGAGTCTTAGAATTTATTACGATGAATCATTCGTCGGAACCAGCATGATCGGATTATTGGAACAGGTAGCTCCCATACGAAAAGAAGAAGAAAAGTGAACAAAACTTGAATCGTTGTATGGAAAACTTTTTTGTTTTGTACAATAGAGTGCTGAAATTTTAAACATAGTAGTTTTACATGGTCCGACTACATGCCTGAAAGTTTCATTGAGATTGGACATCTGGAACTGGTAGCTCCCATACAAAATGAAGAAGAGGAAGAGAAGCCATATTCACGTCGTTGTATGGAAAACTTTTCTGTTTCTTAACCAATTGACTTGAAATTTTAAAGTTATGTTCTTAGGGAGGAATGAAAACTATTTTGACCAAAAGTGGGCGTAGCCACGCCCACTTATAGCGAAAATTTACCCGTTGTATGGAAAACTTTTTTGTTTTTTAACCAATTGACTTGAAACTTTACAGTTATGTTCTTAGAGAGGAATGAAAACTATTTTGACCAAAAGTGGGCGTAGCCACGCCCACTTATAGCGAAAATTGACCCGTTGTATGGAAAACTTTTTTGTTTTTTAACCAATTGACTTGAAACTTTGCAGTTATGCTCTTAGGGAGGAATGAAAACTATTTTGATCAAAAGTGGGCGTGGCCACGCCCACTTATAGCTTAACTTGACCCTTTGTATGGAAAACTTTTTTGTTTTTTAACCAATTGACTTGAAACTTTACAGTTATGTTCTTAGAGAGGAATGAAAACTATTTTGACCAAAAGTGGGCGTAGCCAGGCGTAGCCACGCCCACTTATAGCGAAAATTGACCCGTTGTATGGAAAACTTTTTTGTTTTTTAACCAATTGACTTGAAACTTTGCAGTTATGCTCTTAGGGAGGAATGAAAACTATTTTGATCAAAAGTGGGCATGGCCACACCCACTTATAGCTTAACTTAACCCTTTGTATGGAAAACTTTTTGGTTTTTTAATCAATTGACTTGAAACTTTACAGTTATGTTCTTAGGGAGGAATGAAAACTATTTTGACGAAAAGTGGGCGTAGCCTCGCCCTTTTATAGCGAAAATTGACCCTTTGTATGGAAAACTTTTTTGTTTTTTAACCAATTGACTTAAAACTTTACAGTTATGTTCCTAGAGAGGAATGAAAACTATTTTGACCAAAAGTGGGCGTAGCCACGCCTACTTATAGCAAAAATTGACCCGTTGTATGGAAAACTTTTTTGTTTTTTAATCAATTGACTTGAAACTTTGCAGTTATGCTCTTAGGGAGGAATGAAAACTATTTTGATCAAAAGTGGGCGTGGCCACGCCCTTTTATAGCGAAAATTGACCCTTTGCACACTGGTCCCAATGTCCAATATTTTGGCAAAAACTCATTTTTTTTTTTTTTAATTAATGGAAAAATATTATTTTATTGCAATAGAATAATATATTGACTAATTGAAAATCATAGTGCTTCAGCTGAAATTGAATCCCTGCCAATTTAGCAATCCCTGGAAGTCAACGGTTCGTTTACCGTATGCTCTGACATTATTTGCTTGCTAAATAAAAGCATTTTTCAAACAACAATTTCGTAAAAACCTCTTTGTCAATTTTGATAAAATAAAATGGAAAATAATTGTGGAGGTATGTAGAATATAACGGTTTTAATGCAATACGTGTTTTATGTGTTGTTAGTTTGTTTATATGTGTCTTTGTGAAGTTATTTTTTTAGCAATTTTAACCTAACATTTTTCATGTTTCGTGGAGTAAAAGTTTATTGGATTGACAAGGATTGATGTAACTGTTAGCCCAATACTAATCTTTAGTATATTTATGATGCAATGATACTAATCTTTTTTGCCCGTTTTTGCCCCTTTTCCTAAAAATCGCCTATTTCCAGACAATCTTGATTTAGGTTATGCTGAAATGCTAGAGTTTTGGCTGGCAAATGGTCGCCAAACTGAAACCCTTTACAATTTTGTGCGGCAGCATAGTTGTAGACAATTAAGGCAAGACATGGAGGACTCAATAAAAAAGAAAATTAAGAACTTTGTTGCATTTGTTAATGTTCGTTTAAGCAAATGCAATTGGATGGGCTCAAGGTTTTAAACGCATCTTGAAAGTCGGCTTGCATCACGCTTTCAATTACAATTGCAGCCCTGTAACATTTTTGAAGAATCCCCTAAAAATTTAGGACGCCCACGATTAAGGCAGTCCTCGATTAGCTGTCGAAGTTTCGAAAAATAATAATAATAACACAGGCAGACTAAAATAACTTTTTTAATAATTGCAACTAATTCTTATGTATGTATTTTGGTGTGCTGACTCCAAAAATAAAAGACATGAAGTCGTGTCACCCTCTAATTTCTTGCAATTAACAAAATTAATGGTCAAACTTGGATACAAGATATCTCAGAAATTATTTGACCGATCTTGTTTAAATTTAAAAATTCTTAGGAACCCAATTTATCATGTACTAAAGGGGTTACTTGATTGAGTCCCCCTTTGGGTGTTACACAATTCTTTATCTCAATAATGCAAGAAAAAAGATGTTCATCTTTAAACTGCTGGAAATTTTACTAATTTCGAGTTTTTTACAATTCAGTGAAATGCAATAAATTAGGGGGTGACACTACTTGTCATGTCTTTTATTTTCGGAATCAACACACCAAAATACATAAGAATTAGCTACAATTATTGCCTGTGTAATTATGTCAATTCAGATGACGACGATGAAGACAACTTGGAAACATTTGAAAGTACCGATGCCTATTCTTTTGATTTAGATGTAGAAAATGATTAATTAAAAAATAAATTATATATATTTAACTGAATTTCTTAATGAAATTCAGCTTTCTTTTCTTGCGAAGCTTTATGTAATTGTGGGGTCAGCGTACAGTGGAGGGGGTGGTTAGGGTGTTCAGGTAGTATTTATTAAAATAATATATATCTAAGATTTGTTGAATATCCCCTTGTACCGCATTATCATTCATACATATTTTAGAATTTTTTGTTTTAAAGCTTTTATAGGGCGGTAAAGAGGGCGTGATCCGATTGGTTCAAAATTTTGCTCAGGCCTTACATATACAGTAACGATATAGTGTCCCGAGTTTCAGGTCGATATCTACATTTTTCGAATTTCTGCCAAAATTTTTGTCATTGGGACCAGTGTGCAATGGAACAAATTAAAAAAGACGAAAGATCGTTTGCACCATTCTAATATTGTATAATTGTAAATTTTTTCCGAAAGTTTTACTCCCGCCGAAAAAGTAGGTGAGCATCAGCAGATAGATTAATACATAAAAAGACAAAATTAATAAACGTTCTTTTCAGAACGGCTAAATAAATCTGAAAAAGAGATCTTATGTGATTATTTGAAAACCTAATATAAAAACACAAAATATTTTCTTATTTATATTTTTCTTTAATTCAACTTGTTTTTAAACATAGGAATTTAAAAATAGTTTTTAGCAAATCTTATTAAATAAGGAATATAAAAATAGTTTTTTTTTAAAATCTTATTAAACATAGTAGTTTTTTTTTCAAATCTTATTAAACATAGTAGTTTTTTTTTCAAATCTTATTAAACAAAGTAGTTTTTTTCTCAAATCTTATCAAACAAAGTAATATAAAAATAGTTTTTAGAAAAACTTATTTGAAATACGAACATTATATGTCCATATTCTCGAACTTCATGTTCATCGATGGCGTCATGCTTAGCGTCGGCATACTTCGAAGTATGCCAGGCTCAAGCACTGCCATAGGCTGTCGCTGCGGCTGATGTTGCTGCTGCTGCGGCTGATTGTGCTGCTGCTGCGGCTGATTGTGCTGCTCCTGCGGCTGATGTTGTTGCTCCTGCGGCTGATGTTGTGCCGCCAGCCTGGCCGCAGCTCTCCCTTGCCGTCGCCGAGTACGGGCATTCCCGCCACAGCGACAGCCTGTGCAGCAATCACGTCGTCCGTCAGTATTTTCTAAGTCTTGTCCACGTCGTCCGTCACGTCCGTCATTATATAGTCGTCCACGTCGTCCGTCAGTATTTTCTAAGTCTTGTCCACGTCGTCCGTCACGTCCGTTATTATATAGTCGTCCACGTCGTCCGTCATTATATAGTCGTCCACGTCGTCCGTCATTATATAGTCGTCCACGTCGTCCGTCATTATATAGTCGTCCGTCACGTCCGTCATTGTATAGTCGTCCACGTCGTCCGTCACGTCCGTCATTGTATAGTCGTCCACGTCGTCCGTCGAAATTTCTATTCCTTCCATCGGTGACTCCCACATCATTGAAAATAAATGTAGCCATCTGAAAAAAAAATTAAAATTTTTATTATTATATATCATTAAAAAGTTTTACAATGTATGACGCAATACTCAGAAATGCATACATACATACTTTTCAATGGAAAAATATGTATGTAGACACAAATGCTTACCTTTTAATATTATTAATCTCAAGTCTGAAAAGCGTCTTGATAGTTGGATATTTGATCTTTTATGTATATCCCTTTTTTCAGCGCTGCCAACACATTTTTTTTCATCGGATAAAATATATGTGTTGCCAACTTCACCTTTTTTTATCCATCTCAACTGTTATACTCGACAGTTTTTGAATTTCTTTTTGATTAGAAATAGATGAAAAATATGATTAATCAATGCTAAATGTTGTAATAAAAATGTGTACTAAATTTAATATTTATTCCTTAATTATTTATGATATTATCCAAAAACCATCATATGCTAATGTATGCAAGGACTGTCCTGCCTACCTATTAACAAAAAAGTTGGCATTATTTGATTTTATTGTGAAATACACAAGCATAAAATTAAAGCAACCAAATCTATTTATATAAATCTATAATATAAAAATGAATCGCAAAATGTGTTGGTAAGCGCATAACTCAACAACGCCTGGACCAATTTGGCCAATTCTTTTTTTTAAATTTTCGTTAAAGTTCAAAAATGGTTTTTACGGCGAGAAAAATTCAAATAATTGCCGGAAAACCCCTAAAAACAGACCATTCCTTTTTCCCATACAAACATGCGACGCAAGCATTAAACGTAACATGCTATGCTTCTTCTTATACGTCAGTATTGTTATGTGTTTGTTGATTGAAAGAGAACAAGAAAACTTTGAGAGAACGTACAAGCCAGAGAGTATTAAAATTAATTAATACTCTTTGCAAATTACACGCACTAATGTGTAAACAATGCAGGTATGTACGGCTTGAAGGATTTGACTCCAAGTCATGTCAAATTAAAAAAAAGTTGAAACAACAACAAACTGTCAATGTCAGTGTTGTTTTTCTTGGATTTTCACTACTGAGTTTGCTTTTGTCAACTGATACACGAAACAAACCGTAGCTATGTATATCGTGTTTAGTGCAGTGTTTAGTTACCTATGATCACTTATTATTGAATGTGAGACAATAATCTATAGTATAATAAAAGTGAATCGAAAAATATTTTAATAAGCGCATAACTCAAAAACAGCTTCCGATTCAATGAAATTTTCAGTTAATCTTTAGATGGACCTCCTGAAGGTTGTTATAATGTTTTGGTATCAATCCGACCATTTTAACTGGTAGCCTCCATACGGAAAGAAGAAGAAAAATAAACAATATTTAGATTTTGTGGACGCAAGCACGTACCATTCTTTGCTTCTTCTTACACTTTTGTATTGGTATGAGTGTGTTGTTTGCAAAGAGAACAAGAGAACGGTGAGAAAACGGAGGAGCATTACTTTCGAAATTGTGCTTCACTTCTTCTTCATCTTTTACATACAGCCACATATGTACACATATTAGTGTTTTTATACTCTTCACGTATGTAAATATTATTATGACTTTGTCACGGAGTTTGTAACCCCCAGAAGGAGAAATCTCCGACTATTGACCTGAAATTTTACAGCTTTACTACCATAAATCATTTGTCGGAACTGCAATGATCAGACCATTAGAACTGGTAGCACCCATACAGAATGAAGAAGAAAAATGAACAGAACTTAAGTCGTTGAATGGAAAACTTTTTCGTTTTGGAAGATAGAGGGATGAAAAAAACATAAACAAACATAGTAACTTTACGTACGCAGACTAAATTTCTGGAATTGTCATTAAGATCGGACCACTGAAACTGGTACTTATCATACAAAGTGAAGAAGAGGAAAAGACAGAAAATTTACGGCGTTGAAAGGAAAACTTTTTTTTTCTTAATTAATTGACTTACAACTTCACAAACTAATATCAATAAATTGCAAGTTTCCATGTTAGCTTAAACGATGAAAATTGGTATATAGGCTATTAAAGTAAAGAGAAAGCAGATTCAATCCAAAAAATTGGCGTGGCATAAAAAGAGCGTGAAAAGTAAATAGTCTTCAGCAAGGCTGAATAGCGTTTTTTATACTCCTGCAAAAATAATATATATTTGCGATGCCATGAAGTTCGCTACGCAGAGAAGGAGATATCGCCGACCACATAAAGCATATATTATCTTCACAAGACGAGTTAACACAGTCATGTCCATATGTCTGCTTCAATACCAACTGCGAGCTCAGCTTTAACGATTTCAAAAAAAATAAAACGCAGAAAATTATCTTATCCTTTCAGGCAGTTTGTATGTAAAAAATCTGCATGATTGGATTGCTATTACATTTAGCTGCCGGTTAAAAATTAGGTTTTTTAAAACTATCACCTTAGTTTTTTGTACAAAAACATTTTAGACGTCAAAAAAGGCACTTTGCGAAAGAAACAATCGGTCAAAACAAGATCTTTGTTAGAAAAATGTTTTATTAATTTTTAACTATTTTCCAAAATTTTATTTGAATCGAACATAAAGGCGTGGCCCCGACCATATAGAGAAACATCTTCAAAATTATATTTTGCTGTAAGCAAAATCGCCAGAAGGCTGTAAAGTGGAGAGTATTTTTCATTTTGCTAAAATGGAACAAAGGAACAATTAGTCAAAAATATGGTTTTGTTGTTCTTAAATATAAACATATGGAATTTTGCAATCACATGTTTGTAAAGGTAATTATATATCCCTGCAAAGTAAGAAATTTGCCATAATTACAAGGCATTAAGAATTCTGAAACGCATTAACGGTAATTAGAGTTTCAAAACGCTGGAATATTTTTTTTTTTAAATTTAATTAATCTACGAAAACAAAATCTGGAAATAATATTGATGACTTCGAACCCAACAAGAATTGATAAATGAACGTGGCTGCTGCAACATATTATAAAAATTTTAAACGCCTATGTACCTGTATCTATAAGTCTGACAAGAAGAAAATTTAGGAACTAATTGTGATAGAGTGTTAAAAGATTCAATCCTGGGCTATATGCAACAGTTCATCATACTTTGAGGGCGTAGCAAAGCGCGCTGGGTCAGCTAGTTAATATTAAAACAAAACAAAACAAAAATAAAAAAAATAGTGGGGTCATGGGACCCCAACCAGGAACGAAGTTCCTTACGGTGTGCATGGATTGTAAATTACCGAATCTAACACAGCACGAAAATCAAAATTTGCAACACGCACGGCTAAAAATTATCCGAACACGGTCCAACACGAAATATTAAAAATGTTTGTATAATTTTATTTACATTAATCTTACAAAATTCTCTTGGCAGTTTCTAGTTTTATTAGTTTAAAATTCCAGTTGTTCCTACGAATTGCTTCTTGAATTTGCAGTTTTTCCATTTTTGCGAAAATCAAGCGAATCCAGTTTATAAATGAATAGCGATGGTAGCAATAGCTATTTATATAAAATGATCGGTAACGCAGTTTTTGTGATTTTTATGTTCATTTTCACTTTTAAAGCGCACTAAAAAATCGCAACCTTTAGATTTTTTTTCTTCGTGCCGATTTATCTCTGCCCAACACTACTAGGTACCTTCAAACAAACATTTTCAAAAATACAAAAAAAATTTAAAAATTTCGATTGACTAACCCCTGGGCAGCGAACCTGAGTACTTCGACTTGAAGAGCAACAGCTCTATGCAATAAGCTACTGAATCACTTGGAAGTAAGAAAGAAATCTTTTTAGTTAATAGCTCAACAGTCGCACACATACATACTAGATGTGGAGAACTATCGATAATCGGCGCTATCGATAGTCGACGATAGTTATTTTTGAACCATCGATAGTCGTGATAGTGCTATCGATAGTCGTCGATAATATCGTCCCACATAAATATTTTTTATGTAAACAAGAAAATTAATATTTATTTATTTATTAAATCCAAAAATTTTGGTTTAAAAACAAAAGGATTTTTATATTGTCCTCCTTGAGCCTGGTTCACCTCTTTGAAATAATTTGTCCCGCCTTGCTGAACACTCTTTCTGATTCCACGGACGAACAGATGAACCTTAGATACATTCAGCTTGCAAAAATCAAAAAATTCATGAACGCTTTCGATAAAACAAATATATGACCAGAGATTAAGGAAATGTTAACTTTAAAGAAATCGGAATTATAGTTAGGATGATATCGCTACTCAAAATTTACCTTTTTTTTCAACATTTAATAACATACAACATTTTTTGAAAATTCGGCATCATTAATTTGGAATAACAACGTAATTATAATTATAACAGGATCAATTTATATTCTTAGGTAGCCATTGTGAGGACGCAGATGAATTCGCGGCTCACAGATTATGAGGCTGATTAGCGATGCTAACACAAGGCATGCGTTCGGACACTGAGTGACGTAACGGAGCATGCTTGTGTCGAATATTACAACAAGAGTTGTTGTAATATTTGGCGTAAGCAAGTTGGTTGTTGTTGCATATGCGCCAGATGGCGAAAGTGACGGTGGAAGAGAAATGCCAAAATTAAAACTATACATGTTTGTTGTTGCTATTTTTTGATGACTTCTGAGTTTACAACTTTTGTCATGCAAGTAGCAACAACGTTAGCATTATAGTATTATAGTCCCACACATACGTACACAAAAAACTCATTTCGTTACGTGACGATTTTGAAATTTTCTGTCATTTCAGTCTACATGTAAGCTCCGTAAAGGAACTTCGTTCCAAAAACAAAATCAAAATCAAAATATAAAAATTAAATTAAATGAAAACCAGTAAGGACGCTATCTTCAGCAAGGCTGAAGCTATAATACTTTTCACTTTGTGTCACTATAAAAAAAACTAAATGAATAGTTTTCATGCCTCCCTAACAACATAACTGTAATGTTTCAAGTCAATTCGTTAAAAAACAAAAAATTTTTCCATACAACGGTTCAAGTTTGCGATAAGTGGGCGTAGCCATGCCAGAATTTGGTCAAAATAGTTTTCATTCCTCCCTAAGAACATAACTGTAAAGTTTCAAGTCAATTGGTTAAAAAACAAAAAAGTTTTCCATACAACGGGTCAATTTTTGCTATAAGTAGGCGTGACTACGCCCACTTTTGGTCAAAATAGTTTTCATTCCTCTCTAGGAACATAACTGTAAAGTTTCAAGTCAATTGATTAAAAAACCAAAAAGTTTTCCATACAAAGGGTCAAGTTAAGCTATAAGTGGGCGTGGCCATGCCCACTTTTGATCAAAATAGTTTTCATTCCTCCCTAAGAGCATAACTGCAAAGTTTCAAGTCAATTGGTTAAAAAACAAAAAAGTTTTCCATACAACGGGTCAATTTTTGCTACAAGTAGGCGTGGCTACGCCCACTTTTGGTCAAAATAGTTTTCATTCCTCTCTAGGAACATAACTGTAAAGTTTTAAGTCAATTGGTTAAAAAACAAAAAAGTTTTCCATACAAAGGGTCAATTTTCGCTATAAAAGGGCGTGGCTACGCCCACTTTTCGTCAAAATAGTTTTCATTCCTCCCTAAGAACATAACTGCAAAGTTTCAAGTCAATAGGTTAAGAAACAAAAAAGTTTTCCATACAACGGGTCAATTTTCGCTATAAGTGGGCGTGGCTACGCCTGGCTACGCCCACTTTTGGTCAAAATAGTTTTCATTCCTCCCTAAGAGCATAACTGCAAAGTTTCAAGTCAATTGGTTAAAAAACAAAAAAGTTTTCCATACAACGGGTCAATTTTCGCTATAAGTAGGCGTGGCTACGCCCACTTTTGGTTAAAATAGTTTTCATTCCTCCCTAAGAACATAACTGTAAAGTTTCAAGTCAATTGGTTGAAAAACAAAAAAGTTTTCCATACAAAGGGTCAAGTTAAGCTATAAGTGGGCGTGGCCACGCCCACTTTTGATCAAAATAGTTTTCATTCCTCCCTAAGAGCATAACTGCAAAGTTTCAAGTCAATTGGTTAAGAAACAAAAAAGTTTTCCATACAACGGGTCAATTTTCGCTATAAGTAGGCGTGGCTACGCCCACTTTTGGTCAAAATAGTTTTCATTCCTCTCTAGGAACATAACTGTAAAGTTTTAAGTCAATTGGTTAAAAAACAAAAAAGTTTTCCATACAAAGGGTCAATTTTCGCTATAAAAGGGCGTGGCTACGCCCACTTTTCGTCAAAATAGTTTTCATTCCTCCCTAAGAACATAACTGCAAAGTTTCAAGTCAATTGGTTAAAAATCAAAAAAATTTTCCATACAACGGGTCAATTTTCGCTATAAGTAGGCGTGGCTACGCCCACTTTTGGTTAAAATAGTTTTCATTCCTCCCGAAGAACATAACTGTAAAGTTTCAAGTCAATTGGTTGAAAAACAAAAAAGTTTTCCATACAAAGGGTCAAGTTAAGCTATAAGTGGGCGTGGCCACGCCCACTTTTGATCAAAATAGTTTTCATTCCTCCCTAAGAGCATAACTGCAAAGTTTCAAGTCAATTGGTTAAGAAACAAAAAAGTTTTCCATACAACGGGTCAATTTTCGCTATAAGTGGGCGTGGCTACGCCTGGCTACGCCCACTTTTGGTCAAAATAGTTTTCATTCCTCTCTAAGAACATAACTGTAAAGTTTCAAGTCAATTGGTTAAAAAACAAAAAAGTTTTCCATACAACGGGTAAATTTTCGCTATAAGTGGGCGTGGCTACGCGTGGTTACGCCCACATTTGGTCAAAATAGATTTCATTCCTCCCTTAGAACATAACTTTAAAATTTCAAGTCAATTGGTTAAGAAACAAAAAAGTTTTCCATACAACGACGTGAATATTCCTTCTCTTCCTCTTCTTCATTTTGTATGGGAGCTACCAGTTCCAGATGTCCAATCTCAATGAAACTTTCAGGCATGTAGTCGGACCATGTAAAACAACTATGTTTAAAATTTCAGCACTCTATTGTACAAAACAAAAAAGTTTTCCATACAACGATTCAAGTTTTGTTCACTTTTCTTCTTCTTTTCGTATGGGAGCTACCTGTTCCAATAATCCGATCATGCTGGTTCCGACGAATGATTCATCGTAATAAATTCTAAGACTCTGTGCAAAGTTTCAGCTCGATAGCTTCAAAACTGAGGGACTAGTTTGCATACATACAGACAGACAGACAGACAGACGGACATGGCTAAATCAACTCGTCTTGTCGTCCTGATCAAGAATATATATACTTTATATAGTCGGAAATTAATATTTCGATCTGTTACAAACTCCGTGACAAAGTTAATATACTATTTCACATAAGTGAAAAGTATAAAAACAAACAAAAAAAAAAACAAAAATCTAAGAGGAGAAAGGCCTTGATTAATATTAATCAAAATCCATCAGGTCTTCCTCCTCTTCTTCCAACGCATCCTGCTGCTTTTGCGGCTTTTGCTGCTGCTGCTTCTGCTGCTCTTCTATGACAATTAATGGTTGCTGTGGAGGCAGAGGAGGAGGTGGTGGTGGGCGTTCTGCTTGCTGTTGTTGTTGTTGTTGCTGCTGTTGTTGTTGTTGCTGATGTTGAAACAACTTTCGGGCTTCAGCCCGACGTTTTAGCCTTCTTTGCTTTGAATTCAGCTTGAAGCTTTTTCCGCGATGTCCTCCACCACGTCCGCGTCCACCACGACCTCCCCCACGACCGTCGCGTCCACCACCGCGACGTCCTCCGCCTTGACCGCCCAGTAGCTCACCACCGACGCCGAAGAAGTTAAAAGTTGCCATCCTGAAACAAAAAAAATAATTATAAATTAATATATTAATTTATATGGTTGAAAACTTGTGAGTATGAAATATATATCAATGAAATTGAATATACATAAAAATATATATGTATGTGTGTAGCCAAAATGATACACGCATACATATATATATATGTATACTCAATTTCGTTGAAACTATTGTAAATGCATGTTCAATGCGCATTTTCCAATAAGGACGGACATAACTCCATTACAAAGTTATGTACGCACTTATTTCATGCGCATTCAACATGCATTCACTTTTATATATTTTATCACTCACTTATTTCACTATTTATACCCTGCACATACAGTGTGTCAGGGTATATTAAGTTTGTTTGAACGAAATGTATGTAACGCATAGAAGGAGGGGAGGGGGACCCCATAAAGTATATATATTCTTGATCAGGATGACAAGAGAAATCGATTGAGCCCTGTCCGTCTGTCCGTCCGTCCGTCTGTATTCACCAATGGTTCTCGGAAACTGTAAAAGCTAGAGACTTGAAATTTGGAGGGTAGACTCGTAATGCTTGGCACTCCATCAAGTTTGAATGGTTTAGTGCCACGCCCACTCCTTCCCGCCCAACCAGCACCACCCACTTTTTGAAAACGTTATAACTCGAACACCCGAAGAGATAGAAACATGAAAGTCGGTATGTAGACTCAGCATGAAGAGTTCTACAAAACTACATACCACAATTTTTCCCCCTCCCCTTGATTTCCCCTCCCCCAGTTGTTTTCTATAAAAAGCAATATCTCCAAAACTAATAAAGGTATGAACATGAAATTTTGTATACAAGCTCAGTAAATATATATCTTTAAAACTGCATACCACAAAATTCCCCCCTGTTCGAAAGTTACCCCTCAATGACCAACAAACTCAAATTTTTCGTAAATTCCACTTTTTGTGACCAATTTACTTGATATTTTGAACACTATTCGATCGGGCGATGTCAAATCAACATTTTTTTGTAGATTTAGGGTGTTGCACCACCTACTGTGTATGCAGGGTATTATATTGTCGAGTATACTCGACTATAGCGTCCTTACTGGTTTTAATTTATTTCCACTTACCTTTTATATTTATTCCTTAGTTGAATTATTTTCAAGTCTTTAAGCCGTCAGTCCTATGCGATGTTTTATAATAGTATTGCCAGATCGTTCCTTTAGCTCATGCGGATCATTTCCGGTGTTGCCATATTGCGAGTTTCAGTGTAAATCCCGAAAATATGAAAGTTACGCTAAGTTGGCATAAAAAAAGGCACAGATAAAAAGGTGGCAAGACTGATTTAGTTCAAAGCTTTTAATTGACAACAAAAGTTAACAAAATTTGTGCATTATTTATTATAATATAAATAATCTATATAAATATATAATTAAATAATAATAATAACTTAAAAGTTAATTAAATTCTCAATTTTATAAATTTTATAAATATATTACAATAATAAAAACGTACAATGTCTGAAATAATTAAAATAAAGTGTATAGTGAAGAACTGTGCGGGCAGTGATCATATGTTTCGTATACCATCCCGGTTGAAAAACGAGTGGTGCGAAAATGCTCAAGTGGATCCGAGTAGGGTATCAAAAAATCACAGATTTTGTGTTAAGCACTTCTGTGACGACTTAAAGGGCACCAAAAAATTGGTGCAGGGTGCAATGCCTACATTAAATTTTATAATATAACTTTGTCACGGAGTTTGTAACAGATCGAAATATTAATTTCCGACTATATAAAGTATATATATTCTTGATCAGGACGACAAGACGAGTTGATTTAGCCATGTCCGTCTGTCCGTCTGTCTGTCTGTATGTATGCAAACTAGTCCCTCAGTTTTAAAGCTATCGAGCTGAAACTTTGCACAGAGTCTTAGAATTTATTACGATGAATCATTCGTCGGAACCAGCATGATCGGATTATTGGAACAGGTAGCTCCCATACGAAAAGAAGAAGAAAAGTGAACAAAACTTGAATCGTTGTATGGAAAACTTTTTTGTTTTGTACAATAGAGTGCTGAAATTTTAAACATAGTAGTTTTACATAGTCCGACTACATGCCTGAAAGTTTCATTGAGATTCGACATCTGGAACTGGTAGCTCCCATACAAAATGAAGAAGAGGAAGAGAAGGAATATTCTCGTCGTTGTATGGAAAACTTTTTTGTTTCTTAACCAATTGACTTGAAATTTTAAAGTTATGTTCTTAGGGAGGAATGAAAACTATTTTGACCAAAAGTGGGCGTAGCCACGCCCACTTATAGCGAAAATTTACCCGTTGTATGGAAAACTTTTTTGTTTTTTAACCAATTGACTTGAAACTTTACAGTTATGTTCTTAGAGAGGAATGAAGACTATTTTGACCAAAATTGGGCGTAGCCACGCCCACTTATAGCGAAAATTGACCCGTTGCATGGAAAACTTTTTTGTTTTTTAACCAATTGACTTGAAACTTTACAGTTATGTTCTTAGGAAGGAATCAAAACTACTTTGACCAAAAGTGGGCGTGGCCACGCCCTTTTATAGCGAAAATTGACCCGTTGTATGGAAAACTTCTTTGCTTTTTAACCAATTGACTTGAAACTTTGCAGTTATGCTCTTAGGGAGGGATGAAAACTATTTTGATCAAAAGTGGGCATGGCCACGCCCACTTATCGCAAAACTTGAACCGTTGTATGGAAAAATTTTTTGTTTTTTAACGAATTGACGTGAAACATTACAGTTATGTTGTTAGGGAGGCATGAAAACTATTCCTTTAGTTTTTTTTATAGTGACACAAAGTGAAAAGTATTATAGCTTCAGCCTTGCTGAAGATAGCGTCCTTACTGGTTTTCATTTAATTTCATTTTTATGTTTTGATTTTGTTTTTTATTTTTGTTTTGTTTTAATATGTAATTAAATAACATTGAATTAAATATAAGCAAGTTGAAGCAAGTTGTACAATAAAATGAATTTTAAAATGAAATTTGTTGTTTTTTTTGTTTTCTTTTTTCTTATTTTTCAGCTTATTTATATTCAAATAAAAGGCATTTTAAAATTAAACAAAAAATTGTTTTTATTTATTTGCAGTAGTTTGTATTTTTGGTCTTATTTCAGGATAAATATAATAAAATATGAATAGTATTCTTTATTATTGTTTTGTTTATTATTGTATTATTGCAAAACAATGCATTATGTTGTAGGTTTTTTTTTTGTTTTCAGCAGATATATGATCTTTATGAAGGTACATAAATGATCGTTATATCTGTCTATCTGTCTGTGTGTCCGTCTGTATGTCAGTCTGTCTGTCCGTCAGTCTGTAAATGTATGGGGTTGTATAAGGTATGTTAGCATAAATTAAATTATAGAATTGTTTGCAAAATGAGTTTTTTGCTTTACATGTATTTGAAGTTTGTTATGTTGTGAAAGGTTGAGGCATAAACTTTTGATTGACACGGAAATTTGCGCAAACTTTTTTGTTTTAAGGTCAGTTTGCGCAATTTTTGGGTGTAATTCAAAATTTGATGACTTTTTTGATTAAATGTATGAAATAATAAATAAAACGTTATAACTTTGGACAGTTAGTACTTTGTGAATTGGAAAATAGGCATGGTTTCGCCCTCTTTTTAGTTTCAAACTTGTATTTACAACACATATATCTCTTTTATTTTTGATTGATACTGTTGTCCTTAAAAGGACAATTGTAGTTTTTGTTCCACATATGCATACACTTTAATGTATGCTAAGATAAAATATTTTGGAAATATTTTTTTAAATCGTTCATGATATTAGATAATAACAATTTCATTTGAGCGTTTGTTAGTGTTCAATGCAAACAGCATAGAGCGCTGATCGTTACGCATAAAGAATGTTAAATATTTTCGTTCTGTTATAAGGCTACTAATATTATTAGGCTACTAATGCTATCAGGCTACTGATGTTATTAGGCTACTAATGTTATCAGGCTAATAATGTTATTAGGTTACTAATGTTAGATGAGTTTCTGTTAGTTATTGAGTGTTGTTTACCAATATTGTTTACTTTGCTTAGTTTGTTATAGGGATGTCAATTTTTGGAGATTTGCCAATCCCGGGATTTTCGGGATTGCAAACTGAAATCTCGGTATCCCAGGACTAGTTAAAACGTAGTAAATATTTTATAAATTTTCTTTTTATTCCTTTTTATTATTTAAAAAAACAAAATACGAAGCAACAAACAAAAATAGACTATTTCATTCAGTTTTACAAAATGAGTTACCAAATATTTTTTAAGCTTAAACGTTTAACATATTATTTTAGTTGAAGCGTTCTATAGATATATAACGTTAAAAGCAGTAAAGCTTTTAATGTTGTATTCTCCAAACCTGCTGACGAAAAACACCTTTTACCTTCAAAATTTGTTTGTTGGACGGCTAGAATAGAATTAAAGAGTTTCTGAAGGAAGTAACCACTACAAAAAAATATGGTTTTAGAGAAAAACTCATAAAAGCCGTACTACTCTCTTCGCAAAGATTTTCGTAAATTGCATTAAAAAATTTTGGGCAACTTTTTTTTCTCAAATATTGACCAACATTTTGCAGTCCCCCTACATCAGAATATCGAAACTTTTAATTCTTGATATAACTTTGGTTTTTGTAAGAAGCAAAAAGACTATTTTCGCCCCCCTTTGTGGCAGGCTGGCTACATTCTTGGTTACGAAACAATGAAATTTGTCGTATACGCTTTCTAACTTATTGATCAATAGAAATAATTCACATCAGAATAAAAAAATCGAAATCTCGAATATCCCGGGATTGGGCAAATTAAATCCCGGGATTTTCGGGACTCCATAAACACAGAAATCCCGTGATTTCGGGATCCCGGGATTGACATCCCTAGTTTGTTATCAATGAATTCATTTTAATACAAATTGAATTATTTAACAATTATTATTTTTATTGTTATTTATTCTAAAATAAGTTAGGTGAATATTGTATGTAATGAAATAAATAAATATATAAAATTGAAAACATTTATTTGTTTTCGCATAATTAAATATAATTGAATTTGAATTTGATATTGTATGCAAAAGCAATCAAAATCAATTCACAACAAAAAGACAAAATAGCCAGAGAGTATTAAAATATAAAAAGAGACCGAAGTAGAGAGTATTAAAATTGGCGTATTTTAATACTCTCTGACATAAACTGCGCGTTGCCTGTGTGCCTATTCGCCCTTCTGATCCACAAGTATTGTCAACACTCAGTCTTGTGTATTTCTTCGTGAGACCTCTTCGCCGTTCGCATCGACATATTGACACTTACATTTGATTCTTATGCGAGGCCATGTCACACACATGTACCCCTTTACCCGTCTCAACAATAAGCTAACAATTTAGCAAATGCAAAATGTATTGTTCTGTTACTTGATGTGATCCTGTTACTATCAGTATAAAATTCGAATTGTTTGATTATATTCAGTCAATAAAAGCGAAAAATGTTCATGATGGATGATATTTGATTTTAATAAATGAAAATGCAGATGAAAGTTTTGCTTATAAAAAATTTTATTTTGAAAATTTTAGAATTTTATTTATATTGGCATGTTAGTAAAAATATGAGGAAAAATATAAAAGTTTGATACAAACAATTAGAATATGTTTAAAAAGTCATTATTTTCATCAGATCTAAAAATTTGCTGAAATAATTAAATATGAAATGTGCGTCCGGATTTACAAAATATAAAAATCAAAATTAAGACAAAAGTCCACGTCGCACAAGCAAATGAAACGTGGCAACATCTCAAAAGTAAACAAAAAACGAAAAATGTAAACCATTCCAGGCTGAGCGAGTCAAATATATACATTTCTCATTCCGTCTCTGTCGCACAGTTTTCCGCTGTGACTTGGTGGCTAATTCGCAAAGACCGAAAGCTTAGCGTGAGAGGCCTTCGGTCTCTTGTTATATTTTAATACTCTCTGCCTGTTATATTTTAATACTCTCTGGCTTATACAACCCAGCAGTTTTTTTTCAGATCACATATGAAATAAAGACATGTTTTTGTAGTACAATTTGCGTCGAGTAGACATGCCTTACATTTCTCAATAGGCTACATTAGATTTGTAAGCACAGTTGACGTCGACATCGAACACGCCGCGAAAAAACTGCGTCGTGTGTGTTTGTTGTTTATGAAGGGTTAGCGGGGAAGGTAGCTGACGACGTTGGCAGAGACAAACGAAAATTGAAAATGTTGATGAAGTCTGTGCGGGAGGGTGAGTTTACGCACAAGCAGAACATTGTGTCGATGAAGGGGTAGGCGGGCATAATTGTAAACACACAAAGAAAACAAACAGGCAAACGCACTGTTTCGCCGACGGACGAAATTTTGCTGTTTTGTTCAAATTGATTTACTCATAATTTAGCGTGTTGAATTTACAAGTCTCTGTGGCTCAACGGGTTGAGCCGCGGCTTACAAACCGAAGAGCCTGGGTTCGAGTCTCGGTAAGGGCAACTAAAAATGCTTCGCGTATTTTACAGATCATTCAAGTATTCAAGTAAGTTAAAGTATTAATCTCTGTCTAAATAATTAACAATATAATCAAATTCTATAGGAAAAACAATTAAATAAAATATGTAAAGAACAAAAAATACGTAAAAAAAAGAGCACATTGAACAAAAATACTTGATTCAAATTCAATATAATTTTTAATTTTTTTTTTTTTTTCTTGTTTAAATCACTTGTTTATATTTAATTTCATTCGACATATTTTATAAAACAAAAAATCGCGTGCAACACAGTACACGTGTTCGAAGTGAAACTTTCTTTAAAAGAACCAAAAAACCAGTAAGGACGCTGTCTTCAGCCTTGCCACGCCCATTTTCTGGATTGAATTTCTCTTTATCTTAATATCCTATACACTAATTTTCATTATTTTAGCATATTGCATACCTGATATATGGATATTATCAATTTTTGCTATAAGTGGGCGTTGCCATGCCCAATTTTTTATGAAAATATTTTTTATGCTTCTCTAACTGTGAAGTTTCTAGTCAATTGATTAAGAAACAAAAACGTTTTCCATACAACGACGTAAATTTGCTTTTTATCCTCTCATTAATGATTTATGGTAATTTAATTGGAGGAACTGTGCAACATTTCTGGTCGATGATTTCAAAATAATCAAAAGGGAAATTTAAGTGTCTGGGAAATCTTTTATAGATATTTTCACACCGTTACAAAATCTCTGACAATTTTCTCAGAGATTTTATTAAATTCAGCCTTATTTTAAGTGGTTGTTAATAATTATGTACCAAGAAATAAACTTTATGGTTTCCCCATTAATCTGCACTAAAACAATTCAATATTTTACATGTTTTCATTAATAAATCTGCATTAAAAAAAAACCCTTCCCAAATCAACCAAATTTTTTGAGCTGGAAAACAATCAATCTGCTTTTATCTATTTTCGAAGATTGAGAAGTACATTCGAATCAAATTCTTGAAATACCTTTCAATAAAATTCTAAAGTTGTATTTGAAATGGTTAAAAAAAACTCGTAAAAATAGTAAATTTTACAAAAATATGTATTTACCAACCATGTTATTTGGGCATGTTGGAATGTGTACAGTTTTGAATGCATAAGTGCGTAAAAGGAGAACTAATTCAAATGTGCAGAGGTTCTCCCGAAGAACAGAGGCAAATTAACTACGAACGCTCCAATGTGTAGAATCTACTTGGCTTTATTTATTCCACATATAATTTATTATTAGAGTTCACTTTTGGAGTATTTTGAATTTGTAAATTAATTGTTTTCATTTGTAAATCACAGCAAAGGAAAGGGTAATTGCCAATTGCAAAATTGGACGGGTTTCAACATAAGAGCGAATTGGAGACGAATTCGCGGCTCATATATGTACATATTATGAAGCTGATTAGTGACGTTGACGCTAAGTAGCGGACAACAACAAACACAATGTATATGCTCAGACATTGTCATAGTTAGCAACAACCACACTGTCCGGCCTAACGGTGCATGCTTATGCCGAAAATAACAACAACAAGAGTTGTTGTAATATTTGGAGTAAACAAGCCAGGTTAGTTGTTGTTGCATATGCGCCAGATGGCGAAAGTGACGATTGAAGAGGAATGCGAAAACTACAACTAAGCATGATGTTGTTGTTAATTTTTTTATGACTACTCAGTTTATGGCTACAGACTGTCATTCTATATTCTATTTCATTTTCACGCAGGCTAAATCATATAAATGTATAGTGTGTCTCTTTTCATGTCGTTTCATCGAGTTTCAAATCGCACCCATGCTAAAGAAGTTTCACTTCAAAAAATACAAATAAACATTTTTATATCGCCCCGACCAGGGATCGAACCCGAGACCTCTAGTTTCTTAGCAAAACAAAAGCAAAAGTAAAATTGCAAACACAAAACAAACGCAGAGCGTCAACAGTGCGAGCAGCGCAAAAAAACGTTGGCTTCGACGACGACGTTTTTGCGTTACAACAAATACGATGCCTGACCGCTTCTTTTGGCAGCGAGTTGGTAAGGGGATTTGAGGTTGTAAAAGCGGCCAAGCCTCTTGAAATAGCAAATACAATACGCACACATTTATATGCTCCACTTCACCCTTTCTCTACATATGCAGTGACTTTGGTTGTGGAGCAGAGGGAGAAAGTGTGTGAGGGTAACTTGCTTTTGCTTTGATTTTTTTTATATTTTGTGTATAATTAGCTTTTGCCTTGATTTTTTATATTTTGCGTGTCCTTCCTGACATTTATGTTTGCCTGGTATCCAAAATCCTAATCTCTGTATAATAAAAGTTACATTGCCTCAGCTTAAATAAAATGTAATTTATTCTCAATAAGCATGAATAACTAAATACATATACATATTAAGCCGACGGCACTTGATCAGTCCAATTATTTTATTTTCATTCTTAAAATCAAAACTCACAATATGTACATGCCCGCCCTACTTCTTCTTTTGTCCACACTTTCATTGAACACAAGAAGCATCGTTTTTTAGCAACCTCGCAAACATGCCCACACCCCACTTCATCTTTGCCATAACTTTTCGTAAACAAAAGTTGTTTATGAAATTTGGCAACGGAGCTGGAACTTCATTCATAATGTCAATTAAATTCCCGTGGTGTAGTACGTGTCTGTCCGTCGTTGTTAGAGCGAGCCAGATATACATCTGTTTTACTGTCTCTGTCTGGCAAGAATTTTCCGCCATCAGTTGCGGCTGATTTCATTTTGAAAGCTTAGCGTGAGAGGCCTTCGGTCTCTTGTTATATTTTAATACTCTCTCTGATGAATGAAGTTCCAGCTCCGTTGCCAAATTTCATAAACAACTTTTGTTTACAAAAAGTGATGTTTGTGAGGTTGCTAAAAAACGATCCTTCTTGTGTTCAATGAAAGTGTGATAGTGTGTACTCAAGCTAAGATAATGTAACTCTTTTAATACAGAGGTTAGTTTGACTTTAGTTTGAGTTTGATTCACTGAAGAAAATTTGATTATATTGCTTATAGTTCAGTAAGGAGGTAGTTTTACCTGGAAAGTTTTGCGGGAGTGTCGAAAATTGGCATCTATATGGATTTTGGGCTGGTCTTTCCGAATTTCCACTTTGCGACCTTCTACGACCGCCGCTCGAGCCGCCATTTTGAAAAAATGGCGTCCAAAATCACTTATCCCATATAAAATGTATGAAAACCATAGTTCCAAAGTTGAACACTTTGCGCCGCTCGTACGCCTAAACTATTAGTCTTACGAAAAAAAGCTTAGAACATTATTTATTGGAAATTTCCTCTTGTTTAATTTAGTATAGAGATGTTTTTGCCGTAAAATGAGCCAAAATTGAGATATGGTCAAAAAAGTGATTTTGGACACCATTTTTTCAAAATGGCGGCTCGAGCGGCAGTCGTAGAAGGTCGCAAAGTGGAAATTCGGAAAGAGCAGCCCAAAGTCCATATAGATGCCAATTTTCAAAACTCCCGCAAAACTTTCCAGGTAACCCCCTTTTTTGCGACTTCCTTAATGTATTATTAGCGACGAAAAGGATAGAAAAAAACTTGTGTTTCATTTGATTTTGCAGCGAATTAAATAATTTTTAAGCGAAATATAATTTCTTTGCAGATCAAAAGCAATTTTACTAAGCAAGTTGATTCATGCAACTAGGCGATCAGAATTTTTAGGCAAAGATGCCGAAAAATGAAAAGCTGCGTGAAGTTAGCAACACAGTTCCAGGAACACAAAAAAATCCATCACAAAATTTGAGATCATCACACGTACAGTTTTTGTGTAAATTGCATAAATACATATGTCAAAAAAGGCCATTTTTAGCACTTTTCTCAAATAACATAAAAACGATTCGACTCGCTAATATGCCATTAACTATATTTTAAAGAAGTATATCACAGAAATATTGTGCAGAAACCTCAAGGGGATTACACATACAGTTTTTGAGATAATCGACAAAATATGTCATAATGACCCTTTTTTGTCTTATTCATTAATTTACATCATGTAGGGTAACTCGCTGAAAAACGAATTTATATACTACTAGCTGACCCGGCGCGCTTTGCTACGCCCTCAAAGTATGATGAACTGTTGCATATAGCCCAGGATTGAATCTTTTAACACTCTATCACAATTAGTTCCTAAATTTTCTTCATGTCAGACTTATAGATACAGGTACATAGGCGTTTTAAATTTTTATTATATGTTGCAGCAGCCACGTTCATTTATCAATTCTTGTTGGGTTCGAAGTCATCAATATTATTTCCAGATTTGATTTTCGTAGATTAATTAAATTTTTTAAAATAATTTTTCCAGCGTTTTGAAACTCTAATTACCGTTAATGCGTTTCAGCATTCTTAATGCCTTGTAATTATGGCAAAACCTTTACAAACATGTGATTGCAAAATTCCATCTGTTTATATTTAAGAACAATAAAACCATGTTTTTGATTAATTGTTCCTTTGTTCCATTTTAGCAAAATGAAAAATACTCTCCACTTTATAGTCTTCTGGCGACTTTGCTTACAGCAAAATGTTATTTTGAAGATGTTTCTCTATATGGTCGGGGCCACGCCTTTATGTTCGATTCTAATAAAATTTTGGAAAATAGTTAAAAATTAATAAAATATTTTTCTAACAAAAATCTTATTTTGACCGATTGTTTCTTTCGCAAAGTGCCTTTTTTGACGTCTAAAATGTTTTTGTAAAAAAAATTAAGGTGATAGTTTTAAAATCAAACCGTTTTTGATGCCTAAACCTAATTTTTAACCGGCAGCTAAATGTAATAGCAATCCAATCATGCAGATTTTTTACATACAAACTGCCTGAAAGGATAAGATAATTTTCTGCGTTTTATTTTTTTTGAAATCGTTAAAACTGAGCTCGCAGTTGGTATTGAAGCAGACATATGGACATGACTGTGTTAACTCGTCTTGTAAAGATAATATATGCTTTATGTGGTCGGCGATATCTCCTTCTCTGCGTAGCGAACTTCATGGCATCGCAAATATATATTATTTTTGCAGGAGTATAAAAAACGCTATTCAGCCTTGCTGAAGACTATTTACTTTTCACGCTCTTTTTATGCCACGCCAATTTTTTGGATTGAATCTGCTTTCTCTTTACTTTAATAGCCTATAAACCAATTTTCATTGTTTAAGCTAATATGGAAACTTGCAATTTATTGATATTAGGTTGTGAAGTTGTAAGTCAATTAATTAAGAAAAAAAAACTGGTGCGTGGAGTCCCTCCGCGCGGATGAAGTAAAACTCCCACTTTAAAAGTAAAAGCGAAGGTTGTTTCGATTTTTTATAGTAATACTATGACCCTGAATCTGCAGCGTTTTCTTTAAGACCATTGTCACTCATTTTGATCTTTCATTCTAGTCCAGAAACGATTAAAATGTTCTTAAAAATAATTAAAAACACACAAAATAACAAAAATATTATACACTAAATTAAAAAATATAATTAAAAAACAAAAAACATTGCCTTGCATGGGAGTCGAACCTGGGGCAATACGATCGGTAGCCTACCATTCACCCACACAACCAATACGGTATCTGATTTTTAGTGCTCTACTATCGAATAAAAAATAGTGTTCAATTTGAAATATCCTCATAGTCAATTTAGAATTCTTATTTTAAAAATTTATAGATCAGAAACTATTACAATATTCTTAAAAATAATTAAAAACATACAAAATAATAAAAATATTATCAAAATCATAAATTAAAATATAAAAATAATTATTGTCTCCACCGGTCATCGAACCCAGGACCTTCCGATTGCCGGCCGTCTACTTTACCACTGCACCATTGACTTGAAAATTTTTCTTGAACAATATTGAAGTTTTGATTGTCATTAGAGGTGGGCGCGGGCCTGTATTTTGAGGCCCGGGCCCGCACGAAAACGAACTCTTTTTTGAGAGGCCCGGCCCGGCCCAACACGAAACTTTTTTACCAAGGCCCGGGCCCGGCCCGGCCCGGCACGAAATTTATTTACACATATAATGAAATTTAAAAGACATGCAATTTATAGATATATATAAGTACATATTTATTAAGGTAAACATACATGAATATTGTTATGTATTTCATAAAAAACAAACTATATCATATTTTTATTTAAAAATAAAATTTTTTCCAAATTTGTGCTTTTTAGCCTAGTGCGTTTTTCATTTAAAACATGGCCCGATGTTGAAAAAAGTCTTTCGCTCGTAGACGAACTGGCGGGAATAGCCAGAATGGTCCGAGCTAATTTGGGAAGGTATTTTAAGTCCCTTGCATTTTTCCAGAATTCTAAAATATGTGTGCCTGGAGCTGCTGGATAGGCCAAATATTTGTCAAGCTCTATGTCGATAGCGTTTTTCTCAACTTTTCGTTTTTTTATATAACTTAAGTCTAAAAATTCAGCGAACATTCCATTTTCGGAATTATTTGGGCTAATGTTATTAGTTATGTCATCAAAGCTACTATATTCATGATCCCCTATAAATTCGGAGAGCATTGCTTTTACCGTAGCTAACACATTATCTCTTTTTTCCTCTGAGAGGAAATTCATCTCTCTATAAGGAGGGTTCAAGAAAAGACCAACCAAATGAGCGATTGCCGGAAGAAACCTTTTTTCTAATGCGCTTAGGGTCATTGTTTTAAACTCAGTTATTATTTGGGAATCAAGTGTGCTAGTTCTGCAAAGTTTACATAATTTTTCTGACCACAATGCAAATATTTGCATTGTTGGTTCCTTGTCAGAGCTAAGTGCTTCAGAGCAGTCCTTAAAAGGTTTTAAGAAGCATAAAATGTTTTCAAGTAATGAAAAATCTAAATTACTTATTCGCTGTAGCTCATCTTTTTTAAGTAAAAGAGTTTTTATTTCCTCTTTTACATCAAATATACTCAAAAGCATAAAAAATGTAGAGTTCCAGCGTGTTTTAACTTGCTGTTTCAGCGTTTTTGAGAGCTTACTGTTAAGCTGAGAATGTTTAAAATATTTGACTAATGATTTGCAGCAATCTATTAAAGCCTTCACTTCCGCAAGAGGATTTTTCTCAATGACGTCATCCATGACAAGGTTCAGATTGTGACAAGCACAAGATAGGCGCTTAAAGCTCTTAAATGCCGCAACGACATTTGCACCATTGTCCGTAACGAAGACAGCTCGATCGATAGTATCAAGTGTGTTGAAATCCTGCAAAATATCCTGAACATTTTTGAGAATATTTTCTCCAGTTTTCTTCTCGTCCAAGAACTCCCTGATGCCTGTAAAAGAAACACAAGTAAATTAAATTCTTCATAAACATTAATAAATAAATATGTAAATATGTATGATGACGTATGAACATATACATTATATGTAATCGTATACACAAATATATTATAAAAATTGATTTATATTAGTACCTAAAAGAGCGACGTTCAGTCGGAAGCTATCATCCACATAGTGAGCAGTCTGTGATATAAAATTTCGCTGCGTGTAGTCGTCACTCCACATGTCGGTCGTGTATGCCAGTTGTTGGTCTTTCAAACTTATGATAAGTTGAGTCTTCAACGTTTCGTACTCTTTCTCCATGATGGTAGTGCTTAACACTTTACGGGATATAACCAAATCATCAAAAGACTGACTTCCAAATTCTGCTCCTATGTCGAGAAGCGCTTGCCTATATTCACGGAAGCCGCTACCTACCAATTCACAAAAAAAAAGAGTCAATCAATAAACATGTGCAATGGGAATAGAACTTACCTTCGGTAATATTGAAAGAGTGCAAGTCTTTTGCAACTAAGGCTAGCTGCTTTCGAGCTAACGAATCCCGAAATCGCGTCGAAACAACTTTTTTGGCAAACATGTCCAATTTGGGCTGTGACTTAAGCGCGTCTTGTTGAGACATGCACTTATGGCGGCTGAGGGTGCCCGTGCCTTGTTTTGAATTATACACTAGCACATGCTTACAGCTTCGGCAGCACACAAAATCGACATTAATGCCATTATAATTAACGCAATCGAACAGCTTCCACACGTCACTCCTGCCCTTTTCATTTTGTATTAGCTTTACACAATCACTTTTTGTATTCACAGCGTCCTGAATGGTTTGTCGCGACATATTTTATATTTCAAAGTTTTATCAATTTCACAATTTCACAATTTTAAATTAGTGGTGTGCAAACAAGTAAAATATGTATAACCAAATCGATAGTAGTATCGATAACAATTAAATACGATAAATGGCGGTTCTAATTCGAGCATAAAGAAAAATAGCGCGAACAAATCAGAATTGTTTTCGGGCTTTTACGGGCCTTTTTCGGGCTTTTACGGGCCGGGCCTTTTTGCTAAGGCCCGGGCCCGCACGAAGCCCGCACGAATCTTAATTTTAAGGCCCGGGCCCGCTCCGGGCCTGTGTAAGCCCGCGGGCCACGAAAAAAAGCCCGGCCCGCGCCCACCTCTAATTGTCATTCTATAATTGACAAAAAAACTATAAAAACCAAAAAAGTCTTTTTGCATCGATCGGGAGTCGAACTCGCAACATATGGATTAGCAGCTTAGTCAGCTACCACTAAGCCACCGGTTTGGTTATTTTTTGAATGTCAATATTGATTTTTTAATTGTCAGATTACAAAAATAGCGTTAAATATTTAACGTTTAACGCTTTGGAAGTCGAATAAGAAGTTTTACTTCAAAAAAGTTTTCCTTTCAACGCCGTAAATTTTCTGTCTTTTCCTCTTCTTCTCTTTGTATGATAAGTACCAGTTTCAGTGGTCCGATCTTAATGACAATTCCAGAAATGTAGTCTGTGTACGTAAAGCTACTATGTTTGTTTATGTTTTTCTCATCCCTCTATCTTCCAAAACGAAAAAGTTTTCCATTCAACGATTTAAGTTCTGTTCATTTTCCTTCTTCATTCTGTATGGGTGCTACCAATTCTAATGGTCTGATCATTGCAGTTCTGACAAATGATTTATGGTTGTAAAGCTGTATAATTTCAGGTCAATGGTCGGAGATTTTTCCTTCTGGGGGTTACAAACTCCGTGACAAAGTCATAATAATATTTACATACGTGAAGAGTATAAACACACTAATATGTGTACATATGAGGCTGTATGTAAAAGATGAAGAAGAAGTGAAGCACAATTTCGAAAGTAATGCTCCTCCGTTTTCTCACCGTTCTCTTGTTCCCTTTGCAAACAACACACTCATACCAATACAAAAGTGTAAGAGAAGCAAAGAATGGTACGTGCTTGCGTCCACAAAATCTTAATATTGTTTATTTTTCTTCTTCTTTCCGTAAGGAGGCTACCAGTTAAAATGGTCGGATTGATACCAAAACATTATAACAACCTTCAGGAGGTCCATCTAAAGATTAACTGAAAATTTCATTGAATCGGAAGCTGTTTTTGAGTTATGCGCTTACCAACATATTTTTCGATTCATTATTTTTATTATACTATAGATTATTGTCTCACATTCAATAATAAGTGATCATAGGTAACTAAACACTGCACTAAACACGATATACATAGCTATGGTTTGTTTCGTGTATCAGTTGACAAAAGCAAACTCAGTAGTGAAAATCCAAGTATAACAACACTGACATTGACAGTTTGTTGTTGTTTAAATTTTTTTTAATTTGACATGACTTGGAGTCAAATCCTTCAGGCCGTACATACCTTCATTGTTGAAACAACAGTGCGTGTGGTTTGCAAAGAGTATTAATTAATTTTAATACTCTCTGGCTTGTACGTTCTCTCAAAGTTTTCTTGTTCTCTTTCAATCAACAAACACATAACAATACTGACGTATAAGAAGAAGCATAGCATGTTACGTTTAATGCTTTCGACTTCGCACGTTTGTATGGGAAAAAGAAAAGGTCTGTTTTTAGGTTTTTTCCGGCAATTATTTGAATTTTTCTCGCCGTAAAAACCATCTTTGAACTTCAACGAACACTTAAAAAAAAGAATTAGCCAAATTGGTCCAGGCGTTGTTGAGTTATGCGCTTACCAACACATTTTGCGATTCATTTTTATATTATAGACTAGCTGACCCGGCGCGCTTTGCTACGCCCTCAAAGTATGATGAACTGTTGCATATAGCCCAGGATTGAATCTTTTAACACTCTATCACAATTAGTTCCTAAGTTTTCTTCTTGTCAGACTTATAGATACAGGTACATAGGCGTTTAAAATGTTTATTATATGTTGCAGCAGCCACGTTCATTTATCAATTCTTGTTGGGTTCGAAGTCATCAATATTATTTCCAGATTTTGTTTTCGTAGATTAATTAAATTCAAAAGAAACCAGTAAGGACGCTATAGTCGAGTATACTCGACAATATAATACCCTGCACGCACAGTGGGTGGTGCAACACCCTAAATCTTCAAAAAAATGTTGATTTGACATCGCCCGATCGAATAGTGTTCAAAATATCAAGTAAATTGGTCAAAAAAAGTGGAATTTACGAAAAATTTGAGTTTGTTGGTCATTGAGGGGTAACTTTCGAACAGACGGGAATTTTGTGGTATGCAGTCTTAAGGATATATATTTACTGAGCTTGTATACAAAATTTCATGTTCATACCTTTATTAGTTTTGGAGATATTGCTTTTTAGAGAAAACAACTCGGGGAGGGGAAATCAAGGGGAGGGGGAAAAATTGTGGTATGCAGTTTTGTAGAGCTCTTCATGCTGAATCTACATACCGACTTTCATGTTTCTATCTCTTCGGGTGTTCGAGTTACAACGTTTTAAAAAAGTGGGTGGTGCTGGATGGGCGGGAAGGAGTGGGCGTGGCACAAAACCGTTTAAACTTGATGTAGTGCCAAGCATCACGAGTCTACCCTCCAAATTTCAAGTCTCTAGCTTTTACAGTTTCCGAGAACCATTGGTGAATACAGACGGACGGACAGACGGACAGGGCTCAATCGATTTCTCTTGTCATCCTGATCAAGAATATATATACTTTATGGGGTCCCCCTCCCTTCCTTCTGTGCGTTACATACATTTCGTTCAAACAAACTTAATATACCCTGACACACTGTATGTGCAGGGTATAAAAATATTCCAGCGTTTTGAAACTCTAATTACCGTTACATACAAACTGCCTGAAAGGATAAGATAATTTTCTGCGTTTTATTTTTTTTGAAATCGTTAAAACTGAGCTCGCAGTTGGTATTGAAGCAGACATATGGACATGACTGTGTTAACTCGTCTTGTGAAGATAATATATGCTTTATGTGGTCGGCGATATCTCCTTCTCTGCGTAGCGAACTTCATGGCATCGCAAATATATATTATTTTTGCAGGAGTATAAAAAACGCTATTCAGCCTTGCTGAAGACTATTTACTTTTCACGCTCTTTTTATGCCACGCCAGTTTTTTGGATTGAATCTGCTTTCTCTTTACTTTAATAGCCTATATACCAATTTTCATTGTTTAAGCTAATATGGAAACTTGCAATTAATTGATATTAGCTTGTGAAGTTGTAAGTCAATTAATTAAGAAAAAAAAAGTTTTCCTTTCAACGCCGTAAATTTTCTGTCTTTTCCTCTTCTTCACTTTGTATGATAAGTACCAGTTTCAGTGGTCCGATCTTAATGACAATTCCAGAAATTTAGTCTGCGTACGTAAAGTTACTATGTTTGTTTATGTTTTTTTCATCCCTCTATCTTTCAAAACGAAAAAGTTTTCCATTCAACGACTTAAGTTCTGTTCATTTTTCTTCTTCATTCTGTATGGGTGCTACCAGTTCTAATGGTCTGATCATTGCAGTTCCCACAAATGATTTATGGTGGTAAAGCTGTAAAATTTCAGGTCAATAGTCGGAGATTTCTCCTTCTGGGGGTTACAAACTCCGTGACAAAGTCATAATAATATAAAAACACTAATATGTGTACATATGTGGCTGTATGTAAAAGATGAAGAAGAAGTGAAGCACAATTTCGAAAGTAATGCTCCTCCGTTTTCTCACCGTTCTCTTGTTCTCTTTGCAAACAACACACTCATACCAATATAAAAGTGTAAGAAGAAGCAAAGAATGGTCCGTGCTTGCGTCCACAAAATCTTAATATTGTTTATTTTTCTTCTTTTTTCCGTATGGAGGCTACCATTTAAAATGGTCGGATTGATACCAAAACATTATAACAACCTTCAGGAGGTCCATCTAAAGATTAACTGAAAATTTCATTGAATCGGAAGCTGTTTTTGAGTTATGCGCTTATTAAAATATTTTTCGATTCACTTGCAGACATGCGACTTCCGTCAAGTACGGACGTGTTTTTCTTGTGCTCCGGAAAATTAACTTAAAACCCATCAGTGCAGTGAAAGATCTAATAATAATTAGTGTATATCGCGAAAAGACGCTTAGTGCGATAATTCGCACAAATCTATCAACTAATTAATTAATTGATTAGCCACAATAAACAATAAAAAACAATTAAAACCAAATCTCTATTAATACAATGAGTAAAAAAGAAATCGAAACTCGCAGTGAACTGCAGCGTAAGCAAGACGAGCGTCGGCTCTCTTTGCAACGGAACAACGCGTATTTCACCTATAACGCCGCGTCAACCGAAAATACTACAGCTCTAGAGCGATCGAGGGCAATGACCAATGTAGCGCACGAACTATTGCACGTAGCGAGCGGGAGAGCGCGTTCTTGCTCTCCGTCGCTACCGTCTACGTCTCAAACGCCACAGAGCGCCGTGTCCGCTCATCAGCAGATATGTACTGGCCAGAGAGACCTGTGCCCATCTACGACGACTAGTACAACAATGTCACTAACTACCTCAACAGTAAGTACAACAACAACTTCAACGGTATCAACTGCCAGTCCAATTGCCAATGCAAATATAACTGGCGCAACATTACCTAAAGAAAACGCAAACAAAGAAACAAAAAGGCCGGCCGTACAGACTGGAATGGATCGCTACATTCGATTTAAAAGAAAGTTGAGCCCCCTAAACTCGAAGCCGAAAATTACCCGTGTTAGCTTCAGCCTACCACCAAGCGAAACGCCTGATAATACCAACAGGTTCAAAATTCTGGCAGATAACACTTCTGATCTGGCCCCCGAAACAGAAAGCGTTAAAAGAATGCCAAAGCCACCACCAATTTACATCCGTGAAAAAAGCTGCAACGCCTTAGTCAGCAAATTTATCGAGCTTATTGGAAAGGACAACTTTCATATAATCCCCCTTGTAAAGGGAAATATACATGAAACAAAGGTACAAACTAAGTCCGAAGATAACTACAGAGTACTGTCGAAGTACCTGAGCGACAACAAAAAGAACTTCTATACGTACCAGCTAAAAAGCAGCAAAGGCCTGCAAGTCGTACTAAAGGGCATAGAGCCTGAAGTCACTCCTGCGGAAGTAATCAACGCGTTACAAGAGAAAGGATTCAGTGCCAAAACTGTTTTCAACATCCAAAATAAGGATAGAAAGCCGCAACCACTCTTTAAGGTAGAACTTAATCCAGAAAGCAAGCCGCTAAAGAAAAACGAAGTGCACCCGATATACAAACTTCAATTTCTACTGCACCGCAGAATCACCGTAGAAGAACCGCACAAACGCAATGGTCCCGTACAATGTACGAATTGCCAAGAATATGGCCATACAAGGTCGTATTGTACTCTGCGCCCCGTGTGTGTAGCTTGTGGAGAGCTTCACGACATTACACACTGCCCAGCGAGCAAAGACGACGCCAGCACAAAAAAATGCGCCAACTGTGGTGGTAACCACACAGCTAACTATAAAGGTTGCCCAATATACAAGGAACTGAAAACACGAATCCACCAGCGAGTGACCACTACACGCTCTCAAAACGCACAGCCTACATTTACACCATCTAAATTAAACCCAGACGTTTTCTTTTCGACCGCAGCCAGATCTTCACTTGGCGGAATCTCAACCAAAAACGTGACATTTGCCAGTGCTCTAAAATCAGGACTGGTTCCCCCTACCCCAAACACGCCGAACCCACAACTAGCACATGCAGATTTAAACGCGACTCAACACCACCAAATGCCGGGGCAGCAACAAAGCAACTTTGAAGCAATGTTATCAACCATGCAGCAAAGTCTAATGGAGTTTATGTCTTTTATGCGGACAACTATGCAGGATTTAATGCGTAACCAAAATCTACTGATACAAATGCTGATTTCACAACAGTCCAAATAAACCATGCCTTCCCTACGCATATCTACGTGGAATGCTAATGGCGTCTCACAGCACAAACTTGAGCTAGCTCAATTTCTACTTGACAAACACATTGACGTAATGCTACTCTCAGAAACACACCTCACAAACAAATATAATTTTAACATACGAGGCTACGTATTTTATGGAACAAACCATCCTGATGGTAAAGCACATGGGGGGACTGGTATTCTGATTAGAAACCGTCTCAAACACCACTGCCATAGAAGATTTGCAGAAAACTATCTACAGGCCACATCTATAAACATACAATTAGATAGTGGTAACCATCTAACACTAGCCGCCGTATACTGCCCACCTCGCTTCAATATATCTGAAACTGAGTTCATGCAGTTCTTTAACACACTCGGAGAACACTTCATAGCAGCAGGAGATTACAATGCCAAGCACACTCACTGGGGATCTCGTCTAGTGACCCCAAAAGGAAAACAATTATACAATGCAATTATAAAAGCCAGCAATAAGCTCGACCATCTCTCTCCCGGCAGACCAACATACTGGCCGGCTGACCCCAATAAACTACCCGACCTAATTGACTTTGCAATAACAAAAAATATTCCCCGAACCCTGCTAAGCGCCGAAAGTCTTTCAGATCTCTCGTCTGATCACTCGCCTGTATTAATTAACCTACTTCGACATCCAAAAACCGTAGATCAACCAATTAGATTGACCTCGCATAAAACCAACTGGGTCAGTTACAAAAAATATTTTAGCTCACACATTGAGCTAGATCCTCCCCTAACCGTTGAAGCTGAGATCGACAGCTTCGTAAACAATCTAGAATCAGTCTTCGTTACCGCAGCTCGTATCTCAACACCTCAAACGGCGCAAGCTCCACGTAACCAAAAGAAGACGAATCTACAAATCGAGCAGCTCGTTATCGAAAAGCGACGCTTACGTCGAGAATGGCAATCAACCAGATCGCCATCTGCACGACATAGGCTTAAGAGCGCCGCACGCAACCTCTCTAAAGCGTTAAAGCAAGAAGAAGCATATACCCAACGCCGGTACATAGAACAACTATCCACATCCAGTACAAGAAACTCACTGTGGAGAGCTCACCCAACCCTAAGCTTACCGACAGAAACAGTGATGCCTATAAGAAACCCTGCAGGCGGCTGGGCCCGCAGCGACGAAGATAGAGCAAGAACATTTGCCGCCCACCTTGAAAATGTGTTTCAATCAAATCCTTGCACAAATGCGACTACACTACCAGCATTAACAAACGACGCCGAGCCTCAACGTGACCCAATCGAGTTTCGACCAAACGAAATCGCTAATATTATCAAAAAGGAACTGAACCCAAAAAAATCACCGGGCTGCGATTTAATAACCCCAAAAATGATTATTGAGCTCCCATATTGTGCTGTTTGCACTATCGCGAAGCTCTTCAATGCCATCACTAAACTTGGCTATTTTCCAGAAAGATGGAAAAAGTCTATCATCATAATGATACCAAAGCCAGGAAAAGACCACACGATTCCCTCGTCGTACAGACCTATAAGTTTATTATCGTGTCTATCAAAACTTTTCGAAAAATGCGTGCTAACTCGGATCAACTCATTCCTGAGAACACACAACAAAATCCCTTCACACCAGTTCGGCTTTCGTGAAAAACACGGAACTATTGAGCAGGTTAATCGCATAACATCAGAAATACGAAGCGCGTTTGAAAATCGAGAATACTGCACAGCAATATTTTTGGATGTCTCACAAGCATTCGACAGAGTTTGGTTAGACGGTTTAATGCATAAAATTAAAACAATGCTTCCAAACAACACGCACAAGCTACTAAAGTCATACCTCTACGATAGGAAGTTTACAGTGAGATGTAACAGTGATATGTCCGACGACCACACCATTAGAGCTGGAGTTCCTCAAGGTAGCGTACTCGGTCCTACGTTATATGTCCTCTACACATCGGACATCCCAACAAGCAGACGTCTAACAACATCCACCTTTGCTGACGATACAGCTATTCTCAGCCGTTCCAGATGCCCTATGCAAGCAACAGCGCAGTTAGCTCTTCACCTGGTCGACATAGAAAAATGGCTAGCTGACTGGCGAATAAAAGTCAACGAACAAAAATGCAAACACGTTACGTTCACTCTAAACAGGCAAGATTGCCCACCGCTGATGTTAAACAACACTACGCTTCCGCAAACAAACGAAGTGACATACCTCGGAGTACATCTCGATAGAAGACTCACATGGCGCAGGCACATCGAGGCCAAGAGAATGCATTTAAAACTAAAAGCAAATAGCCTCCATTGGCTTATCAACGCTCGCTCTTCCCTTAGTCTTGACTACAAAGTCCTGCTCTACAATTCTGTTCTCAAACCTATCTGGACCTACGGCTCCCAGTTATGGGGAAACGCTAGCAGTAGCAACATTGAAATCATTCAGAGAACCCAGTCAAAGATATTGAGAACCATCACCGGGGCACCGTGGTATGTTCGAAACGAAAACATACAAAAAGATTTAAATATTCAACCAGTCAGAGATGTAATAGCAGAACTCAAGGAACAATACTACAGCAAGCTTTCTTCGCACCCTAACCATCTCGCCAGAAGATTAACAAGGTTGAGCAGCCAATCCCGTCTTCGTCGAAATGACCTTCCAACCCAGCGATAGACCCTAGGGCCCCGCAACCTATCTGCAGTTCAAAAGAACTGCTAGTTAATATATAGGCATAAGATCTGCAAACTTATTGTTAGTCTCATAAAGAGAAGATTCAATAAATAAAGCAAAGTTTTAATAAAAAAAAAAAAAAAAAAAAAAACTTTTATTATACTATAGATTATTGTCTCACATTCAATAATAAGTGATCATAGGTAACTAAACACTGCACTAAACACGATATACATAGCTACGGTTTGTTTCGTGTATCAGTTGACAAAAGCAAACTCAGTAGTGAAAATCCAAGAAAAACAACACTGACATTGACAGTTTGTTGTTGTTTCAACTTTTTTTTAATTTGACATGACTTGGAGTCAAATCCTTCAAGCCGTACATACCTGCATTGTTTACACATTAGTGCGTGTAATTTGCAAAGAGTATTAATTAATTTTAATACTCTCTGGCTTGTACGTTCTCTCAAAGTTTTCTTGTTCTCTTTCAATCAACAAACACATAACAATACTGACGTATAAGAAGAAGCATAGCATGTTACGTTTAATGCTTGCGACGTCGCAAGTTTGTATGGGAAAAAGAAAAGGTCTGTTTTTAGGGTTTTTCCGGCAATTATTTGAATTTTTCTCGCCGTAAAAACCACCTTTGAACTTTAACGAACATTTAAAAAAAAGAATTGGCCAAATTGGTCCAGGCGTTGTTGAGTTATGCGCTTACCAACACATTTTGCGATTCATTTTTATATTAAAGATGTAGGGGCGACATTCAAGAAAGCTTAACAAAAAATTTCTGCTTGATCGAACATACTCAAAACGAGAAAATTGAAAAAATGTTGAGCTACTTTCAGACTTTTCGATTGCGCGCGCAATAAAAAATTCAAATTTGAGTACACAAATGAAAAACGAAACAAAAATTAACCAGGAACACGTATCACAAAATAACCAAATGAGTATACACATGCTTTGCGTGTGTAGTTATCTACATAACTAAAATTTCGAAATTTTACCTTCGCCGTGGCTCAGTGGGTAGAGGGTCTACCTTGCATGCCAAAGGCCGTGGGTTCAAAGTGCGTTGTTAAATATTTCAATTTTTTTTTTAACTCGCTAACATAAGACTTTTTTTTCATTTACTGCTCCAACCCAATAGTATTGTGGGAAAATTTCAAATCGATCACACGTACAGTTTTTTAACAAATAGATTGAATGTGTAAAAATTCCCCTTTTTTCCCATTTCCAGTCAAATAACTCGAAAAGTACGCAACTCGCTAACTTATGGCGCATATTAAATTAAAGCTACATGTTTTAACTATCTCAAGTCGATTAAACATACAGTTTTCGAGAAAATCCAATTCGAATAAATTGGGAAAATGTAATCATAGCTGTTTGAAAACAATGTGAATAAGAAAAGTTATGTGGCTGTATTTGCAATGTTATTATCTATGTTAACTACTTTACAGTATACACAAACGTTATTGCTGCTGTAAAACTGCTCTCTTCATTGCCCGCTGTTCAAATGCATACGTGGGTTGATTGGTACACAGTTATTATTATGTATAATAAACATTCTCAGGTAGCCATTTTTAATTTATTACTTTCGGAAATTCCGTTAGGCAAATATTTTGTGTGTGTGTAACTGTATGTGCGGGTGTTTTTAGGTCCAGGCGATTTTCAAAAATGGATATACCTGGATATTTGAGAAGCATATTTATCATTCGTCAACGAGTCTTCAAAGGATATTGATGGTAAGTACAAAAAAAAATATTCTTTTTTGTTTTTAATATTTATTTAGCTATTTTTTTTTTTTTTTACATATATAAATAATGAACTATACTGTATATATGAACCTTGGGACGCAAGTCTGGAACTACGGTGGCGGACACGACGACGGAGGACGTTGCAGTGGCACCAGGGGAAGTGGCACCGGCGGTCGAGGCACCGGCGGTCGAGGCACCGGCGGTCGTTACAACGCCGGTCGAGGAAAAAGTGGTGGCAACAACAACCCGCCACCAGCAATTCGCAAGAGGAAGCGCACTCGCAAGCGCAAAAACCAACCTGGCGCAGACACAGCTGCAAATCAGCCAACATCATTGCCGACGTCCGAGCCAGCACCGTCTCCGCCTCAAGAAGCGCCGATCTCTGTTAGGCTGCTGCCACCACCGGCTATACAAGAGATGGAAGAGACTAGCTTATGCTGATGGACTTGAAACTTTAAAAACAATAATAAAATATTAATAGTTTTTTAATATATATGTAACGATGAAACGATGAAACGACAGGAAAAAAAGACAAGCTATACATTTATATGACTTAGCCTGCGAGAAAATGAAATAGAATATAGAATGACAGTCTGTAATCATAAAAAAACTAACAACAACAACATGCTTAGTTGTAATTTTCGCATTCCTCTTTAATCATCATTTTCGCCATCTGGCGCATATGCAACAACAACTCACCCGGCATGTTTTCTCCAAATATTACAACAACTCTTGTTGTTGTTATTTTCGGCATAAGCATTCACTGTTCAGTCGGACAGTGTGGTTGTTGCTACCTATGACACTGTCTGAGCGTTGTGTTTGTTGTTGCCCGCTACTTAGCGTGGCTAATCAACGTCGCTTATCAGCTTCATAATATATGAGCAGCGAATTCATCTGCAATTCGCTTCGTCCCAATTACGTTGAACCCCGTTCAATTTTGAATTGACAATAATACCCTTTGAATTGCTGTGATTAGCAAATGAAAACAATTAATTTACTAATTTTAAATATTCCAAAAGTGAACACTAATAGTAAACCAGTAAGGGAGCTATTTTCAGCTTTGCTGAAACTTATATACTTGCAAGCATTTGGAAAATCCGTTTTATAGTGTTTCCAATAAGAATCTTATAAGTTTATAAAGATGGAAAGGCGTTACCCCGCCCATTTTCTAATTTTTTCTTACAAAATACAATGCAATTATTCCACACTTCATTTTACGATTTTCTATCTCGTCTGCCTATAGATAAATCACATTTTTAAGCTTTTCTCTATATGGGCGGTGCCACGCCCTTATGACCGATTCTTTTGAAACTTTAAGATATGGTCAAGGATTCTTAAAAACGCGTAACTGCAAGGTTTCGTCTGTTTACAGTTGAAAACCAAAAAGTTTTTCTAACAAAAACCGAGTTTTTGACTGACTGTTCCTATGGGAGCTATATGCTATAGTTATCGGATCTTCACCAATTTTGCAGTGTGCCTTAATTTACGTTCAATATGTTCTTGTACAAAAAATCGAGGGGTTAGCTTTAAAATCAAAGAGTTTATTGAGCAAAAACCTCAATTTTAACCGATCGTTCCTATGGCAGCTATATGCTATAGTATTCCGATCAGGCTGGTTTCTACATATAGACTGCCTGCGTTTAAATTTTTTGGCTCACTTCAAAACTCTGGGAGGAGTTCGCATTGAAACAGACAGACGGACATGGCTATATGGAACTCGTCTCGTCGTGCTGATCAAGAATATATATACTTTATATAGTCGGAGATGTCTCCTTCTCTGCGTTGCAAACTTCACGACAAAGTTAATATACTCTTGCAAGAGTATAACTATATGTACATATATGCAATAAATATGTAAAGTCAAGTAAATTCCACACATTGGAGCATTGGTAGCAAACTTGACTCTGTTGTTCGGGAGACACTCTGCACATTTGAATTAATTCTTCTTCTTCGCATTTATGCATTCAAAAATGTACCAATTCCCACTTGCCTACATAATATGGTTGGTACATATGTATGCACATATTTTCAACAATTTAACTCGAATGTACTTTTCAATCTTCGAAAATAGATACAAGCAGATTATTGTTTTCCAGGTCAAAAAATTTGGTTGAGTTGGGAATGGTTTTTTATATGCAGATTTATTGTTGAAAACATGTAAAATATTGAATTGTTTTAATGCAGATTAATGTGGAAACCATAAAATTTATTTCTTGGTACATAATTATATATAACAACTTAAAATTTTAATTTTCCTTGTTATTTAATAATTGATTAGAGGAAAAAGAGCAACTTTACGTCATTTTATGGAAAACGTTTTTTTATTGGTTTTTATTCAATTGAAACTACACACTTATTGTCTTAGAGATATCTAAAAACTATTTTTATCAAAAACTGGGCATGGCAACGCAAAAATTTGATAATTTGCATATCTCAGGTACGCAATGAGCTAAAATAATAAAAATTAGTTTATAGGATACTAAGATAAAGAAAAATTCAATCCAGAAAATGGGCATGGCAAGACTTATAGGTTTTTTGTATCTTTTAAAGAAAGTTTCACTTCAAACACGTGTACTGTGTTGCACGCAATTTTTTTATTAATACAAGATAATTTAATTTAACATATATAATAATATAATATAATATATACATCACCAAAAAATGGAGTTTTTGCTTTCATGAATACCTGTAAAGAAAGAGTATTATTAGTAAAATGATTATTACCAACAAAAGTAAATGAACTTACATGTGTGATTTCGTACCACCGCGAATAGACCACATTTTGATTGCAGGAGCAGTTCAATGTTGACCAGACATCATTGAGGACCTGTAAATAAGGAGTATTATTAGTTTTTGGTAATTTAAAAAAAAATACGCATATATACTTACATGTGTGTTTGCGTACCACGTCCATTAGGCCATTGTTTAGTTCCAGCAGCAGTTCAATGTTGGCCAGACATCATTGAGGACCTTTAAAGAGAGGATATTATTAAATTTTGGTCATTTAAAAAAAAATACGCATATATACTTACATGTGTGATTTCGTACCACCGCCAATAGACCACATTTTAGTTCCAGGAGCAGTTCAATGTTGACCAGGCATCATTGAGGACCTGTAAAATAAAGATTATATTAGTAAATTTATAATTATAAAAAAATGTGTATATTAACTTACATGTGTGTTTGGGTGTCACATCCAAAACTGCAGCGTTTGTTTCCAGGTGTAGTTTTATGTTGGCCAGTCATCATTGAGGTAAATTGGTCATTTCAAATAAAATGTGTAAATTGACTCACATGAGTAAATGTTGCCAAAATGAAATGTAGTTTTCCACACTACCCAAGAGGTACTACACATAGCGCATTACTCATTTTTTGTCTGGTTTCCCCAATAGGCATATTCACCATTTTTTGCATTATTTGCATTCATTTTCTTCTGTGCATAAAGAACAAAAGAATGTATGGAATTCATCTTTTATTCTTCGAATGCATTTTTTATGGCATCTTTCACAAATGCAGAGTTCAAAATAATCACATTGCAGTTGTTTCTTTAAGTTCGTTAAAGTGCTAGTGTAATGTATGCATACATTTGCCAATGAGTCACCATACTTTAACAATTTGTTTAGAAGGTACTTTCGATGAGTCTTGATTTTCAAGATTCTTAAAACTCTTTCCATGCAAGTACCTCTCCACAAATGAAAACACCACAATAATATGGATCTTGTTGAAGGTCATGATCAACTTCGCCAAAAGACATATTCAAATTAGGATAAACTTTTTTTACTATTCCTAAATAATAGTTTGCAAGTTCATCTCTTGTTTTAATATGTCCGAGTGGATCAATTACGTGAATAATTTGTTCATTCACGTTAATGAAAACGACGTAAAAATGATTATTGATGCAATGTGGAATTACGTGATTTGTATAACCATTCATTAAGGCATCTTTTATCTGTGGCATATTGTTATAAGTCTATTTATCAATTTGGCATATGATATTTATACTTTTTTGAACTTCTTCATAAATAAATATTGTGACTACTGCGTCAATAATAAAATTGGTGAGCCATTGGTCTTTAAATAAAGTGGCTATAGCAGCAATTGAAATATATTCAAGAAACCTGATTCTATTTCTATTATGAACTGCCTTAAAAAGGCTATCCACTTTTACACCATTGTAATCATCAAATTTGTTGAAAGGTTTTTGAACCTTTCGGAAACTTAACACTTTTTTGAAACGACTTTCCATTTTTGGCTTAAATTTTTTTAAACCACTTCTAAATTTGAAATAGATAAAGATGTTTCAAAAGAGTGTTCCACCAATGACTGACTCGTACAAGGTGAATGATCAATCGACTCTTCATCGTGCTTCAATTGAAGTAAAGAAGTCTCGATTAAGTCTGACTCATTGTCTAATTCTTTTTTATTAGAAATTTCTTTGACTGATTCATCAATTACGTCATATGGCTTTAGCAGAGTATCGAAAGTGGACAAAAAAAGACCGTGGCTCAGTCTTTTATTTTTTTTTTATTCCAACATTGTTTAAACTCTGTTATTTTTATACTTTTCACTTATGTGAAATAGTATATTAACTTTGTCACGGAGTTTGTAACAGATCGAAATATTAATTTCCGACTATATAAAGTATATATATTCTTGATCAGGACGACAAGACGAGTTGATTTAGCCATGTCCGTCTGTCCGTCTGTCGGTCTGTCTGTATGTATGCAAACTAGTCCCTCAGTTTTGAAGCTATCGAGCTGAAACTTTGCACAGAGTCTTAGAATTTATTACGATGAATCATTCGTCGGAACCAGCATGATCGGATTATTGGAACAGGTAGCTCCCATACGAAAAGAAGAAGAAAAGTGAACAAAACTTGAATCGTTGTATGGAAAACTTTTTTGTTTTGTACAATAGAGTGCTGAAATTTTAAACATAGTAGTTTTACATGGTCCGACTACATGCCTGAAAGTTTCATTGAGATTGGACATCTGGAACTGGTAGCTCCCATACAAAATGAAGAAGAGGAAGAGAAGCCATATTCACGTCGTTGTATGGAAAACTTTTTTGTTTCTTAACCAATTGACTTGAAATTTTAAAGTTATGTTCTTAGGGAGGACTGAAATCTATTTTGACCAAATGTGGGCGTAACCATGCGTAGCCACGCCCACTTATAGCGAAAATTTACCCGTTGTATGGAAAACTTTTTTGTTTTTTAACCAATTGACTTGAAACTTTGCAGTTATGCTCTTAGGGAGGAATGAAAACTATTTTGATCAAAAGTGGGCGTGGCCACGCCCACTTATAGCTTAACTTGACCCTTTGTATGGAAAACTTTTTTGTTTTTTAACCAATTGACTTGAAACTTTACAGTTATGTTCTTAGGGAGGAATGAAAACTATTTTAACCAAAAGTGGGCGTAGCCACGCCTACTTATAGCGAAAATTGACCCGTTGTATGGAAAACTTTTTTGTTTTTTAACCAATTGACTTGAAACTTTGCAGTTATGCTCTTAGGGAGGAATGAAAACTATTTTGACCAAAAGTGGGCGTAGCCACGCCCTTTAATAGCCAAAATTGACCCTTTGTATGGAAAACTTTTTTTGTTTTTTTAACCAATTGACTTGAAACTTTACAGTTATGTTCTTAGAGAGGAATGAAAACTATTTTGACCAAAAGTGGGCGTAGCCACGCCCACTTATAGCGAAAATTTACCCGTTGTATGGAAAACTTTTTTGTTTTTTAACCAATTGACTTGAAACTTTGCAGTTGTGCTCTTAGGGAGGAATGAAAACTATTTTGATCAAAAGTGGGCATGGCCACGCCCACTTATAGCTTAACTTGACGCTTTGTATGGAAAACTTTTTTGTTTTTTAACCAATGGACTTAAAACTTTACAGTTATGTTCCTAGGGAAGAATGAAAACCATTTGACCAAAAGTGGGCGTAGCGAAAATTGACCCGTTGCATGGAAAACTTTTTTGTTTTTTAACCAATTGACTTGAAACTTTGCAGTTATGCTCTTAGGGAGGAATGAAAACTATTTTGATCAAAAGTGGGCGTGGCCACGCCCTTTTATAGCGAAAATTGACCTTTTGTATGTAAAACTTTTTTGTTTTTTGACCAATTGACTTGAAACTTTACAGTTATGTTCTTAGGGAGGAATAAAAACTATTTTGACCAAATGTGGGCATGGCTACGCCCACTTATCGCAAAACTTGAACCGTTGTATGGAAAAATTTTTTGTTTTTTAACGAATTGACTTGTAACATTACAGTTATGTTGTTAGGGATGCATGAAAACTATTCATTTAGTTTTTTTTATAGTGACACAAAGTGAAAAGTATTATAGCTTCAGCCTTGCTGAAGATAGCGTCCTTACTGGTTTTTATTTTTTTTTTGTAGGATTTAATCCCATAAATGTGTTTGTAACACGTTTTTTATATTTTTTATTGGTTTGAGCTTTTATAATTGTGCCTGGCCCAATTTCTTCCTCAAACTTGAAATTGTATATATTTTTTACTGTTTACCTGGAAAATTGTTCGAGTTCATGAACAGCTCGTCCTAATTTTTCAGGCAAACATTTATCTTTAAAAACATTATTTTTAATAATGTTAAAGTATGATTCAACAGGTTCGTTACTGACTCTTACATTTGAATCATCAATATAAATTCCGATTATGTTTGACCATAATAGTAAAAATGGAATTAGTTTTTTTAAAACATAATTTACCATTTTTAGGCAGTAAAAAATATTTTTTTCATATTTCGATGCATTGCTATCATGAATTTGAAGATTAGTTAAAATTCTTTCATATCTTTCACGAAAAGGACTGGCATCCGAAATACCGTTACGATTTCGACTATTTATTATATGAAAGAAATTCTTTTTCAAATGCATCAAAATTGTTCTTATAAAAATTATTAAAAACTGCAAAAGCATCATTCACCCGAGGTGTAAAATATTTGCTTTTGAGTATAGGAACAAGATTTTTAAACCAGTTCTCGCAATCTTCAATTCTGTACAAATTGAAGGGGATGCCTAATGCTTGACGAAGAAATTGAGTTTGATGTCATCAAACCCAACAACATTGTCAATGTCTTTGCAAATTATTTTAGAATAATGACTGACACAAAATTGCACATAGACAAAAGACAATTTTTTGCCAGTATTTCTTTTTCGATAAAGGAAATCAAAGCATTTTTCTAAATACACTGGTAAATGGGACATGTCATTGAATGTTTGCAAAACCGCATTGATTATTCCAAAGCTTACATCAGTCACAATACGTCCGCAAATTGGCCATTTTAAATACCGTTCTTTACAAAACGACCTAATCTTTTCAAAGAAGGCAGCAATACTTTTTTGAGTATGATTCGATAATATTCCATCTGCTACAGAAAATACCACTTTAGATTGTGGTAAATGACCTACTATTGAGTACAAAAAAATTATTTTCGTGACCTTTTGAATTGGTCTTACCACATTTCCCGTTGCATCAATTCTTAATGTATTTTTAATTTCATTAAGAATGAAGTTATTCTGATTGAATAAAAGGAAAAGTTGCTCAGAGTTCCACAAGAAAACTTCCAAGTCAGTGGAGAGCTTTTAAACGTAATGTCCATAATTAGATACATACATTTTATATACATCTATAAAAGGATCTGAGTCTTTGTCATTCACTGCAGCCGCTTCCGATTTTAATTTGCGACAATATGGCAGTGACCTGACATTTTGGTGGCGACCTATTTCTTTTAAAGTTTGGTCTTGTTTGATTGTTTTCGTTTGTTTGTACATTAGGGCTGATTGAACAGCAATTTTACTTTTTTCAATTGCCTTTCAATGCCTCTACATTGTGCATTTTTTTTAATACCAATGGTATGGGAAATGATACTGCTTGATGAAAATATTGGAATATTTCCATTAGCAGATCCTTTGAAAACATATGTATTGCAAGAGGGATCACTGCAATAACCATATGCCGTATACATATATAGATTTTTTTTCATTTATTCTTACATTTCTAAAATTTATATCACAGGCATTATTTTTACTGCGATAACATGTTTTTAAAAGAAATGAAAGTTTTTGTTTTTGAAAATTGCGACTTGACTAATAACTCATTAAAAATGTTTGGAATATACATTTCAGAATCTCGAACAAGCCCGTAAAATTTGAGATTTCTAATGGTTTCTTTTTGAGAAGCAACCATTTGTACATCTCGATTTAAAGTTACGTTATTTTCGTTAACTTTGTCTTGATGGTGTTTGAATTGAGCCACTCGGAAGCTATCTTCCTGAGACCCAATCGAAAAGAGGGAAATATTTTTCGAATTATTGATGAAATTAATCGAATTGGACACTTCCTCAATTGTGAAAGTATCGTCCAATTTGATTTTTGAATCAGGAATCACATCCTCGCGTGAGGAAGACTCTACCGATTCAATTGTTGAATTAGGAACCACATCCTCACATGACGCAGTCTCTACCCATTCAATTATTGAATGGGGAACCACATCCTCACATGAGGAAGGCTCTACCCATTCAATTATTGAATCAAAAACCACATCCTCGCATGAGGTGGGCTCCATCGATTCAATTATGGAATCGGGAATCACATCCTCACGTGAGGCAGACTCCACCGATTCGCTATTTTTTAAGGAACATACAATTTTTTTTTTCTTTTTCAAAAAGATAAATATCAGAGAACGGCAAGGGTATACCCTAACAATAAGTGTACCCGAATCATTTGTGCGTTTACGACACTTAGAGTGTGATAGGCACTCTAAAATAAGGCTTGTTGCCTTGTACTGATAATTTCGCAAATCGATTTCGTGGTCTTTTTCTGCATGTATACGTGAGTTGAGGCCGATCAAAATGCTAAAGCAAAAGGAATATGCGAAATTGAGAGCATAACACTTGAGACAAACAATATGTGAAAGACATGTGTGCTGTTGTTATTCTTGCATTAGCTCCATACGTGCATACATATTTATTTTTGAATATGCATATATTCATACATATATGAGAAATTAAAATAAAAAGCCGTGTTTTGCTGCTTCATTGCGTGTTATATATTCATATGTACACAGAAAAAAAAAGTCCGGTCTAAGAACAGCACAGCTTGTACTTGAATCAACAACAGACCAAATTAAGTTGTAATTGGTCTAAATGTTCTCGAAATAAGTAAGATTTGTACTTATACCTTATTTCTCTCTTACTCCTTTGATCAAAAATGTTAAAACAATTCAAATGTATCGAAAATCATATGTTTCTATGTAGCTTGCTGTAGCTCAGAGTTTAGTGTGTTTTTGTGTTCTTGCTTTGTTTTCAAGTATAAAATGTGTATGAATTGAGATTTTGTAGTTGATTCAAATCCATTTTGGTGTCGATTTTGATGTTAAGTACAAATCTTACTTATTTCGAGAACACTTAGACCAAATACAACTGAATTGGGTCTGTTATACAATCTATTACCCACCCAGTATAAACTAAAGAATAAAGTTATAAATGTTACTCATTTGCTGCAGTTGACAATGGTTGATGGCAAAGTTTGTAACGCACTTTCCCAATCGTCGTCAGCCAAATGTTATATTTGTGATGCCAAACCAACCGAAATGAATAACATAAAAATCTGCTTAGAAAAAACAGTACATAAAGACCGTTATGATTTTGGGTTATCTCCGCTGCATGCTTATATTCGCTTTTTTGAGTACTTCATACATATGGCTTACTGACTTCCAATAAAACAATGGCAAATAAGATCAGATGAAGGAAAAGCAACAGTGCTGGAGCTAAAAATTGTAATTTAGAAACAATTTCGACAAAAAATGGGACTCATCGTTGACAAAAGTTGGAGGATGTGGATCATCCAATGATGGAAACATAGCCCGGGAATTTTTCAAAACCAGTGTATTGTCAGCCGAAATAACAGGGTTAGATTGTCACTTGATAGATAGATGTGGCACAATATTGAGAGCTTTGTCATCAGGCTATCGAGTTAATCCCGAAAAGTTTAGAAATTACGCATTGGATACAGCTGAGCAATTAACTAAACAATACTCGTGGTACTATATTCCAGCTACAGTACATAAATATATATAATTGATATAATTGAAAACGCTTTAGTTTCCATTGGCGAACTTTCGGAGTAAGCGGCAGAGTCAAAAAATAAGGATGTAAAAAGATTTAGACGCCAGCACACACGTAAAATTTCACGTGTGCTTACAAATACTGATTTATTTAATAGATTACTGTTAAGTTCGGACCCCTATATATCTGGACAAAAAATATTTAAAAGCAAAAAATCCATTTTAGACAAATCAGTTTACGATTTGCTTGAGTAATGATTCTTTGTTTGAGTTAACAGTTTTTTTTTATAACCAACTTATGGTATATTACATTAAACTATTGTTATTGTCGTTTAAATATATAATTCTTTTATTCTTTTGTTATTTAATGGTGTATTATTATATTTTGAATATATAAAATTTTTATTTTTTTGTGCATTATTAATTGTTTTTTAAAAGTTAAGCGTTTAGTAAATTCACGTTGCCAATAACTACAAAAATAATGTTGCATAACCTTAGGGGTCTGCTTTAATTTGATTTTTTAAATTGGCGCGAAAATAAAGCTTATATACGTGCCAATATTATAAATATAGCATCAATATGGAATTATTTAGCTGCAGAAAAAGTTTCAAGCTGATATCTCTATTGGAAGTATTTTTGGCCGCCTTCTCCATACAAGACCGTCCACTGTGCGTCGGCTTAATATGTACATAAGGTAAACGTCCCAGTCATGGATCAGCTAAGGAAAAATTTAATTTCAATTCGACACTTTAACCTGAAAAAACATACATTCACCATGTTTGTTTTTTTATTTGGACATTTAGTCTTTTAAGAACAAGATCCACATTACACTATGTTAATTATTATCCGTTTAATAAACAAATTTCGATTATTAATAATTCATTACTCTTTGTCCTAGTGATGGATCACTTGTCCCAGTAATGAATCGTCTTGTCCTAGTTGTTTTGACTCTAAAGTCGCGCTCTTAGCACATGAACTAGAGCGATTGTTGAAGTGATACCACCAAGCACATTAACTTGCGGTATCGTGAGTAGTTTGAGCCTTACGCTGGAACGACAAGGTGAAGAAAGTAGAAATCGGTTGATTTGGTTTTGACTTCAGTGGCTGTTACTGCTACTGACTTGTTTATTGTTCTACCACAACTTACATACTATACATTGTGCATATTCAGCACATATGCTGCCGAACGTCAATGACCGTACTTTGCTTGCTTGCGCTGACCGATCGTACGTTGAAGCCATAACTTGCTTGCACAGCAATACCAGGCAACGTGGGTCATTGTGGCTTGACTTACAATTGCTGACTATTGATATTTGACAATATTGCTTAATATTAAGTGCGTTCTATATTTGACTGTGTTTAAGTGGAACACTTAACTTATGCTGACTTAACACTAAACACTAGTAATGGATCAGGTTGACAAAGTAACGTTATTATTGCTTGATTATCAATTTAAGTTGATATTTAATGATTCAATATTAAAAAGTGCGGTATGAAAACGATAGTCACTGAAAAACTTTATGAAAAACAATTATCGAAGTGTTTTTTCTTCTATTAATTTAACCGCCGTATTTTAGGAAATGTCTTAAGCAAGTTAAGACGCTGTTAAGCCGTAACATTCTCTTAACTGCCAGTTGATAACATTTTAAGAACAGAAAAAAAAGCTCTTTTCGTCTTAACGAAGACATTTTCTAATACCTGCTCGCGAGGACGTCTTAACAAAGATTTTGAACGCAAATGTTTGCGAAATTAACCGCCCTATTTTAGGAAATGTCTTAAAAATGTCTTCGTTGATACAAATGTATCAGTGAAGACATTTCTAAAGACGATATTAAGATTTTTCGTATTTTAGGCAACAATCTCTTAAGTCGAAAGCTCTTCTTTACCCGAAAGCTGTTTTTAACAGAACAGTACGAAAAATTTATGTTAAGCGTATGTTAAGTTCGGCATGGAATATTGAAATTGCCTATGTTTTGGCGTATCTCAAATGAACATGAGTGCAGCTAGCACTTTTCTTCCGTCTCGTCTTCTTCTTCGATTTTGAGACACAAGTGCGCCACTTTTGACACTGATTCACTGACACAATTGACACAGTAATCGGTTAGCTGACACAATCGCATATGTGTCGTGTATCGTCATGGAACATAGACCTACCTAATATTCATTCATGTTTACAATTGCTTTTGTTTTTCTGGTTTGAAAAATATAAAATTGCAATAATATAAACAAATCAGTAATCAAATGCAATTATAGAGTTTTCATGATTATGTGGCTTCAATTGCTATATTATTTTTTGAAAACAAAATGTTTGCAAAATGAGTAAAAGTGAATATAATTGTTCAAAATAGTAATGTAATAAGAAAATTATTATTTATTTAATTATTAATATTGAAAAAAAAGTCATACTTTTCCAATTTATATTAATTTCGCAAACATTTGCATTAAAATCTTTGTTAAGACGTCCTAGCGAGCAGGTATTAGAAAATGTCTTCGTTAAGACGAAAAGAGCTTTTTTTTCTGTTCCTAAAATACGAATTTTCTTAAAATGTTATCAACTGGCAGTTAAGAGAATGTTACGGCTTAACAGCGTCTTAACTTGCTTAAGACATTTCCTAAAATACGGCGGTAATATAAATTGGAAAAGTATGACTTTTTTTCAATATTAATAATTAAAAAAATAATAATTTTCTTATTACATTACTATTTTGAACAATTATATTCACTTTTACTCATTTTGCAAACATTTTGTTTTCAAAAAATAATATAGCAATTGAAGCCACATAATCATGAAAACTCAATAATTGCATTTGATTAGTTATTTGTTTATATTATTGCAGTTTTATATTTTTCAAACCAGAAAAACAAAAGCAATTGTAAACATGAATGAACATTAGGTAGACCTATGTTCCATGACGATACACGGCACATATGCGATTGTGTCAGCTAACCGATTGCTGTGGCAATTGTGTCAATGAATCAGTGTCAAAAGTGGCGCACTTGTGTCTCAAAATGGAAGAAGGAGACGAGACGGAATAAAAGTGCTAGCTACACTCATGTTCATTTGATATACGCGAAAACATAAACAATTTCAATATTTCATGCCGAACTTAACATACGCTTAACATAAATTTTTCATACTGTTATCTCAAAAACAGCTTTCGAGTTAAAAAGAGCTTTCGATTTAAGAGATTGTTGCCTAAAATACGGAAATGCTTAAAATCTCCTTTAGAAATGTCTTCACTGATACATTTGTATCAACGAAGACATTTTTAACACATTTCCTAAAATAGGGCGGTAATTGTTAGTTGATATTGATTTGTTAAAATGCTGATAATACTTTTGATTGTAAAAAATTCAATTTTGGAATTTGTAAAATTTTATTTATATTGGCATGTTAGTAAAAATATGATGAAAAATATAAAATTTTGATATTAATAATTAGAATATGTTGAAAAACTCCTTATTTTCATTAAATATAAAAAAAATAATTGAATATGAAATGTCCGTCCGGACTTTCAAACTATGAAAATCAAAATCAAATCAAAAATTCACGCCATTCAAACAAGAACACCTCCTAATCGATTGCATTCTTCCCAAAACAATGTTCCCCAATGCAGTTTTCATAAATTTGGAATTTTTTTATTTTTATTGTTAATGTCCTTTAATAGCTATAATAATTTAAGTTTCGAATTATTGTTTTTTTACAAGATCTTTTACCAAACAATTTGTTGTTGCTACATGGCAACACTCTTGTTACAAAGTTAAATCAAAGCAATTGCAAAGTGATAATTTTATTCAAGAATTTAAACAATAATATTTAATTTAAAAAACAATTTATATTATCAAATTAATAAAACAAAGAAAATGTATACTAAATACAATAAATGCATTGTGAGTGGGTGTCCAGTTGGCACTAAATTGTTTCGCATACCATTGAATTGCGTTGATCAATGGTGTGCGAACTTGAAACTGGACCCCACCACAATTAAAAAAACAGATCGCATATGCAATCTGCATTTCATTAATAATTGCATTGGCTCATATAGGCTACGGAAGGATGCAATACCAACGCTTAACTTGGGTAAGTGCATTAACAATATAAGTTGACTGCACAGTTGTGCCCATAATATTATATATGTTTTTTTTTTTTTTTTTTTATTTCGTAACAACCTTACATCTAATACAAAAGAAACAAAAAAGAAAGAAGAGAAAAGAAAAGGAAAAGGGCCAGCACTCCATCCGCCAAACCACCGCGGAACCGCCGGGAAGCATTGCATCGCGGGAGCTAGCAGATGGTGATGACCGCACACATTGTTAGCGCTGGCTACTGCACCGTGCCACTATCCAGGCGCCTCAGCTCCTTCAGCGCCTTTTCTGCAAAACTGCATACCGCCTTCCAGACACCTTCATTGCTAATCATGGAGCTAACTAGTGTATCTGGCGAGATAGGGCCCCCTAGTTCGGCATCTAGGATTCTACGATCCTCCGGCAGCTCACTAGGATGTGTTCGGCGTCTTCTACCGCTCCACCGCGGCACCATGTGCACTCGGGGGACGTACGGTGATGGAATCTGAAGAGGTAGCTACCAAAGCAACCGTGGCCACTAAGAATTTGTGTCAGGTAGAAATTTACGCCACCGTGTTTCCTCCTCAGCCATAGACTTAGGTTCGGGATAAGGCGATGAGTCCAACGCCCCTTAGTCGAGCGATCCCAACTCGCTTGCCATCTTGTCAGGGTACGCAACCTTGCACTTTTTCGTGATGCTGAGCGCTCCTCCTGAGTGAGGGTGTTCGATCGATGTTCATGGTAGATTTCCGCCGCCTCCACTGCTAGCTCACGTATGGGTGGTTCGCCTGCGATGACCATCGCGGCGTCCACGGAAATCGTCCGAAAAGCGCAACAAATCCTTATCACCCCCAATCTGTAAGTCGATTCAATTCCCCGCCTATAGCTCTTGTATCTCAGCGCCTGAGACCAGATAGGCGCACCGTATAGAATAACTGATTTTGTGACGCTAAATAGCAACTTCCTTCTACCTTGTTTTGGACCTCTAGTGTTTAGCATGATTCGGTTGAGCGATCTACTCGTAGCTGCTGCTTTTTCATGGACTTGTTTGAGATGCTCTTTGAAGCATAATCTAGTGTCTAACAACACGCCAAGGTACCGGATGGCCCGCTTTGATGTTATCTCCACCTCGCCTACTTGTAGATGTGCGGTTTCGACTACTTTACGGCTACTAATTAGTACCGCCTTCGTCTTGTGGTCCGCTAATTTCAGGCCTACTCCGGAAAGCCAATCTTTAATGTCCATAATCACTCTATTTCCCAGACCTTCAACCTGCGCTAACTTTTTCGCTGTCACTACCACCGCAACGTCGTCTGCGAAGCCTATTACTTTGACTTCATCTGGCAAAGCAAGACGCAGGATACCATCATACATAACATTCCACAGGAGTGGTCCTAGGACCGACCCCTGGGGAACACCACCGGTCACGCGATGGGTTTTAGTGCCTTCGTTTGTGTCGTACATCAGGATTCTGTCGCTAAGGTAACTGTTGACTATTTTTAACAGATAGTTTGGTACCCTAAACCCTACCAGGGCCTGCAAAATACAGTCCCACCTTGCTGTATTAAATGCGTTTTTGATGTCGAGTGTGACTATTAGGCAATATTGCTTCGTTCCTCCTTTCCAGCGCGTTCCTTCTATTGCCCTCGCCGCTATACTGGTCACCGCAGATATTGCGTCGGTTGTCGATTTTGCCTTTCTAAACCCATACTGGTCTTCCGAGAGGTCGCCAGCAGTCTTAAGAGCCGTCACAAGTCTGTCGCAGATGATTCGCTCCAATACCTTTCCTACAGTGTCAAGTAGGCATATTGGCCTGTACGCTGAAGGGTCATCCGGGGGTTTATTGGGTTTAGGGATTAGTACCAACCTTTGACGCTTCCATATCTTCGGGAACGTTCCCTCTCTGAGGCAGCGGTTGAAAACCTCGGCAAAGATGTTGGGGTGGGACAATACTGCTATCTTCAGCGCTCTATTAGGGATGCCGTCCGGTCCTGGTGCTTTGTTCTCTCTCACCCCGCCTGCAGCCTGGATCACTTCTCTCTCGTCGATGAGCGGGAACTCTTGGTAGGTGAGAGAACCGACACCACTTGTAACCACTTCGGGGAAGTTGGGAAACAGAGATGTGACGATATATTCTAGTGCGACTGGGTCCGCTGGTGGCAGAGGTTGGAAAGCGCCCATTCTTTTCATTACGATTTTGTAGGCCTTGCCCCATGGATCATAGTCCGCCGCATCGCACAGCTCAAGGAAACTACGACGCTTGCTCAGTCGGATGGCTTTTTTCAACGCTTTACGCTTAGCCGCATAGCACACTCTTAATGTCTCAGTATGCCCTGTGGATGAGTGCTGGTACCGTCTTCTTGCTTTAATGCATTCACTTCGCGCATTTGCGATTTCTTGGTTCCACCAGTAGACCGGTTCATGGTGATGCCTGTAGATCGAGCGCCGGGACATACTTGCCTCGCATGCTTCGGTAATTACAGCCATAACCTCCTCCGATGCCTCCGTAGCACTGCCCCTCACTTGCAGGGCCTGCAGTGCTTGCATGAAGGCGCTCCTGTCGAGCGTTTCTGTTTTATAGGCGTTACCATATGGTTGGGTTGTTCTTCTAGATTGGCATCTACGGCCAACCGTGAAGACGATAGCTTTGTGGTCGCTGGCCGTTTCGATGTCGCTAAGACACCACGTGGCATCCTGGAAACATGGGCTGCTGACGTAAGTTAGATCTATTACTGACCCTCGAGCTCCTCTGCTAAAGGTGTGTTGGGAGCCATTATTGAGTAATGCTATGTCAAGTGGGGCTAACGCTTCGAGAAGGGCTCGTCCCTTAGCATTCGTTACAGAACTGCCCCATTCTGTTGCCCAAGCGTTAAAGTCGCCTGCAATTATGATTCGCTGCCGGTCCCGAGCGTCATTAACAAGATCATCTAGTATCTCTAGGAAGTCCTTCATCTTAAGGCTGGGCGCCAGGTAGCAACTGTAGACCCAGTAGTTGTGTACCTTTGCCCGAACGAAGCCGCGTGCAGACCTTTGAGACTCTAAGCGGAGGGTCGCCTGGTCTCCACAGATCCAGATTGCCGCCTTCCCATCTGTGCTGGTAGCCCAACCTCTGATAGAGTTTACCCTGTAGGGTTCGCTAAGCGTTGCAATATCTGCTGAGATCTCCTTGGCCGTCTGCTTCAGTAGATTTTGTGCCGTGACACAGTGGTTAAGGTTTAGTTGGATGATTTTCATTTACGACGAATCTTCCCAACGGCTTCCTTGTAGACTGGGCATCTATTGCTGCCCGTGTAGTGATCCGCCTTCACTGCGCCCCTACGAGTGCATAGTATGCATGCTGGTTTTTTTGTACATACCTTCCCAAGGTGACCGTCCTCACCACACTTAAAACAGCAGTTTTTCAGGTCAAAATTGCTAGTGCAGTTTCTAGCGGTATGACCATAATCTAGGCACCTGTAGCACTTTGTCGGCTGGAGCTTCACCCGAAGCCGACACACCACCCATCCAATGCGCACTTTACCAGTCTCCATGAGTTTTTTACCCGTCTCACTTGCCACGCTAATTGTGGCAGTCTGCATGGAACCAAACCCTTTGCGTAACGAGGCTCTAGCATCTGGCGGGAAAGCATCACACCCGAAGGAGGCGCGCAGAGCCGCCAATACCTCCTCTTCATCGGTAATCTCATCGATGTCTCTCACCTCAATCGTCATCGTTTCAGCCATGGTCTTTACTTCCGCTTCGTCCCCAAGTTTGGCTGCTATTGCTGTCCTAAGTTTCTCTGTGGCTGGGTCAGCTGCCTTGCTCATTTTGAATAGGAGCTCACCTTTCCCCGTCTTCCTAATGCACTTTACCAGTTGGCTCATGTCTTGCAGGTCAGGGTCGCTTTTGACTGTTTTCAGGATGTCGGAGTAAGATAAATTACCACGCGTCTTGACAAGTACTGCGTCTGCTCTTGCTGCTTTGTGTGGCACTACCCGCTTCTTTCCTTTAACCTTGCTCCAAACCGCGTCCTGGTCACCGCTGGGGCATTTTGGTTGTTGTTCTTCGGTATGCGTGTCTCGTGCCGGTACGGGGCCATCATCCATTGGGGCCTTGATCGTGCTCGGGTCATCCACGGTAGGGAACTTTCGCTGTTTCATCCTCTTTGGTGGGGTCCTTCTTGGAGGTGGACGTTCCTCACGAAGCCTTTTAGGTGTGCTTTTATCTGCCTTTTTCCCCGTTGGGGTAGCGGTTGTACGCACATTCTTCACGCTATGATATTCCGGGTCCGGCACATTTTGTGGATGCGTGCCTTGCTCAGCGCATTGCTGACACATGCTCCGTTTGGCAGAGTATGCTGCCTTTTCCAGCGCCAGTGCTGCATACAGCTTAAGCGCTTGTTCACTCAGGGCAACCATGTCGTCAAGCACCTTACGCTCTGAAAGCACGATGTACCTTTTTGGCGGGATAAAAGCTGCTTGCATGATCTTCGATCGTTCCGTGAGCGCTAATAGTGTATTCTCCAGGTCGAGCTTGGGTAGAAGATCGTCTATTGGATTTGCTCCTACCAGCTCGGCGTCGTACGGTGCCAGTGGTGTAGCTGTTGACTTGGGAGGAGATCTTCCGATCTTCGGTCTGTTAGCGAATGCCAACGCTTCCTCCCTAACTTCTCCTAGGCTTGTAATATTATCTGACCCGATGGCCAAGTCAGCCACCATCGTGTCATTGCGGTCATTGGATGACGACGGCCGGGGGCCCGCTTGCACACCCCTCGAAATTATATATGTTTGTATGTGTGTGTGTGTTTATGTTTGATTAGTTGTGTAAACGATTTCGTTGCACTATTATCACGCATAAATCACATTATGATGTGTACAAACATATAATATGATATAGTTTACATATCATTTTAAAATTTTTATTAATATATTTTCAGGTCACTTGGATGGTCCAAAGTACTTTGCACCCCATTTGGGTCCCAAAGTACGAATACGCTCTGAACACTGTTGTGTTGAGGGATGTTATTCAATGAGCACATTGGATGCAATGCATAAATTTTCTCAAGATGAAGAACTTTCCAAGCATTGGAAAGCAATCCTGGTAATTAAAAAAGAATTTAAAAACCATAAAAAACTATACATATGCAACAAGCATATGCATAGTTTTGATATTTTGACAAAAAAACTAAGGAGAAATGCATTGCCAGTGAGCAATACAGGGTGTTCTCATATACTTTTGGGTTGGGAGGTTTCCACTGAACAGGTGGAACAGGGAGATGCTTTGAACAAAAGCATCAATACACAATCAAATAGCATTGCACAAATGCCCAAAAATTACATAGAACAAATGCCAAATACCATTAAACAAATGCAGAGCATTAACACTGAACAAGTGTCTAATAGCATTGAGCAAATGCAAAGTATAAATATTGAAGACATGCAAAATGTCAACATTGAAGAATTGCAATTTATTAACATTGAAGAAATGTCAAACAACATTGAACAAGTGCAGAACATAGGCATTGAACAAATGCAAGTTGAAGAACTTCAAGTAGAAAATGAAGATCCTCATGCCTTCACAATAACAAGTGTGCAAGAAACATCAGGATATGCCATAGCTGACATTGAACAAGTGTCGAATGGATTTGTGACAAAACTTACAAGATATGTCACACAAACAGATAAGAGTACACAGACAGAGATGACTCTTAGAAACATCCATACTATGGTATCTCTTGAGAACATGCAAGAAGACATGCCTTTCGAGAACATGAATCCACCCGTGTTTCTCGAAAAAAGTTCTCAAACTCCTGATGTTTCTTGCCCAAATTGTTTCATGTTCTGCAGAAATGAAGACATTTACAAGAAAAAATATTATAACATATTTAAAGAAAATGAGAAATTAAAAGAGCAATTGAGAATCATAAGATCTCAAAATAAGAGCCTCAGAGATGAGGTCGAAAATACAAAGACTGATTTGACATCACGCATTGAAAAAATGTATACAGAAACTGTCTCATTAGATCCTACTCTAAATGACAGTACAAAGGCAACAATTGGAATGCTGTCCAAGAATCAGCAGCCACAGAAGTATTCAGACTTAGAAAGGAATGTTGTATTAAACATTCACTATAGGTCACGAAAATGCTATAACTTTATGAGGAACAGTATGGGTTTACCCCTTCCTCATCCATCTAGCTTGGATTCTTGGAGTCCAGTTAAGAGAGTACTGCCTGGAATAAGCCCAGTTGTATGAAGTCAATTGTCAGCTTTAATGAAAACATTGTCTGAAAAAGACAAGAACTGTGTATTGGTGATAGATGAAATACACGGCAGGACTGAATTGGAGTACAATACAGTCACTGATCAGATTGATGGCTTTATTGACTATGCCAATGGAGACAGAAGCGACAAATTACCAGAGTCGTTTCTGTTTGTACAAGTGAAAGGAATAATTCATCCTTTCAAGTTCATACTGTCATAATATTGTTTGGGATCATCAATGATTGTTTCTAAGGCAGAGGAATTGATTCAAGAAAATACAAGACAATTGCACAATGTTGGACTAAGAGTTCGAGCAATTGTTGGTGATCAGGGTGGAACGAATCATTCCCTGTTTAATAGATTTCAATATAACGACTTACGCAACCCAATGGGTGATAAAGTTTACACCCCATTTGACTATGTACATATTTTTAAAAATTTCCGTAATGCCTTCGTTAAAGGAGACGTAATGACTCCCGAGGGATTAGCCAAATGGGATGTGATTAAGAATGCGTACGAAGTTGATTCAAAATCAACAACAACAAAAGTAATGCCAAAAATCACAATGAACCATATAAATCCACAACACTTTCAGAAAATGAGAGTGAAATTGGCAGTTCAGGTACTTTCAAAAACAGTATCTTCTGGAATAAAATTTTGGTATAACAATAAGTTGTTAACAGCGCAAAATATGCCATTCGCCATGGCTACAGCGAAGTTACTCGAAGCATTCAATGATGCTTTTGACTTACTGAACTGTAGATCGTATATAAAAGGCGTAAAGGTTCCATTAAGTAGGAATAATGATGTAATGGATAAGTTATTCAAATTGAAATCTTATGTTGCGTCAATTAAGATTTTACATCAAAATAGATTCTACAATGGGTTATTAAGCACTATTGAACAAATAGTAGGTTTATGTAATGATCTCTTTGAAGACCCAGAGATTAAATTCATATTCTTCACACGCTTCAATCAAGATAGCCTGGAAAACTTTTTTGCCGTGTTAAGATCGAACCTTGGCTCGAATACCCATCTGCAAGAGAAATGCAGTTTTTGTTGGCTCGTTTGTATTCGATGAAGATCGTTGCTCAACCACTTGACTCTGGCACAAATTGTGAGCCAGTTGACAATGATGATCTTGATGAAATTATTCAAGATTACGATGATTGTTCGAATGGCGAAGAAAAAGACACATTGCGCAAGAACGACGAAGATTCTTCTGAAGAAGAAGATCTTTCAAGCGATGAAGAAGATGCTACCACAAATCTTGCAGAAATGGCTTCTAGAAGGTATGTTGATGGCTACCTTGCATTTAAAAATATGCTAAAATGCGATGAACTGCTAATTAGTATTGAAGGATTGCAAAACCAGCCATCAGAGCAAATGATTGTTGCAAGAAACTTCAGCGAAAGTGTCTTGCTATTGCAAAATCCGAGTAATGAGTTTTACAATGTATGCAATATACACTACAATGTATTTGCAAAACATTTTGAAAAGGCGCATCAAAGAAATATATCTGAAAACATAGTGAAAGAGGCTATTAGCCAAACTAATAAAGAGTATCCAATGTGGTTTAACGAAAGTGACCCATGCTGCGATCTTTTGATTTTTTTTTTCTTTTTTTTACTTTTTTTTTTTTTTTAATAAATATATGAATTTGAAATCAATTAAATGTGTTTTGATTTACTTGTTGAATTTTTTATTTATTGGTGTTTGCTGTTCCTGATTTTTCTCGTTTTTGAAATGTTTTATTTGCTGTTCCTGACTTTTTCGTTGTTAACTTGTCTATTTGCCATTACAGATTGTTATTGATCTAAAACTTTCAAATGAAGTTCGATTTAGAAAGACTTTTAATCATTTTACATTATAATGACTTTAATAAACTCGAAGGATTGAAAAAATCAAGTTGTTGAAAAGGCACTAAAATGAATAGTTGTATGTTAGTAAGAATCGTACGGAACATGCGGTAGAATTACATTGAAATTCATTTGATGTAAAATGTTTAATCAGATCAATTTGTTTTTGTTTATAATTTTGTAAAGCTAAGGACAATTATTATTATATTTACATATAATCGATAATTTGTGATAGATTTAAGAAAATTTAAGTGTTTAGCAGTAATGCTTATTACACAGTAAAAAATGTCGTCGTTTTTACCAATTGTATTAACTTATGTTACGTTTAGGTTCAATATAACATAAGGAATTTCAATTAGTAGGTTTGTGAATTTTTGAGATATTTTCCTTTAGGATTCAACACTTTAAACTTGCTCTAGATCATTCGCTAAGCAATCGCCGAAGGGAATACTACAAAGAGAAAGTTAATGGTAAGTAAAATTTTAATACGCATTAAAATACATACATATATATTGTTATACAAATTTTTTTATTACAGATGAACCCATACGCATATTATGGATATTATGGAATGCCAATTCCACAAATGGCTTACCCGCAGCTGGCTATGCCACAAGTGGGTATGCAACAGCCTGCAATGCAACAGCCTGCTATACAACAGCCTGCAATGCAACAGCCTGCAATGCAACAGCCTGCAATGCCACAGCCTGCAATGCCACAGCCTGCAATGCAAGTAGCTCCTGGCGGCACCTTGTCATGCTGCTGTGGCTACGGCAACTTCTACCACGGCTACTACGACCATCACCATCACCATTATGGTTATTATAGAGGCCGTGGAGGCCGTGGTGGTCGTGGTAGCCGTGGTCGTGGTAGTCGTGGTCATGGTGGTGGCGTCACTAAGCCTAATAGCCAACAGCGCCGGCTTCAAAAACGCGCAGCGGAAAGGCTAGCTGCAATGCAAGCGCCGAAGACGACAGCCGTTGCAGGAGCAGAAGCAGCAGCAGGATCAGCACCAGGGCCACTAGCAGCAGCAGGAGGAGCAGCTGGGTCAGTGTCAGCAGCAGCAGGAGCAGCAGCAGATAAATTAACAAACCAATTGAAGAATGTTGAAATAAAATAATATTTCAAACAAAATTAAATATACTTAAAAAACAAAACAAAATTTATTTTTTTTTTAATTATATTTATTTTTCCAGCCGTTGAAAATAAACACACTAATGGCATATAACTTAGTGTGATTTTTCAGTTAGAAAGAACCAGGCGAACAACAATGTCAATACGTTGATGTCGTTATTTCGGTTACTTTGAGCATTGCAATTTACTTTTTTTTTTGTTTTTTTTTTTTTTTTGCTTTCTTTGCGAAGGGGGAATCTTCTTAAAGACCCCACCGTGCAGGTGGGAGTGTGGGATTCCTACCCACTAAACCTAAACCTCCGCGTTGAAATCGACGCCCCCCCACGGAACTACCGCTAAGCATTACTTCGTAAGGGAGGTTAGTGCCTTAATGGCCTACACTTGCAGCGGACCCAGTCCTGCGAGCTCTCTCAACTTGACGTAAAGTCAGCAAAACTGTCTTGGAAAATAAGCTGACAGCATCCCACTTTTGCGAGCTCTCTAGCATATACCCCACTAAGTTGTTTACGTTCGGACTCCCACCCAGCCTTTCGCTTAGCTCTCTTCGTTCTGCGGCGAATCTCGGACATTCAAAGAATACGTGTCGTGCGTCTTCAGTCGCGTCAAGTCCACAGTTCGGGCAATGTGGTTCGTCTTCGTGTCGATGCCGATGGAGGTACGCCCGGAAGCAGCCATGCCCACTGAGAAGCTGCGTCAGGAAGAAGTTTGTCTCCCCGTGTTTTCTTCTGATCCATGTTGCTACGTCTGGAATCAGCAGGTACGTCCATCTCCCGTTTCCTGCGCGCTCCCATTGCTCTTGCCATAGTCTGACGCTGCTCTCTTTGATTTCGCGCTTGCGTTCCGGTGCAGTGACTCCCGTCAGTTGATGGGCATGCAGCCAGATATCACCATCGCTGCCTCGTGCGACACAGTGCGAAAAGCGCAGCAGACCCTGAGTGCGCCTAATCTGTACACCGACTCAATACCACTGCTATATGAGGGGACGTTAAAGGCATCGGCCCATACCAGAGAGTATTAAAATATAACAAGAGACCGAAGCTCGCTCACGCTAAGCTTTCAAAAAATAATGTCGAATAATTGAAAGAGGAAAATTCTTGTCAGACAGAGACAGCAAAACAAATGTGTTTCTTGCTCGCTCTATTGACGACGGACTGACAATTACTACACATTGGGAATCTAGAGTAAAAGATGAATGAAGTTCCAGCTTTGTTGCCGAATTTCATAAACAACTTTTGTTTACAAAAAGTGATGGCAATAGGTGAAGTGGGGTAAGGGCAAGTTTGCGAGGTTGCTAAAAAATGTTCTTATTTTATTCAAAGAAAGTGTTGACAAAAGAAGAAGTAGGGCGGGCATGTGTATGTTGTCAAGTATAAAGAAAGAACTGGTCAAGTTCCGTCGCTTGATATTGACAATTTTACTAAATAAATTGACAAATTCGATTCAGGCAACTAGGCGATCATAAATGTCAGGAAGATGAACAATATCAAAAAGTAAAAGAAAAAGCAAGTTACCCACACACACTTACCCCCTCTGCTCCACAACTAAAGCAGGACAGACAATGCAAATGTTGACAAAGGGTGCAGTGGGGCATATAAGTGTGTACGCATTGTCATTGTTGTTGCTAAAATTTTTGCGCCAGCCGAAAATATCAGAATGTTCTTTGCTTTCTTCCTTATTCGTCTCTTCGCCCGCCGCATCCACAAACTACACTCAAAGCAAGACAGTCAAAGCAATGTAGAGAAAGGGTGAAGTAGAGTAGGTGCGATCAAACCGGTTTTGTGCTTTACACACTTTCCCTGCTTATCCAGAAATTGAACTATGATTCTTTGCGTGGCCACGGGACACACAAACTATGCGTTGCTAATGTGTCTCTTTTTCCTTCTCATCAACAAACTATGTCAACGCACAGTTTCGTGTGTTTCTTCGTATGTACCTCTTGCCCTTCGCATCAACAATTCCCAGTTTTACATTTGATTCCTGTGCGTGGCCTTGGCACACACATATACCCCTTTTCCCGTCTCAACCATAAGCTAACTATTTTGCAAATGCAAATTGTATTGTTTTGCTGCTTAATTTCATGTTATCCTGTTACTATCAGTATAAAATTCGAATTGTTTGATTATATTCAGTCAATAAAAGCGAAAAATGTTCATGATGGATGATATTTGATTTTAATAAATGAAAATGCAGATGAAAGTTTTGCTTATAAAAATTTGCATTTTGAAAATTTTAGAATTTTATTTATAATGGCATGTTATTAAAAATATGATGAAAAATATAAAATTTTCATATCAATAATTAGAATATGTTGAAAAACTCATTATTTTCATAAATTATAAAAATTGCTGAAATAATTGAATATAAAATGTCCGTCCGGACTGGCAAAATATAAAAATCAAAATCAAGACAAAAATCCACGCCGCACAAGCAAATGAAACGTGGCAACATCTCAAAAGTAAACAAAATAGGAAAAATGTAAACAATTTCAGGCTGAGCGAGTCAAATATATACATTTCTTATTCCGTCTATGTCGCACAGTTTTCCGCCAGTTATCTATTCGGGATCGCAAAAACCCGAAAGCTTAGCGTGAGTGGCCTTCGGTCTCTTGTTATATTTTAATACTCTCTGGTTGTCGCAGTCAGTGATGGAAAAGCTGTGTATGCGATCAACAGTGTGGTATAGACGATACCCTTGTGTACCCTTTTCGGTAGTTGGCAACGCGAAAAGCTGTTTGAACCACAGCTAACTTCACCGAAATCAAAGCTTAGCTCCACTATAAAAAGCCTGACTTCATCGAATTCGTCCTCTTTGCGAAAAAATCCAATTTATGACAACGTTCACATCGTAAGAATCCTGAAAAATTAGTCAGTGAAACACACGTGCAGTTAAAGTATTAAGTTGTGCGAACAAGCATATAAATTTCAATTGTGTATACTCGCAAAGTTTTTGTTCGTTTGGTGCGAGTTAAACAACACAAGCGAGAACGCAGTAGTGCTAAGTTGCCGCAGGCATAGGAGCCCTAGATGGGATTCCGGCCTATTCATATAAAAGAAAAGGTAATATAAGAAAAATTCCAATTCGAAATGCAAGTCACCCTTCGAGTTTAACCTCAATCTAAAACTTGTCTGTTCTTTTGTTAAGAATTGTTTTTGGTGCCACCAGTATAGTGCAGTATACTCCACTAAACTAAAGTCGCATGGAACGAGATTTAGTTTGGGAGTCTCCCTAATTACTAATCGTCTATTCAAATCTTTGAGTTTCGTCGGACTGCGTTATTTATTAACGTCCAAGTGCTCACATTCTAAGTGTCGTCTTCAGACAGAAATCGCCAGGAGTAAGAACCTAGGCAACCCCATTCCAGGGCTACGTGAATCGCTAGATGAACTAGTGACTCCAAGTTGTGACACTGCAACATCTGGAGGCGTCAAAATGAGATAATTTCACCGGCATATCATCGGCCGTAACCTCACTTGCGACCTACCTCAATGTGCTTTCTGCAACGTCATTTATTGGTTAGGATGAAGCGCCTAATAATGTTATAAATTCTTCCTAACTTATATAAAGTCAGTGGTGCAGTATGCACATACATAAATTAATTTTATAAATTCAAATTTGAGAAAAGTTAAAAGTAAAGTTAAATTAGTAAATCTTAAAATGAAGTGTGAAGGAAAAAAGTAATTGAGCTGTAATTAATTATCGTTTGTCTTGAAAGAGTAAATCGTCGTGCTTTACTTATTAAATTTGATTTGAAGAAAATGTTTTAAAAAATTAATAGATAACGAAATTTAAAGAAGTAATTTAAAGAAAAAAAAACTATCAATGCATCCACAAAAGTAAAATTAAACGCAGTAAATATAACTCATAGCCTCTACAGCACCTACGCACGTTTGGAAGGCCTTTCATCGATGCAGCAGTACTGGAAATCGTAAGTCATTCTCCTTTTTATTAATTATATTTATTGCGTTATGCCTTTTGAAGAATAGTAAAGAAAATATTTTCAAAAATGAAGTCGTATTAAAAAAAAAAAAAAAAAAAGTAAATGATATGTACGAATAGCAAAATTAAAACTGCTACGACAATTTAAAATAGAACACAAATGTTTTCTCTAAATTAACATACACAAAAAAAAAATATTATAACTTCAAATCAATTAAAGTCAAACCGTGACATGTATAAAAGCTACATTTTTGAACATTACTGTGTTTAATTAAATTCAGCTATGCTTTCACGACATTTTTAAACTTTATTACGTGCAACTTCAAAAACACATTTTTATACTCTTGCAAGAGTATATTAACTATGTCGTGAAGTTTGCAACGCAGAGAAGGACACCTCCGACTATATAAAGTGTATATATTCTTGATCAGCACGTCGAGTCGAGTTCATATAGCCATGTCCGTCTATCTGTCTGTCTGTCTGTTTCAATGCGAACTACTCCCTGAGTTTTGAAGTTAACAAAAAAATTTAAACGCGGACAATTTTATTTTCCTTGCAGGCAGTTTATATGTAGAAACCAGCTTGATCGGAATATTATAGTATATAGCTGCCAAGCAACGATCGGTTAAAAATTAGGTTTTATTGCTTAAAAAATGTTCTGAGTTCAGAACAATCACCTCAATTTTTTGCATAATAATATTTTGGACCCCAATAAAGAAACACTGCAAATTTGGTGAAGTTCGGACAACTATAGGAACAATCGGACAAAAGTTTGGTTTTTGTTAGAAAAGCAGTTACGCGTTTTTATACATCTTTGACAATATTCCAAAGTTTCATAACCATCGGACACAAGGCCGTGGCGCCGCCCATGTAGAGAAAAGCTTAAAAACTCGATTTCTCTGTAAGCCGACGAGAAAGAAGATCGCAAAATGAAATGATTACATTGTATTCTTTAAAAAAAAAAATGTAGAAAATGACGAAAATTTGCTTTTCTTCTCAATGATTTGTGGTAATAAAATTGGTGGATCTGTGCAGCCTCATTTTAAGTTATTATAAATAATTATGTTCCAAGAAATAAACTTTATGGTTTCCCCGTTTAAGGGGGGGATAAGGTTAATTCGTTGAAAAAAAAGCACATTTTTGTAATTTTTATTAAGGAAAACGATAAGCATTTGTTCAGTTATTTGAATGGGAAGTTAATAAGTAATATCTTAAGCATATTTCCTGAAAATTTCATTAAAATTAAAAAAAGTTTGAGACGATGGCAGCAGTTTTAAATTAATGCCATTGAAAAAAGGTGTCTTGCGGTGACCACGATTACAAACTACTGAATCATCGCAAACTCAAGACAAAATAAATGATTTTAGCTGATGAAATTTGCAGTGTCCTGACGTCGAGGTTTTTAAAAAAAAAAAAATTTTTAATTTTTTTTTAGCATCTTGAAGTCGAAATATCGATTTTTGACAAAAAAATCAACCTTCAAGCTGCTGAAAAAAATACTTAAAACTAAAAAAAAAAAAAACCTCGACGTCAGGACCCGGCTAATTATGTCTAGAAAATGCCTGTAAAATTTCAAAAGAATCGGTTTGTTAGTTTTCGAGTGAGAGTGGTAACCGACTTTGCAAAAGCAAGTTGTGGGAAAATCAAATTAAACTTTTGCTCTACGCTATAAGCCGCATAGGAAGACTGAAACTGAAAACGCTCTATCTTCGTCAGTTTTCATCGGTTCAAGCTGAAATTTTTACGCGATATTCTCGAAACATTCTACTGTCATCCCATAAATTTTGGAAAAATCCAAAAAAAAAAAAATTAGAACATTTTTCATTAGGAATTAAGGAAATATTAACCTTAACGAAATCAGAATTATATTTTGGAAGATATGCGCACTCAAAGTTGACCTTTTTTTTCAACTTTCAATGACATACTCATTTTTTTGAAAATTCGGCATCTTTGAGTTGGAATAAAAACGAAATTATAACTCGAATCATTACCGAATTTATTTCTATTCTTAGGTAGCCATATTATAGTGTTATAATACTATAAATACCAAGTCTTTCGCATTTATAGTTCACTAGAGGAGGCTGTTTTTTGAACTATCTATTTTTGGGGTATTTTTCAACGTGGGTGGACAATTAAAAAAAACGTTAAAATACGTCTACCGCCAAATTTTGCAATTGTGTTTATTGAACATTCCTTAACCTATGTTCAAAATTTCAGCTGCCTTTATTTGCCTGTTTGGCTTTTAGAGCAAAAAAACGGCCGCAACCTCACACAAAAATTAGTGTAAAAGTCTCTGCCGCAGGTATAAGAAGAAGAATACACAGTAGGTAGATTCGCTGTTACAGTTTTAATATGTTAATAAAATGAACATATTTTGTTATTGGAAGCCACTAGTTATATTAATGAAGGCAGGTGGTTGTAAAATGGATCGGGGCGGTACAAAGGGGGGTAAAATGGCTCAATTTTCTTCATTTTGTATGGCAGGTGGCAGTTTCAGTAGTTCGATCTCAATGAAACTTTCAGACATTTGGTCTGGGTACCTTAAACTTCTAGTTATCTATCTCTAAAAAAAAAAAAAAAAGTTTTTCATACAACAAATCAAGATTTGTTAAATTTTCTTCTTCTTTTCGTATGGGGGCTACCAGTTTCAATAGTCCGATCATGCCGATTCCGACATATGAGTTGATCGCACAGAAAAGAAGACTCTGTGCAAAATTTCAGGTCGATAACTTCAAATTTGTGGGAGATATTGTATAAATACTGATAGACATGCAGACGGACAGACGGACATGGCAATATCAACTCGTCTTGTCATACTGATCAAGAATATATATATACTGTGTACAGTCGCAAATTTCTAAGTTTATAAAAAATGAAAAACTAGCCATTTTCTGACGCTAAAGCTGCACCGAAAACAAATTCTGACTTTGACAACCTACTACACCGCTCCCAGATATCGTAGCGTATTGAGCGGTTTAAATCCTAAGGAATTCTCTTTTAAATAAAACTTATTTCATGCAATTATCTTTATTTGTTCACAAGATATGATTTTTGCAATGGAAAAACTCAGAAGACCCCACTGTGCGTTGACGCTAAGTAGTGGACAACGACAAACACAATGTAACCACACTCTCTGACCTAACGGTGAATGCTTATGCCGAAAATAACAAAAACCAGAATTGTTGTTATATTTGGAGTAAACATGCCAGGTTAGTTGTTGTTCCATATGCGCCAGATGGTGAAAGTGACGATTGAAGAGGAATGCGAAAATTATAACTAAGCATGTTGTTGTTGTTAGTTTTTTTATGAATACAGACTATCATTCTATATTCTATTTCATTTTCTCGCTGGCTAAATCATATAAATATATAGTTTGTCTCTTTCTCATGTCTTTAACTCTTTCAGCCACGCTTTTATTGTGATGATAATATAAATGAAACAAATGGGTATTGGTTAAAAAACAAAAAAGTTTTCCATACAAAGGGTCAAGTTAAGCTATAAGTGGGCGTGGCCACGCCCACTTTTGATCAAAATAGTTTTCATTCCTCCCTAAGAGCATAACTGCAAAGTTTCAAGTCAATTGGTTAAAAAACAAAAAAGTTTTCCATACAACGGATCAATTTTCGCTATAAGTGGGCGTGGCTACGCCTGGCTACGCCCACTTTTGGTCAAAATAGTTTTCATTCCTCTCTAAGAACATAACTGTAAAGTTTCAAGTCAATTGGTTAAAAAACAAAAAAGTTTTCCATACAACGGGTAAATTTTCGCTATAAGTGGGCGTGGCTACGCGTGGTTACGCCCACTTTTGGTCAAAATAGATTTCATTCCTCCCTAAGAACATAACTTTAAAATTTCAAGTCAATTGGTTAAGAAACAAAAAAGTTTTCCATACAACGACGTGAATATGGCTTCTCTTCCTCTTCTTCATTTTGTATGGGAGCTACCAGTTCCAGATGTCCAATCTCAATGAAACTTTCAGGCATGTAGTCGGACCATGTAAAACTACTATGTTTAAAATTTCAGCACTCTATTGTACAAAACAAAAAAGTTTTCCATACAACGATTCAAGTTTTGTTCACTTTTCTTCTTCTTTTCGTATGGGAGCTACCTGTTCCAATAATCCGATCATGCTGGTTCCGACGAATGATTCATCGTAATAAATTCTAAGACTCTGTGCAAAGTTTCAGCTCGATAGCTTCAAAACTGAGGGACTAGTTTGCATACATACAGACAGACAGACAGACAGACAGACCGACAGACAGACAGACGGACATGGCTAAATCAACTCGTCTTGTCGTCCTGATCAAGAATATATATACTTTATATAGTCGGAAATTAATATTTCGATCTGTTACAAACTCCGTGACAAAGTTAATATACTATTTCACATAAGTGAAAAGTATAAAAAAAATTTTTCAAAAATTCAATTTAAGACTTTCGAGTTATAATGTGGTTAGTTTACTTACCACCATGACGGTAGGCATAAAAAATAAACAAAACAAAAATTTATATATGGTACATAATAAGCAAGATATATACATATATTTACAGCGAGAATGTATATTTAATTTATTGTTTATGAAAATCTGGATGTCAGAGCATGTCTTATTACTGCGAATACAAAGAAGTACTCTACACGTGCTGCATTGCCATATAGTACGTTCTGGACTATTTCTAAACTGCTTTCCAACCGCAGTTCTTTTGGAACTGACGTCTTGTTGCGATTTGTGGAGACTGACAATGAAGAAGACGATCCAGAGCTCTTGTTGCGCTCTTTGGTTCTGCCACAACAGTTTGGTTTGATGATGTACTCGTATTAGGCACGTGACTGTTTGAAGTACTGGCTACATATGACAAAGGTATGTCATCATCCGAACCAGATTCGTTATCACACCCTTGCTGCTCTGGGGGTATGACGCCGAGTATAATGACTGTTAGAGGTCCATCACTGTGTTTTTCATCTGGTTCCACACTACACACACTTTCACTATCTGAAGGAATGTCTTCTAGAATAGTATTGAAAATTTCACGATTTCTCAGCACACGCGGCATTGTGAAAAAGTAATACACGAAATGAAGAAAACAAATCCTGCTATAGCCACGGTGGTTAGTAAACTGACCACATTTTTATTTATGTTATATATCAAAGAATTTTGATGACAAAATTTTTTTTTTATTATAAATCAACTAATATAATTCTAAACAACAGAAAAATACAAAAATCGTAATTTATTAAACAATCTTACTTTTGTTATTGAATTTTAAAATGCTCCGTTACAAAAAAAGCACTGTACCACTTTTTCAAAGGTTTGTATAAAACTAACCTTTGCACCTGAGCGGCAAAAATTCGCAACACACTATCAACAATGACTTAAAAAAGAATAATAGTTTAACACAACTCCGATAGATGAAGTACAAATATATTTTAAACAACAATCAATATGTGGTTAGTACACTAACCACCCAACCTGAAAGAGTTAAATCAAGTTTCAAATCACACCCATGCTAAATAATACAGTAAGGAAGTAGTTTTACCTGGAAAGTTTTGCGGGAGTTTTGAAAATTGGCATCCATATGGATTTTGGGCTGCTCTTTCCGAATTTTCACTTTGCGACCTTCTATGACCGCCGCTCGAGCCGCTTTTTTGAAAAAATGGCGTCCAAAATCACTTTTTGCACCATATCTCAGTTTTGGCTCATTTTCATATTGACTATATTCAGACAATAGAAGCGAAAAATGTTCATGATGGATGATATTTGATTTTGATAAATGAAAATGCAGATGAAAGTTTTGCTTATAAAAATTTTTATTTTGAAAATTTTAGAATTTTATTTATATTGGCATGTTAGTAAAAATATAAAATTTTGATATAAACAATTAGAATATGTTTTAAAAGTCATTATTTTCATTAGATCTAAAAGTTTGCTGAAATAATTGAATATGAAATGTCCGTCCAGACTAAATATGAAAACGAAAATCAAAACAAAAGTCCACGCCGGTCAAGCAAATGAAACGTGGCAACATCTCAAAAGTAAACAAAAAACGAAAAATGTAAACAATTCCAGGCTGAGCGAGAAAAATATATACATTTCTCATTCTGTCTCTATCGCACAGTTTTCCGCTGTGACTAGGCGGCTAATTCGCAAAAACCGAAAGCTAAGCGTGAGAGGCCTTTGGTCTCTTGTTATATTTTAATACTCTTTGCGTATAGTAGCAAATTGTCCCACGAATATGGCCGAAAGCAGGTAGGTTCGGAATGCTTAGGCTGGCCTTCGTACAACCTATTGGAATTATTCGAGAACCGGTAATGGCAGTACTAAAAAAACTGCTGGGCAATTTCGTGTGTTTCTTCGTATGTTCCTCTTTGCCCTTCGCATCAACAATTGACAATTTTACATTTGATTCCTGTTCGTGGCCTTGTCACACAGTTATACCCCTTTTCCCGTCTCAACCATAAGCTTACTATTTTGCAAATGTAAATTGTATTGTTTTGCTACTTAATTTCTTATTATCCTGATACCATCATTATAAAATTCGAATTGTTTGCCTATCTTCAGACAACAAAAGCGAATAATTGTTAGTTGATATTAATATGTTAAAATGCTGATAATACTTTTGTTTGTAAAAAAAACAATTTTGCAATTTTTAAATTTTATTTATATTATTATATATTATATTAGTAAAAATATCATGAAAAATATAAAATTTGCATATTAATACTTATAATATGTTGAAAAACTCATTATTTTCATAAATTATAAAAATTTCTGAAATAATTGAATATAAAATGTCCGTCTGGACTTGCAAAATATAATAATAAAAATCAAAATCAAGACAAAAGTCCACGCCGCACAAGCAAATGAAACATGGCAACATCTCAAAAGTAAACAAAATGGGAAGACTGTCAACAATTCCTTGATTAGTGAATAAGATATACAGTCATATTACTGTCTCTGTCTTGCAAGATTTTCCCGCTGAACTTACTTGCGCGATTTTAAAAACCCGAAAGCTTAGCGTGAGAGGCCTTTGGTCTCTTGTTAAATTTTAATACTCTCTGGTCTTAAGTACGTTTCTTATTTTGAGTAACTTATGAATACGTTTTTGGAAGTAGAATTCTATAAATAAATAGAAAACATAAAAAAAATCATAATTTTATTTTACGTTGTTAAATTATTTAAAAAACTTTGTGAAAAATGAAATATATTAACAAAAACCAGTAAGGACGCTATCTTCAGCAAGGCTGAAGCTATAATACTTTTCACTTTGAGTCGCTATAAAAAAAACTCAATGAATAGTTTTCATGCATCCCTAACAACATAACTGTAATGTTTCAAGTCAATTTGTTAAAAAACAAAAAATTTTTCCATACAACGGTTCAAGTTTTGCAATAAGTGGGCGTAGCCATGCCCACATTTGGTCAAAATAGTTTTTATTCCTCCCTAAGAACATAACTATAAAGTTTCAAGTCAATTGGTTAAAAAACAAAAAAGTTTTCCATACAAAGGGTCAATTTTCGCTATAAAATAGTTTTCATTCCTCCCTAAGAGCATAACTGCAAAGTTTCAAGTCAATTGGTTAAAAAACAAAAAAGTTTTCCATACAACGGGTCAATTTTTGCTATAAGTAGGCGTGGCTACGCCCACTTTTGGTCAAAATAGTTTTCATTCCTCTCTAGGAACATAACTGTAAAGTTTTAAGTCAATTGGTTAAAAAACAAAAAAGTTTTCCATACAAAGGGTCAATTTTCGCTATAAAAGGGCGTGGCTACGCCCACTTTTCGTCAAAATAGTTTTCATTCCTCCCTAAGAACATAACTGTTAAGTTTCAAGTCAATTGATTAAAAAACCAAAAAGTTTTCCATACAAAGGGTCAAGTTAAGCTATAAGTGGGCGTGGCCATGCCCACTTTTGATCAAAATAGTTTTCATTCCTCCCTAAGAGCATAACTGCAAAGTTTCAAGTCAATTGGTTAAAAAACAAAAAAGTTTTCCATACAACGGGTCAATTTTCGCTATAAGTAGGCGTGGCTACGCCCATTTTTGGTTAAAATAGTTTTCATTCCTCCCTAAGAACATAACTGTAAAGTTTCAAGTCAATTGATTAAAAAACAAAAAAGTTTTCCATACAAAGGGTCAAGTTAAGCTATAAGTGGGCGTGGCCATGCCCACTTTTGATCAAAATAGTTTTCATTCCTCCCTAAGAGCATAACTGCAAAGTTTCAAGTCAATTGGTTGAAAAACAAAAAAGTTTTCCATACAACGGGTCAATTTTCGCTATAAGTAGGCGTGGCTACGCCCACTTTTCGTCAAAATAGTTTTCATTCCTCCCTAAGAACATAACTGTAAAGTTTCAAGTCAATTGATTAAAAAACCAAAAAGTTTTCCATACAAAGGGTCAAGTTAAGCTATAAGTGGGCGTGGCCATGCCCACTTTTGATCAAAATAGTTTTCATTCCTCCCTAAGAGCATAACTGCAAAGTTTCAAGTCAATTGGTTAAAAAACAAAAAAGTTTTCCATACAACGGGTCAATTTTCGCTATAAGTAGGCGTGGCTACGCCCACTTTTGGTTAAAATAGTTTTCATTCCTCCCTAAGAACATAACTGTAAAGTTTCAAGTCAATTGATTAAAAAACAAAAAAGTTTTCCATACAAAGGGTCAAGTTAAGCTATAAGTGGGCGTGGCTACGCATGGTTACGCCCACATTTGGTCAAAATAGATTTCAGTCCTCCCTAAGAACATAACTTTAAAATTTCAAGTCAATTGGTTAAGAAACAAAAAAGTTTTCCATACAACGACGTGAATATGGCTTCTCTTCCTCTTCTTCATTTTGTATGGGAGCTACCAGTTCCAGATGTCCAATCTCAATGAAACTTTCAGGCATGTAGTCGGACCATGTAAAACTACTATGTTTAAAATTTCAGCACTCTATTGTACAAAACAAAAAAGTTTTCCATACAACGATTCAAGTTTTGTTCACTTTTCTTCTTCTTTTCGTATGGGAGCTACCTGTTCCAATAATCCGATCATGCTGGTTCCGACGAATGATTCATCGTAATAAATTCTAAGACTCTGTGCAAAGTTTCAGCTCGATAGCTTCAAAACTGAGGGACTAGTTTGCATACATACAGACAGACAGACAGACGGACATGGCTAAATCAACTCGTCTTGTCGTCCTAATCAAGAATATATATACTTTATATAGTCGGAAATTAATATTTCGATCTGTTACAAACTCCGTGACAAAGTTAATATACTATTTCACATAAGTGAAAAGTATAAAAAATAGCACCACTTTTCAAAAATCGACTTAAAAATATAAAAACGATTAAAAAAGATAATTCACAATTAAAACTGAGGTGATTGCATTAGTTTAATATTAAGTTGCGTTCCCTTTATTGGCAAGAACGGCTGCGCAACGTCTTGGCATTGACTCAACCAAGTCCTGCCATTGTTTTAAAGGAATTTGGTTCCAGGACTGCTGAATTGATTTCCAAAGTGATTCGTTACTGGTTGGATAAGTTCCAGCAACTGCGTTTTTGATAGCTGCCCAAGGATTTTCGATGGGATTGAGATCTGGTGACTGCGCAGGCCACTGTAACATTTCTACCGAATTTCTTCTGAACCACTCCTTTGCTTTTTTGCTGGTGTGCTTGGGGTCGTTGTCTTGTAGGAAGACCCACTTAAGCGGCATCTCGTACTTTGCGGAAGGTAGCATCACTTTCTCCAAAATATCAACGTAAACATGTTGGTCCACTCCATAGTATAAAAAACAAGCCCATACCATTACGCTTGACCCTCCATGTTTGTTTTTGTCGTATATTTTGGATAAGTTCGCGTTTGCCCTTCATAGAGTGCAGTTGGAACTGCATTTCTATGAGACATCGTCAACTAATTGCATTATTGAATCTAACAACAAAATATCTCACACATTTTGTTTTTGTTTCTCGTCGTCGATCGCGTCCGCGTACATAAAAGTCCCGCAAAGTTCTCGCACATCTGGCGTTGCGCTTATTCGAATCCGAGTTTGGTAGTTTTTTCTTTTGTGCTTTGTTCGCGAAAGCAAAAACAATATCTACGGTCGCCCAACACTTTGTAAGTGCCGTGCATCTGGCATCTTTTGCTACTGCAATTGTTAGTGTCTTCAATTTAAGTGTAATTGTTGAATATTGTCTTAAATATTTAATATTTGCACTTCAATTGTAATTTTGTAACTTGCTGTGTTAGGGTACACCAGCAAGTTACCATCATGCCAAATATGGACTTTGATTCCGAAGAAACCGACACAGCATCTAACGCATCTGATGACGTTCCAACATGCGCCTGGCAAAGACCTCCTCGCAAAAGAAATGCGAATGTGTCGCCAAAAATCACCCGCAAGCAGTCAAAAAGCTCAGCTCCGACAGCTGTTGTTCAAGAGATGCTCTCTCACCTGCCATCGTCATCAAACAACCCGCACCTGATCAGCAGTAATCGCTTTCAACCTCTGTCAGACATTCTGGAGGCAGCAATTGAGAAAAACGCATCGCAAAACAATGTAGAGGAAACTAACGCACGTAAACCACCACCGATAAGTATTTCCTATGTCACTAACATAAATCTCTTATGGAAAGACCTTGACAAGATTGTTAGTCCCGACGATTATGAGACGAAGTCTTACAAAGACTGCATCCGCATATTTTGTAAGAATGCTGACACACTTCGAACAATCGTTAAGAAGCTCGATGAACTTAAAGTAGAATTTCACCACTACCAACTCCATGAACAACGTGCGTTCAAAGTTGTTATCAAAGGCATTCATAGCTCTACTCCTCAAGACGCAATTAAAAACCAACTTGCCAGTTTTGGACATGTCCGATAATCTATATAAAAGATGGAAAGAAAATGGATATGTTCTTTGTGTATCTGGAACCGAAAACTAACAATAAGGCTGTGTTTGACTTAAAAACTAATTGTAGACAAAGGGTGACTATTGAGCCGCAGCGCAAGTTTGATGACCTCGTGCAGTGCCATCGCTGTCAGGATTTCGGTCATACTAAGAGGTACTGCCACAAAAAGTTTACATGCGTTAAGTGCGGTGATAAGCATGCTTCAACCGACTGTATCAAGAGTGCTGACCAACCTGACACTTGTGTGAAATGTAACAGCGATCACACTGCCAATTTTAAAGGATGCCAAGTTTACCAGCAATTTAAAAAGAAGAACAAACCTAATGTGCGCTTTGTTCGTAGCGAGGCAGTCAAAACTACCGCTCATAGACAGAACTTTGCTCCACCGATTTCTGCCACCGCCAACAATGTCAATTCTCTGCCTTTTTCGTACGCAGATGCAGCTAGAGGAAATAATCGATCGTTTCGTCAGCAGAATCAACGCCCAAACACTGACAATTCCCACACCACTGACGCACCGAGCGTAAATTCCAATTTAGAGAACAAACTTGAAAGTTTGCTCGGAAGATTCGATCAATTTTTCGCGATGCAAAAAGACTTGCTCGAAATGCAGAAGCAGATGCTGCAACCAGAGAGTATTAAAATATAACAAGAGACCGAAGGCCTCTCACGCTAAGCTTTCAAAATGAAATCAGCCGCAACTGATGGCGGAAAATTCTTGCCAGACAGAGGCAGCAAAACAGATGTATATCTGGCTCGCTCTAACAACAACGGACAGACACTTTCTACACCACGGGAATTAAGTTGAAATTATGAATGAAGTTCCAGCTCCGTTGCCAAATTTCATAAACAACTTTTGTTTACGAAAAGTGTTGGCAAAGATGAACGATAAAAAACGATCCTTCTTGTGTTCAATGAAAGTGTGAACAACAGAAGAAGTAGGGCGGGCATGTACATATTGTGAGTTTTGATTTTAAGAATGAAAATAAAATAATTGGACTGATCAAGTGCCGTCGGCTTAATATGTATATGTATTTAGTTATTCATGCTTATTGCGAATAAATTACATTTTAATAAACTAAATAATTTGTCAAATTTGATTCTGGATACCAGGCAAACATAAATGTCAGGAAGGAAAATAATATCAAAAAGCCAAAGAAATAACAAGTAACACGCAAAATATAAAAAAATCATAGCAAAAGCAAGTTACCCACACACACTTACTCCCTCCCTTTGTTGTCGCTGTGATCACACACAAAGCAAGGCATCAATGCAAGTGTTGGCAAAGGGTGAAGTGGAGTATATAAATGTATACGCATTGTCATTGTTGTTGCTGAAATTTTTGCGACATTCGAAAATCAAAGCAATGAGAGAGGGTGAAGTGTTGCATATAAATGTGAGCATATTGTATTTGTTGGGACTGTGATCGCATACATACCAGGACAACACATGCATATGTTGACAAATGTTGTGAATAGCCTAAAATGTGCACAATTTTCTTTGCTTTCGTTCCTTTTTTGCTCTCTTCGTCCTTCGCATCCACACAAACTGCGCGTTGCATGTGTGCCTCTTCGCCCTTCTGATCGATAAGTATTGACAACACACAGTCTTGTGTATTTCTTCGTGAGACCTCTTCGCCCTTCGCATAGACATATTGACACTTGCATACATTTCATTCTTATGCGTGGTCATGTCACACACATGTACCCCTTTACACGTCTGAACCATAAGCTTACAATTTAGCAAATGTAAAATGTATTGTTCTGCTACTTAGTTTCATGTGATCCTGTTACCATCAGTATAAAATTCGAATTGTTTGCCTATATTCAGACTATAGAAGCGAAAAATAATCATGATGGATGATATTTGATTTTGATAAATGAAAATGCAAATGAAAGTTTTGCTTATAAAAATTTTTATTTTAAAAATGTTAGAATTTTATTTATATTGGCATGTTAGTAAAAATATGAGGAAAAATATAAAATTTTGATATAAACAATTATAATATGTTTAAAAAGTCATTATTTTCATTAGATCTAAAAATTTGCTGAAATAATTGAATATGAAATGTCCGTCCGGATTTACAAAATATAAAAATCAAAATCAAGACAAGAGTCCACGGCGCACAAGCGAATGAAACGTGGCAACATCTGAAAAGTAAACAAAAAACGAAAAATGTAAACAATTCCAGGCTGAACGAGTCAAATATATACATTTCTCATTCCGTCTCTGTCGCACAGTTTTCCGCTGTGACTTGGCGGCTAATTCGCAAAAACCGAAAGCTTAGCGTGAGAGGCCTTCGGTCTCTTGTTATATTTTAATACTCTCTGGTACAGTATACTTAAAAGCTTTCTTCAGAATAGAACCTTCGCAGTTTCTGTTGGCGAGGACTGCTCAATCATCAGGCCTATTAATGCTGGAGTTCCGCAAGGGAGCGTGCTCGGGCCAGTGTTATTTACTCTGTATACCAGCGACATGCCATCTCATAATTCTGACCAAGTGTCTGTGGCAACGTATGCTGATGACACTGCCATTCTAGCCTCCTCTAGATGCCCTGTACAAGCAGCCCAACTTCTCCAGAGCTGCTTAGACGACATCGCCATCTGGTCAAAACGCTGGAATATCTTAATAAACTCGCAGAAGTCAGCGAATGTCGTGTTTGCGCTAAGACAAAATAATTGTCCTGATGTGTACTTTAATGTTAACATCCTCCCTAAACGCAGCAATCACTGCTATCTAGGCATGCACTTAGATAGGAAAATGACATGGGGAACTCATATCAACAAAACTTATACAAAATGTTTGTCGAAGGTTAAGAAACTAAATTGGCTGTTAAACCCAAAAAGCAAACTTGCTTTAAGCAACAAAACTTTAATTTATAAAGCTGTAATCGAGCCTTCATGGTCGTATGGCATTCAGCTATGTGGAACTGCAGCTGCATCCAACATCAAGAAAATCCAGGTCTTTCAAAACAAAACACTCAGACTATTGACTGGTGCCCCCTGGTACATCCGCAACAAGTCTCTACACAGAGATCTGAACATTCACTTTGTTGGTGACCAAATAAACAAACACAGCAGCAGGTACTGTGAAAGGTTGACAATACATCCCAATTCTCTTGCCAGGACATTAGCTTCTCACAATCCAAGAAAAAGGCTAAAAAGGATTCATCCGAGCGAGTTAAAGAAACGGTCAATTTAAGTCTGTCCTTAATGTTTAATGTTATTATAGTATAGTATATTCGACATATGCCTCGTTTATGCGACAGCTAAAGCGCTTTAACTCAATGCGCACTAACTAAAAACGCAGTGTTTATGCGAGAACCTTAAAGCGCATTAGCTTAATGTGCTTTAAAAGCTGTCATGATGAACAGCTGATCAAAACAAAACAAACCAGTAAGGATTGGAGTCGACAGTACTCGACTCCGACATACCCTGTACCTTCAATTTGTACCAACTGTTTGAAGGCGTTGCCCCACCCACTTTTTAATTGAAACAGACTTCATTTTCATTCAATATCATATATACCAATTTTTACTCTTTTAGACCAATTCGTTCAAGAGATATAACGGCATTCTACCATGGCTATATGTGGGCGTGGTCACGCCCATTTCACAATTGAATCTTGTTATACTCCATCCCAATATCATATATGCAAAGTTTCATTCTTGTAGGTTTTATGGTTCTTGAGATATAAGCGTTTCAAATTATTACTATATATGGGCGTGGCTACGCCCATTTTTTAATGTATCTTCTTGGGGCTTGAGTCAGCTATATACACTCCAAATTTGGTGTGCCTATCTCTAAAGATAGAAAGTTTTTTCCCGAGGTTGCTCCAGTCATTTGCCCCTCACCCCTAAACTAAGTCAAAAAAGGGGGAAACAAAATAAACTTGATCTGCTGAAGGAATAACAGAATCGAACTGCGAAGAGCTTTTGGTCCTATCTATTATAGTTTCCGAGATCGACGCGTTCATACAGACGGACGGACAGACGGACGGACGGACAGACGGACATGGCTCGACTTCTCTTTCGATACTGATCAAGAATATATATACTTTGTATAGTCGGAAATGTCTTCTTTAAGGTGTTACATACATTGTCGATGCGCACAAAACTAATATACCCTTGTACCATAAGGTACAGGGTATAAAAAGTGTTGCTATAAGAAAACAATTGAATAATGTTATTTTACAAGAATAACGTTATATGTAAAAATCACATATATTGAATAAAATATGAATTGATAGTCTCAATATTAGTTTTTAGAAATGTTTAAACATTTTTTTTTGCAATATAATAGAAAAACGGAGCTAAAAAAAAAATTTACAATAAAAACCAGTAAGGGCGGTATAGTCGAGTATACTCGACAATATAATACCCTGCACACATGGTAGGCGGTGCCACACCCTCAATCTACAAAAACATATTGATCTGACGTCGCCTTTTCAAATAGTGTTCAAAATACAAAGAAAATCGGTCAAAAAATGTGGATTTCACGAAAAATTTAAGTTTGTCGGTCTCTGAGGGGTAGCCATCAAAGAGAGGGGAAATTTGTGGTATGCAGTTTTTAAGATGTATTATCACTGAGCTTGAATACAAAATTTGAGGTTCATACCTTTGTTAGTTTTGGAGATATAGCAATTTAGAGAAAATTACTGGGGGAGGGAAATGAATATGAGGGGGGGATTTTGTGGTATGCAGTTTTGTAGAGCCACTCATACTGAGTCTACATACCGACTTTCGTGTTTCTATCTCTTTGGATGTTTGAGTTATAGTGATTTAAAAAAGTGGGTAGGGCTGGATGGGCGGGAAGGAGTGGGCGTGGCACAAAAAAAAAAATAAACTTGATCTGCTGCCAAGCATCACGAGTCTACCCTCCAAATTTCAAGTCTCTAGCTCTTACAGTTTCCGAGATCCATTGGTGAATACAGACGGACGGACGGACGGACGGACATGGCTCAATCAATTTCTCTTGTCGTCCTGATCAAGAATATATATACTTTATGGGGTCCCCCTCCCTTCCTTCTGTGCGTTACATACATTTCGTTCAAACAAACTTAATATACCCTGACACACTGTATGTGCAGGGTATAAAAATCACATATATTGAATAAAATATGAATTGATAGTCTCAATATTAGTTTTTAGAAATGTTTAAAATTTTTTTTCGCAATAAAATAGAAAAACAGAGCTAAAAAAAAAATTTACAATTAAAAAAATTATATTAATTCATCAATATAGCATCACTGACCACTTGACACATTCGGTACCAGCTGATTTTTAATGCGCATTAACGAATGTCGCGTTTATGCGATACTCTTAAAACGGTTTAACTCTGTTAGGTCGCTTTTAAAAAGCTCTCTACGCTAATGCGCATTAAGGCGTTTATGCATGCGTTTTTAATTAGTGCGCATTGAGTTAAAGCGCTTTAAGGCTCTCGCATAAACGAGGTAATAGTCACCTTTTTTGTCTAATTCTTTTCTTTGTAATGTTGACGTTTAACAATTTATAGCTTTAGGTAGGCTGATTATTGTTACATGTGTGAGACATTAATAAAGATTTTAATTTAAAAAAATATTTTGGATAATGTTCGGCTTTTGGAGGACGTGTGACGTACGATCGAAAACCTTTGCCACCATACAAAACTATTTACTCTCGTCTGTCCATAAAACATTCCTCCATTTTCCGACTGCCCAATTAGCACTTTCTTTTGCGAACTTCATACGCCTGGCAATATGTGTTCCGTTCAAAAGAAGGACTTTTCTTGGGCTGCATGCTTTCAAGTTATGTCGCCTGAGACATGTGCTAACTGTTTGTACTGTATAAATTTATGTAACGCACAGAAGGAGGGCCGGGGGATCCCATAAAGTATATATATTCTTGATCAGGATGACAAGAGAAATCGATTGAGCCCTGTCCGTCTGTCCTTCCGTCCGTCCGTCTGTATTCACCAATGGTTCTCGGAAACTGTAAAAGCTAGAGACTTGAAATTTGGAGGGTAGACTCGTGATGCTTGGCACTACATCAAGTTTGAACGGTTTTATGCCACGCCCACTCCTTCCCGCCCAACCAGCACCACCCACTTTTTTAAAACGTTATAACTCGAACAACCGAAAAGATAGAAACATGAAAGTTGGTATTTAGACTCAACATGAAGAGCTCTACAAAACTGCTTACCACAATTTTTCCCCCTCCCCTTGATTTCCCCTCACCCAGTTGTTTTCTATAAAAAGCAGTATCTCCAAAACTAATAAAGGTATAAACATGAAATTGTGTATACAAGCTCAGTAGACATATATCTTTAAAACTGCATACCACTAAATTCCCTTCTGTTCGAGAGTTACCCCTCAGTGACCAACAAACTCAAATTTTTCGTAAATTCCACTTTTTTTGACCAATTTACTTGATATTTTGAACACTATTTGATCGGGCGATGTCAAATCAACATTTTTTTTGTAGATTTAGGGTGTTGCACCACCTACTGTGTGTGCAGGTTATTATATTGAAGAGTATACTCGACTATAGCGTCCTTACTGGTTTCATGTATGCTTATATGTGTGTGTGTGTTTATGTTTGATTATTTGTGTAAACGACCCAGTAGGATATTTTTGAACTCCTTGCCAAAGAAGGCTTTCCATAGTGCCTTCCCAGTGAGAAAATGGGAATACCTTGACGAAGAAGGCTTTCTATAAAGCCTTTTTTTAAAGCAAAGGTGAACCGTTTGCCCTGGAAGGTGACTTGAAACAAGCTTGGAAGGATTTTGACGTCATCAAGTTTTACCTAAATTGAATCAAACCCTTATCAAACACCTATTTTAATGACGAACTATCAGCACCTTCCCTGCAGCTTGTTTAGCAGCGAGATTGGAAGGGCAGCCTGATTTTGGAAGGTTTTAGAAGCGAGATGAGAAGGAGTCTCCGAAGTCTGAAAGACACGAAGTTAGACTCGGTATTCGGAAAATATTGTTGAAAACCAGATCATTCTCTACGGCTTTTTTTAGAAGCTAGAAGTGAAGGGCCACCTGATTTTGGAAGGTTTGAGAAGCGAGATGGGAAGAAGTAGCCGATGACTGAAAGACACGAAGTTAGACTCGATATTCGGAATTTTTATTTACAACCAAAACATTCCACAACCCTTCATTTAGAAGCGAGAAGGGAAGGGCCACCTGATTTTGGAAGGTTTGAGAAGCGAGATGGGAAGAAGTAGCCGATGACTGAAAGACACGAAGTTAGACTCGATATTCGGAATTTTTATTTACAACCAAAACATTCCACAACCCTTCATTTAGAAGCGAGAAGGGAAGGGCCACCTGATTTTGGAAGGTTTGAGAAGCGAGATGGGAAGGAGTAGCCGATGATGTAAAACACAAAGTAACTTTGTTTTTCGGCTTAAGTTTTTAGGAAACTAAAATATTATTTTCTAGCAAAATAAAAAAAATTGTAGTTTATATAATATTGAATTTACAAAGCTTCAATGATACCTATAGTCAAGTTGGTTGAATGACGGCTTTCAATCCAACGACGCTAGATTCGAATCCCACTAAGGCCAGTGTATATTTCATAAAATTAATTTGTAGTTTTAAATTTAAAAGTAAAAAAACAAAGAGTTAGATGAAGACAGAATAGAATTAGTATTGCAATGGTACTAAAAATGACTGAGGAATATTCCGCTGGTTCTCCCTCCGCACATCCTCATTTTTTGACTATTTTTTATTTTTGTATTCTTCCTCGAGAGGGATTTGAACCCTCGACGTCTGGCTGATAACAAAGCACGCTGTTAGTTAACATATTAACAGAATTTTATTTAAATAACAGTACAGATTTCGAACAGTACACCATGTATGAAAAAACTTAAATGTTCGTTCGCACTTCGTGTTACAACAAAGACCTTCCCAATAACATTTTCGGGAAACGAAGCTAGCATGCTTTAGGCCTTCAAAAAGCGGCCACCCCTCTGTAAAAGGAAATTAGACAGGTAAGGTTTGGGCAAGCCCTGAAACATTCCAAAAAAGTCTTACAGAACGCGTTGTGAAGCGGTTCAATTTCCTTCTGGGGATTTCTTTGCACTATAATCATGCATAAATCACATTATATAGTGTACAAATAGATTACTTATAATTTAATAACATTTATCGATTTGTTTTTTTTCAGGTCACTTAGATGGTCCAAAGTATTTTGCACCCCATTTGGGTCCAAAAAAATATTTACAGTCTCGACACTGTTGCGTCAAAGGATGTAATTCAATGAATTCACTGGATACATTGCATATTTTTCCTAAGGACGAGGAACTTTCCCAGCATTGGAAAGGCATCCTCGTTATTAAAGAAGAATTTAAAAATAATAAAAATCGGTACATATGCAACAAACATATGATTAGTACTGATGTTCTTATTAAAATAATAAATAATACACTATTGGGATGGGAAGTTTGCACTGAAGAAATGCAACAGGGAGATGAATTGAACAAATTCAGCAATACAGCAATGCAATCCAACAGCATTGCACAAATGCCGAAAAATGACACTGAACAAGTGTCTAATAGCATTGAACAAATGCAAAGTATCAACATTGAAGAATTGCAATTTATTAACATTGAAGAAATGTCAAATAACATTGAAGAGGTGCAGAACATCAGCATTGAACAAATGCAGAACATAGACATTGAACAAATGCAAGTTGAAGAACTTCAAGTAGAAAATGAAGATCCTCATGCTTTCACAATAACAAGTGTGCAAGACACATCAGGATACGCTATAGCTGACATTGAAGAACTGTCAAATGGACTTGTAACAAAACTTGTAAGATATGTCACACAAACAGATAAGAGTAGATAAACAGAGATGACTCTTAGAAACATCCATACTATAGTATCACTTGAGAACATGCAAAAAGACATTCCTTTCGAGTACATGAAACCTTCCGTGTTTCTCGAAAAAAGTTCTCAAACTCCTGAGCTTTCTTGCCCTAATTGTTTCAAGTTCTGCAGAAATGAAGACATATATAAGAAAAAATATTATAATGTCCTTAAAGAAAATGAGAAATTAAAAGAAGAATTGAGAATTGAAAGATCCCAAAAAGAGAGCCTCAGAGATGAAGTCGAAAATACAAAGACTCAGTTGACATCACGCATTGAAAAAATGTATACAGAAACTGTCTCATTAGATCCTACTCTAAATGACAGTACAAAGGCAACAATTGGAATGCTGTCCAAGAATCAGCAGCCACACAAGTATTCAGACTTAGAAAGGAATGTTGAATTAAACATTCATTATAGATCACGAAACAGGAACAGTATGGGTTTACCTTTTCCTCATCAATCTAGGTTGGATTCTTGGAGATCAGTGAAGAGAGTATTGCCTGGTATAAGCCAAGTTGCGTTGTGTCAGTTGTCAGCATTGATCAAAACATTGTCTGCAAAAGACAAGAACTGTGTATTGGTAATAGATGAAATACATGGAAGGTCTGAATTGCAGTACAATACAATAACTGATTGATGGCTGTATAGACTATGCCAATGGAGACAGAAGCGAAAAATTATCAGAGTCGTTTCTGTTTGTACAAGTGAAAAGACTAATTCATCCTTTCACGTTCATACTGTCATAATATTGTTTGGGATCATCAATGATTGTTTCCAAGGCAGATGTATTGATACAAGAAACTATAAGACAATAGCACGATGTTGGACTAAGAGTTCGAGCAATTGACATAGATTTAAAGATCATCAACTTATGCAACCAAATGGGTGATAAAACTGTTCGATATGCTTAAAAATTTGCGTAATGCCTTCATTAAAAGAGACATAGAGACTCCCGAAGAATTAGCCAAATGGTATGTGATTGAGAATGCGTACGAAGTTCATTCAAAATCAATAACAACAAAATTAATGCCAAAACTTTCATTGAATAAATACATCCAGAAAACTTTCAGAAAATGAGAGTGAAATTGGCAGTTCAGGTAATTTCACAATCAGTATCTTTTGGAATAAAATTTTGCTATGACAATAACTTGTTAACAGAGCAAAATATGTCATTTGCCATGGCTACAGTCAAGTTACTCGAAGCATTCAATGATGCTTTTGACTTACTGAACTGTGGATCGTGTATAAAAGGCGTAAAGGTTCCCTTAAGCAGGAATAATGATGTAAATTGATATCTTTAAAGACCCAGAGATTAAATATATATTCTTAACACGCTTCAATCAAGATAGCCTTGAAAACTATTTTGCCGTGTTAAGATCAAACCTGGGCTCGAATACAAACCCATCTGCAAGAGAAATGCAGTTCTTATTAGCTCGTTTGTATTCGATGGAGGTCGTTGCTCAACCAATTAACTCTGGCACAAATTATGAGCCAGTTGACAATGATAATATTGATGAAATTATTCAAGATTACGATGAGAGTTCGAATGGCAAAGAAAAAGATACTTTGCGTAAGAACGAGGAAGATTCTTCTCAAGAAGAAGATCTTTCAAGCGATGAAGAAGATGCTACTGTAGAACAGGAAACTGTGCAAAAGCAAGAAGCCACAAATCCTGCAGTAATGGTTTCTAGAAGGTAGGTTGATGGCCTAGTCAATTCTTGTCAATTTTGAGGGATTGCAAATCAGCAATCAGAGCAAATGATTGCTGTGAGAAACTTTAGCGAAAGAGTGTTGCTATTGCAAAATCCCAGCGATGAATTTTATAATGTATGCAATATACACTATAATGTATTTGCAAAACATTTAAACCCACACCAAACACATATATGTGAAAACATAATGAAAGAGGCTATTAGAGAAAGTACTAAAAAATATTCAATGTGGTTCAACGAAAGTAACCCATGCTGTGAGCATAGAAAAATAATATTAAATAAATTGATAGTCCTTCTTTTGAGAAAAAGTTGCCAAAGATCTATTCACTTGCAGCTAAAAAGATGCGCATAATAAATCATTGAGTATACTTTGTGTATCCTTAATAAAAGCAATATTGCGATCTTTTATTTTGTTTTTTTTTTTTTTTTTTTTTTTCTTTGTTTACCTTTTTTTTTTTTTAAGAAATATATGAATTTAAAATCAAGTGAATGTTTTTTTATTTAATTGTTGGTTTCTTTTTATTTTTGAAATGTTTCATTTGCTGTTCTTGACTTTTTCGTTGTTAACTTCTTCTATTTGCCGTTTCAGATTGTTGTTGGTAAAAAACTTTGAAATTAAGTTCGATAAGTTAATACAACAACATTATAATGTTTTTAATTAACTCGAAGTATGGCAAAAATCAAGATGTTTAAAATGCACTAAAATGTATAGTTGTATATTAGTAAGAATCGTAGGGAACATATGGCCGAATTACATTGAAATTATAAATTGAAAGTACATATAGTTGATGTAAAATGTAGCACAAATGTTAAATCTTTGACTTGTTTTAGTTATTATTTACAATTTTGTGAAGCGAAAGGGAATTAACATTATATTAACATGTAACCGATAATATCTGACCGATTTGTGAAAATGTACGTTTTTAGTATTAGTGCTTATCGATCAGTGCTGAAAATGCCTTCGTTTTTTTATTTATTTATTTATTTAATAACAAATATCTGTTATTTAAGTAAAAGTTATTTCAAAATACAAAAAAAAAATTTATAAAAAAAAAAATAAAATATAATAAAATAATATATATCAATAAAATATTAAAATAATATAAAAAATACAAAATAAATATAAAATTGGAAAAAAAAACTTCATTAATGGAGAAGAGAAAAAAAAGCAAAATAATAATATAATATAAAGAAAAATACATATAATATAACAAATACAAAATAATTGATTAAAAAAAAAAGCTTCATTAATGAGAAGATAAAAAAAAAGCAAAATGATAAATTAATTCTAAGAAGTCTCTGACCCGGTGAGGGAAATTTATTTGCATAATGCAGACTGTGCCCCTGCTCACAGCCATTTGTGGTCAGAGACTTAAATTCTAAAGAGAGCCGATGTACGTTCTCAGTTCCATGTTTGAGTTACGTGTCGTGAGAGAAATTTCAGGTGAGAGAACGTGACAAAGATTATTATAATTAGTACATAATACACGAAACGGATCATGAAGTGCATAGTTAGTTGTGCATCTATGCAAAGTTAAAGGGACATAGTTTCTGGTAGTACGTCGTGGTACAGTAAAAAAAATCCTATTGAGTAGGTCTGAAGAGTCAATTAAACCAACAACAAGCTTATGAAGAAAAACAGTCCCTAAAACAATACTGCGTTGGGACAGAGATGGAAGGTCAATGAGAAGGAGCCTGTCATGGTATGCCGGTAGTCTGACATTACGATTCCAATTCAGGCCACGAAGCGCAAAGAGGAGAAATTGCTTCTGAACTGATTCAATGCGATCTTGATATTTCTTGTATTGTGGAGACCATACGCAACAGCAGTATTCGAGAAGAGGACGTACAAGTGACGTGAAAAGCAGTTTGGTGATAGAAGGGTCATTGAATTCTTTAGACCAGCGCGCTGCTGCAGCGTTTATTGAATCAAAACATACCTTTCGCCTTATTAACGATAGTAGAGATATGTTGGATGAAACAGAGTTTAGGATCGAAAAGAACACCTAGGTCGTTAAAAAGTGAGACACGTTCTAATTGGACGTTATCAATCGAGTAAGTAAACAAATGAGGTTTACTACGATGAAAAGTCATAAACTTACATTTAGAACAATTGAGCAAAAGCAAATTCAGCAAACACCAAGACAGTAGTGAGTTCAGATCAGCCTGTAATAGGTCATGACAGGTAGGCTCATTATAAGAAAGACACAATTTAACATCATCGGCGTACATAAGTACCCGAGAGTATGAAATCGATGAGGGGAGATCATTAATGAAAAGAATGAACAAAAGAGGACCAATATGACTGCCTTGGGGGACACCAGAAGAAACTTGAATAAGATCGGACCTAGAAGATTTAAACAAGACCCGCTGAGTTCTATCTGTTAAATACGACTTAATCCAAAGAAGAAGACTCGTCGGAAAACCCATTAGATTCAATTTGAACAAGAGCAGATTGTGGTTAACCGAGTCAAAAGCTTTACTAAAGTCAGTATAAATGACATCGGTTTGAGAGTGTTTCACAAAACCATGATTAACTAAGCAAGTAAATTCTAGAAGATTAGTACAAGCTGATCTCTTTTTTAAAAACCCATGCTGAGAAGGTGCCAAAATTGATCTACAAAAGTGTTGCATGCTTGCAATAATAATTTTCTCAAAGAGCTTTGGAATCGCTGATAGTTTAGCTATGCCTCAATAATTGGTGACATCTGACTTATTTCCTTTTTTATGCAGAGGAATAATAAATGATTCCTTCCAAATAGAGGGAAATGAAGAAGTGAGAAGTGATAGCTTAAAAAGCTTCAATAAAGGCTTGCACAGAGAATTTGCACACCCTATAAGCACACAGCTAGGAACATTATCAGGACCTGGAGAAAAAGAATTTTTTAGAGCAAGCAAATTATTTAGAACATAATCTTCAGTCAATACAGGAGAAACAAAGCCATTGATTGAATTAATCGGATATGGATATGAGGAACCCGAAAATGTTGTTGAAGAATATGTCGTTTGGAAGAAACTAGCGAAAAGATTTGCAACTCCAGAATCATCACAAGCCTTAACTCCATCAAGAAAAAATGACAAAGGGTATAAATCCGTTCTGCGCTTTGAATTGACAAATCTATAAAATGTTTTAGGGTCACGCGAGAATTGACTTTTACATCGACTCAGGTAATTATTATAACAGATATTATTAAGTGAAAGAAAATTAGATCGAGCAATGAATGATTGAGTATCTGGAAAAGTCAGACAACGAACCCGAAAATTTAAATTTTTTGTAGAGTCTAGACTTTATATTTTTTAGGTTCGACAACTGGCGAGAAAACCACGGCGGTTTTAGAGACATCGAAGGTGAGGTACAAGCTGGGACACACGTATTCAGAGTACCATATATTGACTCATAAAAGAAGGTGGTGGCATATGATATGTCATTACAACCATATAAAATAGACCAGTCAATCTGATCAATTAACGAATTTAGTCGATCAAAATTAGTTTAACGAAAACAAAGACGACGCCGAGGAGAGGTGTTAGGCGAGATGGAGGAACGAAAGGGAAGAGAAAGGATAATTTCCAACGTAGGGTGAAAAGAATCTTCCGGCACTGATAGAGGGTCACATCGAGATACAACTATGCCATTCGAATCGTTTGCCAATACAAGATCAAGAGTTCTGTTAATTGAGTTCACGACCGAATTTTTCTGAAATAAAGGAATATCCAGGAGATTATCAAGAAATTCAGGATCTCCGGAAGGTACTAAAAAATTTGGGTTATCGAAATAAGACCAAGAAATATGGGGAAGGTTAAAATCACCAAGAACGATATGAAAATCACGATCATGTGTAAGATCACAGGTCAGTTTTATAGCGTCAGAGTGCTTCATATAGACCTATTGTCCAGAACCAGGTGGAATATATGAACACGTAACAAACACAGCCATCTGAGCCAAAGTAATCTTAACACAGATAAATTCAATATCGTCGGCTATATTCAATTGAACAAGATCAGAACGAAGGGATAAATCTATTGCAATGAGAACCCCTCCCCCCCGGCGAGAAGGACGGTCCCGTCTGTAACAAACGAATTTATTACATAACACTTAGAATAGTTGGATTTAGCCAGGTTTCAGAAAAGATGATAATATCCACATCGAAAAAAAAACTGTCCCTATGTAAACTGCTTAGCTTCGACAAAAGACCCCTTACATTTTGATAAACAAAAGTAAGGCGTTCAGAACCCAGACCTAGTTTTTTGGGGCCGTAATTGAAGTGGACAATGACGAGCCAGTAACTGAAACCGTAGGACTGGACCTTTTTTTTGGCTTGAACTCATGGACGATCATGTGAGCAGGCCAAAATGATGGGTTACACACTAGGCTGAATGCATCATTCGGTACAGTCAATTTGAATGATGCAATCTCTCTCGGCTGAGAGAAGGAGAACTTGTGAATTTGAGCCTCGAGTATCGTCTTGGATCTCAGACATTCGCTAATAGCATCACAAGTTGTGTTAGCGGACAGTTGAGAAATAAAAATATGTCTTCGAGGAGCAACAACAATAAGGGGTTGATATTAACAGTGGGTTGCATTAATGCAAACACTGTTTCAGAGGTGGATCTCACAGTATGTGATGACGAAAGTGAGGAGGAAGGTATAGGCGGTGAAAGTGTGGGTGCAGGAGTGGGAGGTTCCTGTACCGGAGAAGTCGGAGGGCGAGATAAAATCTTCGCCTTCGACTTCTTACGTTTGGAGGATGGAGAGGAATAGTCTTGGATCGCGTGACGGCAACGACAGACTGACATCCTTCATTGGGTGGAATTAATTCCACCGATGAGGTAGTAGGTGGTTCGGGGATAGGGTGAGGTGGGGTGATAAGGGAATTGACGGGAGCCAGAGGAGGAGGAAGTGAGAGCTGAGGAAGAGCAAGATTGGAAAAGGGAGACGGCGATAAGGATAATAAAGGCGATTCAAAGTCGTAATTCCCAAGTAAATCGGAACACGACTCGAACTCAGCATCCAATTCCTTAACCAATTTCTTCAACTTGATATATTTGTTACGCACACGTCGATACATTGCCAAGAAGTCAGTTTGCCGCTTAAAACAGACCGGGCATTACCATTTGTAACCGCCACAGGCTAACTTAGAGTCATTATAAAGCCTATCGAAATTACGTCCGGTGATGCCAGCTCAATTAAAGTGGCAAATGTTCTCGCATAACCAAGAGTGAATGGCGCGTTTTTTGTCACCATCAAATAAAAGTTTATCCTTGCAAGAAATGTTGCAACAACTCATTGTGGATGACAAAAATAAACAAATTAAAATTAAAAATAAGAAGACAAAGCAAGAATGTGCAGTACTGCAAAATAAAAGTTCAACTGGGTATGCAGATAGCAAGGAACAAGACAAGCGAAGATGTATGTAAATACAACAAATACACTTGTTACCGAGCAAAAGTTGACAAAAACAACACTTACTGAAAAGAAGCACAGCAGATGTTGAAAATTTTGAAAAAAAAGGGCAAAAAGCGTATGAGAATTAGGGATGTCAATCCCGGGATCCCGGGATCCCGAAATCCCGGGATTTCAGTGTTTTTATAGTGCCGAAAATCCCGGGATTAAAATTGATAAATCCCGGGATAATCGGGATTTTTTATTATTTTTATTTTGTCTTAAATAATTTTTATTTATCAATAAGTTGGCAAGCTTATAAGAAAAATGCCTTTAGTTTCTAACACTAAAAACTCTTAAAGTAGTACAACAGTGACATTAAAAGCTGCTGATTCATTTTTACTTTAAATATATTTTCAATTTCAATTTTCAACGTTGATTACTACTCAAATTTGTTGTTTAAAATACATATGAGTGACTTGGCTTGCAGTTCAGGTAAATAAACATACATACATAATTGTGTTAAAAGTTTCTTTACATTACAAACATATTTATTTTAGCATTGTTTGTGCCCCACAAAATAAAAGCGGGGTTTAACCATTCAGTGTGGCAATATTTTCTTATTGCAACCGACAAAAGTGAGACCGCCAAATGCAAGAAATGCAGCAAAATTTTGCAAATAAAAGGTGGTTCGACAAAAGGGTTGCATACCCACTTGAAAGGGCATGACATAAGTGTCACAAAACAAATGTCAAGTGAAATGGACAATATAAGCGAAAATATTCCCAGTAAGCAGCCAAAATTGACATTATTTTTCGAAACGAATAATAAGTCACTAGAGGTTGTTTTGACTCGTATGTTAGCAGTAGATGGAATCGCGTTCTCCACTTTCATAAAGTCAACAACTTTAAGAAGTTTATTGAGCTCGAGTGGCTTTAATGTCCCATCATCAAGAGAAACCATCCGTCAAATTATCTTCAAATATTACAAGGAAATAGAAACTAACACAATTAATGAAATTGAGAAACTTAAAAACAATGGAGAGAAGTTTAGTCTTGTGTTTGACGAATGGACATCTATCGCTAACAAACATTTTCTAAGTATAAATATTTTTTCAACCACAAATTTTTGGAACTTGGGACTAGTGCGCTTTAAGTACTCAATGACTGCTGAAATTTGTGTTCAAACGCTCACAGATCATTTAAAAAAATTAAAACTTGATTTTGACAAGGATTTTGTTTCTATTACTACGGATGGTGCGAGTACTATGGTAAAAGTTGGGAAACTAATAGGAGCTTATCAGCAGCTGTGTTTTGCTCATGGCTTACAACTGGCAATTGTTGATGTGTTATATAAGCCAAAATCACGATCTTCAGCACGCACAGGTAAAATCCTTTTTACTTTTTTTTATGGTGGAATATTTCTTTAAAACGTAGAATTTTATTCTTAGGCGAATACAATTCTGACAGCAGCGAATTAGAACTAGACGAGTTAGACGAAGACGATTGTTTAACCGTTGAAAATAAGCGTGAGTCAGTGCGAAACACCGATAATTACCAATTAAATTCAATAATTGGTAAAGTGAGAACATTTGTGCGCATGTTTCGAAGATCGCCTCAAAAAAACGATATTCTGCAGCGTTATGTTAAAATCGAACATAACACAGAACTCAAGTAAATTTTAGATTGTAAAACCAGATGGAGTAGCCTTTTAGATATGCTAGAGCGCTTTGTTTTGCTTGAAAATAGTATAAAAAAAGCATTAATAGATTTGAAAGCAACTGTGCTGTTGGATCATGAATTTGAATTAATTAGAGAAGTGGTTTCTGTCTTACATCCAATAAAATTAACTATAGAAGCATTATGCGCTCAGGACATGAATTTACATAAATGCGATGTCGCTTTGAACTTCATGCTTGAAGAAATAAAAAAGAATAAATCTTCTTTTAGCAAAAATGTATTTATAAAACTTATAGAGCGCATAAAGCAACGAAGAACTATTCTATCTGATGTATTTGCTTTTCTATTAAATCCAAACTATATTTACGAAACCAAATACGATTTTTGTGAAACTCCAACTTTTTTATGTATAAAGAAAGAGTTAGAACAATTACTTACAAAGTTAGAAAAAGAAGAATGTATAGAAGAAAATAATAACGAAGATGTAGTTGAAGTCAACGAGGCACTAAATTTAAAAGAAAGGTTGCAACATATTTTAAAAAGTAGTTTACAAAAACCATAAAGAAGAGAAAAGTACAGCCTAGCTGAGGTTTTATCTAAAGAGTTAGATATTTTTTGTAATGGTGGTGACAGAGGATATTATCTCCAGAAAGCCTTTAATTATGTTCTAACGGTACAGCCAACAAGTGTTGAAGCTGAAAGATGTTTTTCGTCGGCAGGTTTTATTTGCAACAAGTTTCGATCTCGCTTAGAGGATACAACCTTAAATGCGTTAATATTTTTAAGATCATATTTTAACAAACAGAAAATGTAAAACTTTTTAAGACGGACTACATGTTTCGTTTTTATAAGACTGAATGAAATGAGTCTATTTTTGTTTATCTATATTTTTATATTATGTTATTAACCAAACGACTGAATGAAATAGAGTCTATTTTTGTTTTTCTATATTTTTATATTATGTTATTAGCCAAACGACTGAAAGAAATAGAGTCTATTTATGTTATTTACTCTATATTTTATTTACTTGAATAATAATAAAATTAAAATATACTTAATATCTTTTATTTAAATTAAATTGTTGTCATAAATATGTAAAACAAATCCCGGGACTAATCCCGGGATCCCGGGATTTCAATTTACAATCCCGAAAATCCCGGGATTGGTAAATCTCGAAAAATTGACATCCCTAATGAGAATACACGAACAACAAAGAGAGTGAGCAAGCGAGCAATGTTTACCGTACTAACAACAAGGCGAAGAGAATTTTAATTCCTTATGTTACGTTTAGCTTCAAAATAACATAAAGAATTTCAATTGGTAGGCTTGTGAATTTTTGAGGTATTTTCCCTCAGGATTCAACACTTTTACTTTTTCTGGATCATTCGTTAAGCAATTGCTGGGCAACAAACACCAACATAAAGTTTACAACGTAAGTATGTTAGTAATGCGCATTAAAATTTTGTTTTAATTTCTTGATCATTTCCTTACAGATGTCATATATATATGGTTGCGGCGGACAACCTATGGCGATGCCGCAAAAGGCTATGCCCCAAATGGCCATGCCCCAAATGGCTATGCCCCAAAGTGATGGTTCCGCAGATGAGTATGCCACAGGCTGCTGTTGGCTCCTCACCCTGCTGCTATGGCCACTGCCACCACGACTACGGTTACCAAGACCGTTACGGTAATTAAAGAGGCTGCGGGACTAAGACAACAAACAGCCAGCAGCGTCGGCGCCAGCGAAATGCTGCGACGCAAGCGCCTGCCGGGCCAGCACCAGCGATGGCAGCAGCAGAAGCGATGCCAGAAGCAGCAGCAAATTAAGTTGTTTGAATAACAATAAATGTTTAAATAACAATAAAATAATTTAAAAAAATAAAAAAGGTGTTTTTTTTATATTTTGTTTATTTATTACAGCAATTAAAAAGAAACTTACTAACAAATTGCGTATTAGTTAGTACGATTCCATAGTTTGACTCAGCGCAAAAATTGAGTTTACCAGGCGAACAGCAATGCCAATACGTTGCTTTGTTTGTGAAGCTAAACCAATTGACTTGTGTGCGTGTGTTTACCTACTACCCAGCAGTTTCTTCAGTACTGCCTTTACCGGTTCTGGAAGCATTCCAAAAGGTTGTAGGAAGGACAGCCTAAGCATTCCGAACCTACCTGCTTTCGGCCATATTCGTCGCGACGTCTGTTATTGTACAGACGTCGAATGTAAATTACAGTCTGCTGCTGTTACCGCTCTGTTGTATACATGTCTATTATGCACGTACTGTTAATTTCACTGCTACTGTTAAATTAAACTGTTATTGCACTGCTGCATTTTTTGGTTGAAGCCAGCAGGTACAATAATTTGAAATAATACATTTGAATTTTTGTTTTTAACAAAATATTTAATTGAAATGATGAAGTATTATGTTAATTATAAAGATAAATAAAAAAATAAAATGAGCAGAAAGAAAATTTATCTTGTTGTTCCCTTGTTGCTCTTAAATTTTCCTTATTTGCTACAACGTTTTTTTTTATATTATTGGTTTTTTAGGCTCTTCCGCGCAGAGCAGAAATCTCGCACGTAATCATTGTGACTGTAGTTCTCTTTTGGCGGATTCTATAAAAAATATGAAGTATAATGTTTTCGAAAATAGATTTTTGAACCCTTTTTTGATACTGCCAGAACCCAGCATGTTCTTCATATTAAAGATCTCAAAGAAAAATGCATATACATATACATGAATAAATAAATATAAAATATAGAGAAGTTATGTTGCACGCCACTTACATATCTTTCTGGGTTGGCAGGTATATTGTTGTTCATCGCCCTTAACTCATCCAAATTATTCAGTGGAAACATGGAAGCATCAATTTTTCGATTATGCTGCATTTTGCTGAGATATGTTAGCACACGACTGCTCGCTTCCATTGTTGTTTCTATTAAAAAAATTAATACGCTTCAGTCTTACATACAACATAAATAATTTTTTCAAATACTCACTTTGAATGCGTTCATTGGCTTCTTGTTGTTGCTGTGCAAATTTTTTTAATTCAGCTCTCATTTCCTCTCTAGTCTCCAATTTCTGTTGTTTGATTGTGACGAAGTTTTTGTTAATTTCGACCATCATTTCTGTGGATTGTTACTATTAGTTATTTAGCTGCAAAAATAATTATTGTTGTACTTACTTTCCAATTCATCTTGTCGTTGTTGTATTTGTTGCAAATTTCCATTAACGCACTCAGGCACATTGACATTAAATACGCGATCCATACTTTTTCACGGTTGTTTTTGTAATGATTGACATTTTCAGTTCAAAGCCTTTACTTACAACGCACTCGGGTCAGATACTGCTGTCTCATTTCCTCTTATGCATATGTGAGAGCGAGCTCACATCCCCTAGTGGCAACACTGTTCCCCAAACCGAAGGACTAGCAACACTGTGCTAGAAAGAGCGACTTCTACGTGAAGCAGCGAAAACGCCGGAAAACCATCGCCTCTCAGTTTCAAAAGTGGGATATATACAAAAGAACGATCAGTGTAAAGTTTTAAACAAAAAGTTAAATAATATTGATAATATAAATCGTGTTTTATATTATAAACGACAAACGATAAATTCGGTGGAAGAATTGACGAAATTATTTATTTACTTCGTGGAAATAAAACAATTGTGCGGTCAATCTCTTCTTCTTCGTCTAAATTCGCTTTAAGTGCTGACGTCATTACTCGCAAAGTAAAAAGCACTAACGAGTTGTCTCGCTCACACGAAAAACGAAAGCATAAAAAGCGTGTATGTAGAGAAATTTTAACAATTCAACGATTCGAAATATTATGCCGAAAATTGATGAGCTAAAAGTCGACCAGTTGAAGTTTCTTCTTCGTGAACGGGGACTTCCAACAGCGGGCACACGAGAGCAGCTTATTCAACGTCTAGTGGAGCACGAATTATCTGAAGAGATCGAATTGCCAAGCTCCATAATGCCTGATATCGCCAACGACCCTGCATTTACGCAATTGCAAGATCAGGTGAGACAATTAAGCGAAATGATGGCACAGCTATTGCAACGGCAAGCTGACCACATAAACGCAACGCCAGCAACGCCAATTGGCGAAATCAACGAAAACCGCAACACAGAACAAACACAGGCACGAAGTCGAAACGATACGCTTGTTCATTCGACACACACTTCATCTACGTCGCACGCGTATACTAGACATGCATCAGTAACCGAAATCTCGAATACATTGTCGATATTATATTATTTTTTACTTTTGATGAATCTTTATATTATTTTACAATTTTTGTTTTTTATCTTTTTTTTATTTTTTACTATTGTTATATATTTACTATTGTTATATTTTTAAGTTATATTTATCATTAGCTAAATAACAGAAAATTGTTATTATTAATTAAATAAATAAAGCTATTGATGTATATCAATGGGAGGAAAAGTTTGTATTGTTAGCTATTTGCACACGGCTAAAAGGAGTAGCACGAATGTGGTACGATGCCACATCAACGCTGTATACGTCATGGGCTACTTTAGCAAACGCATTACGAAACGAGTTTGACACGAAGCCGGATGAGGCAGAAATTCATTATATTATGGCTAGTTCGTCGAGAAGATCAAAAGAAACCATCAGAGAATTCTGTTTCCGCATGTCATCTCTTGGAAGCCGATATAACGTATCCGAATCTGCGATCATCAAATACACGCGAGTAGGTCTCAAACACCGCGAACTACAACAAACTATTGCTGCAACCAATTTCACGACGATGAAACAAATGCGAGACACAATCGAAAACTTCTTCGTTAATCGAGGCAAGTTGGTCGATGATAAACGAGAAAATACGTCCAAACCCGAAAATCCGAAACCGACACACGAACGACCGCCGAATACAAAACCGAAATCCAATTGCTACAACTGTGGAGAATTGGGTCATTTCTCGAACAAATGTTCTCTACCTCAGAAACGTCACAGATGTACAACGAGAATTGCACGAAACAAGATACGAACATACGTCAACTCGAAGCCACGAATAACGACGAGTGCTTCAGTAAAACGATATTCATAAGTGGAAAACCGTACTCTGCATTCATCGACACAGGTAGTCAGTGTACTATCATTCGCCAAAGCATCGCTAAAAGCATTAACGCCGTTCGTCACAAATGCAATATGAACATAAAAGGCATTTGCGGTGGAACATGCATTCTCAACGAATATATGACGCTAGATTTGAACATCAACGATACCACGATTCGAGCGCAAGTATATATTGCCGACGACACCTTAATTCAACATGATTTACTTTTAGGACAAAACGTTATTTTTATTATTTTTTTTTTTTTTAACAAACTACAGGCGCAAGACGTTGTGGTAGCGCACTACCCTCAAGTGGACTTGCGACACCAGGTCAGCCTGTTCCGCGACTACAGACAAATTCAACAGTCGCTTTACTACTTACTCTACACACAATAAGAAAACTAATAAACTAATTTTTAAACAATTTATTTAATACTACTAAGTTACGCAATTAGTTATGTTATGTTGTTTTAATAAACAAAATTTTACTTATTTAAATATATTAAAATACTACGTTTTATAAGGTTATTAGAGGAGCAGTCCATTAAACTAAAATATTTGTTATAATACCTACATAAAACACGAAACGAGTCATGCTCTAAATATGTCGATCTGCAGGTACTGAGACAGATCGGACTAAAATTTCTGGTAACTCTAGCGGGTACACTGAACTGCATATACGCCAACAATGTAGGAGAGAATATCGTGCCAATTATTATTAACTTGTACGTGCAAACAATTAGTTTTTTTCTATAAAAAGACATTAACTTGCATTTCTCACTGTTTAACAATAAATTGTTTACAGCACACCATTGTGAGAGAGAGTTAAGATCAGACTGAAGCAGATTCTGCTGATCTATAGAATTAACGGTCAGGCATAATTTCACGTCATCAGCATACATTAAAACATGGCAGTGTTTGATCACAGTAGGCAAGTCATTAATAAATATATTAAACAATAAGGGGCCAAGGTGACTACCTTGAGGAACCCCTGAAGTAACAAAAATTCGTCTCGAAACTGATGTTTTAAAAAGAACACATTGTGTTCGAGATTCAAGATAAGACGACAGCCAACGGACTAACGATGGTGGAAAACCATTGGTATCGAGTTTTTTTAAAAGCAGAGAGTGACAAACACAATCAAATGCTTTACTGAAATCAGTGTACACAACATCGGTTTGGCAGCCGGACGAGAAATTTCGATTGACAATTGAAGTGAATTCTAATAAGTTAGTTACTGTTGACCGTTTCTTGAGAAAGCCATGCTGAGACAAATTTAGAAGTGATGGTACAAAGTGGTGTAGCTGTTCCGTAATGATCTGTTCAAACAGTTTAGGAATAATCACCAACGATAGTACGACGCTCACCGTTAAAAACAACCGCACGACTTTCGAAAACAAACGCACGCATCTTCACGACAACAAATTTTCTACGCTGCTGGCTCATTTTACGAACGAAACGAACAAAACGAAAATGTTGACTCTTCTAGAAAGCTTCACAGATGTTTTCGCAACCGGACTACAAGGTATTGGAAGAACAGACGTTGTGGAAGCAAGAATCAACATAGAAAGCAAGCAAATTATCGCGCAACCGCCGTATCGCATACCAGAGCCTAAACGTGAAACAGTAAACAACATTGCAACACGACATTATAACCGAGTCAACGTCCGAGTATGCCAGCCCTGTTGTGCTGACGAAAAAGCAAAACGGAAAGGATCGCCTCTGCATCGATTATAGACGCCTCAATAAGCTGACCACGAAAGAGAATTTTCCAGTTCCCAACATTGAAGAACGCCTTCAGCAAGCAAAACGGTTTAAATATTTGTCATCACTCGATTTAAACAGCGGATACTATCAGATATCAGTAGCTCCAGAGTGTCGCAAGTACACTGCTTTTATTACTCCAGACGGGCTGTACGAATTCAAACGAATGCCATTCGGATTGAAGAATGCTCCAGCTGCATTCAACCGACTTATGGCCGAATTACAAAAACGCGTGGGAAAAGACGTTATGATACACTACATGGATGACATCGTAATAGGATGCAACACATTCGACGAATTATACGAAAAACTATCACGCATTCTTCACGTTCTACGATCATGCGGTCTAACGTTAAATATCGGAAAATGCGAATTATTTATGCAGAAAATCACGTTCTTAGGTCACCAAATACACCCCAACGGAATAAGTCCAGGCGAAATCGAAACGAATGCAGTATTGACGACGGTCTGACAATTACTACACATTGGGAATTTAGAGTAAAAGATGAATGAAGTTCCAGCTTTGTTGCCGAATTTCATAAACAACTTTTGTTTACAAAAAGTGAAGGCAATAGGTGAAGTGGGATAAGGGCATGTTTGCGAGGTTGCTAAAAAAATGTTCTTATTTTCAGAGAGTATTAAAATATAACAAGAGACCGAAGGCCTCTCACGCTAAGCTTTCAAAATGAAATCAGCCGCAACTGAGGGCGGAAAACAGATGTATATCAGGCTCGCTCTAACAACGACGGACAGACACGTACTACACCACGGGAATTTAATTGAAATTATGAATGAAGTTCCAGCTTTGTTGCCGAATTTCATAAACAACTTTTGTTTACAAAAAGTGAAGGCAAGAGGTGAAATGGGGTGTAGGCATGTTTGCGAGGTTGCTAAAAAAATGTTCTTATATTCAAAGAAAGTGTGGACAAAAGAAGAAGTAGGGCGGGCATGTGTATGTTGTCAAGTATAAAGAAAGAACTGATCCAGTTCCGTCGCTTGATATTGACAATTTGACTAAATAAATTGTCAAATTCGATTCAGGCAACTAGGCGATCATGAATGTCAGGAAGATGAACAATATCAAAAAGTCAAAGAAAAAGAAGGTTACCCCACACACTTACCCCCTCTGCTCCACAACTAAAGCAGGGCAGACTATGCAAATGTTGACAAAGGGTGCAGAAGGGCATATAAGTGTGTACGCATTGTCATTGTTGTTGCTAAAATTTTTGCGCCAGCCGAAAATATCAGAATGTTCTTTGCTTTCTTCCTTATTCGTCTCTTCGCCCGCCGCATCCACAAACTACACTCAAAGCAATAAAGTCAAAGCAATGTAGAGAAAGGGTGAAGTGGAGCATATAAGTATGTGCGTATTGTTTTTGTTGTAGGTGCGATCAAACCGGTTTTGTGCTTTACACACTTTCCCTGCTTATCCAGAAATTGAACTATGATTCTTTACGTGGCCACGGGATACACAAACTATGCGTTGCTAATGTGTCTCTTTATCCTTCTCATCAACAAACTATGTCAACGCACAATTTTGTGTGTTTCTTCGTATGTACCTCTTTGCCCTTCGCATCTACAATTCCCAGTTTTACATTTGATTCCTGTGCGTGGCCTTGGCTCACACATATACCCCTTTTCCCGTCTCAACCATAAGCTAACTATTTTGCAAATGCAAATTGTATTGTTTTGCTGCTTAATTTCATGTTATCCTGATACCATCATTATGAAATTCGAATTGTTTGCCTATCTTCAGACAACAAAAGCGAATAATTGTTAGTTGATATTGATATGTTAAAATGCTGATAATACTTTTGATTGTAAATTTTGGGTTTTTTTAAATTTTATTTATATTGGCATGTTAGTAAAAATATGAGGAAAAATATAAAATTTTGATATTAATAATTAGAATATGTTGAAAAACTCATTATTTTCATAAATTATGAAAATTGCTGAAATAATTGAATATAAAATGTCCGTCCGGACTTGCAAAATATAAAAATCAAAATCAAGACAAAAGTCCACGCCGCACAAGCAAAACAAACGTGACAACATCTCAAAAGTAAACAAAATCGGAAAACTGTCAACAATTCCAAGCCGAGTGAATAAGACATACATGTTTACTCTTTCGCACAGTTTCCCACTCTCGGTCTATTCCTCATTTTCAAAAACCGAAAGTTCTGCGTGAGCGAGCTTCGGTCTCTTGTTATATTTAATACTCTCTGTTCAGACCGGCATCCAAATCACCACTATGTTGTTAAGTTATGCTCGATCAAACTTTTGGTCGTTGACGTTGACAGAGCAACATGCAATTCTAATTGTAAGTCGCATTTAGTATGCGACCGATGAATACTTGCATCTATAAATGCCGCATCCAAGCTATGAATTCTATGCTAGGATCCCAAAATTTTTGCTGGGTCTTCTATTGACACTTACATTTGATTCTTATGCGTGGCCATGTCACACACATGTACCGCTTTACTCGTCTCAACATTAAGCTAACTATTTTGCAAATGCAAATTGTATTGTTTTGCTACTTAATTTCATGTTATCCTGATACCATCATTATAAAATTCGAATTGTTTGACTATGTTCAGACAACAAAAGCGAATGATTTTCATGATAAATTAGGTGATATTGATATGTTAAAATGCTGATAATCGGGGGAAAAGGGAAATTTCGGTGTCACAGAAATCTCTAACAGGGACATTTTTTTTCTAGCAAAATCTCTGACTATACCCTCAGCGATTTGTTTAAATTCAACCTTATTTTAAGTTCTTATAAAAAATTATGAATGAAGAAATAAACTTTATGGTTTTCCTCATTAATCTGCATTTAAACAATTCGTTATTTAATATATTTTTATTAATAAATCTGCATTTTAAAAAAAGCTTTCTCAAATCAACCAATTTTTTTCAAGCAGCAAACGCAATCAGTTTCATGCCTCGCCAATCTGCTTGCATTGATTTTCGAAAGTTGAAAAGTATATTGGAATTGAAATAAACAAACTTTTAAAATAATCCAAAAATCATAATTAATATGCTGTTGCATTTGAAATGTTTAAGCAAACTTGTACAAATAGCAAATTTAATTAAAACAGTTACCGACAGTGTTGTTCGGGCAAGTTGGCATGTGAACACTTTTGAATGAACAAATGCGAAGAGGAAGAGTTAATTCAAAAGTGCAGCGTGTCTCCAGTAGAACAGAAACTAGTTAGTAAGCAATGCTACAGTGTGAAACAATCTCCGTAACTTTATTTATTAGTTTGCACATACATATAATTGATTATTACATTTCACCTTTGGAGTATTTTGAATTTGTAACGTATATGATTACATTTGGCAATCACAGGAAAAGAAAGATTAGGATTGTCAAAACAATTGTAAAATTTGGCAAGCTGCATTATAATTGTGTTTAAATTTACAATTAATAATTTTATAGCATTCTAATTTTGTATATTATTAGATGTAAATACACAATGGTTTTAATTTGATGAGAAAAACAATGAAATAAGCATAAATAAATTACATTATTCTTATTTTGAATGTATACAACTCTGCCGCGGGATGCCGAATTTTCGAAGACAAATGTTCGAAAAACAATATCCCAGAGATTTTCTGTGACACCGAATAGAGAAATTGAACAAACCGTCTTCGAAAAAATCTGGAGATTTCTGTGACAGCCCCGAATACTTTTGATTGTAAAAAATTCAATGTTGGGATTTTTATACTCTTCACGCAAGTGAATAGTATTATAACTTTGTCCTGAAGTTTGTAACAGCAAGATGGAGGGGAGGGGGACCCCATAAAGTATATATATTCTTGATCAGCTCGACAAGACGAGTTGATATAGCCATGTCCCATAGTTTTGAAGATATCGAGGTGAAATTTTGCAGGGAGTCTTCTCTAATGTGTGGTTAAATCATTAGTCGGAACCGGCCATATCGGATTATTAGAACTGGTAGCCCCCATACGAAATGAAGAAGAAAAACAAATTTTTATCGTTATATGGAAAACTTTTTTGTTTTGAAAGATAGAGAGCTGAAATTTCAAACATAGTAGTTTAACATAGTCCGACATAATGCTTGAAAGTTTCATTGAGATCTGGCAACTAGAACTGGTAGCTGCCATACAAAATGAAGAAGAGGAAGAGAAATTAAGATTTAACGTCGTTGTATGGAAAACTTTTTTGTTTTGTATGATAGAGGGCTGAAATTTTAAACTTAGTAGTTTTACATGGTTCGATTAAATGCCTGAAAGTTTCATTGAGATCGGGCAACTAGAACTGGTAGCTGCCATACAAAATGAAGAAGAGGAAGAGAAGCAATATTCACGTCGTTGTATGGAAAACTTTTTTGTTTCTTAACCAATTGACATGAAACTTCACAGTTATGTTCTTGGGTAGGCATTAAAACTATTTTGACAAAAATAGGCATGGTTACGCCCACTTTTACCAAAAATCAATAATTTGCATATCTCCGGCACCCAATGAGCAAAAACAATGAAAATTTGTATATAGGCTAAATAGATGAAGAAAAAATATATTCAGTAAAAAAAATAGGCGTGGCACAAGAAATAAGCGTGAAGAGTATTTAAGCTTCAGCCTTGCTGAAGTTAGCGTCCTTACTGGTTAAAATTTTATTTATATTGGAATGTTAGTAAAAATATAAAATTTTCATATAATTAGTGATAATATGTTGAAAAACTCATTATTTTCATAAATTATAAAAATTGCTGAAATAATTGAATATAAAATGTCGGTCCACGGCGCACAAGCAAATGAAATGTGGCAACATCTCAAAAATAAACAGAAACGAAAAATGTAAACAATTTCCTGATGAGTGAATAAGAAATACAGTCATTTTACTGTCTCTGTCTTGCAAGATTTTTCCGCTGAACTTACTTGCGCGTTTTTAAAAACCCGAAAGCTTAGCGTGAGAGGCCTTCGGTCTCTTGTTAAGTTTTAATACTCTCTGCCCGAGACCTCTAGTTGAAAGCAAAACGAACAGCAAACGCAAAATTCCAATTGCAAATAAAATGAAACAACATTGAAAGACTGTACAATAACATATCCTGTACAATAACAGCCGTCGCAACGCGCCGGGAGCTATTTTCAGCCTTGCTGAAACTTATATACTCTTGCAAGCATTTTCTCATTGGAAAAAGTGTCCTTTTCTTATTAGAAAGTCTGTCGTTTTCTTATTGGAAAATCCGTCTTTTTCATTGGAAAATCTGTCTTACAGTTTTTTCAATAAGAATCAAATACTGTGAGGACGCGAATTGCAGGATAATTCGCGGCTCACAAGTAATAGGCTGTGTGCCGGCAGCGCTGAGTAGCGATCGCATAAGTTGGGCGATGCTGATTAGCGATCGCATAAGTTGGGCGATGCTGATTAGCGATCGCATAAGCATGGTGACGCTGGTTGGCGGCCACATAAGTATTGCGGTGCTGATTAGCGGGCGCATAAGTGTGGCGATGTTGATTAGCGGTCGCATAAGTATAGCGATGCTGATTAACGTTCGCATTGGCATGGCGACGCTGATTAGCGATCGCATAAGTTTGGTGACGCTGATTAGCGATCGCACAAGTTTGGCGAGGCTGATTAGCGATCGCATAAGTACAGCGATGCTGTTTAGCGAGCGAATAAGTCAGGTACTAGCCAGGGCGTAGTGGGGCGTTGTTATGTGCCAGATGGCGAAAGTGACGGTGGAAGCAGAATGCCGAAATTGCAACGGTGCGTGTCATTGTTGTTGCTGTTTTATGACTGTTGGATTTATGACTTGGTATGCCGGTAACAACAACACTGGCAGGTAGTGAACATGAACGCTGTAGCTGACGCAGGCGACAATGCGTCTGTTAATGTTAAGGGGTTTTGGAATAGCCTCTAGTACAAACTAGTGACTGGGAGTTGCCGCAACCGATACTTGAATCGGGTGAGCTCGGAGAAAAGTGAGTAGAAGGAACAGAAAGCTAGTTGCTTTGTTGAGTTCGTATTTCGTACTGATTTTATTCTTAAAAAGACAGAGTTTATATACAATTCTTAAACTATACAGTCTTATGCAACTTATTAGGTAACATTTACATGTATCAATGTAAACACTTAAAATTTGGTGATAATGTGACATAACTTACAACTACCTTGACAGCATCATAAAACGTACGTTGCCCTTGACCATTCAAGAGTGGCTTGTGCATTCTAATTGATGATATTTGGTGATAGAAAACTGCAGTGCTGAGTGAATCACAAGTGTCGACAGCGGCCAGGTCATTTACCAGCACACACAGCTAGTTAGCATAATATGTCAATCCACTTGCACGCACAGCAATAAAAGAAAAGGTCGAAGCATGGGTCACACAGTGCATAACAACCACTTTACAGCAAGCGATTGATCGTTGTTCGATGCATTTTATGCTCAAGAATTTATTAGGCACGTAGAGTGTTAAAAGTAATTCTATGCTAATGTTCTCAGCTCAAACATGCGTGGGAAACAATAGCTAACTCTTAACATACTCCCGGCCGTTGAACAGTTGTTCAACATTTTTACAGGTTGATCGTGAAGGGCTCCAGTTCCGGCATCGTATTGGTAGTGTTGGTGCGTGCTGGTTGCCTCTGTTGGTTGTCTCGATGCTTCTTTACCATATATAGGACGAAGATGATCAGGCAGGATAGTAACCAGCAGTATGATACTATGCGGTCACGCTCCACCTTGTCCAAACTGAAAGGGAGAGATAGGTTCCCGATCGGTAGCCATTGCTGCTTCATTCGGAACAGCTCTTCATATCCTAGTTTCTTTGGATGACCTGACACGTTGAACGCTGAACTTGAATTTATCGTAAAGTTGAGCGTCAAGTTGCTGAAGCGAGCATACGATGTTTGAATCGTGCGTGTCGTAGAAGCGTGACCGGTAACCATTAGGTTAGGTCCTCGAAGACTGCATCCTTCATCAAGCGTCAATAGCCCAGCTGGACGAAGTTGTATGCTGAAGACTTCTTCTTTACATACAATAGACATGTCCATAGGCGCGAGAGTTGCGAAAACCCACTGGTTGTTATGCCACATCGATGACCAGGCAAAGGTTTTGTTGGTCGTTGATATTTGACATGTCGATGGTGTTTTGTTGTTGAACAGCTGAAGTTCACATTGGTCACGTATACCAAACATGGTCTGCTTGTGATAACACACGTAGTCATCTGTGTTGATCATGCGACATTTGTTTATGTCATCCGTTGTGAATCCTGCGAATTGATTCCGATTTTCGTTGATAGCCATAAGCTGGTGATCTGGCTGAATCGTGGTTAAGCCAAATGCATTTGTTGCTGGAATGGGTACGAGGTTGTACAGTTCCAAAGATTGTGTCGAAAGCAACGGTAACGTTATTTTGAACACAACAGTATTACCCACGACAGTTCCTTCAGCTTCAATGAGCTTATAGAGCTGAAGGATGTTGCCATTCACCGAAGGAAGAGTTTGCCCTTGCGGTATGTGTTTCCTAATCTGCTCCAGCTGATCGCTTAGCTGACGAGGAGATATCAGTATTGGACTGATCGTGTTGTGTCGAATGTCCGTTAGAACGTTGATTATTTCCGATTGTGTACGTTGCAAATTGGACGCAATTAACGTAAGTTGAGTGGACAGTGATATGTACCATTGCACCAGTTGCGCATGGTCTATTTCATAGGCTATGTTGCTCATTTGTTGCTCCATGTGGTCCAGACGCTTGGCAGTAGCGACTTCGTCACGTTTAATAACGTTAACTGTGGCATCGATAACTGATGTTTGGTTTTGCAGCAGTTTCAACAAGTGGTCTTCATTGCCTTTGACATGTTGAATTGTGATTGCCATTTCTTCAGCATATTTCGAGTCCAATACACCAAACAAACTGTTTGCAATGCTCCCCACAATGTCTAAAGGAGATCGTTTCAAACGCGAAGACTTGAGCAGACTGTTTTCTGTGATCAGCTCTTCTTCTATGTGCTTGAAGTGATTGTACATCGACGCGCACGTTACTGACGTCCTCTTTAATTTCCCACATATTCGATCGATTTGATCTATTCCTGCGGAGAATGACTTCATGTCTTGCGAATACGGTTCTAAATTGTAGTAACTGATGATCTTCCATTCAGATACTGCAAGTCTGGTTGTGCCAATCCGTTCGAAGTAAATTCCTGGTTTCGCTTCAAAGTTCGTTACATTCACGGACTGAGCTAATGCCAATGGTAGCAGCAACAATATTGCCAGAAGCATGATGCTCATAGGCGGAAGAGCACCCGTTCGCACCTTTTTCGTGCTGTTTGTGACTGGAGTGCTTTTACTTTCTTCACGCTGACGTTTTTCGGCAAGTTCCTCTTCGCATGGTAATGGAGCCAATCTATGAATTGACCGTTTGTATATTCCCGTTGCTGTCTTGACATCAACAACACGTATGAAGTTGTCTGGGCCAGTGTAAAGTTTCACGATTCTACCCATTGGCCATTGAAGAACTGGAACGTTGTCTTCTTTTATCAGGACCATCGTCCCTTCTTTCACGTTGGACGAGGAATGCTTCCATTTATGGCGTTGTTGCAGCTGCTGAAGGTAATCCTGAGACCATTGCGTCCAGAAAGTATGCTTCAGCTTTGAAACTGCTTGCCATCTTTGTGTCAACGACTTCGGCTGTTGACTCGGCTCAGCATCAGCTTGCGCGGTGAGAGCTTCTCCAATTAGGAAATGACCCGGTGTTAACGCTGATAAGTCATTTGGGTCATTTGATAATGGCGTTATTGGCCGTGAATTTAGAATGGCCTCAATCTCGACTATCACGGTCTCGAGCTCTTCGTAAGTTAATGAAGCTGTTGCGACATTCTTTAACAGCAGCTGCTTTGCAGACTTCACTGCTGCTTCCCATAAGCCACCAAAGTGTGGTGCACGAGGAGGGATGAATTGAAAGTCTACTCCCTTTCTATTGCAGACTTCAATTATTTGTGTTTTGGCTTTGTCGGCAAATATGGCTTCCTCTAGTTCAGCCAATTTGTTCCTTGCGCCCACAAAATTCGTTGCGTTGTCGCAATGCAAAGTCTTGCATTTTCCTCGACGACTGATGAACCGTCTTAAGGCTCCCAGAAATGCTTCTGTTGTCAGATCACTGACCAGTTCCAGATGAACCGCCTTTGTTGCAAAACAACAAAAGACTGCAATGTATGCCTTGTGCGGCTTCTTGCCTCGAATCTTATAGTGTACCCAGAACGGACCGCAATAGTCTACTCCAGCGTTTAAGAACGGTCGAGCCTGAGTCACTCGTAATGGAGGAAGATTCCCCATGATCTGCTCGAACAACTTCGGACGCGCTCTAGTACACCTCACACAATTTTGCACTATGTTTCTTGCCATGGATTTTCCTTTTAAAATCCAAAACCTTTGGCGAGATAAGGCCAACAGTGCTTGTGGTCCACAATGCATATTTTCTTCATGCATTTGTCGTAGCAACATCTTCACAATTTGATCGTTGTATGGTAACAACATCGGATGTTTTGCGTCATAGGACATTGTGGCTGCTTCGAGTCTCCCTCCAACTCGTATTACTCCGTTGTGGTCCATAAACGGAGTCAAACTCACACATGAACTGTTTTTGTCCACAGCTCCGTGTTTGTTGAGGCATTTGACTTCCTCTGCGAAGTCACTTCGTTGCTCATTTCTAACTATTACTTGCAACGCTTGGTTCAACTCATCGCAAGTAATTTGAGATGAACGTCTATCAGTTCGCCGCTTGAAACGGAGCATGTAGGCGATGATTCGCTGAAGTTTTGCAAATGAATTGCCGTGGTCAACTTCGTAGATCATCTCTGGTCCTTTGCTAGCGACCATTGTTTTTAGCATTTTGGTTTTTCTTTCCAAAACTGAGTCACTGACTGTATTTTTGTCAAACTCAGCTGGCCATCTTGATTGGCACCCATGTAGGAACAGCGGACCATTGAACCATAGGCTGTTGTCGCTGAACTTTGATGCAGATATTCCTCTTGATACTACATCTGCCGGGTTTTGTTTTGATGAGACGTGCAATGACTTCTCGTGGATTTTTGCCACTCTGTTAGCCACAAATGTGTGAAACGATGATGCAGACGAGTTTATCCAGGACAGCACTACTGTTGAGTCTGTCCAAAAGTACGCTGGAGCAGAAGACAGCTTCAGATCCATTATCACTCTTGCTGCCAGTTCTGCTCCCAAGACTGCCGCACACAACTCGAGGCGAGGTAGTGTTTGTTTTGCTAACGGTGCGACTCTTGACTTAGCGCAGAGAAGTCGCACAGTTATCTGGTTGCTCATATGGACAGCTCTTAAGTATACAGCTGCCCCATATGCCTTTTCGGATGCATCCACGAATGTGTGAATTTCCTTAAGCTTTGGAATTTGGCCGTTGAAAATGTGCCGGGGAATCTTGACCTTGTTGAGAGAGTCAAGCGCTTCCCTGTAAAGCTTCCATTCTTCTTGAAGCTGGACATCTAGCTCATCATCCCAGTCGATTTTATGCTCCCATAGATGCTGCATAAATATTTTTGCTCTCACAACGACTGGAGAGAAGAGTCCAAGAGGGTCAAATATTTGTGACAGCTCGGAACACACAACACGTTTTGTGATTTTCGTTGTTGCCACTATTTTCGACCTTCCACACAAGCTGTCAATGTTGGGCATCCAAGATAGACCCAAGGTTTTGATGCGATAATCTTGAGAATCACTCAACTCCACATCAGATACCCTATCTTCAATCGGGAAGTGTTCCAGAAGATCTTTATGATTGGCGCACCACTTTCGTAGCTTGAAACCTGACGGCAACAGAATTTGATTTAATTCGTGCTGTATCCGCAATGCCTCTGGCAATGTATCTGCGCCAGTTAGACAATCGTCGACGTAAAAATCTTCTTCTAGCGCCTTGGCTCCCAAAGCAAGATGTTTTCTGTTTTTGACTGCAAGGTGTTGCAGACACTTTGTTGCTAAGTACGGAGCCGAAGTTGTGCCATAGGTTACAGTCTTGAGACGGTAATATTTCATGTCTTCTGCTGGATGATTTCTCCAGACTATCATCTGATAGAATTGATCAGCTGGATTCATCCACACTTGCCGATACATTTTCTCAATGTCTGCAGTAAAGACATATTTGTGCAATCTAAACCGCAGCAAAATTGAAAACAGCTCGTTTTGGACGGTGGGCCCTGAATGAATGATGTCATTAAGGGCTTTGCCGGATGATGTTTTGTCAGATGCATCAAACAGTACGCGTAGCTTTGTTGTCTGACTGTCCGGCCGTAACACGCAATGATGAGGAATGAAGTAGTGTGTAGATGGTATATCTTGAGATCGAACTTGCTTCATATGTCCAAGTTTCTCATACCCCTTCATAAAATCGACATACCCGTTGCGAGTGGCAGTATCTCGAGACAAACGCCTTTCCAATGCTAGGAATCTTCGAACCGCGATTTCGCGAGACTCCCCCAGGGCTGAAGGATTTTCAGCAAATGGCAATCTAACAATGAATCTGCCATCTGATGCTGTTTGATGATGTTGCAAAAAGTGTTTTTCGCAATAAATTTCATTCGGTGAATGTTTTTCTTCAGAAGTCTTAAAATTGTCCAACTTCCAGAATCGTTCCATGAGGTTGTGTGTGTTTTCTGCTCCTGTGAGCACTCCACAGATGGATGTTGATGTGGTTGATGCGTTAACCCTTCCTGCAACAATCCATCCCAGCTCTGAATTTTGAAGTTGTGGTAACCTTGAACTTGTCACCAACTTCTCGGACCGCATTATTGTAAAATAATGCTCAGCTCCCAATAATATGTCGATCCGTCCTGGTTTGTCAAATTCAGGATCGGCCAATGTGAGATGCGGCGGCAGATTTGACGCAACTCCTTGAAGATGCTGCGTTGGCTGATCTGCCACAATGTGCGCTAGAACGAAGGCCTCCAGCCTCGTGCTGAAGTCACCTTGGTTCGATTTTAGAAGAACGTTCACCCGTTTACTCGTTGTTCTGGGTTGTCCTCCTACGCCTTCGATACGCATTGTTGAACTAATTCCCTTCAATGCTAATTTTTTAACAACTCGTTCTGAAATCAGGTTTACTTGAGATCCCGAATCCAGAAGAGCTCGAAATTCGCCGACTTGGCCATTGTTGCCTTGTAGCGTTACCTTTGCTGTTGCCAATAGGACATATTTCGAATTCCCATGGACAGCAGCAACGGTTGATGTATCTTTGTGTACATTGGACTTATCACCAATGTGCAACAAAGTGTTATGCTTCTTATCGCACTTATAACAGCTTCTTGAAGAGCATGTTTTTGCCATATGGTCATTCGAAAAGCAGTTGAAGCACATTCTTTGACCTTGCACCCATTTCACTCTGTCCACTACAGGCGTGTCACGGAAGTTGTCGCATTGAAAAATGCGGTGACTTGCCTTTTTACAAAATTGGCACAATGGTTTTTGTGCTGTTGACGAGGCACATGTCTTCCGTTTTTCCTTTACTTCGTGACGTCCTCCAATAGATTCCAATGCAAGGAACCGCTGTTCAAGGAATGCAAGGAAACTTTCAATTGGTTGCAAGTTCTTTGTATCCTTTATGGACTGCTCGTAGAGTGTGTGTGTCAAGCGATCCAATTTCTTGGTTAGCAAGAAAAGTAGAATAGGATCCCAGTTGATGGTATCAATGTCCATATTCTTCAATTCTTCCAGAGTTTCATGAATGTTGTCATGAAAATTCTTTATCGACGCTGCATCGTTCGTCGTGTTTGGTTGGTCCAAAAGCTTTTGAAGTAAGGCTGAGCTGAGGACTCGTCTGTTATTAAAACGATCCTGCAAAATTTCCCAAGCCGTTTCATAGTTCGCCTCTGTCAAGGACAAATGACGAATTAACCTTTCTGCCTCTCCAGCAAGGTTAGACTTCAAATACCACATTTTCTGAATGCTTGGTATTTGAGTTTCATGAATCATTTTTTTGAAAATGTCATGAAATTGTTGCCACTTCAAATAATTGCCGTCAAACTTAGGTATCGAAACCTTTGGCAATTGTAGCGATGATTGAGGCATAGCTAGTTGCGTATCTGCCTTAGAATTTACATTTGTCGCCACTTGCAATTGGATGATTGCATTCTCAGCCGACGTAAAACTTTTGATATCGTATCCACGCTGGACTGGATCTTCACACAAGCTGTGGATCTCCAGATGGATATCGGATATTTGGCTTCAATATTTTTCAGCCATTGGTCGAAGCCTGTTTGTAGTTTCTGGTGCCATACTCGTCATGACTCTTGACAAACTAGCAAACAAGGCATTTTGCTTCCGGAACAAAGACACTACTTTGTCCGTCTCCAAACTGGAAGCTTCATCTCCTTGGTGAGACTCTATCCTCGTCGCTATGTCCTGTAGGATTTCATCCATAGCTTTGAGTAACTGCGCCTTGTATTCGTTTGTAAAATACTTGTGACCTGACTCTTTTCCACCAAGAGCAGTCAGCAGTTCACTGTCACCCTTCAGGAATGACTCTTTGAGATTGTTTAATTTCGACAATCTATCTCTGCAGTAGGTACTTGTTTTCCTACTCGCGGAATCCTTTTTGTAGTTTCGGATGATGTTCTGTATTTCTTCACCAGTGGCTAGTTGCTTGGTGAAGAACTGTTCAATGTTGGCCATCTTAAATGCCTTTACAATTGCTTCTTTATATTTCTGAAAATACCTGACCCGTTGGAGGTTAATTTATTTTGTCTTGTTGACAGGATATGCCTCGACTCACACCCAAATAAATGGTCAAAGGTACTCGGAAATATTAAGCAAAGTCTGTGTTACTGGTCTTCAATTGACCAATTGTGTACAGTGACTAATCGCCTGGTTGATTAGCCTGTATCTCGTGACTTGCGTGAAGTCTCAAATGTCCTGTACGTCTGTGAAGTTGATCGCCTAGTTGACCAATTTCCGTAGCAGGAGTCGTTGTCCACCAACCTTGTGTTGCTGTAGACTCTCGTGAAGGATTATCAATTTGTCACCTCAATGTGACAAACTTGATGCGTATGATCGTCACCTAACTGGTATCACCTTCTCGAAGTGAGTACCACGTATATGATGATCACGTCGGGGTCACCAAAAAATTTTAATGTTAAGGGGTTTTGGAATAGCCTCTAGTACAAACTAGTGACTGGGAGTTGCCGCAACCGATACTTGAATCGGGTGAGCTCGGAGAAAAGTGAGTAGAAGGAACAGAAAGCTAGTTGCTTTGTTGAGTTCGTATTTCGTACTGATTTTATTCTTAAAAAGACAGAGTTTATATACAATTCTTAAACTATACAGTCTTATGCAACTTATTAGGTAACATTTACATGTATCAATGTAAACACTTAAAATTTGGTGATAATGTGACATAACTTACAACTACCTTGACAGCATCATAAAACGTACGTTGCCCTTGACCATTCAAGAGTGGCTTGTGCATTCTAATTGATGATATTTGGTGATAGAAAACTGCAGTGCTGAGTGAATCACAAGTGTCGACAGCGGCCAGGTCATTTACCAGCACACACAGCTAGTTAGCATAATATGTCAATCCACTTGCACGCACAGCAATAAAAGAAAAGGTCGAAGCATGGGTCACACAGTGCATAACAACCACTTTACAGCAAGCGATTGATCGTTGTTCGATGCATTTTATGCTCAAGAATTTATTAGGCACGTAGAGTGTTAAAAGTAATTCTATGCTAATGTTCTCAGCTCAAACATGCGTGAGAAACAATAGCTAACTCTTAACAGCGTCGAATCATCGAAACGTCAGTCCAGCGCATATATTGTGTTGTTGCGTTGGCGTGGTAGATCTGCGTTTATCAGAATAACTCGCCAGCCGGCAAACAACAACAATGTGAACGATTTTTGGCAATTGACGCGGGCGTTGGCATAACGCTGCGCCGAAGCGTCAGATGAGTGCAGGCGTGTGCTGTAGTCAGCGTTTGATGTGTTCATTGTTGGGTCACTGACCTCGTGTGAAGAACATTATGCGTTTGGCGGCAGCGGTGGATGTTCAGTCGTGTTACGTGGGCAGTTCTGCCGTGCGCCACATAGCCAATGACAGTAGGCTGTGGGATGCGGCGACGTCACTGCAGGTCGTTTGCAGTCGGTACAGTGGTGGCGATAATAATGAAACAATGTATTTGTTCTTGTTTATAGTCGCTGCGCGCTATGTGACGCCGGCCACTGTTGGTAAGTCGACAGTTGGCGTCGCAGCCAGTGCGTCGGACGAGCGCGGGACTGTCAGGATTTGTTCAGGCGGCATTCGACTAGGCTTAGCATTCGGTGGCAAACTAGAGGCTCTTTAATTTTTTTTTGGGTGACCGAGAAATCTTTGCTCAGGATTGAAGCGCTCTACACAGCTGCAAGCGAAACTGACCAAGGCAGGTAACGTTAAAATCTAGATCGTATCACTTTATTTAGTTCGAATTGGAACAAAAATCAATCAAGTGGCGCGTTGATACGCTGACACTAACCGGAATCCAAGGACAAGGTCCTTGTGGCATTCCAAGCGGCAGCTGGTGAGGATTTCCAGCGCCAGCCAACCCTAGGTGACCCCAGCGGGCGACTGGGTGCGACCTGAAGCTACGTGCGTGGCGCTAAGTCGAGGTGAACAGGCCATCCGACTTGGGCAGACGTGAGCATCAGCGGTTCGCAACAGGAGCGGCCCACTTGGACTCCAGAAGGCAATTGGCTACGGTTCCGCCAAGACGAGGGTGGAGGACGGCTCCCCACGAACCAAGGGGAAGGATTAGTTGTAAGCTACTAAGTTAAGCATTAGAAAATAAGCAATCTTTAGAAACCAAATCTAATAAAGCTGGTTGATTCCAATCAATTCGAATTTGTGTGTCATTTGCGTGACAGTGCTCATGGGTCCGGCAGAAATATAAATTATTGTAAAGCCGGCTTCCTGGTCACTCTTGAGCTGCCCCAGCCTAAAGACCTGGGCGTGAATCGGGAGTCCTTTACATTGGCGCCCGAGCAGGGACCCTGAGCATTTAATCACAAATTAAAAATCGAATTGAATGTGGTCATTGCGCCCGGAAGGAGCGGCTATGGTAGCCACCGGTTGGGTGGACACCCTTAAGCGCGAAGCGCTTATTGAGTATTGTAAAGAATTTTCGCTGAGTCCCGACAGCGGATGGCGCAGTTCGTCCAAAGGGGCATTTATAGCGAAGAGGAACATGCCCGGTTAGTTGAGCTGTCCATTCGGTTCCACCCGAAAACCTCCGCGTCTTGGTTATTGCCATCAATAACCGAGAGCCGCAAGGAAAAGGCGACAGTGGAAGTCGGAGGTGGACTCGGAAAAGGAACAGCCTCACAAGACTCGGAGTTGGTGGCGTCAGGCTCCAGACCAGAGCAGGTCGCCGGGAACATTGAAGACAACCGAGTGTTGAATCCGGCAGCCGGGAAACCAGCGCCCAACCAGACCGGTTGGCAGACCAGGGGCCCATTTAGGGGGCCACCTCGCCAGGTCGCTTGGGCAGAGGCCAGACCAATTTGGGTAGTCTCAGGTGACGCAGACAATCGGGTCTTGGGTCCGGCAGCGTGGGGACCAGCGCCAAGCCAGACTGGGAGTCCGTGCAGGGACGCCAACGCCCAACGTGACCATAGCTTGCTGCCCGGTCGAGCAGGGCCTCGGGAGCTTCTGGCATCATCACCCAGAACTGTTGAGGCAGGCCGTCAATGGGTCGAGGGCCCCAAGACAGAGCCCTCCGGGAAACCAAGGGTCGGGTAGCGAAGTTACCTGGCAGATGATGAACCAGGCCCGGAAATGGCATATCCATTTTGATGGGCATAGCGATCCTCTTTGCTTCCTGGAACGCCTAAAGGAACTGGCGGAGGGTTATGGTTTCTCCCTAGATGTGCTTCCCCGACTCATGCCTGAGTTCCTACAAGGACGTGCGTTGAGCTGGTACAGGGCCTTTTGTTGGAATTGTGGGAGACGTAGTGTGTTGACCCGCCATTGTTGTCCCTGGCCGTTAAACGGTCCCCCCAGAGAGGAGGTCAGGGGAGGACAGCGCCAGTGGGACCTCCTCGTCGTTAAGCCCACTTAAGATCAGTGGAGGTGGCGTGATGGCCACTGTGTGCGTCGGGGGAACCCAAATGGAGGCCACCGGGGACACAGGGGCAACACGCAGTTTTTTGAGTGGCCGTCAGGCAGCTTAGATTAGCGCCGATGTGAGTAAGAAGCCAGTAGATAACATAGCTGGCGGACGGATCGAACTCCAAGGTTAAAGAGTCGGTATCCGTCGAAGTGCGCCTCGGTCAGCGCTCCTGCCAGATGGTTTTACTGGTTTTGGAGTCGCTGATGGACGACTTAATTCTGGGCTTAGATTTCTTACGAGGAATCGGCTCTGAATTGCGTTGTGGAGGTGAGCTGGTTGTCCTGAGAGGCTTTAGAGGTTGCCAGGAAACCGAAGAAGTGGTGCGGTTGAGAACGGCTAGGGTAGCCGTGCCCGCAGCCCAAGACGCCCTTTTGGTGCCGCCTCCAAGTGAGGAGGGGTGGACGGCCGAAGGGGTAAAACCAGGCGTGGAGCCCGGTCCCGACGTCCCGGAAGAGGGTCGGCAAGAGTACGGAGGATTAGGTCCGTATGCCGCCTCAACGGTATCCGGTCCGGTGATGAGGCGCATTGGATTGAGGAGTTCCTACGGCAGGAACTCGCGCAGTTCGAGACAATGACCGGGGTGTCGAACATCGCTACCCATCGGATTGTCATGAAGGACGAGCGCCCGATCAAGCAGTGGTACTTCCCTCGGAACCCGGCGATGATGGAAATCATAATCCAAGAGGTTGATGAACTCATTAAGAATGAGTGCATTGAGCCGTCGCATAGTCCGCATAGCGCGCCGATCGTAATAGTTCGGATGAAAAACGGCAAGTGGAGGCTGTGCGTGGATTACCGCCAGCTAAACGCACGCTCGGTCCCAGATGCATACCCCTTACCGAGAATTGGTCACATTCTTGATCGGCTTCGTAATTCCAAGTACATTAGTAGCCTGGACCTAAAGAATGGATATTGGCAAATTCCGGTAGAACGGCAGAACGGCTTTCACCGTGCCGGGAAGGGGGCTCTTCCAGTGGAAGGTCACGCCATTCGGGCTGCATTCAGCGCCGGCAATCTTCCAAGGGCGTGAGCTGCGATTACCCAAGGCGCTTTGGGATGACTGCATCCCTGGGTCTGGGGTGGAGGTGGTGAGCCCCAAGAAGAGGTCAACCCTGTTAGAGGAGATCTTTGCCTTGGTGAGGCAGGAGATGACGAAGGCTGCTGCCGAGCAAGCCCGTCATTATAATCTGAGGCGACGAGAGTGGCGCCCGGATATTGGCCAGCTGGTGATGGTGCGACAACACCCATTGTCAAAGGCAGTGGAGGGGTTCGCCGCTGAGCTGGCACCTCGCTTCGACGGACCATTCGTGGTGCGAGGCTTTCGCTCCCCCGTGAATGCCGAGGTGCAGGATCGGAAGGGGGGAAAAATACGTACGGCCCATGTTAGTGAGCTAAAGCCCTTCGTCGAGGAAATGGATGCAGACGGGGCGAAGCCGTGATTCCCGGAACCAGCGCAAGACTAGTGTCAGTAACTTTCGCCTGTTGATTGAGTACGACTGGTCTAGCGGCAGGGGAAGGGGATGCTTTCTCGATTTGGGTTAGCTGAGGATGTTAAGGGCGAAGGGTTAGGTGATGGCTTAAAATAGTTTAGTTCGTGTTTCCGATTTCGTGAGCAGCAGGTATGTGCTTTTCGTTGTCGTGAAAATAGTGGGGGCTAATAGACATGGTGTCCATAGGATCAGGATGAGGACTCGTAGAAGGGTGAGTTGGCGATTGAATAGCGACTGAGTAGCATGCACTGTAATAGCGGCTGATTAGCGTATGCACTTAATTAGCGGTTGATTAGCGTATGCACTTAATTAGCGGCTAATTAGCGTTTCCAATTAATTAGCGGCTGAGTAACATACGCTCATATACCGCGGCTGATTAGCGGCCAGCATCAAAATTGCACATTGGGTGCACAACAATAAACATAGAGCGCTGGATCGGTCAATCAACGACCTAACGGGACCTGCTGTCTCGATAACGAAAGCGACTGAGCAGCAACGGCTACACGTCCTGAGCATAAGCATCTGTGTTGGCGAAGGCGACAAGGCGCCAGTTTGGCGCAGCGTCGACGTCTGTCGTTTGGCTATTGTGATGCGTATTTGTGCTAGTAGTGTCTATATTGTTGCTACTGCCGCCACCGTAGATGATCGCATAAATATAGCGACGTTGATCTACCAGCAACGTTGATAAAAAAAAAATATATATATATAAAAAAAACACAGTGCATACGTTTCGGCATTGAGTGACCTAACGGTGCGTGCTCGTGTCGAAAAATTACAACAACAACAGTTGTTGTAATGTTTAGCGTGAGCAAGTCAGCGTGGTTGTTGTTGCATATGTGCCAGATGGCGAAAGTGGCGATGAAAGAAGAGTGCCAAAAATAACAACTATGCATAGTGTTGTTGCTGGGTTGTGTTTGATAACTACCGAGTTGATGAGCTTTGTCATGTAAATAGCAACCACAATAGCAGGTACTTGGCAGGAGGGCCTCACTGACGCAAGCGACGTTTTGTCAATTCAGCGAAGTGTCAGCCCAACACATATATTTTGTCGGTGTTTGGCGCGATAGATTGGCATAGATCAATATAACTTGCTCGCCAGCAAGCAACAACAAGAAGGGCAATTTTTGCGGCGGCATAACGTTACGTCAAAGCGTCAGTTGTGTTCAGCACAAATCGCAAAATTGTTGGCGCTGTGCGCGTTGCTGCGATCCCAGCAGTACACAGACGGCGGATATGAGTGGTGAGCTCGTGAGGATTGGCTAGGTCATGTCCCCGGCATAATCGGTTTCACTCCACGATACACCGATTAGGTGAGGGTGCGTTGTGCCCTGATTCGGGAGGGGACACCCGATTCTGGGGGGAACTAGGGCATGGCGCAGTAAGGGGTAGGATTGCCAATAAGGAAGGCATGAGGAATCTTTGTGGAAGAAGGACAGCTCTGGCGGAACTCCTATGTAAGAAGTGGCCACGTGTTTGGGGGCCTCTTTCGATTCCTGGCGCAGGCGCGGCAAAAAGTATTTTGGTTTTTTGTTTTCAATTCTAATTTCAGCAATTGGAGTCCAACGGCAATTTGGGCAACAGCAGCGCCAAGGTGGGCAGCAGCAGCGCCAAGACAAAGGCAGGGCATATGTCTGAAGCGACGGCGGTCGAATGGCTGCGTCAGGCGTTCGACGCCGTGTCTTGGACGGCCAAGGTGCGCCGAGTGACGCACGAGGCAGGGGGCCTGGGCGTATACGTGGTGGTGAAGCCGGCGATACGTGTCGCTTCATCGGCACAGGCGACTGAGCCCGTCATAGTGGTGGGGGCCCAGACCTATGGAGCAAGATCCACCGATGAGCGATGTCCTCCAGGTGGATACCGCCAACGCCAGGTCGCCCTCGGATTATTTGCATGGGGGACGGCGCGCAGCTGTCGGCGCTCAGGGCAGACGGGGAGCTCCTGAAGCCCAGCGAGATGCGCGGACTCCTCCATAAACACTGGCGGAGAGCTGGTGTGGATGAGGCAGTAGCACGGGCAGAGGCGGCGCGACAGGTGGAGCGCATGAGGGGCCCAGGCGAGTGGAAGACGTGGAGGGACGCCTTGCCACCACCAGTGAGACAAACAATGGAGGAGCGCCAGCATTGAAGGCGGCGTTGTGCAGGAGCACCGGTGACGGCAACGGCAGCGTCGCGGGCGGCGCTGATGCGGCGGGTGAGGTAGGCGCTCCAGACGAGGGCTTGGGACGAGGCCCTGACATTGGAGGAACGCACGGAGGATGGCATGTTCAGGGTGCGCATCGACCGGCGCGGCGGCATAGACGTTTATCGCCTCCGGCTAGCGGGACCAACGGCAACGCGACGGACCAGAAGGAAGAGGGCCGGGGTGAGGTGGGGGCAAGGCCAGACAGTCATGAAGGAGCACCTGTACTAGCTGGCAGGCATGTCTTGGTTTAAAATTTTATGTATGATAAATAGATACATATATAGTAAACACATAAATAAAATAAAACCAGTAAGGACGCTATCTTCAGCAAGGCTGAAGCTATAATGCTTTTCACGTTGTGTCACTATAAAAAAAAGTAAATGAATAGTTTTCATACCTCTCTTACAACATAACTATAAGGTTTCAAGTCAATTGGCTAAAAAACAAAAAAGTTTTCCATACAACGGGTCAATTTTCGCTATAAGTGGACGTGGATACGCGTGGCTATGCCCACTTTTGGTCTAAATAGTTTTCATTCCTCCCTAAGAACATAACTGTAAAGTTTCAAGTCAATTAATTAAAAAACAAAAAAGTTTTCCATACAACGTGTCAATTTTCGCGTAGCCACGCCCACTTTTGGTCAAAATAGTTTTCATTCCTCCCTAAGAACATAACTGTAAAGTTTCAAGTCAATTGGTTTAAAAACAAAAAAGTTTTCCATACACCCGGTCAATTTTCTATAAGTGGGCGTAGCCATGCACACTTTTGGTCAAAATAGTTTTCATTCCTCCCTAAGAACATAACTGTAAAGTTTCAAGTCAATTGGTTAAAAAACAAAAAAGTTCTCCATACAACGCCGTGAATATTGCTTCTCTTCCTCTTCTTCATTTTGTATGGGAGCTACCAGTTCCAGATGTCCAATCTCAATGAAACTTTCAGGCATGTAGTCGGACTATGTAGAAGATGTAGATCGCACAAGTTTGCGATGATATGATATGTTTGTACACTATATAATGTGATTTATGCATGCTTATAATGCAAAGAAATCGTTTACACAAATAATCAAACATAAAAACACACACACATACAAACATACATGAAATTATGAGGACAAGTGGTTGAAAGGTTGAGTGAAAGGTTGTGCGCGCGGTGGCTCCGGTTTTCCACCTGTAAACGAGAATAACCCGGGTTAATAAATTGCTCAGTCAAGTGTAGTAGTCTGCTCACCTGCCGCTGCGACGCGTACGCGATGTGGTAAACAAAGGCGGAGGCGCATAGTGCTATATGGTGCAAAATTATACTTCTATGCGGAGTGTAAATAAATTGTTGTTGGCAAATAAACTCCAAAATGCGCCAATTTCTTAATAAATTCACTCAAAGTGCCAGTGAGACAACAGCTGATCACCTAGTGATAGAAATCGATATATCGATAAAATCATAGAATTCTAAATTTCGAATCAAAATTGGTTTTTTGCACGTGCACATGCACATATAAACGACATACACTCAGGAATCATAAAACACACACCCCCACACCCCCACACACACACATGCACACATTAAGTGAACGCACATACACAAGCAAACGTCAATAATCGCAGGTCATCGCACACGCAAACACACAAACAAACACACCCACAAATACACACTCACACACGCTCACACGCTCACACACACATTCACACGTTGAAGTGAAGTGAAGGTGAAAGTGAGAAGACGTTGTGTCCGCGTCGGTCCCTGTTTTTGGCTGAAATGTGGTCCAAAGTAATGAAATCTTGCTACCAAAGTTATTGCAAGAGTTCGCTTACCGGTCGGGTCATCGCGTTGCTCTCGAGTCGGTGCCGTCAGGTGCAGCTGTGATTAAATCGACGATTTTCTTAAATTCATAATCAAAAAATTGTTGTTGCTCAGTGGAAGTTTTAATTTCGCGGAAAAAATTTTGGAATAACTTTTCACTCAAACGTGCGAAAGAGAGAACAGCTATTGATCAGCTGTTGATCAACTAGTGATGAACGATCGTGCAAAGTAGGCGGTAACTGACTCGTTACAAAAAGCAAGAAGACCCCGTTTACGCAACAAAAATTAGTTACTAATGAATATGATGTTCATGCGTCGTCATACTTACAAATACATATATGTCCTCACACACAACAAGTGATAAATATGCCAAAACCAAACGTGCACATTACACACACATACACATATAAACACAAATATAATAAACCCATACATACTTTTAACATATATTTATTAAATTAAATGTAAAGTTAGATTGTTAAATAAAAGGAGCGCTTCGCTTATTTAAATATATCTAAATTATTTGCAAGCACTCGTACATCCATATACATACATGTATACATACACATACACATAGACATAAAATTCATACAGGCACATACTCCGTTCACATATACACCAACACACACACACACACACACACACACACACACACACACACACACACACACACACACACACACACACACACACACACACACACCACACACACACATATACAGACGAAGTGAGTTAAGTGCGGGCTGACGTGTTTTTGATCGGGCTCCCGGTGCCGTCTAAACAAACGTGAGAAAATGTAAACAAAAAAGTGTCACAAGGTGAATTACCAAAAACTCACCGTCTACGGTCGCGCGTGCACAAGAAAAACCATATAGATGGAATCCAAATTGGACTTGTAATATACAAAGGCGCCATAAATAGTTGTTTTTGCTCCATCAGCAAAAAATTTTACCACTCAAACTCAAATGCACAGTTTTTTCGCGTACTTCACTCACGTGGATGAAGAAGACAGCCAGCTGCTCAACTCTCCACAGCTGATGCAGGGCTGAAAGCTAACAAAAAATGCATCCAATTGCATACAGTATTGGTTTGACCCATGTAAAGCGCGTTCGCAAGGGACATGCGTCACATGGCCACCGCAGCGGGAAACATGGTGAAGTAAACTTCCACACCACACAAATTTTAAGCGGCCACGGTTGTTTTAAAAGCTACCTCCACCGCTACAAGCATGAAACAAACCCGTACTGCAGCTTTTGCAGAGGCAACAACGTGGAAGATGCAGAACACGTGATGTTTTACTGCGGAAGGTTCGAAACGAGAAGAGAAGACCTCGAGGCAACGCTGGGTGAACCAATAACGGTCGACAACATCGTCCCACTGATGCTGAGAGACATCCAGATCTGGAATGAAGTGAGCGACTATGCAGCTTCAGTAATGACGACGCTACGGGCTCTTGAAAGGCTCAGGCGAGCAGAAGAAGCCGGCTAATAGCCCATACCGTTTCCCCATGAAGCAATGCTCTACGGCGGTCCCGTGGGGGAGCACGGTCCATTTAGATATAAGTGACCTTACCTATAATAATTTTATAAAATAAAGGCCAGAATTAAAAAAAAAAAAAAAAAAAAAAAAACACAAAAACACACACACATACACACTTGTACACTGATATACACCAATACAAACACACATACAGGATTACAGATACACAGACCAACCGCACATACGCACGCAAACACCAATACACGCATGGGTACACACATACGCAACTAATTACGCAACAAATCACGTAAGCGCAACCATATACACGGTTAGAGAAAAGCACTAAGAGTAGTGCCCTATCGCACATCTGCCACACAACGCAAATGTATAACTTAATAATAGCTCCTTGCACCAAGAAGAAAATGGTACATAATGTCGCGGATCTGACAGAGCCAACCCCTGCCGCTATTGCGGTGTACCCCAAAACGGGGCCCTGGCGACCGAAAAGGGGCGGTTAAACCCCCATCCAGTCGGGGAGAAAACCCTAGGCCAACGTGGGATCTCCCTTGGCTGCAGGCTATTAACCATACATAAGCACCACCTTCACACAAACCCACTCCCGTAATACCGAGCCCAGTAAGGTATTACGTATGATATACTGGACGCCACTTACGAATTCGCATATTGAGCTGACGACGTTGGTCTTCTGCGACCTCAGTAAGCAGCTTGGAACGCTGACGAAATGGCTCGTAGGCTAAGGCCACCGTCGCCTCCGTCCCGCTAAAACCTTGGCAGGCCTCAGAAAACGCTCGCATGCCGTCGTCAAAAATCTGACCGTGTAGGTACAGTTGAGGTATCCTGTTTTGCACCGATCTGGCACTGAACTTCGTCTCTCATAAGGACCGGAGTCAACCCTAGCGTGGACCTCACTCCAAGGAAAGGGACCCACGGGATCTTTTTGGTGACTACACTCACGACATGCGATAACGGCTTTGAGTCGGGACCCATAAAAATTATGATCAATACCACAACCAATAACAACAACAACAACAGTAACAAAAACAACAATACTGAGGAGGATAAGGAAACGGAGTCAAGGGCCTTTTCAAGAAGTACCACTACTCAAAGGTCCCCTCAAAGAAGAGCTACACTCGGCACAGCAATTCGGCCACAGCTGCCCATAACAGCAATGACGGCGGCTAGCTCAAGCAGCAAGGCAACTCCCACGATATGCACCGTTGGACAAGAGGAGGTGAATCCTTTTAAAAAGAGCACTAAATTGGTAACGACACCGCCGAAGAACAATTCTGCTCAACACAATAATGATGATAATCCTGGGGAGATGCTGCAGCTAGACGCATACACTTGGACGCTGCTAGGAGAAAAAATTAAGGACCTGGTAGAAAAAATGGCCCCCCCTCGGCGCAGCATAACAAAGCCAATGCTAGTGCTGGTCGAAGAGATCTACAATCTCCAACAGAAGTCATGTGGAATACCATATGTCGAAAAAACTTGTGCTGATCATGTACCCAAAAGGATTCGCCATCCCCGAAATCGGCTATGAAAAAGCGCATGAAGGATACCCCTCCCAGGAAGCAACTATTTCCAACAGCTGATAATAAGGTAGAAGCGGTCATACCGCAGGCTAAAGCTGTAAGCCAAAAAGAAGAATGGACGAAGGTCAAGAGGACTAAAAGAAAACGACCCCCAGGAGCGATGCGATTATTGTTAAGAAGGTTGGCGACGCATCCTATGCAGAAATCCTAAAACAGGTCAAAAATGACCCACAACTAGAAGAATTGGGAAAAAGTGTAACGAGCATTAGGAAAACAACGAAGGGCGAGCTACTCTTCATGCTTTCCAGCACGAACACACCAAACATGGATAAGCTAAACGAAGCTGTGCAAAAGGCATTAGGGACTCTGGCGGAGGTAAAAACTATGACGGAGACTACAATTATTGAGATTCGGGACATCGATGAAGTCACAACCATAGACGAGGTTAACACGGCAATAGTGGCTCAGATTAAAGACATAGACATCTCACAACTATCGAACTTGACGCTCCGTAAGGCTTACCGTGAAACCCAGACTGCAACGCTCACCCTTCCTAGCAGTATTGGTGAACAACTACTTGCGCTCTCAAAAGTCCGCATTGGTTGGGTAGTCTGTCGAATCAGGGAGAAATTGCAGCCAAAGCGATGCTTCAAATGCATGGACTTCGGGCACGTAGCATCCGCATGCAAAAACGAAGCCAACTGCAATGGAAATTGCTTTAAGTGTGGAGACTCAAGCCATAGGGCAAAGGACTGCAGAAACACACCAAAATGTACGCTGTGCACCAGGAAAGGCAAAAGCGAAACAAAACACTCGACAACAAGTGCTAGTTGCCCCTTGTTCCAGAAAGCGCTCAAAGACCTCTGATCAAAATGAAGTTCCTGCAGGTTAATCTAAACCACTGCGTGGCCGCACAAGATAATCTGTCCGAAACCGTAAAAGAACAGGATATTGATGTAGCCATAATAAGCGAGCCATACCGGGAAAAATCAGGCACTGAATGGGTCTCGGACCGCCATGAAAAGGCCGCTATTTGGACTTGCGGTAAGAAACGCCTAACAATTATCGAACACATGGCGGCTGACGGATTTACTAGGGCACGAATCGGGAACATCTACGTATACAGCTGCTATCTGCCACCCACTTACGAGTTGACACGTGCTACGGAGATACTGGAGAATTTAGCAATGGATGCGAGAGGAAAGCATCCGGTAATAATAGCAGGAGACTTCAACGCCTGGTCCACTGATTGGGGCTGCCGTACCACTACGCCTAGAGGAAGAGCCGTGACAGAAACATTTGCCAATCTCGATGTTGTGCTCCTCAACACCGGCACAACCCCCACATACGTAGGTAGCAATGGAACATCTATAATAGATATAACATTTGCGAGTTCTAGCCTAATTCGAGACTCATCATGGCAAGTAAGCGACGTGTACACAAACAGCGACCATGCAGCAATCATTTTCACGGTGATAGACCGCAGACACACCTACGGACAGCAACAATACAGGAGCCACACGCCCCATGGGTACAAAATCGAGACCCTCGATGAAGCCAGTCTGCTGGTCATGCTCGAAGGTTTGGTGATACAAGGGTCAGCCGAAGAGAAAAGTAATCAATTAATGCAGCATATCACGAAAGCTTGCGACGCATCTATGTCGCGGAAAACAACATCCCCTGGGATTAGGAAGCCGGTGTATTGGTGGAACGATTCAATCAAAGAAAAGCGCACGGCTTGCCTAAGAGCAAGACGAAGATTTCAGAGGTCCAGAGGTACTTCTGCATTTGAAATCCTAAGAGAAGAATATAAGAAATGCCGAAACATCTTTAAAAAGGCGATAAAAACTAGCAAGAAAGAATGCTTCAATAAATTGATTGAAGATGCCGATGCGGAACCCTGGGGCGCTGCTTATCGCCTAGTAATAAAAAAACTAAAGCGCAATACGATGCCAACGTGTCCTAAATTACTATGAAAAATAGTCACTGAGCTATTTCCAACGCAAAGGCACCTACAATACACCCCTGCTCAAACGAATCGCATATACCGCCCCCAACCAACCACAGCTGAAGAGATCTTAAACATCGCAAGTAAGCTGAAAGATCGGAAGGCTCCTGGCCCAGACGGCATCCCAAATCGCGTGCTTAAAATAGCTATAGGTCACCTTACACAAGAATTCGTCGACGTGTACAACTCCTGCTTAGCTGAAAGAGTCTTCCCAGCCGTATGGAAACGACAGACACTGGTGCTCATCCCAAAAGGCAGCAAACCACTGGAGGAACCTTCTTCGTATCGTCCTCTATGCATGTTGGACTCAGCGGGAAAAATCCTGGAGCGCATCATCGCGACCAGAATTGAAGAGGCTATTGCTTTGGCTGGTGGATTATCACCCCTCCAGTTCGGCTTTAGGAAAAATAAGTCAACGATTGATGCCATATCTGAGGTCGTGGGTATAGCAACCTCGGCTCTTTCTGGGCAAAGATGGCTATACGGTGACAAAGAATACTGCCTCATGGCGACTCTGGACGTCAAAAATGCGTTCAACTCTGCTAACTGGAGTAGGGTCCTAGAGTCATTAGCCCAGCTGCAAGTGCCAACGCCACTCACCGAAATAATCGCTAGCTACTTCGTCAAGTCGATCATGATGTACGCATCACCCGTTTGGGCAAACGCAGCAAATGTTCAATCGTATTTCCGGGATGCCGAAGGCACTTACCGCGTCTGCGCACTTCGAGTAATATCGGCTTATCCCACAGTCTCCGAAGATGCATCCCTGGTAATAGCAGGTATGTTGCCGCTTGACATTTTGGTGAGATAAGCAGTCTATAACAGAAGTGCCGAACAACGTCGCGTCCAAGATCGACAGGCCTTAAGAGCAGGAAGTATTTCGGTTTGGCGAGAGCGGTGAAACCATGCAACCAACGGTCGATGGACGCACCGACTGATACCAGACATCCGTAGATGGATAGACAGAAGACTATTACCTCACACAAATACTGACCGGACATGGGTGCTTTAGGTCCTACCTTTTCAAATTTAAGCACGACGTCTGAAAAATCTCAAAATATTTGTTGTTGGAGATCTTGCAGATATTGTGTAATTTCGCGCTTTTTGTGTCCGAAATTTTGTCAGCAAATGCCATCAACACGTGTGACAGAGACAATTAGCTGATCAGGGATGGGACCGATACTCGCGTGGCGATGAACTGATCAGCAGATAGAGAAGCAAGTTTACCGATAATAGCCGATGCTCAAAGTCGATAGTTCGTTATTTCAAATAAATTCAAATTAATTTAAATTTAAAGCGCTCAAACGCGTAAATAACATGCCTTTTCGCTATGAAATAAAACTTAAATGTCAAAACAAATCTGCTGATGTGCGTGATATAGAACTAGTGTGTGTTGCGCACCGTGCAGCGTCTGTACCCATACTGGGCGGTTGCAGTGGGTATACGCATCTTGCAGCGTCTGCTCCCATATTGGGCGGCTGCAGGGGGTACAAAAGGGATTCAACTCACTAAACAACTAACCTCACCAAACTGGTGTACCCTGAAAAACGAGGCTCTAGTGACCGTGACGTAGCGGTATAACTACCATCCCGCCAGGAAGAAATTCCTAGGCCAACGCGGGAAGATTGGCACTTAAATCCAGGAGCGTCTGACCCAGACTGGGCGGCTTCCTGGTATGCGACTGACCCCAGAGGGGCGGCATATTACACCACCTGGCCGTAGGTATAAACGGCTACACGGGAAGAAACCCTGACATAAAATCAAAAAAAACAAGTATGAACGAGACTGAAGAAAAAACTCGAGTAGGGATATCTGCTCAACGGTCGGCAGTAGCTACGACTGCCGGCTTAGGCCCGGCTCTGAATAATATCAGAGATGGGTCGCCAGTAGCGACAACAATTAAAACTCCTGTTGCATCGGTGGCACGCTTGGCCGGGGCAACAGAAACAACTACAAGCTGCGCTAATGGCATTACACCGCTTTCTAGTACCACCATCGATGAGGAAGTAAGCGCATTCAAGATGAGCTCGAGGATCATGAGGTCCCCCCAAAGAGCCAGTACAGGTGACACACATCTTCATGCAAAGGAAGAAATATCTGGCATAACAACCGTAATAAAAAATGACGTTTGGGCTGTGCTGGAGGAGAAAATGCGAGAGCTAATGGAGAGAATGGCACCTCCCCGGCGTAGCATCACTAAGCCAATGCTGGTGTTGCTAGATGAAATATACAGCCTGCAAATGTCTGTGTGTGGTAAATCTGATCAGGAGAACCCATTTATCAAGCAAGCTGACCAAGACACAACTACCAAGAAGAGAGCGAGGAACTTGCAGATGCTAACGCTCCGACTGCTGCTAAAAAAACATGGACCAAAGTCAAGAAACCACCAAAAATAAAAAAACGGCCTCCAAGAAGCGATGCCATCATTGTCAGGAGATTGGGGTAACTTCCTACGCTGAAATCTTGAAGAAAGTAAAGAGAGACCCACAATTAGAAGCCCTCGGCAAAAATGTAATGGGCATAAGAAAGACGACAAAGGGGGAACTGTTGTTCAAATTGTCCGACACAAGCGCAGCCAGCACTGGCCAACTTCATACCGCTGTCCAAGAAGCCCTAGGGACACTTGCAGAGGTTAAAGCCCTGACTGGGACAATAGTAGTGGAAATCCGGGACAGTGACGAGGTCACAACTATTGAAGAAGTACATGGGGCACTCAAAACACAAGTGATGGGCAGTGAGATACCGTTGGCTGCTATAACTTCAATCAGGAAAGCGTACGGTGAGACATAGATAGCGACACTGAACTTACCGGCTGCTGATGGAGAGAAAATACTCGCGACGTCAAAAATACGAATTGGATGGTCAGTATGCCGTAATAGGCTAAAATTGCAACCGAGGCGGTGCTACAGATGCATGGACTTTGGGCACATAGCATCAAATTGCAAAAATACTGCAAACCTCAGCGGCAACTGCTTCAAATGTGGTGATTCAAACCACCAGGCAAAATCCTGCACAAATAGCCCGAAATGCACACTGTGCACCAGGAAAGGCAGAAAGGACGTCAAACATGCAACAACAAGCGCAATCTGTCCTTTCTACCAAGAAGCGATAAAGACACTGCGAACTGAATGAAGTTCCTCCAGATCAACCTAAACCACTGTGAGGCCGCTCAAACACATATGACACAAATAATAAAAGAGGAAGAGATTGATGTAGCCATTATCAGCGAACCATATCAAAAGAAGAGTGACACCGTCTGGCTTGGAGATATTGAAAACAAATGTGCCATCTGGACCTGCGGTAAACAAACGCAAATTATAAGCAAACCTAAGGTTGCAGATGGTTTCGTAAGAGCAAAAATCGGAAACCTGTGGGTATACAGCTGCTACCTGCCACCAAGGTACGTCCTGCCACGTGTGACGCCGATCCTGGAGGAAATAGCAGCAGACGTCAGACATAAACATCCAGTAGTGATTGGGGGAGACTTTAATGCCTGGGCCACTGACTGGGGATCCTCTAAAACCACACCAAGAGAAAGACTAGTTGTTGAATCTTTCGCAATGCTCGACGTTGTGCTTCTCAATCGCGGCACCAAGCCGACGTACTCAGGTATTAGGGGCACGTCAATAATCGATATCATGTAAGTGACACATACACAAACAGCGATCATGCGGCAATTATTTTCCAAATAGATGAGGGGAGAAACAACAAAAGGCAACAATCCGGAAAGCGGCCCGGCAAGCGGTATAAAGCCAACTCATTGGACGAAGACAGCCTGATAGCTATGTTGGAAGGCATGGTGTTACACGGAGGAGCCGAACAGAAAGCTCAGCAACTAATGCTCCATATCTCCAAAGCCTGCGACGCATCGATAACCAAGTCATCCATACAAGCGAGACGCCAGCAACCAGCATACTGGTGGAATACAGAGGTTTCTGAAATTTGCAGAGAGTGCCTAAAAGCAAGACGACGGTTCCAAAGATCAACAAACACCGCCCAATTTGAAGGAAATTGTGAAACTTATAAAAGAGCTCAACTAAAATTTAAAAAAGCAATAAAAAACAGCAAAAGAGACTGCTTTAAAAGACTGTGCGACGAAGCCGATAGCGCGCCATGGGGAATTGCCTACCGATTAGTCATGAAAAAACTTAAGAAATCGGTGATGCCGGGGTGCCCTGACCTATTAGCCAAAATAGTCAGCACATTATTCCCGCAACAAAGCTGCCTCCAATATGTCCCTACTGAAACAGTGCAACCTGGTCCCACCCATCCAGTCACCGTCGAGGAAGTGACTGAAATAACTGCAAAACTTAAAGACAGCAAAGCTCCCGGTCCGGACGGCATACCGAATAGAATCCTAAAAATAGCCATTCGGCGACATCCGGAAAAGTTTGCAGAAGTGTTCAACGCCTGCCTTACGGAAGGGCTCTTCCCTTTAGCCTGGAAACGTCAATCACTTGTCCTTATCCCCAAAGAAAATAAGCCGCTGGACGAGCCTTCATCATACCGACCGCTTTGCATGTTAGACACGTCCGGAAAAATCCTTGAGCGAATAATTGCGAACCGCATAGAGAACGCCATAGAAAATGCCGGAGGGCTTTCTGATATGCAGTACGGCTTTAGAATGGGAAGCTCAACAATCGATGCCATTGCTGTAGTTAAGAACACAGCCGAAGAAGCAATCGCTGGGGAACGCTGGCTATATGGAAGCAAAGAATATTGTCAGATAGCAACGCTAGACATTAAAAATGCTTTTAATTCTGCAAACTGGGGTTGTATCCTCGCAGCATTGTCCCATTTTCGAGTGCCGACCCCACTTATCGATATGGTCGCAAGTTATTTCTGTGTCCCCCAAGGATCTGTGCTTGGACCCCTGCAATGGAACACCATGTACGACGGTGTCCTACGATTACCTACCCCGGAAAATGTAAAAATCGTTGAAATCGCAAGGTTTGCGGACGATATAGCTATCATAGTTACGGCTAAACATATTCGCACCGCAGAACGTCTCTGCACTGATACCATCACTAAAGTTAGGCAGTGGCTGCAAACAAAAAACCTATTCCTAGCTGACCACAAAACCGATGCCATACTAATTAGCAGCCGAAAACTGGTGGAGACAGCTGAAATCCAAGTTGGCGATGCAATAATCAGAACGAAGCAGTCAATAAAATACCTGGGAGTCATTCTGGACCATCGACTTTGTTTCAATCACCATTTGAGCTACACAAATGACAAAGCCAGTAAGGCCATCTCATCACTATCCAGGTTAATGGCTAACACTAGAGGCCCTAACCAAAACACGAGAAAGCTTCTGATAAGCGTCATTACGTCTATCGCACTTTATGCTGCTCCAATATGGGCCGCTTCACTAAACGTCACATCGTACTGGAGAGACTTACGCAGTACGTACCGAATATGTACCCTACGAGTTGTCTCTGCGTATCGCACCGTCTCTGAAGATGCAGCCTTGGCGATTCCCAGCATGCCCCCTCTAGACCTGCTGGCTTGAGAGGTGACAGAGAGCAGATTTTCGCTCGTCTCGAATCAGTGGTGTTAATTGACGCAGTGCTTGAAGTGACGACTTTTTATTATATAAAGTTACACCAAAGGATTGTTGTTGCACAGTGGAAGTATTAATTTCGCGGAAAAATTGCTGGAACCAACTTTCACTCAAACGTGCAAAAGAGAAAACAGCTGTTGATCAATTAGTGATGATCGGTCATGTCAACTAGAAGGTAACCGACTCGTTACAAAAAGATAGCAGACCCCGTTTACGCAACTAAAATCCCTGCCCAACGAATAGGACGTTCATGAGTCTTCATAATAGTAAACATATGCAATTGCATATATTAATTGACAAATAAGCCAAGAGCTAACGTGCCAACTTTTCAAAGAAGTTATAACCAAAGGAACTACAATCAAAGCTATTATAACCAGGGAAATTATAATCAAAGAGGATACAACCAAGGACAACAAGATCGACGACAATATAACCAGGACGGGCAGTATCAACAAGATCAGCAAACACAACAACAACAACAAACTACTACATACAGAGAAGCAATAATGCCATCCACTAGTCACCCAAGGAACCAAGAATTTCATAATGTTGACACACCTCAACCGGACGCCGAATGCAACGTCATCAATGAAAATTTTTGGGAGCAAGCCTCAGGGAAACCACAGGTTACCTAGATATTAATAAACATGGCACAACATTGCCATTCATAGTCATTAACGCACACACTGACAACCCACTATAAATATTGATCGATACTGGAGCATCAGTATCATTCATAAACCCAAACATAATCCCAATCAACATGCAAGAAAAATTAAATAAACCAGTAGCAATCGCCACAGTCCAGAGAACTGCAAGGGTGCCAATATTCCACACTCTACTCACACTCATTAAAATTTGAGTGCCGGTGCTACTCATTACCCGCCAGCAAAGTAAAAATATAGAACACACAAAAAATCATGGATTGCGAGTGGACAACGCGCACAACGCGCACACGCTCACACATTTCATTTTTTTTATATTTGATCGGATACCCCGTTATTTTTCGTTGACGCGTGCCGTTCTTACTCGCACTCATAACGGTTGTAGAAATAAGCAACAAGTAAGAACAAAAAACAATGCAAAAAATGCTATGTGGGCAAAACACACATGTGTCACTCTGGTGTTTTAAAGACACCCAGGTGTTTAAGGGCTGATAGGCTAGTTTTGGTTTTGGTTTCTTTTGTTTTTTGCTTTTGAATGATCAGTCGTCATTTTGGTGAAGAAGTAACAGCGCGCAATGTCAGAAAAATCGGATGCAATTAAAAATAAAATTGACTGTGGAAACTACACAGTAACCCAAAGACACAAGGGAAAGAGTATTATTTGGAGTATATTGTGCGAAATTTTAAGAGAAGACGGAACTGTTGTAGATGGTTGGATTTTTTGTAGCATATGCCGAAAAGTACTTAAATTTATTGCTAATCAAACATCCAACTTGTCACGCCATAAATGTTGCATTACATTAAGGAAGCCAAAAGAACTTAAACAAGTTTCGGAAAGCGACAAAAAAGAAGCAATTGAAAAATGCACACAATGGGTTGTGGAAAACATCGATAACATAAAGTTTGTTACAGATAGGGGATCGAACATGATAAAAGCATTTGAGAAAAACATTCGACTAAACTGCAACAGCCACTTACTTTCAAATGTTTTAGAAAAATCATTCGAAGAAGCCACCGAGCTTGACGAAACATTAAACGCATGTAAAAAGATCGAAAAGTATTTTAAAAAGGCAAATTTACAACATAAATTACAGACAACTTTAAAAAATGGATGTCCTACCCGATGGAACTCAAACTACACCATGCTTAAGTCTATCGCCGAGAACTGGGCAACTGTTAGTCAAATATTAAGTGAAAATCAAGAGGCCCAAAGACTTACAAATATAAACATAACGAGATTAAAAATTCTGATAGAACTTCTTCAAGATTTCGAACGAATTTTTAAGGAATTACAAACATGTAGCTCACCATCATTATGTTTTGTATTGCCATCGATTGCCAAAATTTCGGAGTTATGCGAACCTAATATTTTGGATATTTCATCGATTGCTTTGCTAAAAGAAAAAATTCTTTCAAACGTTAACACAATTTGGCAACAAAATGTAAGCATATGGACGAAGGTGGCATTTTTCCTATATCCACCTGCTGCTGTTATGCACCACAATGATTTAGCGGAAATAAAGATGTTTTGCATTTCCCAAATGGAAAAATTGGATAAATGTTCAATAGGAAGTTTTCTTACGGATAGTTTTTCGAGCCAATACACGTCCAATCCAGGAAGTCCAAGTGGTCAGTTAATAACACCGTCAACTAGCCAAACGTCTGTGCCAAAAACAACATTCTTTTTCTCAAAGCTAGTTGCAACTTCTAATTACAACTCAAGAGAATCGCCATCAGAAGAAATTGAGAGATATTGCAAAGAAAGAGTAGCTATAAGCGAAGACTTTGAAGCGATTAAGTGGTGGAAAAGAAATGAAAATTATTACCCACTTTTATCAAAACTAGCCTTGCAACTTCTTTCAATACCTGCGAGTAGTGCAGCAGCTGAAAGAGTATTTTCTTTAGCTGGGAATGTTATAACAGAAAAGCGGAATAGATTAGGACCGAAATCTGTGGACAGTCTACTTTTTTTACATTCTTTCTACAAAAATTTTAATTTTACTGAATAAGTTTTTTCTTTAATTATTACTTTTTCTTATTATTTTAAAGTTCAACTCTTTTTTTTTATTTGAAAACAAAACAAAACACCAAAAAAAAAAATGTGAAATTGAAATGGATTGTGATATTATTTTTACTATTATTACTTTTATACATATTTTACATATTCTTTAAAACATTATTATTCATTAAGACATTAAATACGCAATGAAGCAGTAAAACAATAATTTTTATGTATGTATGCATATGTTTTATTTTTTTTCTGCAACTAATTTTGATTTTGCAGCAAATGCTGCCGTACAAGCGGGTGAAGCGAAAAACAAAGAAACCTGAGACGCACACAAAAAAAAAAAAACAACAACACTCATGTCGCCAAAAAAATTATATGTCTCGATTCTTGTGTTTTCTTTTTCACCCATACTTTTTTTGTCAGTATTTTTGTTATGCCTTATTATACGCACACATGCAAAAAAATGACCGGCGCCAGATTTACTCTTGTGTGTCGGAATACCCGAAAAATATTGTTGAGTGAATGTTCACACCCAACTTGCGTTGCTTAAAAACACCCGGGTGTCGAAAACACCTGATATTTATGCGGTGCACTCGTAGTTGCGGTGGCTTGTTGCTATTCTCTGCCACAGTCCTTAGTAAACATGAAATAACAAAGAAAACGACAGTGCACATCTTTAACGAATTTAAAGTAAAAGGCAACTTAGACCTCCTACTATTCAAATTCCATGCATATTTTGACGCATTGACGAAGTTAAAAGCAAATATCAATTTAGATACGTGGCAGATACAAACGCCACAGGCAACTATTCCTATATACATCCGGAAAAATACAGGTTCGCAAATATATACAATTCCAGCACTTACAAAAAAAATCATACCAATTCCAGTAAATATAACAAATGGCACTCTCCTAATAGAAACAATGAACATCAAGCCCAAAATACAAATCTCAGGCGGTCTTTATCACGCCTCAAGCAATAGTGCAAATATTGAAGTTACGAACTACTCATTAGACGATGAGGTAGTATATATAGAACAAGCCTTGGAAGGTAAACCATATAATGACGAAGAACACTTCGAACTGAATAATTTAGAATTCGCACCCAAAGAAGGAGACAAAGACAACACCGATATAGAAAAACTGATAAGAACAGAACACATGAATAAAGAGGAACAAAAGGAACTAATAAAACTCTGTAGGTCCTACTCAGACATATTTCACCGAACCAACGAAAAACTAACGTTTACCAGCGAAATTAAGCATAAAATAAAAACAACAGATGACATACCCATATACACGAAGTCTTATAGGTATCCTTACATACACAAAGAGAAAGTAAAACGCCAAATAAATGAGATGCTGGACCAAGGGATTATAAGACATAGTTTCTCCCCGTGGAGTTCACCGATTTGGATCGTACCCAAGAAAAAAGACGCAAGCGGCAAGCAAAAATGTCGTCTTGTCATCGATTACAGAAAACTAAATGAAAAGACCATATCGGACCGATATCCAATTCCAAATATCAACGAAATACTAGATAAAATCGGAAAAAGTTTGCTATACACCACGATAGATCTTGCTAGCGGATTCCACCAAATAGAAATGAGCCCAGCGGTTGTAAAGAAAACCGCTTTTACAGTATTAGGAGGGCATTATGAGTACGTAAGAATGCCATTCGGATTAAAGAATGCGCCATCCACCTTCCAACGCGTTATGGATAACATACTAAAAGATTTAAATGGTAAAATCTGCCTGGTATATTTAGATGACATCATAGTGTTCTCAACATCGTTGCAAGAACACATACAAAACTTAACAAAAGTTTTTGAGAGATTAAAAGGAGCAAACTTAAAGATACAATTGGATAAGTCAGAGTTTTTACAGAAGGAAATAGAATTCTTAGGTCATATTGTAACTCCGGATGGAATTAAACCAAATCCAAAAAAAATCTCAGCAATTCAGAAGTACCCGATACCGAAAACTAGAACACAAATAAAAGCGTTTATTGCCCTCGTTGGATATTATCGGAAATTCATAAAGGACTTCGCTAAAAAGACAAGACCACTAACCAATTGCCTTAAATCCGGAAACTCTATTATCTTAAATGACGTTTACACAAAAACTTTTGAGGAATGCAAAACCTTACTTTGCAATGACCCTATATTACAACGACCGGATTTCACAAGACCTTTTATACTAACCACAGATGCAAGCAATTTTGCTTTAGGAGCAGTTCTTTCACAAGGGATTATCGGTAGCGACAGACCAGTGTGTTATGCTAGCCGTACCTTATCCAAAACAGAATGTAACTACTCGACAATAGAGAAAGAACTACTTGCCAACGTATGGGGCACAAAATACTTTAGGCCATACCTATATGGAAACAAGTTTACAATAATAACGGATCACAGACCATTGACATGGCTCATGAGTCTGAATGAACCAAACTCTAAGCTTGTTCGTTGGCGTTTAAAATTAGAGGTTTACGACTACGAAATCATCTATAAAAAGGGCAAAAGTATTACAAACGCGGACGCATTAAGTAGAATAAAAATTGACGCTGACGTAAATGTAAATGATAATCTTTCAATTCAGAGAACATGCGGAACAACAATACACTTAGCGGACGAAAACCTTAGTGACGGAATACCAATATCCGAAAAACCACTAAATGACTTTAACGACTACGACTACGAAATCATCTATAAAAAGGGCAAAAGTATTACAAACGCGGACGCATTAAGTAGAATAAAAATTGACGCTGACGTAAATGTAAATGATAATCTTTCAATTCAGGGAACATGCGGAACAACAATACACTCAGCGGACGAAAACCTTAGTGACGGAATACCAATATCCGAAAAACCACTAAATGACTTTAACATACAACTCGTACTTGAGACTGACACACTTAGCGAAACAAGAGTAGAATCACCATTAAAAAATAAGATACGGCGCACTGTTAAAGAATCTGGGTTTAACGAGGAAAATATAAAAAATATAATGAAATTATACCTCAAACTAAATAAAACATGCGCCATATTCACAGACCACAATACATTCAAAATAATACAACAGGTATATTCTACATACTTCGCGAACAGTACAATCTATAAAATCATAAGATGTACTGAAAGACTAGAAAAAATAACTAACAATGACAAACAAGACGAACTAATTGCCCAATACCATAGAAACAACAATCACAGAGGTGTCGACGAAACCTTTCTTCATCTAAAAATAAATTTTTACTTCCCAAACATGCGAGATAAGATTAGGCAAACCATAAACAACTGCGATACCTGCAACATATATAAATATGATAGACAACCACAACGTATAGCGTACGAGACCCCAGAAACTCCAGGTCAGCCATTAGACATACTACATATAGATGTGTATGCAATAAACAATCACCGAATCTTGACAATTATAGACAAATTTTCGAAATTTGCAGCCGCATATAACTTAAAAGCAAGAGACAGCATCAACATAATAACATCGTTAAAACACTTCATCTCCCTTCACGGTATCCCACGCAAAATAATCTGCGATCAAGGTGCAGAATTCATGTCAAACATCTTTAAAGACTTCTGTAAGCAATATAATATCGAAGTTCATGTAACTTCCTTTCAACAGTCCTCCAGTAATTCACCTGTTGAGAGACTACATTCAACACTTACGGAAATCTACCGGATAGTTCTTGCAAAACGAAAAGAACCAAAACTGTCCACAGATCATGACGAAATATTCTACGAAGCGCTCATTACTTATAACAACGCAATCCATTCGAGCACAAAACTTACACCGTACGAATTATTCTCGGGAAGAACCCATCACTTCAATAAAGAAATGGAGTACAACAACGAACATGAATATATACAAAAATTAAACGAGTTTCAACAAAAATTATACTCAAACGTTCAATCCATGCTACAAAACACAACGGAAAAAAGGATCGAAAAACTCAACACAAATCGAGAAACTCCAAAGGAAAATGAAATAGGCGAGGTAGTTTTCAGAAAAGAGAATCTAAGAAATAAGATAACACCAAGGTTTTCAAAACAAATAGTTAAACAAGACAAGAAAAACACCATCATTACAAACAAAGACCAAAAAATACACAAAACCAAACTTAGAAGAACCAAAAGGAAGTCTCAATAAATAGTATCTTTTCTTACAGCTTTTACCATGCACAAGCAAACAGAATCAACGTACAATACATACCCAACAACATCTCAACAATAGAATTCGAACTAGGACAAGCTAATGTCATCCACGACTATAACAACTTATTACATATTATCAACTTGACAAGTTATTCAGAATGTATCACAAAAACTGGCGATACAATAAAAGCATTTGAAGAGCAATCGAATAAAATATTAAAAGACACAATTGCCGTATAACAACTTAAATACGAACAATTAAAAGACAAATTACAATCACTACTTCCAAACTTAAGAGTCAGAAGAGGAATAATAAACGGATTAGGCACAACAATCAAATTCATTACGGGTAACATGGACGCAAATGACGCGACTAAAATTAACGAAAGACTTGACGAATTACAAAACTACAACAACAACGAAAAAACACAGACTAAACGACAACATATTTTTAACTCACTCATAACAGAGAGACTTAATAACATGACGAAACGTATTAACCAAGAACAAGTAAAAATCCAAAAATTTCCTAAATAACAACCAACTTATCCTAAACAACCAAATAAGAAAGGAAGAAGATACAATCCTATATATACAATTTGCTAATAGAATAAGCTATAACATAGATATTTAATATAATCAACTAAACAATATTGCCGAGAGCATACTACTAGCAAAAAACAATATATTGCCAAATTCATTCTAAGTAACCAAGAATTGAGAGAAATAAAAAATAAACTAAAAAAAGAAAACATTACAACAATAACAAAAGAAAATATATACGAATTAATTAAAATACAGGCATTTTACAAAAACTCAGATATCATATTCAACGTCAAAATTCCGATTACAAAAAATGATTATAAAATTTCTAGGTTAGAAATAGTACCTATAAGTAAAATAAATGTAATAGTACCTAAGTTCATAGTTTATAACCAAAAGGTGATGCCAGAGCAGAAGAGACACTTCCAACAATTTACCAGTTGGAAACTAAAACGATCATCTTCATACAAGCACCGAAGACCTTGGTGACGTCAAGTTGTAACGATTCAGTCTTCATACAAGGCAACGGTTTGATAAACCCAAACAATTGCTCAACAACAATAAATAACATAACATACGAATCATCAGGGACTTTCATAGAAAATTTTAAAATAAACCTACCAATACATCTACAAACGAAAATAAATAACACCTATAAAAATATCACAATCAATGAACTACAAAACTCCATTCAAACTTCATATCAACTTGTCACCGACCTTGAAGCATCCGTGACACAACACCGCATCAACTTATATGGTATAGTAGCTACGCTGATTACGTTAACAGTTATAATCATCATCATCGCAAATAGACGAACAACGAAACTAATCTTCGCACCTTCACCAGCAAATATAGCTCCGCAGGAATCCTTCTGGCCGTCGCTATATTCTAAGGGGGGAGGAGTTACCAACTCACCCGCTTCACTCAACACTTCAACCCCCTCTTGAGAATTCATGACCAAATATCAAACTCACCTACTTCACTCAACACTTCAACCCCCTCTTGAGAACTGATGACCAAGTATCAAACACTCCGACAAACGAGAAACACGACACCGACACCAGACGCTGATGCAGCGATATAACATGGCAACGACCCACGATCGTTGCAACATTAAAATTAAGACGAAACAATGTTAACATTAAGAAACTTTAGAAACACTTATGTGCACAGGAAATCGTAGATTTGTTTATTAGGCATTTTTTATACAATGTATTTACACATAAGCATTATACACAATGTATTTACACATAAACATTTTGCCTGCTATGCACATTTGAATGCACTTATGTACTAAAAATCTGAGACTTGAACTCAAGCAGAGCTCAAGAAATAAATTCATTCCTATTCTTAAATCCAAATCGAACGGTCTTTTTCTTCTCCGTGTTCGCGTAAACCTATAACTCGCGCCGCTCAGGTGACCATTACAAATGAGACAACATAAATATGCATAAGAGTAAATGAGACAGCAGTATCTGACCCGAGTGCGTTGTAAAATAAATTTATAATTTGACATTAAACTAATGTTTTGATTCGCCTGATCACAAACAATTGCACAATTAATCCGATTTTATGGAATTGTGTGATATTTTCTTTCAGAATAACATACAATTCATTAGTATGCGTTATCACTGTTGGATAGTAAGAAAGTATAAATTCCCAACGATGAAACAATCCTTTTACTTGAACAAAGAGGAATGAAGTAGGTAACTCGTTTGTTCTGTCTCCATTGCCAGAGTCAACGAAGCCATCTATTTGGTCAGTAACTGAATTGTATTCTAATTCAGCCCTGCCATGCATTTCGTCAAATACTATTATGCAATTCTTATTTATTTCAGGCAACGTGCTAGTTTCCCTTTTAATGAAGAATTCTATGCACTGGTTGCCAATTATTTAAGGTTTTTGGGTGTGGCAAATCGAAACCCAATTTTGACCTCATGAATTTATAACACTTTGCTGATCTACAATGTATGTTCAGTGTTAAATTTCTCTCTTCTTCAGAGTATTTCGATGCAAGATTAGTTCTTGCCAAAATATTAATGAAAGTATTAGCTTTTTCAGTATTAGATTCTTCACGCAGTTTTTTTATTGAAGTGAAACTTCTTTAGCATGGGTGTGATTTGAAACTTGATGAAACGACATGAAAAAGAGACAGACTATATATTTATGTGATTTAGCCTGCAAAAGAATGAAATAGAACATAGAATAACAATCTGTAGTTATAAACTGAGTAGTCATAAAAAAGGTAACAACAACAACATGCTTAGTAGTAATTTTGGCATTCCTCTTCAACTGTCACTTTCGCCGGCTAGCACATATGCAACAACAACTAACCTGGCATGTTTACTCCAAATATTAAAACAACTCTTGTTGTTGTTATTTTCGGCATAAGCATGCCTTGTTAACTCTTTCAGCCACTCTTTTATTGTGATGATAACATATGTAAACCAGTAAGGGCGGTATAGTTGAGTATTCTCAACTATATAATACCCTGTACACACACCTATGTTGATAACACGTTAAACATTCGCCGACAGCAAAAGCAGTGTACCACGATATGGTTTGCGTATTTGCTAAGGTTTGCTAATGTTGCCATTAGATGGCGCTTTAGTACGGGTTTTGTTACAAAGCATTGCTGCAAAATTTTAGTGTGTTGGTATTTGCGGGGAAAGTGGTAGTTTGTTGTATGCAGTTTTAAAAAGGTATGTTACCTGAGTTTGCATACAAAATTTCAGCATTGTATTCTTTATACTTTAGGCGATACAGCAATTTTAAGAAAAAAATGACCTTTTGTTGTGCTTGATGGGCGGGAAGGAATGGGCGTGGCAAAAATTCCTTCAAACTTCATCTAGTGTTCGACCACACGAGACTATCTTCCAAATTTCAAGTCTCTAGCTTTAATAGTTTTCGCAGTGTTAAGTACGGTTTCTGTTACAAATAGGATAAAGCAGTGTTCAAAGCGCAATTTATGCCAAATTTCAACTTGTTTGTCTTTGCGTTGTCACACAGCGTTAAAAATGAATGTTTGTAGTATGCAGTTTTAGAAAGGTATGTTTACTGAGTTTGCATACAAAATTTCAGCATTGTATCTATTATAGTTTAGGAGATACAGCAATTTTAAGAAAACAACTTTTTGAGGGGAAACGAAGGGGAGGGGGAAAAAATGTGGTATGCAGTTTTGTGGAGCTATACATACTGAGTCTACATACTCATTTTCATGTTTCTAACTCATCAGGTTTTCGAGCTACAGCCTTTTGAAAAAATGGGTGGTGCTCGATGGGCGGGAAGGAGTGGGCGTGGCAAAAAATCCTTCAAACTTGATCTAGCGTTTGACCTCACGAGTCTATCCACCAAATTTCAAGTCTCTAGCTCTTATAGTTTTCGAGAACCATTGGTGAGGACGGACAGACGGACGGACGGACGGACGGACAGACAGGGCTATATCAATTCGTCTTGTCATCCTGATCAAGAATATATATACTTTATAGGGTCCCCCTCCCCTCCTTCTATGCGTTACATACAAACCGTCTCAAACAAACTTAATATACCCTGATACACAGTGTGTGTACAGGGTATAATGAAATAAATGGGTAAGTAAGGTAAACGTCCCAGTAATGGATCATGTCCCACATTGTCCCAACAAACATTTTTCAAAAATTCAATTTAAGGCTTTCGAGTTATAATGTGGTTAGTTTACTAACCACCGTGACTGTAGGCATAAAAAATAAACAAAGCAAAAATATATATATGGTACATAATAAGCAAGATATATATATATATATTTACAGCGATAATATATATTTAATTTATTGTTTATGAAAATCTGAAAAGCATGTCTTATTACTGCGGATACAAAGAAGGACTCTACACGTGCTGCATTGATATATAGTACGTGCTGGACTATTTCTAGTGCTGCATTTTGCGCATCGTCGTGAAGTAGTTTGCTCTGGCTGATGAACACTGCTATCCAACCGCAGTTCTATTTGAACTGACGGCTTGTTGCGTTTTATGGAGACTGACAATGAAGAAGACGATCCAAAGCTCTTGTTGCGCTCTTTGGTTCTGCTACAACAGTTTGGTTTGATGTTGTACTCGTAGTAGGTACGTGACTATTTGAAGTACTGGCTACATATGGCAAAGGTATGTCGTCATCCTAACTGAGTATAATCACTGTTTGAGGTCCATCACTGTGTTTTTCATCTGGTTCCACAGTACACACACTTTCACTATATGAAGGAATGTGTTCCAGAATAGTATTCAAAATTTCACGATTTCTCAGCACACGCGGCATTCTGAAAAAGTAATACACGAAATGAAGAAAACAAAACCTGCTATAGCCACGGTGGTTAGTAAAGTGACCACCTTTTTATTTACGTTATACATATATCAAAGAATTTTGATGAGAAAAATTTTTTTATACTTTTCACGTATGTGAAACAGTATAATAACTTTGTGCTGAAGTTTGTAACAGATCGAAATATTCATTTCCGACTATATAAAGTATATATATTCTTGATCAGGACGACAAGACGAGTTGATTTAGCCATGTCCGTCTGTCCGTCCGTCTGTCTGTATATATACAATCTCCTCCCACAGTTTTGATGATATCGAGCTGAAATTTTGCACAGAGACTTCTTATTTGTGCGATCAACTCATTTGTCGGATCCAGCCATATCGGACCACTGGAACTGGTAGCCCCCATATGAAAAGAAGAAGAAAAATGAACAAAACTTGAATCGTTGTATGGAAAACTTTTTTGTTTTGTATGATAGAGTGCTGAAATTTTAAACATAGTAGTTTTACATAGTCCGACTACATGCCTGAAAGTTTCATTGAGATTGGACATCTGGAACTGGTAGCTCCCATACAAAATGAAGAAGAGGAAGAGAAGCAATATTCACGTCGTTGTATGGAAAACTTTTTTGTTTTATAACCAATTGACTTGAAATTTTAAAGTTATGTTCTTAGGGAGGAATGAAAACTATTTTGACCAAAAGTGGGCGTCGCCACGCCCACTTCTAGCGAAAATTGACCCGTTCTTTGGAAAACTTTTTTGTTTTTTAACCAATTGACTTGAAACTTTGCAGTTATGTTCTTAGGGAGGAATGAAATCTATTTTGACCAAAAGTGGGGGTGGCCAGGGGTAGCCACGCCCACTTATAGCGAAAATTGACCCGTTGTATGGAAAACTTTTTTTAAACCAATTGACATGAAACTTTACAGGTTTGTTCTTACGAAGGAATAAAAACTATTTTGACCAAAAGTGGGCGTGGCCACGCCCTTTTATAGCGAAAATTGACCCGTTGTATGGAAAACTTTATTGTTTTTGAACCAATTGACTTGAAACTTTACAGTTATGTTCTTAGGGAGGAATGAAAACAATTTTGACCAAAAGTGGGTGTGGCCACGCCCTTTTATAGCGAAAATTGACCCGTTGTATGGAAAACTTTTTTGTTTTTTAACCAATTGACTTGAAACTTTACAGTTATGTTCTTAGGGAGGAAAGAAAACTATTTTGATCAAAAATGGGCATGGCTACGCCCAATTATCGCAAAACTTCAACCGTTGTATGGAAAACTTTTTTGTTTTTTAACCAATTGACTTGAAACCTTACAGTTATGTTGTTAGGGAGGCATGAAAACTATTCATTTAGTTTTTTAGTGACACAACGTGAAAAGTATTTTAGCTTCAGCCTTGCTGAAGATAGCGTCCTTACTGGTTTTTATCATAAATCAACTAATATAATACTAAACAACAGAAAAATACTAAAACCGTAATTTATTAAACAATCTTACCTTTATTATTGAATTTTAAAAAGCTCCGTTACAAAAAAAGCACTAACATTTGCACCTGAGCGGCAAAAATTCGCTATCTGAACCTCGTGGAGTAAAGACGTGTGATTTCAATCGTAGTGTTATCAAGTGCTACAACAACAAAAAAATCTTCTCAAGTAATCCAAACAAGTGTAAAAGAGAAAAAAAATATATATATATATACAAATAAAAATACCAACAAAACTAACGAATAACTATAACAGTTATCCAACATCTGGGCAGTTGCCCTTCACAACAACAATGAATTTACCACCGGACTTGAACAAACGGTTTATTTCAAATAAAACAACACACAATGAGCCCAAATTTATAGTCATCACCAGAACAGACAACAACAGCTTTGAAAACATATCACCTTTTTTAATCAAAAAAGTTATCGACTACACATGTGGAGGCGAAATTGAATCTTGTAAAAAAACAAGAGCAGGTACCCTGCTTCTCAAAACTAAAAACACAACACAAGCAAACAAATTATTAAAACTGGACAGCATTGGAGATATAAAAGTCACTGCTACCGAACATAAAACCCTTAATATATCAAAAGGTGTCATTTATTCAAATGACTTACGAAACATTGAAGAATCAATTATTCTTAACGAGCTAAAACCCCAAAACGTTACTGAACTTAAGAAAATTTTGAAAAATGTCGATGGTAAACTTACAGAAACAGGATTAATTATAATCAGCTTCGCATCACACACACTCCCAGAAAACCTTATGATCGGCTATGAGAGAGTCCAAGTAAGACCATACATACCACTTCCCCTAAGATGCAAAAACTGCCTACGACTAGGTCACCCAACATCTATGTATATGCAAAAGTAAACAAACATGCAACAACTGCTCTGATGAAATACACACAAAAGAAGGGGAAATTTGCAATAATAACAAAAACTGCATCAACTGTAAATACAACATCGAGATCAACAGTAACCACAGTCCACTAGATAAAAACCAGTAAGGGCGGTATAGTCGAGTATACTCGACAATATAATACCCTGCACACATAGTAGGCGGTGCCACACCCTCAATCTACAAAAACATATTGATCTGACATCGCCTTTTCAAATAGTGTTCAAAATACAAAGAAAATCGGTCAAAAAATGTGGATTTTACGAAAAATTTAAGTTTGTAGGTCTCTGAGGGGTAGCCATCAAAGAGAGGGGAAATTTATGGTATGCAGTTTTTAAGATGTATTATCACTGAGCTTGTATACAAAATTTCAGGTTCATACCTTTGTTAATTTTGGAGATAAAGCAATTTAGAGAAAATTACTGGGGGAGGGGAAATGAAAATGAGGGGGGGATTTTGTGGTATGCAGTTTTGTAGAGCCACTCATACTGAGTCTACATACCGACTTTCATGTTTCTATCTCTTTGAATGTTTGAGTTATAGCGATTTAAAAAAGTGGGTAGGGCTGAATGGGCGGGAAGGAGTGGGCGTGGCACAAAAAAAAAATAAACTTGATCTGCTGCCAAGCATCACGAGTCTACCCTCCAAATTTCAAGTCTCTAGCTCTTACAGTTTCCGAGATCCATTGGTGAATACAGACGGACGGACGGACAGACGGACGGACGGACGGACGGACAGACGGACGGACATGGCTCAATCAATTTCTTTTGTCGTCCTGATCAAGAATATATATACTTTATGGGGTCCCCCTCCCTTCTTTCTGTGCGTTACATACATTTCGTTCAAACAAACTTAATATACCCTGACACACTGTATGTGCAGGGTATAAAAAAAACGCGTGCAACACAGTACACGTGTTCGAAGTGAAACTTTCTTTAAAAGACGCTATCTTCAGCCTTGCCATACCCATTTTCTGGATTGAATTTCTCTTTATCTTAATATCCTATACACTAATTTTCATTATTTTAGCTCATTGCGTACCTGAGATATGCAAATTATCAATTTTTGCTATAAGTGGGCGTTGCCATTCCCAATCTCTCTAAGTGTGAAGTTTCTAGTCAATTGATTAAGAAACAAAAACGTTTTCCATACAACGACGTAAATTTGCTTTTTATCCTCTCATTAATGATTTACGGTAATTAAATTGGAGGAACTGTGCAACATTTCAGGTCGATGATTTCAAAATAATCAAAAGGGAAATTTAGGATTCTGGGAAATCTTTTATAGATATTTTCACACCGTTACAAAATCTCTGACAATTTTCTCAGAGATTTTATTAAATTCAGCCTTATTTTAAGTTGTTATAAATAATTACATATGTACCAAGAAATAAACAATATGGTTTCCCCATTAATCTGCATTAAAGCAATTCAATATTTTACATGTTTTCATTAATAAATCTGCATTAGAAAACCCTTCCCAAATCAACCCAATTTTTTGAGCATTCAATCTGCTTTTATCTATTTCAAATGTGCAGAGGGCACGGTTGCCAACTTAGGGGTTTTCCCCCTAAATTTAGGGAATTTTTGAGTCGATAGGGGTTTTTTTAGGGGTGTAATATTTTTAGGGTTTTTTTTTTACTATGTTTTTACATAGAGTAATTAGACATAGAGTGGAAAATGAACTCTTCGCTTTTTGCGTGTCATGCACAGTTACGGTCCGCTCGATCGTTTTTTCATCGTATAAGTAGCGTGGCGTATGTTGTTAGGAATCGTATGTATGCATAAGAGTTTGATACAAATGCTGTGGGCTGTTGGTTTTTCTATGGAAATTAATATGTGTACATACAATTCCTAACAACATACGCTACTTAGTTGCTGAAAAAGGACTGAACTCAAACCGTGATGCGGACCGCAACTGTGCATGAGAAAAACGCTAAACGCGAAAAGAGTTCATTTTCCACTTTATGTGAATAATTACTCTACGAGTTTTTATAGAAAGGTGTTCCCGTCCAACTCGTTAGAGTACAGGCACTTACTTATTGAAAATAACTAAAAATTCCATTTTGTTATTTGAAGCAAGTTGGCAAGGGGTTGATGAAAACTTGATAAACTTTGACAATGTATTTTGTTGTTGGATTTCCACCAATTGTCACTTTATCACGTTACAGAGTTGGACGTGAAAACCCATAAATATGACTTTAAAAATCGGAAACTGAAGAAAATGATACAATAACACTTGAAGTATTAAGTAATATTAATAAGGAATAAAATGAATAAATGTTGTTAAATGATATTTATTATTTATTTTAAATTTTTCATTTATTATAAATGTAATATAAATATAATTTTTTATACCCTGTACACACACTGTGTATCAGGGTATATTAAGTTTGTTTGAGACGGTTTGTATGTAACGCATAGAAGGAGGGGAGGGGGACCCTATAAAGTATATATATTCTTGATCAGGATGACAAGACGAATTGATATAGTCCTGTCTGTCCGTCCGTCCGTCCTCACCAATGGTTCTCGAAAACTATAAGACCTAGAGACTTGAAATTTGGTGGATAGACTCGTGAGGTCAAACGCTAGATCAAGTTTGAAGGATTTTTTGCCACGCCCACTCCTTCCCGCCCATCGAGCACCACCCATTTTTTCAAAAGGCTGTAGCTCGAAAACCTGATGAGTTAGAAACATGAAAATGAGTATGTAGACTCAGTATGTATAGCTCTACAAAACTGCATACCACATTTTTTCCCCCTCCCCTTCGCTTCCCCTCAAAAAGTTGTTTTCTTAAAATTGCTGTATCTCCTAAACTATAATAGATACAATGCTGAAATTTTGTATGCATACCTTTTAAACATACCTTTTTAAAACTGCATACCACAAACTTTCATTTTTAACGCTGTGTGACAACGCAAAGACAAACAAGTTGAAATTTGGCATAAATTGCGCTTTGAACACTGCTTTATCCTATTTGTAACAAAAACCGTACTTAACACTGCGAAAACTATTAAAGCTAGAGACTTGAAAATTGGAAGATAGTCTCGTGTGGTCGAACACTAGATCAAGTTTGAAGGAATTTTTGCCACGCCCATTCCTTCCCGCCCATCGAGCACAACAAAAGGTCATTTTTTTCTCAAAATTGCTGTATCTCCTAAAGTATAAAGAATACAATGCTGAAATTTTGTATGCAAACTCAGATAACATACCTTTTTAAAACTGCATACAACAAACTACCACTTTCCCCGCAAAGACCAACACACTAAAATTTTGCAGCAATGCTTTGTAACAAAACCAGTACTAAAGCGCCATTTAATGGCAACATTGCACTGTGAGCCCTGCCTCACTATTAGCAAATACACAAACCATATCGTGGTACACTGCTTTTGCTGTCGGCGAATGTTTAACGTGTTATCAACATAGGTGTGTGTACAGGGTATTATATAGTTGAGAATACTCAACTATACCTCCCTTACTGGTTTTTTTTATTGATTATGTAATTTGTGTATTTATAATTAATTTATTATAATTAATTATTTATTTTTATAATAATGAAATTTATTTAGGGGGATTTTCTAGAAATTGAATGGTTTTTAGGGGTTTTTGGTTTGTGTTTAGGGGGAAACGTTTTTTAAAGTTGGTAACACTGCCAGAGGGTCTCCCGAAGAACAGAGGAAAATTAACTACGAACGCTCCAATGTGTAGAATCTACTTGACTTTATTTATTGCACATATAATTTATTAATAGTGTTCACTTTTGGAGTATTTTGAATTTGTAAGTTAAATGTTTTCATTTGCTAAGCACAGCAAAGGAAAGGGTAATTGTGAATCCAACATATACCTCGTTTATGCGACAGCTAAAGCGCTTTAACTCAATGCGCACTAACTAAAAACGCAGCGTTTATGCGAGAGCCTTAAAGCGCTTTAGCTTAATGCGCTTTAAGAGCTGTCATGATGAACAGCTGATCAAAACAAAACAAAACAGTGTTGCCATAAGAATACAACTGAATAATGTTTATTTTCAAGAATATCTTTATATGTAAAAATGACATATATTGAATAAAATATGAATTGATAATCGCAATATTAGTTTTTAGAAATGTTTAAAAGTGTTTTTTCGCAATATAATAGAAAAACAGAGCTAAAAAAAAAATTTACAATTAAAAAAATTATATTAATTCATCAATATAGCATCACTGACCACTTGACACATTCGGTACCAGCTGATTTTTAATGCGCATTAACGAATGTCGCGTTTATGCGGTACTCTTAAAGCGGTTTAACTCTGTTAAGTCGCTTTTAAAAAGCGCTCTACGCTAATGCGCATTAAGGCGTTTATGCATGCGTTTTTAGTTAGTGCGCATTGAGTTAAAGCGCTTTAAGGTTCTCGCATAAACGAGGTAATAATTGCGAATTGGAGATGAATTCGCGGCTCATATACAAATTATGAAGCTGATTAGTGACGTTGACGCTAAGTAGCGGGCAACAACAAACACAATGTATACACTCAGACAGTGTCATAGGTAGCAACAACCACACTGTCCGACCAAACGGTGCATGCTTATGCCGAAAATGACAACAACAAGAGTTGTTGTAATATTTGAAGTAAACAAGCCAGGTAAGTTGTTGTTGCATATGCGCCAGATGGCGAAAATGACGATTGAAGAGGAATGCGAAAATTACAACTTAGCATGATGTTGTTGTTAGTTTTTTTTATGACTACTCAGTTTATGACTACAAACTGTCATTCTATATTCTATTTCATTTTCTCGCAGGCTAAATCATATAAATATATAGTTTGTCTCTTTCTCATGTCGTTTCATCAAGTTTCAAATGACACCCATGCTAAAGAAGTTTCACTTCAAAAATGCCCAAGCTTTTTAAAACAACAGGAAATTATCGCAATTAAAACGACCAATAAAGTTGACTATAAAACAGCTCTTAACACCTACCACAAAAGACACAACCACCACCTCACGTCATTCGCAAGCATCCTCTCAAGCAGTTTACCGCACAATCAAAACACTACAAAAAATGGCAACTCCTCACTATCGCATCTCAGTAATAATATCACAAAAAGGCAAACACAAATTTCACCGAAAGAAGCTACTACCAGCAGACCACAAACATCGATCAAGACCAAAGTTGACGTCACCGACGCCGCTCCTGGACAACATACAAAAACCACAAAAGAAGGACCAACATCACATCATCAGCAACCAAGAACACTAATAGATTACGTAGACATATCAGATGAGGCAATGGATACAGCCATTGACTCCCCCCACAACTCAACACAAGCACCACCCAGCCACAAATTAAAAATCTTTTCAAAAGATAAAAATAGTTTAACAACCTCATTTAAACCCTCAAAGTCAAAGAACCAACAAATCAACAAACCCAGAAAATCTACCATAACAGATTACGAAGATGACGACAATTTATAATTAACAACCTTATACCGAGCGACGGAGCATGCGGCGCTGCCGGGGACTGCAGCAACATGAAATGGTGCTGCAGTCCCCGCCGGCGCTTCATGCTCCGTCACTCCAACCTTTACAGAGCCCCCATTTGACGACTTTGCCTCGGAAAATTGGGGCTCTCCAAGACAAGAAACTCGCAATAGTAATAATATTTACAAATTATATTCACTGTCACAATCTCCCTAAACACCCAGATGTCCCTAAGAATTCTCCAATGGAATATAAAAGGATATCTAAATAACTATAGCGAGTTACAAATTATCTTAAAAAAACATTCGCCTCATATAATTTCCTTACAAGAAACACACATACACAACCTTAACAACATCCCAACTCCGATAAATTACACACTAATTACCAACAAAGCAACGAACAGGTTTGGCGGAATTGCATTTTTAATCCACTCTTCTATTCAATACTCCCAATTACATACTCCAAACTACTTTGAAACCTTAGCAATCGAAACGAAATCAAAACAAACTGTTTCAATTATCTCAGTGTACATATCACCAACTAAAACATTCACTAAATCCCAACTACACAATACTTTCAGCCCATATAATAACCCTACCTTAGTACTTTGCGATTTTAACAGCTGGCATCCAAACTGGGGTTCACCCAAAAGCAACAAAAGAGGTGAAATAATAGCAAAGTTCATAGACCGAAGTAACTTCATACTACTTAAGGACAAATCTCCAACACACTTCTCCACACACAATACATTTACTCACATCGACCTTTCCTTCATATCAGCTAGCCTGGCAACTGAAACTCATTGGGAATGCACCAACGACCTCAATGGAAGCGACCACTATCCAATAAAAATAAACCTCTTTCCCACCCCTCCACCTAACCTCATTGCTAAACCTACCTTTAAACTAAAATCTGCCAACTGGTCACATTACCAAAAAAAAATTTTAAATATCAACTCAACGATGCAACCAAGTAATAACACTAACAAAGAAGCTGCTATTATAAACAAAACCATAATACAAAGTGCCCACCTTACCTGACCGCATCTCATACCCCATGATTCAGAATTCTCCCACGCTCTTTAAAACTCGTATTCTTAACCTATTTAATAACATCTTGAATAGCCACATTCCCCAAGCATATAAGACTAGCCCTGTCATACCTATCCTAAAACCACCCAAAAAAAAATCAGAGCTACAATCGTATAGACCAATATCCCTAAACCCAAGTATTGGACAAAATAATCGCAAAAAGATTATGGTGGTTTGTTTTGACAAACAAACTTATTCATAATAACCAACTCGGTTTTAAGAGAGGCAAATCTGTTCTTGACAATCTACTATATGTAGATCATCTCGCAACCAGAGCCATCTCATACAAACGACACCTTTCCATTATCTCCCTTGACTTTTGTAAAGCATACGACAAGATAGGGATACACTCCCTGATACACCAACTCCGAGAATGGAAGCTAGGTCCAAAAATAATTGCCTACGTCACCCACTTTATGTCCAATAGGAAAATAATAGTAAAGATTGGTAAAACTCTATCTAGCAGTTATCACTTACACAATGGCATCCCCCAAGGCTCCCCTATCTCAGTCATTCTTTTCTTGATCTCCTACAATACCCTATCACAAAAAATAGCTCTACACAAAGAAATAAAATTCTGTGCCTACGCAGACGATTTCCACCTTTTACTTGACCTCAAACAAAAAAAGAATCCCCAACCGAACCTTAGCCAACTGTTTCTGGACATCCAACACTGGTGTAACTATTCTGGAGCAATCTTGTCATCAGAGAAATGCCAACATCTATACATTTGTCGAAAGAAAAACTGTCACTGCTCAATCCAAACCAACAATACTACTATCCCTACAGTAACAAGATTAAAAATCTTAGGTCTAACTCTTAATAATAGATACAAATGGAACTCTCACATCTCTCAACTAACCTCCAACCTAACTAAATAACTTAACACCATTAAACATCTTTCATCCCGGAAATACAACTGCAATTCTCTCACCTTAATTCAAATAACCAAAACTCTACTCATTTCAAAGATAGATTACTGCCTCCCAATTTACGGATACGCACCTAAATCGTACACAAACAAACTTAAATCAATACAAAATTCAGCCATCAGAACAGCTCTAGGTGCCTTTCGAACTACCCCTGCCAATAACCTTCTCATGGAATCTAATATCCATACACTTGAAAATAGACGTGACTTTCTAACAGCCAAACTATTCAAAACACTATTGAACTCCTCAGATACTCCCCTCAAGAATTTTATAAAAACTTCAAAAAGAACCTAGTACACTAGATCGAACTATAAACATCTGCAAAAATTTAAACTTGCCGTATGCTCCCCTCAAACCCTATACTCACAAAAAGCTTGATTGGCAAAATCCCTGTAAATTCATTAACACTTCCTTAACATCCTTCCGTAAGAACAACACTCCTCCAGAAATCTTCCAACAACTCTTCCTCTCCATTAAAAACGACCACCCAAACTACTCCTTTATTTACACCGACGGCTCCAAATCTTCTCAAATCACAGGCTATGGCATTTCTACCGACACACAACCTCTGAAACTAGGACTCCTACCCCACTACTCAACAGTCTTCTCAGCTGAAATCATCGCTATTCACGAAGCCATTAAAATATGCATAAAAAAGCCAGGCCGCTTCAGTATTTGCTCCGACTCCCTCTCAGCTATCAACGCTATAGCTAACTTCAACAATCAGAACTTCTACGCCAACATTATAAGAAGTATACTCAATGCAAAACACCCTAAAATAAAAATATTCTGGGTCCCTAGCCATACAAATATCACTGGTAACAACAAAGCAGACTTCTTAGCCAAACTATCCACAAAACTACCTCTAATATATACCCCCAACTACAACACCAGTGACATTATAGAAACCCTCAAAAAACTCCTAGGCCAAACTAACGATGCTCTACTTCAACAAACGTCGACATGGTACAAACAATTACGCTCTCAAAACACAACAAACATTACTTACCTCAAAACAATACCCCAAAACAAACTCAGCAGAATTAACCAGATTAAATTCTCTAGAATACGTCTTGGCCACACTAAATTAACAAACACACAATACATAAACCCTAACCAACACCACAACAATTGTCCATTTTGCAACAGCCCCAGTTACAATATTCACCACATTATCACATCATGCACCTCACTTAATCAACACAGATCCACAATATTCGCCAACCGTAACCCTCTCCACCTCATCTCTAACCCATCCTTAAAAAATATATACCTCATACTAGAATTCCTAAAAAAATCAAACATATACAATAAAATCTAATTATAAGAAAATGTAAGCCACCATTTAAAAAAAAAAAACATCTCAGGCTAAAGGCCCTAGCAGCCAAGGCCCCATGACCGTCCCACGTTAGTTTGTAAGTTCTTTAACTTTAAGCTAGCTTTAAATAAATAAATAAATATTTTAAACAACAACCAATATGTGGTTAGTACACTAACCACCCAACCTGAATGAGTTAAGTCGGACAGTGTGGTTGTTGCTACCTATGACACTGTCTGAGCGTGTGCATTGTGTTTTTTATTGCCCGCTACTTAACGTTGCTAATCAACGACGCTAATCAGCTTCATATTATATGAGCCACGAATTCATCTCCAATTCGCGTCCTCACAATTTTGTTGAAGCCCGTTCAATTTTGCAATTGACAATCATACCCTTTCCGTTGTTGTGAAACCAAGAGTGAACACTAATAATAAATTATAATGCAATAAATAAAGTCAAGTAGATTCCACACATTGAAGCATTGGTAGTTAACTTGACTCTGTTCTTCGGGAGACAGTCTGCACATTTGAATTAATTCATCTTCTTCGCATTTATGCATTCAACAATGTACACAATCCAACTTGCCCAAATAACATAGTTGGTAAGTACACACATATTTTCATAAAATTTACTATTTTTATGAGTTTTTTTTAACCATTTCAAATACAACTTTACATTAACTATAAATTTACGATTATTTGAACAATTTAATTCGAATGTACTTCTCAATCTTCAAAAAAAACATACAAGCAGATTGGCGCGGCATTACACAGATTGTTTTCCAGATCAAAAAATTTGGTTGATTTGGGAAGGGTTTCTTTTTAAATGCATATTTATAGATTAGATTGAATTGTTTTAATGCAGGTTAATAGGGAAACCAAAAAGCTTGTTTCTTGCTACATAATTAATTACAACAACTTTAAATAAGGCTGAATTTCATAAAATCTCTGAGGAAATTGTCACAGATTTTGCAAGGGTATAAAAATATCTACAATAGATTTGTCATACACCTTAATTTCCCTTTTGATTGTTTTGAAATTATCGACCTGAAATGTTGCACAGATCTTCCAATTTTATTACTATAAATTATTGATTGGTGAAAAAAAGCAAATTTACGACACTGTATGGAAAACGTTTTTTGTTTTTTAATCAATTGTCTTGAAACTTCACACTTATTGTCTTAGAGAGGTATAAAAACTATTTTGATCGAAAATGGGGCATGGCAACGCCCACTTTAAAAAAAAATTTATAATTTGCATATCTAACAACGTAATGAGTTAAGACAATGAGAATTAGTATATAGGATATTTAGATAAAGAGAAAATCAATTCAGAACCAGTAAGGATGGTATAGTCGAGTATACTCGACAATATAATACCCTGCACACACAGTAGGCGGAGCCACATCCTCAATCTACATTGATCTGACGTCGCCTATTCAAAAAGTGTTCAAAATATCAAGAAAATCGGTCAAAAAATGTGGATTTTACGAAAAATTTAAGTTTGTGGGCGTCTGAGGGGTAGCTATCAACGAGAGGGGTAGTTTGTGGTATGCAGTTTTTAAGATTAAAAAAAAGCGGTGGTGCTGGATGGGCGGGAAGGAGTTGGCGTGGCACAAAAAAAAAGAAATAAACTTGATCTGCTGCCAAGCATCACGAGTCTACCCTCCAAATTTCAAATCTCTAGCTCTTACAGTTTCCGAGATCCATTGGTGAATACAGACGGACGGACATGGCTCAATCAATTTCTGTTGTCGTCCTGATCAAGAATATATATACTTTTTGGGGTCCGCCTCCCTTCCTTCTGTGCGTTACATATATTTCGTTAAAACAAACTTAATATAACACACTGTATGTGCAGTGTATAAAAAGGGCATGTTAAGGCCGAAGATAGCGTTCTTACTGACACACTGTCTGTGCAGGGTATAAAAAGGGAATGTTAAGGCCGAAGATAGCGTTCTTACTGGATTTTTGTTTCTTTTAAGGAAAGTTTCACTTAAAACACGTGTACTGTGTTGCACGCGATTTTTTTTTCTCAAATTCAACTGCTTAATTGTTTCTTCAGATTCAGAAACAATTGTCATACGATCATTGTGTACCATTTCATAATTTCTTTTCAGTATTTCATGATCTATTTTAAGATATCTCTTCTTATATAAACAGTCTTTTTTACAATTATGTACTATTTCAGTACTCTCTTCTTTTTGACTAGTTGAATGAACGAAATCAACTAGACCAAGGAATTTTTGCAATTCTTCATTGCCAGTTATAATTGGTTTATTTGACTGCATTTCAGCAATGTTCGATTCCTCCAGCGAGTTGTCTTGCATTTCAGCAATGTTGGATTGCACCAACAAACTTTGCACATATGTGTTTGCAATGCTACATTTCTTCAATGTACTTTCTCTGCAATTATTCAATGCTTTTTGCCTTTGCCTTTTGTTGCATTCCAGCAGCATTCACCTTACCCGTACGAAAGCTATGTAAATGGTTCTTACAAACAAACAAAACTGCGTTATTTTCAACTGCATCTTTAAACTTAAGAACTATTTTCAACTTACCTCTAAGTTCATGGCCCTTCGAAAATTCATGTAATGTTGAAGGCCTACTCACATTACATCCTTCAACAGAACAACAAATTTTCGAAATTGGAGATTTATGCCATCTTAATTGATGTTGGACATAATCATTGTGTCCTGTAAAAAGAAAAATGAATTTTGTATGTCAAAATAGTTTAATAAATAATTCAATCATCATTATACGTATACGCAATATTATTAATAGATCTTACAAAATGAAAAGTCAAACTCACTACAATCTACTACTCAAGTTGGAAAATACAAATAAATCAAATAAATATCATCTTTAAATTATAATTAATTTAAATTAGTAGTTAACAGTTAATTATTATTAAATCAAAATAAATAAATAAATACTTTAAAGCATATTTGCAAAAGGCTTACTGCTAACTAAAATATTACGTATACTCTCGCAGCACAACGATAACGCATTAATATATACATATTAATGCGTTATCGTTGTGCTGCGAGAGTATACGTAATATTTTAGTTAGCAGTAAGCCTTTTGCAAATATCTACTAATTTAATTTATCGATATATATTGAAACAATGTTATTTGACAATATATATCGATATCGCTATTTAAGTTTTTATTTAAATCACACCTAAATTTAATGTTGGCATTGCACCCTGCACCAACTTTCTGGTGCCCATGCAATCTGCATTATAATGCTTGTCGCAAAAACAGTCATTTTTGATACCCTACTCGGGTCCACCTTGCATTTTCGCACCACTCGTTTTTTAATTGATGTGGTATGCGAAACTGCCGTTCACTTCCCGCACAATTCTTAACTGTGCACTTCACCTTGTTAATTTTATTCATTTTGAATAATTATTTATATTTATATAAATGGATTTTTATACTTTTCACGTATGTGAAACAGTATAATAACTTTGTGCTGAAGTTTGTAACAGATCGAAATATTCATTTCCGACTATATAAAGTATATATATTCTTGATCAGGACGACAAGACGAGTTGATTTAGCCATGTCCGTCTGTCCGTCTGTCCGTCCGTCTGTCTGTATATATACAATCTCCTCCCACAGTTTTGATGATATCGAGCTGAAATTTTGCACAGAGACTTCTTATTTGTGCGATCAACTCATTTGTCGGATCCAGCCATATCGGACCACTGGAACTGGTAGCCCCCATATGAAAAGAAGAAGAAAAATGAACAAAACTTGAATCGTTGTATGGAAAACTTTTTTGTTTTGTATGATAGAGTGCTGAAATTTTAAACATAGTAGTTTTACATAGTCCGACTACATGCCTGAAAGTTTCATTGAGATTGGACATCTGGAACTGGTAGCTCCCATACAAAATGAAGAAGAGGAAGAGAAGCAATATTCACGTCGTTGTATGGAAAACTTTTTTGTTTTATAACCAATTGACTTGAAATTTTAAAGTTATGTTCTTAGGGAGGAATGAAAACTATTTTGACCAAAAGTGGGCGTAGCCACGCGTAGCCACGCCCACTTATAGCGAAAATTGACCCGTTGTATGGAAAACTTTTTTGTTTTTTAACCAATTGACTTGAAATTTTACAGTTATGTTCTTAGGAAGGAATGAAAACTATTTTGACCAAAAGTGGGCGTAGCCAGGGGTAGCCACGCCCACTTATAGCGAAAATTGACCCGTTGTATGGAAAACTTTTTTGTTTTTTAACCAATTGACTTGAAACTTTACAGTTATGTTCTTACGAATGAATAAAAACTATTTTGACCAAAAGTGGGCGTAGCCACGCCCACTTATAGCGAAAATTGACCCGTTGTATGGAAAACTTTTTTTTTTAAACCAATTGACATGAAACTTTACAGGTTTGTTCTTACGAAGGAATAAAAACTATTTTGACCAAAAGTGGGCGTGGCCACGCCCTTTTATAGCGAAAATTGACCCGTTGTATGGAAAACTTTATTGTTTTTGAACCAATTGACTTGAAACTTTACAGTTATGTTCTTAGGGAGGAATGAAAACAATTTTGACCAAAAGTGGGTGTGGCCACGCCCTTTTATAGCGAAAATTGACCCGTTGTATGGAAAACTTTTTTGTTTTTTAACCAATTGACTTGAAACTTTACAGTTATGTTCTTAGGGAGGAAAGAAAACTATTTTGATCAAAAATGGGCATGGCTACGCCCAATTATCGCAAAACTTCAACCGTTGTATGGAAAACTTTTTTGTTTTTTAACCAATTGACTTGAAACCTTACAGTTATGTTGTTAGGGAGGCATGAAAACTATTCATTTAGTTTTTTAGTGACACAACGTGAAAAGTATTTTAGCTTCAGCCTTGCTGAAGATAGCGTCCTTACTGGTTTTGTTTTAATTTTATGCTTGTGTATTTTACAATAAAATCAAATAATGCCAACTTATTCTGTTAATAAGTAGGCAGGACTGTCCCTGCATACATTAGCAAATGATGCTTTTTGGATAATATCATAAATAATGAAGGAATAAATATTTAATTTAATACACATTTTTATTACAATATTTAGCATTGATTAATCAAATTTTTCAGCTATTTCTAATTAAAAATAAATTCAAAACTATCGAGTACAACAGTTGAGATAGATAAAAAAAAGTGAATTTGGCTACATATATTTTATCAGTTGAAAACAACGTGGTGGCAGCGCTGAAAAAATTTATATACATAAAAGCGCAAATATCGAATGAGTAGAGACGTTGTTGGACAAGATAACATAAATAAAATTCAAAGATAAATTAAAGAAAGTGAATAAAATTGATTGATTTGTTTTATCAATTTGATATGTTTATAGTAATATATTTATGAGTTTATATATTACTATAAATATATTAAAGTGATGAAATAAGTGTTCTGAATGATGCAATAAGCATTTGTGTATACGTACATATTTTTTCCTTTGAAAAGTATGTATGTATGCATTTCTGAGTATTGCATCATACATTCTAAAATATTGAAATTAAATATAACAAATAAAAATCTTCATTATTTTCAGATGTCTACATTTGTTTTCAATGACGTTGGACGAACAACATTTCGTGGCAGACAAAGACGTAGATTCCAGAAAAGGTGAAATTACCAACAATGTTACGAACAAGTCGGACAAAACTACAGACAACAAGGACAACAACTCGGACAAAACTACAGACAGCAAGGACACACACATGGTCTCGGATCTCTCCGACGTTTATTTAACGTGGGATGTACCACGATGTGGTTTAACCCCACGGTGCTCCAATATACGTACGGTGCTCATAGGCACCATTCGTACGCAATTGCAAAGCGAGCATGGATTAATGCGCCAGCTAACGCCCCTTTGAAAAGCTGCTGAAAAATACAGCAGAGTTCCTCGGTACCAAATTAATTGCATGCTTGTCGGGCATGCAATACTCATTGGTGAGGGGCGAGGTTCATCTAAAACCTCTGCTGATCTTGGGTCACAGCACCCGGTTGAAACGACACTCCACGCCGAGATTTGCATCTCTACCCGCGACTTGGGTTACCACAACCACCACGATACTCCCACAAGGGGACCTATCGCTCGGTCAGGACAGGACTGCAAGCAGGCTCCTGACCTCCCGTGGTACCAATTTAGGGCTTGGTCAACCCACCTCTTCAGTCCCGACAGACTCGGATGAGGCCACCTTGGTGTGCCAGTTTTGACTCAACAGCCCGGGACTGGCAGCCCATATACTCACCGCTAATGTGGTGCCGCTCTCCTCTGGGGGGTTTCCATCGCCGCAGTCACTCTCCAAACGCCGTCAGTCATGCGGATGCTAAGTCCAGTAGGTCTCGCAAATCTACATAGAGAGAGCAGTCACACAGCACGTGAAGCCAGTCTTCGCTATCAGCACCGCATGAGCATGCGGGCGATTTGCTAAGACTCATTCTGTGCAGAAATGCGTTAAGCGATCCATGGCCCGTCAGCAAAAAACTGGCACGCATCGAAAAACCGAAGTCTCTTGTGCTATAAACGAACCTGACGTCGGGGAGATATCGGTGAGTAACCCGGCCCGGGCTCTCACTATCGTCCCACCGCGATTGCCGCTCGCGCATTTTGTTCGTCTAGCCTTGCCAGTTTCTGCTTCCAGCTCAGATTTGTCAGATCTTCGCCGTACATCCAATCGCTTTCCTCCAGCGGGTGGTCACGCTTGAGTTTGAATCTGATTGCCAATTTCTTGGCAACCAGGTCAAACGGGGGAGCTCCAGCAAGAACCTGCAGTGCTACAGCGGACACTGTTCGGCATACCGGTTGGCATCCAAGCAGGACGAGCCTTTGGCATGACAAGAGCCGCTTGCGCAAGACAACTTGTCTCGACGTAACGTCGTAGCAAACCGAGGCATCAAACAGAGCACAAGGCTCCATGAGTCCGGCATATATGGTCCGCTTGACGCGAGGACTGAGACCCCAGTCGACTCGCAGTACGCGTGCCAAAGCACTTACGACTCCAGTTAGCCGATCGCGGAAGCACGCGATATGCGGGAGAAAACTCAACCGCTCGCCGACTGTGATGCCAAGGTACCGATATTTGTCAACGTACCGTAGACTTGCTCCTGCAAGTTGTACGGTAGGATGCCTATTTGGTGAAAAACGACCTTTCAGCAACATGACTGCCGTCTTGCTCGTTGACACTGTCACGCAAACTTCGCGTCCCCAAGCGTCTACGATGGACATCCAATGCGTGCCACGTCTGAGCCTACGCCTCAGTCTCCTGACCTCTTGGCGCTTTGAAGATAACTCGGCGGTCACCAAGCTACCTTCAAACGCGCTCTTGGCGGTCTGCGACCTAGCGCATGATCGCACGCAAAGTGCACCATGCGTCGCAGCGCAGCAGCCTGGTCGTCCAACGGCGTTTCCGCGAAGTCCTCGGGCAGTTCCGCTATCCTTCTTGCCACCACGTCCTCAAACCATCGCCAGTCTGCATTTGTGAGATTCCAGGACGGCACAGGAGCAAGGCTCTCAACTGTGCTGGGGGTATGCGTCACTATAACATTAATAATGTTATGGTCGCTGAGCTCCCACTCGTCCACTCTCCAGTCATATGCGGCCCACATAGACGCTGCTTGATTGACGATGGTTACGTCGATATCGCTCTGGCCTCGGCGATTATCGAACGTGTACGACTCACTGAACTGACTAAGCACGCCGGCTCTATTCAGCAGGATCCAATCAGACAGCAGCTCACCCCGGGCATGGTTCGTGTGCCTCCGAGCGGACTCGGAAAGCTTACTAAAACAAGTGGGGGATACTGCATTCGCGTCGAGTCGAAAGATCACAGACGTGCTGCTAGCCAGTAGCAGCACCGCATCCATGTACATGAGGTACGGTTCGATGTCAGTATAGGCAGTATACGGAGGTCAGGAAAATTGAGCCAAATCTTCCAGTGACACTCACGCATACGCCAAATTCCGTGGCAAGTGACAGCATACAGATGGCATCTGGGTCGTCGATGATGACTGCTGCTTTCCCTCGTCAGTCGGAGAAAACACGCATCCCGGCTGGGAAACCTGTGATCCGACCCACGCGGTCGACATAGGGCACCTGGACAAGTGCGAACAGGTGGCCAGAGTCACGCATGCGGACTCCAAGCTCGATGGCAGCAGCTCGGCCTCGACCACAATTCGCTTGGGCGAAACTAAACATATTAATGTCTAGCTTGCACCCTCGCTAGCACGGCAGCGTAGATGGGACATGCGCCGCTGAGCATGTGATGCCCAGACAGTTGTTCACGGAAGCGGCAGTTCCGGCAGTCCACCGGGTGCACACACTTCGCAGAATTGTGGCCGGTCTGCCCGCACTGTCGGCAGACAGTTTCTTTCAGGCGCCAATCAGCCACTTTGTGGTCGAATCCAACGCAGCGATGGCAAGCATACGTTCGGATGAGCGACCGGGTCTGGTACGAAAACCACTTCACGTATACTCGAGCGCCGTCGAGTATCCCATGGGCCTTCTCATTCACCTCCAGTGTGACGTTCACTGTGGCGCCGTCAGAGACTGGGCGTGGCTTCGATCCCAAGTACACAGTCTTGGCGAATTTGGCTGACGTCATCAGCTCTTCGAAATTGTTTTTAAACAATTCCGACATGAATTCCTCCGGACTTATGGCTGTGTCGACGTCGTGGACCATCATCCGCGGCATCACCTCCTTGCTGGGTGCGACATCCAGGCCAGCCTCCTTGAAGCGCGCGACATCCAGGCCAGCCTCCTTGAAGCGCGCGCTAGCAGCGACGCGCTTCATTTCGCTCTCCGACGGGGTGCGGATGACCGCACCGCCCCGGCGCAACTCACGTACGGCATGTACGCGCACGCCAAGGGTCGCCAAGGTCGACCTCGCTGCGCACCTTGAGGCCAGGCGTCTTGCTGCTCACGACCACCGGGGCAGCGGCGGCAGGGCCTCGCCTGCTCCACGCGCCATCTTCTTGGCCTTCGATCGTGGCCTGGGCTTCCTCCATTTGTTGCTGCTGGCGTCGGAAGTGCCACAACTGCTGATGTCGCCAGCGTCGGCAGTGTCCATGGGCGAATCCATGCCAAGATCCTCAACAGCAAAAACTTTCTGAGTGGCTTCCGCCAAAACTGGCAGGCAGGTGGACGAGTTTCCGATCAGAAGGCGAACAAAAGGTGGCGCTTGATTTAGCCGAAACACAAACCGGCGGGTTTGTGTACGCACTAAATATTATCTCACCAACAGATTGCGCTGCACTGCGTTGACAACGCAAGTGCGAAAGCTGCTCACGAGGTGGAGCAAAGCGCACGGCGAAAAAATGCCGTTATCTGCACAAACAAATTGCACACAAGTGCCAGGTGTCACTTGTTTGTTTCGCGACGCGTAAGCACAACACCGTTAATGCACAAACAATTTGCTGGGCGTGCCAGATGTTGTTTACTCAAATTGAGTAAACAAGATATCGTACGAATTAAATTCACTGCGAAAAACACACAGTCGATTTTAATTCATCCGCGACGACGAAAACACGTCCGTTCGCTTCAACGGTTGGCGCAAGATAGACAACAAGGACAACAAGGCTATTGCACAGGCTGTCGCTGCCAAAATAATGCAAATGCGCGCAGTCGGCGTCGCCAAAGGCGAGCTGCGGCCAGGCTGGCTGCACAAGATGTGGAGAACATGCCGCCACAGCAGCCATGTTAATGTTTAGGGGTTTTGGAATAGCCTCTAGTACAAACTAGTGACTGGGAGTTGCCGCAACCGATACTTGAATCGCGTGAGCTTGGAGAAAAGTGAGTAGAAGGAACACAAAGCTAGTTGCTTTGTTGAGTTCGTATTTCGTACTGATTTTATTCTTAAAAAGACAGAGTTTATATACAATTCTTAAACTATACAGTCTTAAGCAACTTATTAGGTAACATTTACATGTATCAGTGTAAACACTTAAAATTCGGTGATAATGTGACATAACTTACAATCACCTTGACAGCATCATAAAACGTACATTGCCCTTGACCATTCAAGAGTGATTTGTGCATTCTAATTGATGGGATTTGGTGATAGAAAACTGCAATGCTGAGTGAATCACAAATGTCGACAACGGCCAGGTCATTTACCAGCAGACACAGCTAGTTAGCATAATATGTGAATCCATTTGCAGGCACAATAATAAAAGAAAGGGTCGAAGCATGGGTCACACAATGCATAACAATCACTTTACAGAAAGCGATTGATCGTTGTTCGTTGCATTTTATGCTCAAGAATTTATTAGGCACGTAGAGTGTTAAAAATAATTCTATCCTAATGTTCTCAGTTCAAACATGCGTGGGAAACAATAGCTAACTATTGTGCTGGTTGCCTCTGTTGGTTGTCTCGATGCTTCTTTACCATATACAGGATGAAGATGATCAGGCAGGATAGTAACCAGCAGTATGATGCTATGCGGTCACGCTCCACCTTGTCCTAGCTGAAAGGGGGAGATAGGTTCCCGATCGGTAGCCATTGCTGCATCATTCGGAACAGCTCTTCATATCCTAGTTTCTTAGGTTGACCTGACTCGTTGAACGCTGAACTTGAATTTATCGTAAAGTTGAGCGTCAAATTACTGAAGCGAGCATACGATGTTTGAATCGTGCGTGTCGTAGAAGCGTGACCGGTAACCATTAGGTTAGGTCCTCGAAGACTGCATCCTTCATCAAGCGTCAATAGCCCAGCTTGACGAAGTTGCATGCTGAAGACTTCTTCTTTGCATACAATAGACATGTCCATAGGCGAGAGAGTTGCGAAAACCCACTGGTTGTTGTGCCACATCGATGACCAAGCAAAGGTTTTGTTGGTCGTTGATATTTGTCATGTCGATGGTGTTTTGTTGTTGAACAGCTGAAGTTCACATTGGTCACGTATACCAAACATGGTCTGCTTGTGATAACACACGTAGTCGTCTGTGTTGATCATGCGACATTTGTTTATGTCATCCGTCGAGAATCCTGCGAATGGATTCCGATTTTCGTTGATAGCCATAAGCTGATGATCTGGCTTAATCGTGGTTAAGCCGTATGCATTTGTTGCTGGAATGGGTTCAAGGTTGTACAGCTCCAACGATTGTGTCGAAAGCAACGGTAACGTTATTTTGAACACAACAGTATTACCCACGACAGTTCCTTCAGCTTCAATGAGCTTATAGAGCTGAAGGATGTTGCCATTCACGGAAGGAAGAGTTTGCCCTTGCGGCATGTGTTTCCTAATCTGCTCCAGCTGATCGCTTAGCTGACGAGGAGATATCAGTATTGGACTGATCGTGTTGTGTCGAATGTCCGTTAGAACGTTGATTATTTCCGATTGTGTACGTTGCAAATTGGACGTAATTAACGTAAGTTGAGTGGACAGTGATATGTACCATTGCACCAGTTGCGCATTCCTGGTCCATTTCATAAGCAATGTTGCTCATTTGTTGCTCCATGTGGTCCAGACGCTTGGCAGTAGCGACTTCGTCACGTTTAATAACGTTAACTGTGGCATCGATAACTGATGTTTGGTTTTGCAGCAGTTTCAACAAGTAGTCTTCATTGCCTTTGACATGTTGAATTGTGATTGCCATTTCTTCAGCATATTTTGAGTCCAATACACCAAACAAACTGTTTGCAATGCTCCCCACAATGTCTAAAGGAGATCGTTTCAAACGTGAAGACTTAAGCAGACTGTTTTCTGTGATCAGCTCTTCTTCTATGTGCTTGAAGTGATTGCACGTCACTGACGTCCTCTTTAATTTTCCACATGTTCGATCGATTTGATCTATTCCTGCGGAGAATGACTTCATACTTTGCCAATAAGGTTCTTAACTGATTATCTGCCATTCAGATACTACAAGTCTGGTTGTGCCAATCCGTTCGAAGTAGATTCCTGGTTTTGCTTCAAAGTTCGTTACATTCACGGACTGTGCTAATGCCAATGGTAGCAGCAACAATATTGCCAGAAGCATGATGCTTATAGGCGGAAGAGCACCCGTTCGTACCTTTTTCGTGTTGTTCGTGACTGGAGTGCTGTTACTTTCTTTACGCCGACGTTTTTCGGAAAGTTCCTCTTCGCATGGTAATGAAGCCAATCTATGAATTGACCGTTTGTATATTCCCGTTCCTGTCTTGACATCAACAACACGTATGAAGTTGTCTGGGCCAGTATAAAGTTTCACAATTCTACCCATTGGCCATTGAAGAACTGGAACGTTGTCTTCTTTAATCAGGACCATCGTCCCTTCTTTCACGTTGGACGAGGAATGCTGCCATTTATGGCGTTGTTGCAGCTGCTGAAGGTAATCCTGAGACCATTGCGTCCAGAAAGTATGCTTCAGCTTTGAAACTGATTGCCATCTTTGTGTCAACGACTTCGGCTGTTGACTCGGCTCAGCATCAGCTTGCGCGGTGAGAGCTTCTCTAATTAGGAAATGACCCGGTGTTAGTGCTGATAAGTAATTTGGGTCATTTGATAATGGCGTTATTGGCCGTGAATTTAGAATAGCCTCAATCTTGACTATCACAGTCTCGAGCTCTTCGTAAGTTAGTGACGCTCTTGCGACATTCTTTAACAGCAGCTGCTTTGCAGACTTCACTGCTGCTTTCCATAAGCCACCAAAGTGTGGTGCACGTGGAGGGATGAATTGGAAGTCTACTCCCTTTCTATTGCAGGTTTCAATTATTTGTGTTTTGACTTTGTCGGCAAATATGGCTTCCTCCAGTTCAGCCAACTTGTTCCTTGCGCCCACAAAATTCGTTGCGTTGTCGCAATGCAAAGTCTTGCATTTTCCTCGTCAACTGATGAACCGTCTTAAGGCTGCCAGAAATGCTTCTGTTGTCAGATCACTGACCAGTTCCAGATGAACCGCCTTGGTTGCAAAACAACAAAAGACTGCAATGTATGCCTTGTGTGGCTTCTTGCCTCGAATCTTGTAATGTACCCAGAACGGACCGCAGTAGACAATTCCAGCGTTTAAGAACGGTCGAGCCTGAGTGACTGACTGGAGGAAGATTCCCCATGATCTGCTCGAACAACTTCGGGCGCGCTCTAGTACACCTCACACAGTTTTGCACTATGTTTCTTGCCATGGATTTTCCTTTTAAAATCCAAAACCTTTGGCGAGATAAGGCCAACAGTGCTTGTGGCCCACAATGCATATTTTCTTCATGGATTTGTCGTAACAACATCATCACAATTGGATCGGTGTATGGTAACAACATCGGATGCTTTGCGTCATAAGACATTGTGGCTGCTTCGAGTCTACCTCCAACTCGGATTACTCCGTTGTGGTCCATAAACGGAGTCAAACTCACACATGAACTGTTTTTGTCCACAGCTCCGTGTTTGTTGAGGCATTTGACTTCCTCTGCGAAGTCACTTCGTTGCTCATTTCTAACTATTACTTGCAACGCTTGGTTCAACTCATCGCAAGTAATTTGAGATGAACGTCAATCAGTTCGCCGCTTGAAACGGAGCATGTAGGCGATGATTCGCTGAAGTTTTGCAAATGAATTGCCGTGGTCAACTTCGTAGATAATCTCTGGTCCTTTGCTAGCGACCATTGTTTTTAATATTTTGGTTTGCCTCCATTGTTTTGGCACTGACTTCTCATTTTGATTTTTATACTTGATCAGGACGACAAGACGAGTTGATTTAGTCATGTCCGTCTGTCCGTCTGTCTGTCTGTCTGTCTGTCTGTATGTATGCAAACTAGTCCCTCAGTTTTGAAGCTATCGAGCTGAAACTTTGCACAGAGTCTTAGAATTTATTACGATGAATCATTCGTCGGAACCAGCATGATCGGATTATTGGAACAGGTAGCTCCCATACGAAAAGAAGAAGAAAAGTGAACAAAACTTGAATCGTTGTATGGAAAACTTTTTTGTTTTGTACAATAGAGTGCTGAAATTTTAAACATAGTAGTTTTACATAGTCCGACTACATCCCTGAAAGTTTCATTGAGATTGGACTATTGGAACTGGTAGCTCCCATACAAAATGAAGAAGAGGAAGAGAAGCCATATTCATGTCGTTGTATGGAAAACTTTTTTGTTTCTTAACCAGTTGACTTGAAATTTTAAAGTTATGTTTTTAGAGAGGAATGAAAACTATTTTGACCAAAAGTGGGCGTAGCCAGGCGTAGCCACGCCCACTTATAGCGAAAATTGACCCGTTGTATGGAAAACTTTTTTGTTTTTTAACCAATTGACTTGAAACTTTGCAGTTATGCTCTTAGGGAGGAATGAAAACTATTTTGATCAAAAGTGGGCGTAGCCACGCCCACTTATAGCTTCACTTGACCCTTTGTATGGAAAACTTTTTTGTTTTTTAATCAATTGACTTGAAACTTTACAGTTATGTTCTTAGGGAGGAATGAAAACTATTTTGATCAAAAGTGGGCGTGGCCACTCCCACTTATAGCTTAACTTGACCCTTTGTATGGAAAACTTTTTTGTTTTTTAATCAATTGACTTGAAACTTTACAGTTATGTTCTTAGGGAGGAATGAAAACTATTTTGACCAAAAGTGGGCGTAGCCACGCCCTTTTATAGCGAAAATTTACCCGTTGTATGGAAAACTTTTTTGTTTTTTAACCAATTGACTTGAAACTTTACAGTTATGTTCTTAGAGAGGAATGAAAACTATTTTGACCAAAAGTGGGCGTAGCCACGCCCACTTATAGCGAAAATTTACCCGTTGTATGGAAAACTTTTTTGTTTTTTAACCAATTGACTTGAAACTTTACAGTTATGTTCTTTGGGAGGAATTAAAACTATTTTGACCAAATGTGGGCATGGCTACGCCCACTTATCGCAAAACTTGAACCGTTGTATGGAAAAATTTTTTGTTTTTTAACGAATTGACTTGAAACATTACAGTTATGTTGTTAGGGATGCATGAAAACTATTCATTTAGTTTTTTTTATAGTGACACAAAGTGAAAAGTATTATAGCTTCAGCCTTGCTGAAGATAGCGTCCTTACTGGTTGCTACTCTGTTAGCCACAAATGTATGAAACGATGACGCAGACGAATTTATCCAGAACAGCACTACTTTTGAGTCTGTCCAAAAGTACGCTGGAACAGAAAACAGCTTTAGATCCTGTGTCACTCTTGCTGCCAGTTCTGCTCCCGAGACAGCCGCACACAACTCGAGGCGAGGCAGTGTTTCTTTGGCTAACGGTGCGACTCTTGACTTGGCGCAGAGAAGTCGCACAGTTATCTGGTTGCTCATATGAACAGCTATTAAATACACAGCTGCTCCATATGCCTTTTCGGATGCATCCACGAATGTGTGAATTTCCTTTAGTTTTGGGATTTGGCCGTTGAAAATGTGCCGGGGAATCTTGACCTTGTTGAGAGAGTCAAGCGCTTCCCTGTAAAGCTTCCATTCTTCTTGAAGCTGGACATCTAGCTCATCATCCCAGTCGATTTTATGCTTCCATAGATGCTTCATAAATATTTTTGCTCTCACAACGACAGGAGAAAAGAGTCCAAGAGGATCAAATATTTGTGATAGCTCGGAGCACACAACACGTTATGTAATTTTCGTTGTTGCCACTATTTGCGACCTTCCACACAAACTGTCAGTGTTGGGCATCCAAGATAGACCCAAAGTTTTGATGCGATAATCTTGAGAATCACTCAACTCCACATCAGATACCCTATCTTCAATCGGGAAGTGTTCCAGAAGATCTTTATGATTGGCGCACCACTTTCGTAGCTTGAAACCTGACGGCAACAGAATTTGATTTAACTCTTGCTGTATCCACAATGCCTCTGGTAATGTATTTTCGACAGTTAGACAATCGTCGACGTAAAAATCTTCTTCTAGTGCTTTGGCTCCCAAAGCAAGATGTCTTCTATTTTTGACTGCAAGGTGTTGCAGACACTTTGTTGCTAAATACGGAGCCGAAGTTGTGCCATAGGTTACAGTCTTTAGTCGAAAATATTTCATATCTTCTGCTGGATGATTTCTCCAGACTATCATCTCATAGAAATGATCAGCTGGATACATCCTCACTTGCCAATACATTTTCTCAATGCCTGCAGTAAAGACATATTTGTGCAATCTAAACCGCAGCAGAATTGAAAACAGCTCGTTTTGGACGGTGGGCCCTGAATGAATGATGTCATCAAGAGCCTTGCCGGATGATGTTTTGTCAGATGCATCAAACACTACGCGTAGCTTTGTTGTCTGACTGTCCGGCCGTAACACGCAATGATGAGGAATGAAGTAGTGCGTAGATGGTATATCTTGAGATCGAACTTGCTTCATATGTCGAAGTTTCTCATACTCCTTCATAAACTCTACATATCCGTTGCGAGTGGCATTATTTCGAGATAAACGCCTTTCCAATGCTTCGAACCGCGATTTCGCGAGACTCCCCCAGGGCTGAAGGATTTTCAGCAAATGGCAATCTAACAATGAATCTGCTATCTGATGCTGTTTGATGATGTTGCAAAAAGTGATTTTAGCAATAAATTTCATTCGGCGAAGATTTTTCTTCTGACGTTTCAAAATTGTCTAATTTCCAGAATTGTTCCATAAGGTTGTGTGTGTTTTCTGCTCCTGTGAGCACTCCACAGATGGATGTTGATGTGGTTGATCCATTAACCCTTCCTGCAACAATCCATCCCAGCTCTGAATTTTGAAGTTGTGGTAACCTTGAACTTGTCACCAACTTTTCGGACCGCATTATTGTAAAATAATGCTCAGCTCCCAATAATATGTCGATCCGTCCTGGTTTGTCAAATTCAGAATCGGCCAATGTGAGATGCAGCAGCAGATTTGACGCAACTCCTTGAAGATGTTGCGTTGGCTGATCTGCCACAATGTGCGCTAGAACGAAGGCCTCCAGCCTCGTGCTGAAGTCACCTTGGTTCGATTTTAGAAGAACGTTCACCCGTTTACTCGTTGTTCTGGGTTGTCCTCCTACGCCTTCGATACGCATTGTTGAATTAATTCCCTTCAACGCTAGTTTTTTAACAACTCTTTCTGAAATCAGGTTTACTTGAGATCCCGAATCTAGAAGAGCTCGAAATTCGCCGACTTGGCCATTGTTGCCTTGTAGCGTCACTTTTGCTGTTGCCAATAGGATATATTTCGAATTCCCATGGACAGCAGCAACGGTTGTTGTATCTTTGTGCACATTGGGCTTATCACCAATGTGCAACAAAATGTTGTGTTCTTATCGCACTTAAAACAGCTTCTTGAAGAGCATGTTTTTGCCATATGGTCACTCGAAAAGCAGTTGAAGCACATTCTTTGACCTTGCACCCATTTCACTCTGTCCACTACTGGCGTGTCACGGAAGTTGTCGCATTGAAAAATGTGGTGACTTGCCTTTTTGCAAAATTGGCACAATGGTTTTTGTGCTATTGATGATGCACATGTCTTCCGCTTTTCCTTTACTTCGTGACGTCCTCCAATAGATTCCAATGCAAGGAACCGTTGTTCAAAGAATGCAAGGAAACTTTCAATTGGTTGCAAGTTCTTTGTATCCTTTATGGACTGCTCGTAGAGTGTGTGTGTCAAGCGATCTAATTTCTTGGTTAGCAAGAAAAGTAGAATAGGATCCCAGTTGACGGTATCAATGTCCATATTCTTCAATTCTTCCAGAGTTTCATGAATGTTGTCATGATCTCCAGATAGATATCGGATATTTGGCTCCAATATTTTTCAGCCATTGGTCGAAGCCTGTCTGTAGTTTCTGGTGCCATAGTCGTCATGACTCTTGACCAACTAGCAAACAAGGCGTTTTGCTTCCGGAACAAAGACACAACTTTGTCCGTCTCCATACTGGACGCTTCATCTCCTTGGTGAGACTCTATCCTCGTCGCTATGTCCTGTAGGATTTCATCCATTGCTTTGAGTATTTGCGCCTTGTATTCGTTTGTAAAATATTTGTGACCTGACTCTTTTCCACCAAGAGAAGTCAGCAGGTCACTGTCATCCTTCAGGAATGACTCTTTGAGATTGTTTAATTTCGACAATCTATCTCTGCAGTAGGTACTTGTTTTCCTACTCGCGGAATCCTTTTTGTAGTTTCGGATGATGTTCTGTATTTCTTCACCAGTGGCTAGTTGCTTGGTGAAGAACTGTTCAATGTTGGCCATCTTAAATGCCTTTACAATTGCTTCTTTATATTTCTGAAATTACCTGACCCGTTGGAGGTTAATTTATTTTGTCTTGTTGACAGGATATGCCACGACTCACACCCAAATAAATGGTCAAAGGTACTCGGAAATATAAAGCAAAGTCTGTGTTACTGGTCTTCAATTGGCCAGTTGTGTACAGTGACTAATCGCCTGGTTGATTAGCCTGTATCTCGTGACTTGCGTGAAGTCTCAAATGTCCTGTACGTCTGTGAGGTTATCACGTTCTCGAAGTGAGTACCAAGTATATGATGATCACGTCGGGGTCACCAAAAAATGTTAATGTTTAGGGGTTTTGGAATAGCCTCTAGTACAAACTAGTGAGTGAGTTGCCGCAACCAATACTTGAATCGGGTGAGCTCGGAGAAAAGTGAGTAGAAGGAACAGAAAGCTAGATGCTTTGTTGAGTTCGTATTTCGTACTGATTTTATTCTTAAAAAGACAGAGTTTATATACAATTCTTAAGCTATACAGTCATATGCAACTTATTACGTAACATTTACATGTATCAGTGTAAACACTTAAAATTCGGTGATAATGTGACATAACATGCATTTTAGTTAATGATATTTGGTGATAGAAAACTGCAATGCTGAGTGAATCACAAATGTCGACAGCGACCAGGTTATTTAACAGCAGACACAGCTGGTTAGCATAATATGTGAATCCATTTGCAGGCACAATAATAAAAGAAAAGGTCGAAGCATGGGTCACACAATGCATAACAATCACTTTACAGCAAGCGATTGATCGTTGTTCGATGCATTTTATGCTCAAGAATTTATTGGGCACGTAGAGTGTTTAAAATAATTCTATGCTAATGTTCTCAGCTCAAACATGTGTGGGAAACAAAAGCTCTCTCTTAAAAACTGTTAACAAGGGGGTTACCTGGAAAGTTTTGCGGGAGTTTTGAAAATTGGCATAAATATGGATTTTGGGCTGCTCTTTCCGAATTTTCACCGTCAATAACCGCCGCTCGAGCCGCCATTTTGAAAATATGGCGTCCAAAATCACTTTTTTCTCCATATCTCCATTTTGGCTAATTTTACGGCAAAACATCTCTATACTAAATTAAACAAAAGGAAATTTCCTACAAATTATGTTCTAACCTTTTTTTTTTCGTTAGACTAACAGTTTAGGCGTACGAGCGCCGCAAAGTGTACAACTATGGTACTATAGTTTTCATACATTTTGTATGGAATTTGGTATTGTTTTGAATGATAATCTTACTCTGAGTCCAAGTGATTTAGATTTCATTAACTTTTATTGTGTTCGGTGTTGAGATTTAATGTTATATTAATCGTCAATTATAATAAAAACATTCCAAATTCGAGTGCAAATCTACAAATCCAAACCAACCGTTTTTTCATTAAAAATTGCCGATTTCTTATAAAAGAGGCAAGTAACATATGCATGGTTCTGGGCCTGTAAGTCTCTGGACGGGTTGGGAACGTTGTGTTTACTTGAATATAAGACAAGTACAATATTAAATATTGGCATCAAACACAACAAATTAAGCAAATTTTCAAAATTTGGATTAATCAAAATCCCATACAAAATGTATGAAAACCATAGTACCAAAGTTGTACACTTTGCGGCGCTCGTACGCCTAAACTAATAGTCTTACGTAAAAAGCTTGGAACATAATTTGTAGGAAATTTTGTCTTTTTTAATTTAGTTTAGAGATGTTTTTGCCGTTAAATGAGCCAAAATGGAGATATGGTGAAAAAGTGATTTTGGACGCCATTTTTTCAAAATGGCGGCTCGAGCGGCGGTCATAGAAAGTCGCAAAGTGGAAATTCGGAAAGAGCAGCCCAAAATCCATATGGATGCCAATTTTCAAAACTCCCGCAAAATTTTCCAGGTAAAACTACTTCCTTACTGTATTATAATACTTACAAGAATGAAATTTTGCATGTATGTATGCTATTGGGATTGAATACAATATGATTCAATTACAAAATGGGCATTGCCACGCCCATACATAGAAAAACGTTGTGTCTCTGGAACCAATTGGTCTAAAAGTGTAAAAAAAAGTATGTGTGATATTAAATGGAAATTAAATATATTTTGATTAATAAGTGAACGGGGACACGCCTTCACACAGTCGTTACTAATTGAAGGTACAGGGTATGTCGAAGTCGATTACTATCGACTCCAATCCTTACTGGTTATATTTATATTAATTATTAATTAATAATTATAATCTACTTATTAATAATGACCTTTAAAAGCTGTAATCAATTAAGTTAATAATTTTTATTGTTTTTCTACAAGAGAAACAATCGATTTTTTACGAAACCATTCTTTGTTGCTACATGGTAACACTTTTGTTACTGTATAAGTGAAATCAAAGAGAACATGTAGAGAACATATATAATTTTAAAAACATTTTAAATAATGTGTTCAAAATATAATCCAATAGCATTGCACAAATGCCCAAAAATGACACTGAACAAATGTCTGATAGCATTGAACAAAAGCAAAATATCAACATTGAAGAATTGCAAATTGAAGGATTGCAATTTATTAACATTGAAGAAATGTCAAATAGCATTGAACAAGTGAAGAACGCCAGCATTGAACAAATGCAGAACATAGACGTTGAACAAATGCAAGTTGAAGAACTTCAAGGAGAAAATGAAAATCATCATTCTTTCACAATAACAAGTGTGCAAGAAACATCAGGATACGCTATAGCTGACTGTATAGAAACGTCGAATGGTCTTGTGACAAAACTTGCAAGATTTGTTGCACAAGCAGATGAGAGTACATAAACAGAGATGACTCTTAAAAATATCCATACTATGGTATCTCTTGAGAACATGTAATAAGAGATGCCTTTCGAGAACATGGATTCAACCGTGTTTCTCGAAAAAAGTTATCAAGCTCCTGAGCTTTATTGCCCTAATTGTTTCAAGTTATCAGAGTCGTTTCTGTTTGTACAAATGATTATTCCTGTAACCAAGTTCATACTGTCATATTATTGTTTGCGATCATAAATGATTGTTTCCAAGGCAGAGGAATTAATACAAGAAAATATAAAACAATTGCACAATACTGGACTAAGAGTTCGAGCAATTGACATAGATTTAAAGACATCAACTTATGCAACCATATGGGTGATAAAATTTTCACCCCGTTTGAGTATGTGCATATATTTAAAAATTTGCGTAATGCGTTCGTTAAAGGAGACATAGAGACTCCCGAAGGATTAGACAAATGGGATGTGATTACGAATGCGTACGAAGTTAATTTAAAATCAAAAACAACGAAATGAATGCCAAAAATTACAATAAACCATATATGTACATTCACATAACTTTCAGAAAATGAGTGTGAAAATGGCAGTTCAGGTAATTTCCAAAACAGTATCTACTGCTATAGAATTTTGCTTTAACAATAACTGGTTAACACAGAAAAATATGCCATTTGCCAAGGCTACAGCCAAGTTATTCGAAGCATTCAATGATGCTTTTGACTTACTGAACTGTATATCGTATATAAAAGGCGTTAAGGTTCCCTTAAGCAGGAATAATGATGTAATGGAAAAGTTAGTGCAATTTCAATCTTATGTTTCTTCAATTAAGATTTTAGATAAAAATAATAAAAGGGCTACTAACCACTATTGAACAAATAATAAAATTTTGTGTTGAGACCCAAAGATTAAATATATATTCTTAAGACGCTTCAATGAAGATAGCCTTGAAAACTATTTTGCGTATTAAGATCGAACCTGGGCTCGAATACAAACCCATCTGCAAGAGAAATGCAGTTTTTGTTAGCTCGTTTGTATTCGATAAAGGTCGCTGCCAACCAATTAACTTTGATACAAAGTGTGAGCCAGTTGACAATGATGTTCTTGATGAAATTATTCAAGATTACGATGAGAGTTCGAATGGTGAAGAAAAAGACACTGCGTAAGAACGAGGAAGATTCTTCTGAAGAAGAAGATGCTACTGTAGAACAGGAAACTGTACAGGAGCAAGAAGCCTCAAATCCTGCAGAAATGGCTTCTAGACGGTATGTTGATGGCTACCTTGCATTTAAAAATATGCTTAAGTGTGAGGCATGCGATGAACTCCTAGTTAATTTTGAAGGATTGCATAACCAGCAATCAGAGCAAATGATTGCTGTGAGAATCTTAAGCCAAAGTGTCTTGCTATTGCAAAATCCCAGCAATGAGTTTTGAACATTTTTGAAAAGCCACACCAGACTAATAAAAAATATCCAATGTGGTTCAACGAAAGTGAGCATAGAAAAATAATATTATATAAATTGATAGTCCTCCTTTTGAGAAAAAGGGCAAGATGTCTACATAGTGAGCTCAAAGAACAATCAGGTTCAAGAAAGCGGATTCGAAAAAGCTATTCACTTGCATCTAAAAAGATGAGCATAATAAATCATTAAGAATACTATGCAAAATTACATTGAAATTATAAATTGAAAATACATATGTTTATATAGTTTTTAGTACTAGTGCTCATCGATCAGTACTGAAAATGTCAATGTTTTTGCCAATTGTAATTCCTTATGTTACGTTTAGCTTCAAAATAACATAAAGAACATAGATTGGTAGGCTTGTGAATTTTTGAGGTATTTTCCCTCAGTATTCAACACTTTACACTTTCTCAGGATTATTCGTTAAGCAATTGCTGAACAAATAACAACAACATCAACTTTACAACGTAAGTATAATAGCAATGCGCATTAAAATTTTGCTTTAATTTCTTCTTAATTTCTTTTCAGATGACATATGTATATATTTTGTAATGATGTGATGCCCATGCAGATGGCTGTGCCGCAGATGGCTATGCCGCAGATGGCTGTCACACAAATGGCTCATGTTGGCTCCTAACCCTGCTGCTTTGGCTACAGCTATAACGACCACGGTTACCACGACCATCACGTAAAATACCATTACGGTAATTATAGAGGCCGTGGTGGTAAGGCAACCAGGAGCCAGGAGCGTCGGCGAAACAGATGCGCAGCCGCATATATTCAAAAGTTTTGTCAAGTGTTCGGTGTGGTCGGTCGCATGAAAATTTGTCCCGTGCTATTAAATTAATTCCTCAGTGGTTTTTGTTTGAAACTAAGAAAAAAAGTGTACTAACGAATTAATATTGTTCTGCCTGTGTTTACTAACAATTTGTATTATTTTTCAAACAAAAATAAGTAAGTTTTGCAAGTTTTAAATAATTACATGTAATTTTGTTATTGGAATTTAACATTTGTTGTTTACTTGTCACGTGTAATTTGTTGCTGGCAAAACATCTGGTGAGAGTTTTTCTTGCGTGTGTTCCATTACATCGTCTCTCTCATTTCGCTTGGCGCTCAATAATTTTACTCTTTCAAGAGCTTTGATTATTTCAATTATTTAAAAGAGAGTTTCGTACTTTAACCCTTTAGTGACAAACGGGTTCCTTTGAAAACAAAAATTTTTAAGTGATTTCTTTTTCGTTTTTTATAACTTCTTTTTTTTTTTTTTTTTTATTGTTTCTTTTATAAAAAAAAAAAAAATAAAATCACAATGCCTTGCTGTTTGCCTAATGCCCAATAAAGGGTGACAAGGAAGCATTGGTGGCATGTTGGATCTGCGAGTCCACTGCTCATGTAAAATGTGCCGAATTAAATGGCCGCATTGCTGACATTTTGGAGAAGAACATCGGCCTTCACTGGTGCTGTCCAAAATGTCGTTCATCAGAGATTGAGTTACGCAAGTGGCTCAATCTTATGCAAAACGCATATAAAGATATTTCGAAAGATTTCGAGCGACTTAACGACAAATTTAAGTCGTTTGATAAGTCTCTCTCCAGCTTTAAGTCAGTTGAACCTTCCCCTAAGCGAAAAAGGCCCCATCCGCCGCTCAAGATTTCCATTCCGACAACTTTAAGTCTTCCGGATGAGACCACGAATTTCTTTTCGCCTCTTCCGTCACCTAATGTTCCGATTGTTGTCACAGCGTCAGAAGGTTCATATGGTTCCGTTGCCAATAACAACAACGCCGTTCCTTCCGAAGTTATTCATACCGCTTCTGGAAGTAATCTCCCTCGTGGGGATCAAGAGCCAAAAAAACTTGTTGTTGTACCACATGCGCCCCATAAGAAATTCATTTTTCTTTCACGCTTAGCAGCTGATACTTCGGAAAGTGATGTAAACCACTTTATCAGCTCCAAGATGAAATCTGTCACAAATTTAACAATCTCCAAATTTAAATTTAACACAACGCGATCAATTTCATCTTTTAAAATTTCAGTGCCAGAATCCTTTTTCAACGTTTTAGTTGACTCAAATTTCAGGCCTGATGGTTGCGTTGTGCACGAGTTCAAATTTAAAGACCGTTCTAATTCGGTAAACACGGTCAAGCCTTCGGGGTCAAAAAACTAATTAATTCTTCTAGTACCCCTTCAGTTTTGACGGTAAATTTTCAAAATGTCAGAGGGTTAAACTCAAAACTAACTTCGCTTTATTTGAATAGTTTTTCATTATCTTCTGATATCATTGTCTTTGTCGAAACTTGGCTTCGCCCTGATGTTTTAAATTCGGAACTACTTTCTGACAGCTTTATTACCTTTCGTAAAGATCGTCTTGGCAAAATTGGTGGTGGAGTCTTAATCTCTGTCGCTGTTCAACACACATCGGAACAAATTAGTTTGAAAGGTACTGACGATATTGAGCTGATATGCGTTAAAATAACTCTTTCAAAGACTCACGTTTTCATTACGTGCTCCTACATTCCACCACAATCAGAAGCATCAGTATATTCAGCGCATATAAACGCTATTCAATCTATTCGAGACTTGGTTAAGGACGCTGGGCTGTGGAGACTTCAACCTCCCTCATATTTCTTGGATTGCATCCGACAATTCAAATATAATAACTCCCTTGTCTAGTAATGAATTTATTGATTCTTTACTTGAATCATCGTTTAACCAAATAAACAGCATTCAAAATTCTAAGAATCGTATTTTAGATCTTGTTTTCATAAATAACATTGAGGGTGCATCACTTTGCAGATCACCTCCAATTTCACAACCTGAAGACTCTTACCACCCAACGTTGGAGCTCACAATAACACCAAACTTACTAACACATCCTCGTCAAAATCATCAAGATGACAAACCTAACCGTGTATTTTGCTTCAGAAAAACCGATTTTGAACGACTTGGTCATTTGCTTTCTAACACTGATTGGTCATACATTCATAACACGTCCAACATTGAAAGGGCAGTAGAGTTTTTTAACGCAACTATGTATAAACTGTTTAAATTGTGCGTACCAAGAGTTAAGATGATATCACATGTAAATAAACCGCCGTGGTTTTCAAAAGAATTGTCTCGTCTAAAGAACTTAAAAAATAGATTATTTAAAAAATATAAGAGAACCGGATCTCTTGTTGATTATGTAAACTATGCAAAAGTTCGTTATAAATTCACTTTATGTAACAAACGAGATTACGATTTTTACCTAATTAAATTAAAATCCAATATATACCGCGATCCAAAAAATTTTTTTAATATAATTAAATACAAGTCTAACTCTAACTCATTTCCGTCATGTATGAAACTCAATGGTGTGGAAGGAATTGATGATGCAACCATATCCAACCACTTTGCTAAATTTTTCCAAAGCATCTATAATGACTATTCATACCGAAACGGTACTTACCCATAGTTAATCAATGATCGAAATAATATTAATATTAAATGAAACTGTTCTTAGACACTTAAAATTAATTAAACCGTCTTTCACGGCTGGTGCAGATAGTGTTCCTAGTTGCGTTTTGAAGCACGGTGCCGAGCTGTTCTTTATTCCATTATATAAGCTTTTTAACATGTCGTTAAATTCTTCTATTGCACCCAAAGTTTGGAAAGAGTCTTACATTATACCCCTTTATAAAAAGGCAGTAAGGTAGACATCTCGAATTACAGTGGCATTGTAAAGCTATGTGGTATTCCAAAACTGTTGGAACAGATCATTACGGAACAGCTACAGCACTTTGTGCCATCACTTCTAAATTTGTCTCAGCATGGCTTTCTCAAGAAACGGTCAACGGTAACTAACTTATTAGAATTCACTTCAATTGTCACTCGAAATTTCTCGTCCGGCTGCCAAACCGATGTTGTGTACACTGATATTAGTAAAGCATTTGATTGTGTTTGTCACTCTCTGCTTTTAATAAAACTCGAAACCTATGGTTTTCCACCATCGTTAGTCCGTTGGCTGTCGTCTTATCTTGAATCTCGAACACAATGTGTTCTTTTTAAAACATCGGTTTCGAGACGAATTTTTGTTACTTCAGGGGATCCTCAAGGTAGTCACCTTGGCCCCTTATTGTTTAATATATTTATTAATGACTTGCCTACTGTGATCAAACACTGCCATGTTTTAATGTATGCTGATGACGTGAAATTATGTCTAACCGTTAATTCTATAGATCAGCAGAATCTGCTTCAGTCTGATCTTGACTCTCTCTTACAATGGTGTGCTGTAAACAATTTATTGTTAAACAGTAATAAATGCAAGCTAATGTCATTTTATAGAAAAAAACTAATTGTTTGCTCGTACAAGTTAAATAATTTGTACCTTGAACGTATCTCTCAGTTCAATGACCTTGGTGTTTTGATGGACCCAAAACTTCACTTCGCTTCACATATTTCGCTGTCTGTCAATAAGGCTAAAGGCGTACTGGGTTTCATCAAAAGATGGTCCAAGGAATTTAATGACCCGTACACAACTAAATTGCTTTACACTTCTTTAGTACGGCCCATTCTGGAATATGCATCGTGTGTTTGGGATCCTCAGTGTGAAAAGTATAAGAACCAAATTGAGTCTGTTCAGAAACAGTTCCTTCTGTTTGCACTTAGGAATCTACACTGGGACCCCTGTGTTCACCTTCCTCCCTATAGTAGTCGGTTGAAGCTTATTAATTTACCATCATTGTCTAGTCGTAGAAAAATGCTTGGTACTTTGTTTTTGCATAACCTAATAAATGGCATGATATTCTCTCCTACATTGTTGGCGTATATACAGTTCAGTGTCCCCGCTAGAGTAACTAGAAATTTTAGTCCGATCTGTCTTAGTACCTGCAGATCGACATATTTAGAGCATGACACGTTTCGTGTTTTATGTAGGTATTATAACAGATATTTTAGTTTAATTGAGAACTGCTCCTCTACTAACCTAATAAAACGTAGTATTCTAACGTATTTAAATAAGTAAAAATTTTGTTTATGAAGTTTATGTTAATTAATCAACGTAGTAGTTTTAAGGAATTGTTTAAAAATTAGTTTATTAGTATTTTTTATTGTGTGTAGTGTAAGTAGTAAAGCGACTGTTGACTTGTCTGTAGTCGCGGAACAGGCTGACCTGGTGTCGCAAGTACACTTGAGGGTAGTGCGCTACCACAACGTCTTGCGCCTGTAGTTAGTTAAAAAAAAAAAAAAAAAAAAAAAAAGACACGCTGCGACGCAAGCGCCGTTGCCGACTGCCAAGCCAGCTGCAGCCGGGCCAGCAGCAGCAACAAATTAATATGTTAATATGTAAAACATAAAACAATAAAAACAAATAATATTAAACCAGTAAGGGCGGTAAAGTCGAGTATACTCGACAATGTAATACCCTGCACACATGGTAGGCGTTGCCACACCCTCAATCTACAAAAACATATTGATCTGACGTCGCCTATTCAAATAGTGTTCAAAATATCAAGAAATTCGGTCAAAAAATGTGGATTTTACAAAAAAATTAAGTTTCTGGCCTCTGAGGGGTAACCATTTAAGAGAGGGGAAATTTGTGGTATGCAGTTTTTAAGATGTATTATCACTGAGCTTGTATACAAAATTTCAGGTTCATACCTTTGTTAGTTTTGGAGATACAGCAAATTTAAGAAAAGAACCGGGAGAGGGGAAATGAAGAGGAGGGGGAAAAATTGTGGTATGCAGTTTTGTAGAGCTACTTATACTGAGACTACATACCGACTTTCATGTTTCTATCTCTTCGGGTGTTCGAGTTACAACGTTTTAAAAAAGTGGGTGGTGCTGGATGGGCGGGAAGGAGTGGGCGTGGCACAAAACCGTTCAAACTTGATCTGCTGCCGAGCATCACGAGTCTACCCTCCAAATTTCAAGTCTCTAGCTATTATAGTTTCTGAGAACCATTGGTGGATACGGACGGACAGACAGACAGACGGACGGACGGACAGACGGACGGACATGGCTTAATCAATTTCTCTTGTCGTCCTGATTAAGAATATATATACTTTATAGGGTCCCCCTGCCCTCCTTCTGTGCGTTACATACATTTCGCTCAAACAAACACAATATACCCGGATACACAGTATGTGTACAGGGTATAAAAATGAAAAGACATGTTTTTTATACCCTGCACATACAGTGTGTCAGGGTATATTAAGTTTGTTTGAACGAAATGTATGTAACGCATAGAAGGAGGGGAGGGGGACCCCATAAAGTATATATATTCTTGATCAGGATGACAAGAGAAATCGATTGAGCCCTGTCCGTCTGTCCGTCTGTATTCACCAATGGTTCTCGGAAACTGTAAAAGCTAGAGACTTGAAATTTGGAGGGTAGACTCGTAATGCTTGGCACTCCATCAAGTTTGAATGGTTTAGTGCCACGCCCACTCCTTCCCGCCCATCCAGCACCGCCCACTTTTTTAAAACGTTGTAACTCAAACACCCGAAGAGATAGAAACATGAAAGTCGGTATGTAGACTCAGCATGAAGAGTTCTACAAAACTGCATACCACAATTTTTCCCCCTCCCCTTGATTTCCCCTCCCCCAGTTGTTTTCTATAAAAAGCAATATCTCCAAAACTAATAAAGGTATGAACATGAAATTTTGTATACAAGCTCAGTAAATACATATCTTTAAAACTGCATACCACGAAATTCCCCCCTGTTCGAAAGTTACCCCTCAATGACCTACAAACTCAAATTTTTCGTAAATTCCACTTTTTTTGACCAATTTATTTGATATTTTGAACAATATTCGATCGGGCGATGTCAAATCAACATTTTTTTGTAGATTTAGGGTGTTGCACCACCTACTGTGTATGCAGGGTATTATATTGTCGAGTATACTCGACTATAGCGTCCTTACTGGTTTTATAATTGTGTTTATTTTTTTCAGCAATTAAAAACAAACACACTAACTAATTAAGTATTAGTAAGTGTGATTTTCCAGCAGTTTTTTTTAGGCAGGGCAGCGAAAAACATGACATGAAACCATCATTAAATGAGGCGCACAAACCATGACTGCCGTTTACAATTATAGTGCATGCGACGGGAATGACAGATGACGATGTCAAAAATACAACGCCGAAAAAGCAACGACGCAAGTTTTTGTTTTTGACGCGTCGCGATGGCGGAGAAACAGTAACAGAAAAACGAAAAGTTATAATGTCGATCAAGATGTTGCGGGAGGGTGAGGTTAGGCACACTCGAAATGTTCAGTTGATGAAGGGGTGGGCGGAGGTTAGTTGTCGACGCAGGCCAGAACAGTGACAGACAAACGGACTGTGTCGCCGACGGACGAAATGTTGCTTCTCTGCTATGATAGACATATTCCCAATTTAGCGTGTTGCTTATAATCCTCAGTGGCTCATCGCGTTGAGCGTCGACTTACAATTCGAAGAACCTGGGTTCAATGCTCGATAAGTGAAAGCGCTGCCCATTCCAATAGTCGTGCTTTTAGCAGCGAGTGTGCAATGCGACACTCGTGCTCGGGTCGTTCCTTGTCAATGCGAAATGGCAGCGCCGTATAGTAGCAAATTGTTCCACGAATATGGAAAGCAGGTAGGTTCGGAATGCTTAGGCAGGCCTTCCGACATCCTATTGTAATGCTTCCAGAACCGGTAAAGGCAGTAAATAACCAGTAAGAAAGCTATTTTCAGCTTTGCTGAAACTTATATACTCTTGCAAGCATTTGGAAAATCCGTTTTATAGTTTTTCCAAGAGGAATCCTTTAAGTTTATAAAGAAAAAGGGGTGTAACCCCGCCCATTTTATAATTTTTCTTAAGCAATACAATGCAATCATTCTACACTTCATTTTACGATTTTCTATCTCGTCTGCTTATAATTAAATCACATTTTTAAGTTTTTCTCTATATAGGCGGTGCCACGCCCTTATGTCCGATTCTTATGAAACTTTGTAATATGGTCAAGGATTCTTAAAAACGCGTAACTGGAAGGTTTCATCTGTTTATAGTTGAAAACAAAAAAGTTTTTCTAACAAAAACCGAATTTTTGACCGATTGTTCGTATGGGAGCTATATGCTATATTTATCCGATCTTCACCAATTTTTCAGTGTGCCTTAATTTACGTTCAAGATGTTCTTATGCAAAAAATCGAGGCGATAGCTTTAAAACCAAAGAGTTATTGAGCAAAATCTTTATTTTTAATCGATCGTTCCTATGGCAGCCATATGCTATAGTATTCCGATCAGGCTGGTTTCTACATATAAACTGCCTGCATCGAAAAGAAAATTTTCTGCTTTCATATTTTTGATAACTTCAAAACTCGGGGAGGAGTTCGCATTGAAACAGACAGACAGACGTACATGGCTATATGAACTCGTCTCGTCGTGCTGATCAAGAATACATACACTTTATATAGTCGGAGATGTCTCCTTCTCTGCGTTGCAAACTTCACGACAAAGTTAATATACTTTTGCAAGAGTATAACCAGTAAGGATTGCAGTCGACAGTTCTCGACTTCGACATACCCTGTACCTTCAATTAGTAACGGATGTATAAGGGCGTTGCCCCGCCAAATTTTCAATCGAAACCGATCTCATTTCATTTAATATCATAAATATAAATTTTTACTCTTGTAGACTGATTTGTTCTAAAGGTTTAAGGTTTTCCTATTTTGGCAATATGTGGGCGTGGCCACGCCCATATTATACACACCAAATTACATTCCTGGAAGTTATATGGTTCAAGAGATATAAGCATTTCAAACTTGTACTATATGTAGGCGTGGCCACGCCATAACCCATTGCCTTTTTGATGATCTGCATTGATCTGAAATGTATTAAATATAAATAGAATGAGTCAATATAAATATTAGGAATTTACCGCCCAGTAGTTATACTTACGTATTTTTGGGGGTTGGCCACCATCTCGTTTTCAATTCTTACCATGTCTTCCAGCGACTTAACGGGTAAAAACGCTATGTCGGCTTTATTAAACGGCTGCATTTTTTATACCCTGTACACACACTGTGTATCAGGGTATATTAAGTTTGTTTGAGACGGTTTGTATGTAACGCATAGAAGGAGGGGAGGGGGACCCTATAAAGTATATATATTCTTGATCAGGATGACAAGACGAATTGATATAGCCCTGTCTGTCCGTCCGTCCGTCCGTCCGTCCGTCCTCACCAATGGTTCTCGAAAACTATAAGAGCTAGAGACTTGAAATTTGGTGGATAGACTCGTGAGGTCAAACGCTAGATCAAGTTTGAAGGATTTTTTGCCACGCCCACTCCTTCCCGCCCATCGAGCACCACCCATTTTTTCAAAAGGCTGTAGCTCGAAAACCTGATGAGTTAGAAACATGAAAATGAGTATGTAGACTCAGTATGTATAGCTCTACAAAACTGCATACCACATTTTTTCCCCCTCCCCTTCGTTTCCCCTTAAAAAGTTGTTTTCTTAAAATTGCTGTATCTCCTAAACTAAAATAGATACAATGCTGAAATTTTGTATGCAAACTCAGTAAACATACCTTTTTAAAACTGCATACCACAAACTTTAATTTTTAACGCTGTGTGACAACGCAAAGACAAACAAGTTGAAATTTGGCATAAATTGCGCTTTGAACACTGCTTTATCCTATTTGTACCAAAAACCGTACTTAACACTGCGAAAACTATTAAAGCTAGAGACTTGAAATTTGGAAGATAGACTCGTGTGGTCGAACACTAGATCAAGTTTAAAGGAATTTTTGCCACGCCCATTCCTTCCCGCCCATCGAGCACAACAAAAGGTCATTTTTTCTTAAAATTGCTGTATATCCTAAAGTATAAAGAATACAATGCTGAAATTTTGTATGCAAACTCAGATAACATACCTTTTTAAAACTGCATACAACAAACTACCACTTTCCCCGCAAATACCAACACACTAAAATTTTGCAGCAATGCTTTGTAACAAAATCCGCACTAAAGCGCCATCTAATGGCAACATTGCACTGTGAGCCCTGCCTCACTATTAGCAAATACTCAAACCATATCGTGGTACACTGCTTTTGCTGTCGGCGAATGTTTAACGTGTTATCAACATAGGTGTGTGTACAGGGTATTATATAGTTGAGAATACTCAACTATACCGCCCTTACTGGTTTTAAATGATAGTTGTTTTCGCAGCTGCATCTAATGCTATTTCTGAAAAATATAAATAAATTAGAAAATTTTCAAAATAAACTACATTTTCACTTACTCTCGACTCTGTTTATTGCTTTCTGTTGTTGTTATACCCTGTACCTTATGGTACAAGGGTATATTAGTTTTGTGCATGTCGACAACGTATGTAACACCTTAAAGGAGACATCTCGCCTATACAAAGTATATATATGGTATTCTTGATCAGTATCGAAAGAGAAGTCGATTTAGCCATGTCCGTCCGTCCGTCTGTATGAACGCGTCGATCTCGGAAACTATAATATATAGGACCAAAAGCTCTTCGCAGATTCTGTGATTCATTACGCAGATCAAGTTTATTTTGTTTTCCCCCTTTTTGACTTAGTTTAGGGGTGAGGGGCAAATAACTGAAGCTACCTCGGGTAAAATGGTACAAGAGTCGTATTTTCTGCGTTGTTTTTTGAGATAGGAACACCAAATTTAGAGTGTATATAGCTGACTGGAAGCCCAAACAAGTAAAATAAAAAATAGGCGTGGCCACGCCCACATATAGTATAAATTTTAAGTGCTTATATCTCTTGAACCATATAACTTACAGGAACGTAATTTGGTGTGTACGATATTGGCCACGCCCACATATTGCCAAAATAGGAAATCCTTAAACCATTGGAAACCAGTAAGGACGCTATCTTCAGCAAGGCTGAAGCTATAATACTTTTCACTTTGTGTCACTATAAAAAAAACTCAATGAATAGTTTTCATGCATCCCTAACAACATAACTGTAATGTTTCAAGTCAATTCGTTAAAAAACAAAAAATTTTTCCATACAACGGTTCAAGTTTTGCGATAAGTGGGCGTAGCCATGCCCACATTTGGTCAAAATAGTTTTTATTCCTCCCTAAGAACATAACTGTAAAGTTTCAAGTCAATTGGTTAAAAAACAAAAAAGTTTTCCATACAAAGGGTCAATTTTCGCTATAAGTAGGCGTGGCTACGCCCACTTTTGGTCAAAATAGTTTTCATTCCTCCCTAAGAACATAACTGTAAAGTTTCAAGTCAATTGGTTAAAAAACAAAAAAGTTTTCCATACAACCGGTCAATTTTCGCAATAAAAGGGCGTGACCACGCCTACTTTTGATCAAAATAGTTTTCATTCCTCCCTAAGAGCATAACTGCAAAGTTTCAAGTCAATTGGTTAAAAAACAAAAAAGTTTTCCATACAACGGGTCAATTTTCGCTATAAGTAGGCGTGGCTACGCCCACTTTTGGTTAAAATAGTTTTCATTCCTCCCTAAGAACATAACTGTAAAGTTTCAAGTCAATTGGTTAAAAAACAAAAAAGTTTTCCATACAACGGGTCAATTTTCGCTATAAAAGGGCGTGACCACGCCTACTTTTGATCAAAATAGTTTTCATTCCTCCCTAAGAGCATAACTGCAAAGTTTCAAGTCAATTGGTTAAAAAACAAAAAAGTTTTCCATACAACGGGTCAACTTTTGCTATAAGTAGGCGTGGCTACGCCCACTTTTGGTCAAAATAGTTTTCATTCCTCCCTAAGAGCATAACTGCAAAGTTTCAAGTCAATTGGTTAAAAAACAAAAAAGTTTTCCATACAACGGGTCAATTTTCGCTATAAAAGGGCGTGACCACGCCTACTTTTGATCAAAATAGTTTTCATTCCTCCCTAAGAGCATAACTGCAAAGTTTCAAGTCAATTGGTTAAAAAACAAAAAAGTTTTCCATACAACGGGTCAATTTTCGCTATAAGTAGGCGTGGCTACGCCCACTTTTGGTTAAAATAGTTTTCATTCCTCCCTAAGAACATAACTGTAAAGTTTCAAGTCAATTGGTTAAAAAACAAAAAAGTTTTCCATACAAAGGGTCAAGTTAAGCTATAAGTGGGCGTGGCCACGCCCACTTTTGATCAAAATAGTTTTCATTCCTCCCTAAGAGCATAACTGCAAAGTTTCAAGTCAATTGGTTAAAAAACAAAAAAGTTTTCCATACAACGGGTAAATTTTCGCTATAAGTGGGCGTGGCTATGCGTGGTTACGCCCACATTTGGTCAAAATAGATTTCATTCCTCCCTAAGAACATAACTTTAAAATTTCAAGTCAATTGGTTAAGAAACAAAAAAGTTTTCCATACAACGACGTGAATATGGCTTCTCTTCCTCTTCTTCATTTTGTATGGGAGCTACCAGTTCCAGATGTCCAATCTCAATGAAACTTTCAGGCATGTAGTCGGACCATGTAAAACTACTATGTTTAAAATTTCAGCACTCTATTGTACAAAACAAAAAAGTTTTCCATACAACGATTCAAGTTTTGTTCACTTTTCTTCTTCTTTTCGTATGGGAGCTACCTGTTCCAATAATCCGATCATGCTGGTTCCGACGAATGATTCATCGTAATAAATTCTAAGAGTCTGTGCAAAGTTTCAGCTCGATAGCTTCAAAACTGAGGGACTAGTTTGCATACATACAGACAGACAGACCGACAGACAGACAGACAGACAGACGGACAGACGGACAGACGGACATGGCTAAATCAACTCGTCTTGTCGTCCTGATCAAGAATATATATACTTTATATAGTCGGAAATTAATATTTCGATCTGTTACAAACTCCGTGACAAAGTTAATATACTATTTCACATAAGTGAAAAGTATAAAAATTGGTCTACAAGAGTAAAAATTGATATGTATGATATTAAATGGAAATGAAATCGGTTTCGATTGAAAATTGGGCGGGGCAACGCCCTTATACATGCGTTACTAATTGAAGGTATAGGGTATGTCGAAGTCGAGTACTGTCGACTCCAATTGTTACTGGTTTAAAAATATCTTTGAGTTCGATTAACATGTCTCAAAAAAAGCATGTATTATTTAATAATTTTAATAAATTGTAAATTAAATTACTCGTTACTTACTTTCTATACGATCGTTTTGTGTCGCTTGTCTGTCCGAACTTGTCGCGGCACATTCACCCAAATTTACATTAAACTCGCGATTCATTTTCGTTGCAGCACAATTACACAAACAACATCAACATGATTTTAACTGAGTACGAATAGGAAAAGCAACAGTAAGAAGAAAAGGGAAAAGAAAACAAGTATGGCTGTGCACACAATGAGTGTGAAATAAAATGCACTCTTATAACAAATTATTTAAGATGCTCACGGATAAATGTAAGTAACTGCTGCATTTGGCAAGTGTTGAATGGGCAGCGGTGTGCGGCATATGGTCTTGGCCTCTTTGTAAAAAAAAAAACCCCAACAACTGACGCTTCTGCAAATGACTCTATGTTACAAACTGGTGAGCAACGAGGTGTTGATGATGACACTCCATGTCAGCAGTTAGCACTTCACCTCGTCTGCATTGTTGGCCACACCGATTTGAGGTTAATGCGCAAGAGCGAGATAGCAAGCACTTAATTTATTTCTTTGTCTTTTTTTTATGTGAGACACAGACACAAAGAAATTTTTTTGTGCGTACTTTGCGCTAATTCTCAGCGCATAAAGTAAGCTATCAAAATGGTTTGCATGCCATTTTGAAATAAAGCGTAAATGACGAAAAATCATATGGAAAGATGAATGTAGAAACAAAAAAAGGGGCGGTAAAGGCGGTATAGTCGAGTTTACTCGACAATATAATACCCTGCACACACAAAAGGCGGTGCCACACCCCAAATATACAAGAAAATTTTGATTTGCTATCGCCCGATCAATTAGTGTTCAAAATATCAAGTAAATTGGATGTTCGAGTTATAGCGGTTTCAAAAAGTGGGTGGTGCTGGATGGGCGGGAAGGAGTGGGCGTGGCACAAAACCATTCAAACTGGATCTGCTGCCGAGCATCACGAGTCTACCCTCCAAATTTCAAGTCTCTAGCTCTTATAGTTTCCGAGAACCATTGGTGAGGACGGACGGACGGACACACATAAAATTACAAGCACACAATTGCACGTAGCGAGCGGGAGAGCGCGTTCTTGCTCTCCGTCGCTACCGTCCACGTCTCAAACGCCGCAGAGCGCCGTGTCCGCTCATCAGCAGATATGTATTGACCCATCTACGACGACTTGTACAACAATGTCACTAACTACCTCAACAGTAAGTACAAACACAACTTCAACGGTATCAACTGCCCGTCCAATTGCCAATGCAAATATAACTGGCGCAACATTACCTAAAGAAAACGCAAACAAAGAAACAAAAAAGCCGGCCGTACAGACTGGAATGGATCGCTACATTCAATTTAAAAGAAAGTTGAGCCCCCTAAACTCGAAGCCGAAAATAACCCGTGTTAGCTTCAGCCTACCAGCAAGCGAAATGCCTGATAATACCAACAGGTTCAAAATTCTGGCAGATAACACTACTGATCTGGCCCCCGAAACAGAAAGCGTTAAAAGAATGCCAAAGCCACCACCAATTTACATCCGTGAAAAAAGCTGCAACGCCTTAGTCGGCAAATTTATCGAGCTTATTGGAAAGGAAAACTTTCATATAATCCCCCTTGTAAAGGGAAATATACATGAAACAAAGGTACAAACTAAGTCCGAAGATAACTACAGAGTACTGTCGAAGTACCTGAGCGAAAACAAAAAGAACTTTTATACCTACCAGCTAAAAAGCAGCAAAGGCCTGCAAGTCGTACTAAAGGGCATAGAGCCTGAAGTCACTCCTGCGGAAGTAATCAACGCGTTACAAGAGAAAGGATTCAGTGCCAAAACTGTTTTCAACATCCAAAATAAGGATAGAAAGCCGCAACCACTCTTTAAGGTAGAACTTAATCCAGAAAGCAAGCCGCTAAAGAAAAACAAAGTGCACCCGATATACAAACTTCAATTTCTACTGCACCGCAGAATCACCGTAGAAGAACCGCACAAACGCAATGGTCCCGTACAATGTACGAATTGCCAAGAATATGGCCATACAAGGTCGTATTGTACTCTGCGCCCCGTGTGTGTAGCTTGTGGAGAGCTTCACGACATTACACACTGCCCAGCGAGCAAAGACGACACCAGCACAAAAAAAAGCGCCAACTGTGGTGGTAACCACACAGCTCACTATAAAGGTTGCCCAATATACAACGAACTGAAAACACGAATCCACCAGCGAGTGACCACTACACGCTCTCAAAACGCACAGCCTACATTTACACCATCTAAATTAAACCCAGACGTCTTCTTTTCGACCGCTGCCAGATCTTAACTTGGCTCCGGAATCTCAACCAAAAACGCGACATTTGCCAGTGCTCTAAAATCAGGACTGGTCCCCCCTACCCCAAATACGCCGAACCCACAACTAGCACATGTAAATTTAAACGCGACTCAACACCACCAAATGCCGGGGCAGCAACAAAGCAACTTTGAAGCAATGTTATCAACCATGCAGCAAAGTCTAATGGAGTTTATGTCTTTTATGCGGACAACTATGCAGGATTTAATGCGTTACCAAAATCTACTGATACAAATGCTGATTTCACAACAGTCCAAATAAACCATGCCTTCCCTACGCATATCTACGTGGAATGCTAATGGCGTCTCACAGCACAAACTTGAGCTATCTCAATTTCTACTTGACAAACACATTGACGTAATGCTACTCTCAGAAACACACCTTACAAACAAATATAATTTTAACATACGAGGCTACGTATTTTACGGAACAAACCATCCTGATGGTAAAGCACATGGGGGACTGGTATTCTGATTATAAACCGTCTCAAACACCACTGCCATAGAAGATTTGCTAAAAACTATCTACAGGCCACTTCTATAAACATACAATTAGATAGTGGTAACCATCTAACAGTAGCCACCCTATACTGCCCACCTCGCTTCAATATATCTGAAGCTGAGTTCATGCAGTTCTTTAACACACTCGGAGAACACTTCATAGCAGCAGGAGATTACAATGCCAAGCACACTCACTGGGGATCTCGTCTAGTGACCCCAAAAGGAAAACAATTATACAATGCAATTATAAAAGCCAGCAATAAGCTCGACCACCTCTCTCCCGGCAGACCAACATACTGGCCGACTGACCCCAGTAAACTACCCGACCTAATTGACTTTGCAATAACAAAAAATATTCCCCGAACCCTGCTAAGCGCCGAGAGTCTTTCAGATCTCTCGTCTGATCACTCGCCTGTATTAATTAACCTACTTCGACATCCAAAAACCGTAGATCAACCAAGTAGATTAAACTCGCATAAAACCAACTGGGTCAGATACAAAAAATATTTTAGCTCACACACAGCTAGATTCTCCCCTAACCGTTGAAGCTGAGATCGACAGCTTCGTAAACAATCTAGAATCAGTCTTCGTTACCGCAGCTCGTATCTCAACACCTCAAACGGCGCAAGCTCCACGTAACCAAAAGAAGACGAATCTACAAATCGAGCAGCTCGTTATCGAAAAGCGACGCTTACGTCGAGAATGGCAATCAACCAGATCGCCATCTGCACGACATAGGCTTAAGAGCGCCGCACGCAACCTCTCTAAAGCGATAAAGAAAAAAAAAGGGACATATACCCAACGCCGGTACATAGAACAACTATCCACATCCAGTACAAGAAACTCACTGTGGAGAGCTCACCCAACCCTAAGCTCACCGACAGAAACCGAGAAACCCTGCAGGCGGCTGGGCCCGCAGCGACGAAGATAGAGCAAGAACATTTGCCGCCCACCTTGAAAATGTGTTTCAACCAAATCCTTGCACAAATGCGACTACACTACCAGCATTAACAAACGACGCCGAGCTTCAACGTGACCCAATCGAGTTTCGACCAAACGAAATCGCTAATATTATCAAAAAGGAACTGAACCCAAAGAAATCACCGGGCTGCGATTTAATAACCCCAAAAATGATTATTGACCTCCCATATTGTGCTGTTTGCACTATTGCGAAGCTCTTCAATGCCATCGCTAAACTTGGCTATTTTCCAGAAAGATGGAAAAAGTCTATCATCATAATGATACCAAAGCCAGGAAAAGATCACACGATTCCCTCGTCGTACAGACCTATAAGTTTATTATCGTGTCTATCAAAACTTTTCGAAAAATGCGTGCTAACTCGGATCAACTCATTCCTGAAAACACACAACAAAATCCCTTCACACCAGTTCGGCTTTCGTGAAAAACACGGAACTATTGAGCAGGTTAATCGCATAACATCAGAAATACGAAGCGCGTTTGAAAATCGAGAATACTGCACAGCAATATTTTTGGATGTCTCACAAGCATTCGACAGAGTTTGGTTAGACGGTTTAATGCATAAAATTAAAACAATGCTTCCAAACAACACGCACAAGCTACTAAAGTCATACCTCTACGACAGGAAGTTTACAGTGAGATGTAACAGTGATATGTCCGACGACCACACCATTAGAGCTGGAGTTCCTCAAGGTAGCGTACTCGGTCCTACGTTATATGTCCTCTACACATCAGACATCCCAACAAGCAGACGACTAACAACATCCACCTTTTCTGACGATACAGCTATTCTCAGCCGTTCCAGATGCCCTATGCAAGCAACAGCGCAGTTAGCTCTTCACCTGGTCGACATAGAAAAATGGCTAGCTGACTGGCGAATAAAAGTCAACGAACAAAAATGCAAACACGTTACGTTCACTCTAAACAGGCAAGATTGCCCACCGCTGATGTTAAACAACACTACGCTTCCGCAAACAAACGAAGTGACATACCTCGGAGTACACCTCGATAGAAGACTCACATGGCGCAGGCACATCGAGGCCAAGAGAACGCATTTAAAACTAAAAGCAAATACCTCCATTGGCTTATCAACGCTCGCTCTTCCCTTAGTCTTGACTACAAAGTCCTGCTCTACAATTCTGTTCTCAAACCTATCTGGACCTACGGCTCCCAGTTATGGGGAAACGCTAGCAGTAGCAACATTGAAATCATTCAGAGAACCCAGTCAAAGATATTGAGAACCATCACCGGGGCACCGTGGTATGTTCGAAACGAAAACATACAAAAAGATTTAAATATTCAACCAGTCAGAGATGTAATAGCAGAACTCAAGGAAGAATACTACAGCAAGCTTTCTACGCACCCTAACCATCTCGCCAGAAGATTAACAAGGTTGAGCAGCCAATCCCGTCTTCGTCGAAATGACCTTCCAACCCAGCGATAGACCCTAGGGCCCCGCAACCTATCTGCAGTTCAAAAGAACTGCTAGTTAATATATAGGCATAAGATCTGCAAACTTATTGTTAGTCTCATAAAGAGAAGATCCAATAAATAAAGCAAAATTTTAATAAAAAAACCAGTAAGGACGCTATCTTCAGCAAGGCTGAAGCTATAATACTTTTCACTTTGTGTCACTATAAAGAAAACTTAATGAATAGTTTTCATGCCTCCCTAACAACATAACTGTAATGTTTCAAGTCAATTCGTTAAAAAACAAAAAAGTTTTCCATACAACGGGTCAATTTTCGCTATAAAAGGTTGAGGCCAAGCCCACTTTTGGTCAAAATAGTTTTCATTCCTTCCTAAGAACATAACTGTAAAGTTTCAAGTCAATTGGTTAAAAAACAGAAAAGTTTTCCATACAACGGGTCAATTTTCGCTATAAAAGCGCGTGGCCACGACCACTATTTATCAAAATAGTTTTCATTCCTCCCTAAGAACATAACTGTAAAGTTTCAAGTCAATTGGTTAAAAAAACAAAAAAGTTTTCCATACAAAGGGTCAAGTTTAGCTATAAGTGGGCGTGGCCATGCCCACTTTTTATCAAAATAGTTTTCATTCCTCCCTAAGAACATAACTCTAAAGTTTCAAGTCAATTGGTTAAAAAGCAAAAAAGTTTTCCATACAACGGGTCAATTTTCGCTATAAGTAGGCGTGGCTACGCCCACTTTTGGTTAAAATAGTTTTCATTCCTCCCTAAGAACATAACTGTAAAGTTTCAAGTCAATTGGTTAAAAAACAAAAAAGTTTTCCATACAAAGGGTCAAGTTAAGCTATAAAAGGGCGTGGCCACGCCCACTTTTGGTCAAAATAGTTTTCATTCCTTCCTAAGAACATAACTGTAAAGTTTCAAGTCAATTGGTAAAAAAAACAAAAAGTTTTCCATACAAAGGGTCAAGTTAAGCTATAAGTGGGCGTGGCCATGCCCACTTTTGATCAAAATAGTTTTCATTCCTCCCTAAGAGCATAACTGCAAAGTTTCAAGTCAATTGGTTAAAAAACAAAAAAGTTTTCCATACAACGGGTCAATTTTCGCTATAAGTGGGCGTGGCTACGCCTAGCTACGCCCACTTTTGGTCAAAATAGTTTTCATTCCTCCCTAAGAACATAACTGCAAAGTTTCAAGTCAATTGGTTAAAAAACAAAAAAGTTTTCCATACAACGGGTCAATTTTTGCTATAAGTAGGCGTGGCTACGCCCACTTTTGGTCAAAATAGTTTTCATTCCTCTCTAGGAACATAACTGTAAAGTTTTAAGTCAATTGGTTAAAAAACAAAAAAGTTTTCCATACAAAGGGTCAATTTTCGCTATAAAAGGGCATGGCTACGCCCACTTTTCGTCAAAATAGTTTTCATTCCTCCCTAAGAACATAACTGCAAAGTTTCAAGTCAATTGGTTAAGAAACAAAAAAGTTTTCCATACAACGGGTCAATTTTCGCTATAAGTGGGCGTGGCTACGCCTGGCTACGCCCACTTTTGGTCAAAATAGTTTTCATTCCTCCCTAAGAGCATAACTGCAAAGTTTCAAGTCAATTGGTTAAAAAACAAAAAAGTTTTCCATACAACGGGTCAATTTTCGCTATAAGTAGGCGTGGCTACGCCCACTTTTGGTTAAAATAGTTTTCATTCCTCCCTAAGAACATAACTGTAAAGTTTCAAGTCAATTGGTTGAAAAACAAAAAAGTTTTCCATACAAAGGGTCAAGTTAAGCTATAAGTGGGCGTGGCCACGCCCACTTTTAATCAAAATAGTTTTCATTCCTCCCTAAGAGCATAACTGCAAAGTTTCAAGTCAATTGGTTAAGAAACAAAAAAGTTTTCCATACAACGGGTCAATTTTCGCTATAAGTGGGCGTGGCTACGCCTGGCTACGCCCACTTTTGGTCAAAATAGTTTTCATTCCTCTCTAAGAACATAACTGTAAAGTTTCAAGTCAATTGGTTAAAAAACAAAACAAGTTTTCCATACAACGGGTAAATTTTCGCTATAAGTGGGCGTGGCTACGCGTGGTTACGCCCACATTTGGTCAAAATAGATTTCATTCCTCCTTAAGAACATAACTTTAAAATTTCAAGTCAATTGGTTAAGAAACAAAAAAGTTTTCCATACAACGACGTGAATATTCCTTCTCTTCCTCTTCTTCATTTTGTATGGGAGCTACCAGTTCCAGATGTCCAATCTCAATGAAACTTTCGGGCATGTAGTCGGACCATGTAAAACAACTATGTTTAAAATTTCAGCACTCTATTGTACAAAACAAAAAAGTTTTCCATACAACGATTCAAGTTTTGTTCACTTTTCTTCTTCTTTTCGTATGGGAGCTACCTGTTCCAATAATCCGATCATGCTGGTTCCGACGAATGATTCATCGTAATAAATTCTAAGACTCTGTGCAAAGTTTCAGCTCGATAGCTTCAAAACTGAGGGACTAGTTTGCATACATACAGACAGACAGACCGACAGACAGACAGACAGACAGACAGACGGACAGACGGACAGACGGACATGGCTAAATCAACTCGTCTTGTCGTCCTGATCAAGAATATATATACTTTATATAGTCGGAAATTAATATTTCGATCTGTTACAAACTCCGTGACAAAGTTAATATACTATTTCACATAAGTGAAAAGTATAAAAAGAAAACCAGGATGCTATCTTCAGCAAGGCTGAAGCTATAATACTTTTCGCTTTTTGTCACTATAAAAAAAACAAAATGAATAGTTTTCATGCCTCCCTAACAACATAACTGTAATGTTTCAAGTCAATTCGTTAAAAAACAAAAAAGTTTTCCATACAACGGTTCAAGTTTTGCGATAAGTGGGCGTGGCCATGCCCACTTTTGGTCAAAATAGTTTTCATTCCTCCCTAAGAACAAAACTGTAAAGTTTCAAGTCAATTGGTTAAAAACAAAAAAGTTTTCCATACAACGGGTCAATTTTCGCTATAAAAGGGCGTGGCCATGCCCACTTTTGGTCAAAACTGTTTTTATTCCACCCTAAGAACATAACTCTAAAGTTTCAATTCAATTGGTTAAAAAACAAAAAAGTTTTCCATGCAACGGGTCAATTTTTGCGATAAGTGGGCGTGGCTACGCCTGGCTACGCCCACTTTTGGTCAAAATAGTTTTCATTCCTCCCTAAGAACATAACTTTAAAATTTCAAGTCAATTGGTTAAAAAACAAAAAAGTTTCCCATACAATGGGTAAATTTTCGGTATAAGTGGGCGTGGCTACGCCCACTTTTGGTCAAAATAGTTTTCATTCCTCCCTAAGAACTTAACTTTAAAATTTCAAGTCAATTGGTTAAGAAACAAAAAAGTTCTCCATACAACGACGAGAATATTCCTTCTCTTCCTCTTCTTCATTTTGTATGGGAGCTACCAGTTCCAGATGTCCAATCTCAATGAAACTTTCAGGCATGTAGTCGGACTATGTAAAACTACTATGTTTAAAATTTCAGCACTCTATTGTACAAAACAAAAAAGTTTTCCATACAACGATTCAAATTTTGTTCACTTTTCTTCTTCTTTTCGTATGGGAGCTACCTGTTCCAATAATCCGATCATGCTGGTTCCGACGAATGATTCATCGTAATAAATTCTAAGACCCTGTGCAAAGTTTCAGCTCGATAGCTTCAAAACTGAGGGACTAGTTTGCATACATACAGACAGACGGACAGACGGACATGGCTAAATCAACTCGTCTTGTCGTCCTGATCAAGAATATATATACTTTATATAGTCGGAAATTAATATTTCGATCTGTTACAAACTCCGTGACAAAGTTATTATACTATTTCACATAAGTGAAAAGTATAAAAAAAAACCAGTAAGGGAGCTATTTTCAGCTTTGCTGAAACTTATATACTCTTGCAAGCATTTTCTCAAGTGTTCTTATTGGAAAATATGTCTTATAGTTTTTCCAATAAGAATCATATAAGTTTATAAAGATAAAGGGGCGTGGCCCCGCCCATTTTCTAATTTTTTTAACAAATACATTGCAATCATTGTACACTTTATTTTGCAATCTTATATCTCATCGACTTACAGAGAAATCACATTTTTAAATTTTTCTCTATATGGGCGGTGCCGCGCCCTTATGTCCGATTTCTACGAAACTTTGGAATGTGGTCAAGGATTCATAAAAACGCGTAACTGCAAAGTTTTATCCGTTTATATATAAGAACAAAAACGTTTTTCAAACAAAAACCGAATTTTTGACCGATTGTTCCTATGGGAGCTATATCCTATATTTATCCGATCTCCACCAAATTTACTCTGTGTCTTAACTGACGTCCAAGATATTTATCGATCGTTCCTATGGCAGCTATATCCTATAGTTATTCGATCATGCTGGATTTTACATACAAGCTGCGTGCAAGGAAAAGAAAATTTTCTGCGTTTAAATTTTTTCGATATCTTTAAAACTCTAGGAGGAGTTCGCATCGCAACAGACAGACGGACAGACGGACATGGCTATATGAACTCGTCTCGTCGAGCTGATCAAGAATATATATACTTTATATAGTCGGAGATGTCTCCTTCTCTGCGTTGCCAACTTCATGACAAAGTTAATATACTCTTGCAAGAGTATAAAAAAACCAGTAAGGGCGGTATAGTTGAGTATTCTCAACTATATAATACCCTGTACACACACCTATGTTGATAACACGTTAAACATTCGCCGACAGCAAAAGCAGTGTACCACGATATGGTTTGTGTATTTGCTAATAGTGAGGCAGGGCTCACAGTGCAATGTTGCCATTAGATGGCGCTTTAGTACGGGTTTTGTTACAAAGCATTGCTGCAAAATTTTAGTGTGTTGGTATTTGCGGGGAAAGTGGTAGTTTGATGTATGCAGTTTTAAAAAGGTATGTTACCTGAGTTTGCATACAAAATTTCAGCATTGTATTCTTTATACTTTAGGAGATACAGCAATTTTAAGAAAAAAATAATGACCCTTTTTTGTGCTCGATGGGCGGGAAGGAATGGGCGTGGGAAAAATTCCTTCAAACTTCATCTAGTGTTCGACCACACGAGACTATCTTTCAAATTTCAAGTCTCTAGCTTTAATAGTTTTCGCAGTGTTAAGTACGGTTTTTGTTACAAATAGGATAAAGCAGTGTTCAAAGCGCAATTTATGCCAAATTTCAACTTGTTTGTCTTTGCGTTGTCACACAGCGTTAAAAATGAAAGTTTGTGGTATGCAGTTTTAAAAAGGTATGTTTACTGAGTTTGCATACAAAATTTCAGCATTGTATCTATTATAGTTTAGGAGATACAGCAATTTTAAGAAAACAACTTTTTGTGGGGAAACGAAGGGGAGGGGGAAAAATGTGGTATGCAGTTTTGTAGAGCTATACATACTGAGTCTACATACTCATTTTCATGTTTCTAACTCATCAGGTTTTCGAGCTACAGCCTTTTGAAAAAATGGGTGGTGCTCGATGGGCGGGAAGGAGTGGGCGTGGCAAAAAATCCTTCAAACTTGATCTAGCGTTTGACCTCACGAGTCTATCCACCAAATTTCAAGTCTCTAGCTCTTACAGTTTTCGAGAACCATCGGTGAGGACGGACGGACGGACGGACGGATGGACGGACAGACAGGGCTATATCAATTCGTCTTGTCATCCTGATCAAGAATATATATACTTTATAGGGTCCCCCTCCCCTCCTTCTGTGCGTTACATACAAACCGTCTCAAACAAACTTAATATACCCTGATACACAGTGTGTGTACAGGGTATAAACAGTAAGGACGCTATAGTCGAGTATACTCGACAATATAATACCCTGCACACACAGTAGGTGGAACAACACCCTAAATCTACAAAAAAATGTTGATTTGACATCGCCCGATCGAATGGTGTTCAAAATATCAAGTAAATTGGTCAAAAAAAGTGGAATTTACGAAAAATTTGAGTTTGTTGGTCATTGAGGGGTAACTTTCAAACAGGGGGGAATTTTGTTGTATGCAGTTTTAAAGATATATATTTACTGAGCTCTTATACAAAATTTCATGTTCATACTTTAATTAGTTTTGGAGATATTGCTTTTTAGAGAAAACAACAAAACCGTTCAAACTTGATGTAGTGCCAAGCATCACGAGTCTACCCTCCAAATTTCAAGTCTCTAGCTTTTGCAGTTTCCGAGAACCATTGGTGAATACAGACGGACGGACGGACAGGGCTCAATCGATTTCTCTTGTCATCCTGATCAAGAATATATATACTTTATGGGGTCCCCCTCCCCTCCTTCTATGCGTTACATACATTTCGTTCAAACAAACTTAATATACCCTGACACACTGTATGTGCAGGGTATAAAAATGTACACATTATATTGAAGTGCACTCACTCATTCGCTCATGCACACATTCATTTATTCACTCAGTTATTCATTGAGTGCAAAATGGATTAGGTGTCTAATTAAGTGTTTTGCTTTTTATGCGCTTTTCTTTGGAATTGACGTTAAATGTCAACGTGGATGGACTACCGCTATACAAGAGCTCAAAGAAGTGCTTATGGCCAATATTGGGATTTTTTCAAAATCTTAATGGAAGTGAAGTATTCTTAATTGGAACTTACTTGGGTACCAGAAAGCCAGCAAATGTCGACCAATTATTGCACGACTTCGATGCAGAAATATCGTCACTTTCATTAGCACCCTTCAATGTTGGTGGAAAGAAGGTAACGCTGAAAATGGGTACGTTTATTTGCACCAGCCTGAGCATTTATGTGTGGGACGTATGGAAGTAACAGTTTCCATGGCAACGTGACAACTTACAGCAACACTGCCGGCGCATTGATAACTGGTGACGAATTTGTGGAAAGGAAGCATCTATCTCACCATAATCAACTCATAGTAGTAGTAGTAGTAGTAGTAGTAGTAGTGAAGAACGCTCAAAAATTTATTAAAAAGTACGTCACATCGAAATATGAACTGACTAAGGAAGGCCCCAACAACATGTGCTAGTTATTTTCGGAAGTGTCAATTGAGGTATCATCGTTTTCGGAAGTTGACAATGTAATATATGTAAGTGGAAAACGCTTTTTAAATGTTCAAGACTTTTTCAGTCTTCCAATGAAGAGTTCAGCGTTGGGCATCTTTTTGGTCGACAATACTTTGTCGACTGAAATAGAAACATTTCCTGTCAGCAGCGTGTGTTTTAAATTTGTGTCACTACCGTACTCTCAATGTTCTACAGTTTTAGTTCCAATAATCCACTTTTTGTCTGAATCATAGTTTATATTTAAATATATGTATTTATTAATTTCTAAATAAAAATCAATTCAATATTTTAATCATGAAATTATTCTTATTCAATAAACATAAACAAACAACAATAAATGCATTCAATAGACAAAACGAACAGCAAAACAAAATAATAACAGCAAATTCAAGAACATTTCTATGTCGCCGAAATAGTAACAATTTGTATGTTAGTTTTCTCTTTAGTTCAGTAAGGAAGTAGTTTTACCTGGAAAGTTTTGCGGGAGTCTTGAAAATTGGCATCTATATGGATTATGGGCTGCTCTTTCCGAATTTCCACTTCTACGACCCTCTACGACCGCCGCACGAGCCGCCATTTTGAAAAAATGGCGTCCAAAATCACTTTTTTGACAATATCTCCATTTTGGCTCATTTTACGGCAAAAACATTACTATACTTAATTAAACTAGAGAAAATTTCCAACAAATTATCTTCTAACCTTTTTTTTCGTAGGACTAATAGTTTAGACGTACGAGCGCCGCAAAGTGTACAACTTTGGTACTATGGTTTTCATACATTTTGTATGGGATTTTGATTAATCCAAATTTTGAAAATGTGCTTAATTTGTTGTGTTTGATGCTAATATTTAATATTGTACTTGTCTTATATTCAAGTAAACACAACGTTCCCAACCCGTTCAGTGACTTACAGGCCCAGAACCATGCAAGTGTTACTTGCCTCTTTCATAAGAAAACGGCAATTTTTGATGAAAAAACGGTTCAAATCCAAAATTTGTAAATTTGCACTTCAATTTGGAACGTTTTTATTATAATTGATGTTGAAAAACGCAGAAGAAGTTCATCGATCTGGCAACTCCTCTCTGACACATGTATGAGTACATCTTCTAGATCACGCATTGAAGCGTGGCTTCACTTTTGTTTTAACTTTCGATGTGACAAGTCGTGTGCAACGAAAAGAATTAAATAAAATATAAAATAAATTGAATTACAATTAATATAAAAGCGTTTGTGTATTAATACACTTATCTATCTGGAACTAAGAACTAAGATTTGGAGAAATAAAGAAGAGTGTATCAACCAAGAGTTCTACAAGAGCATCAACCAATTGTCTACAGGAGTCTCAACCAATTGTCCACGGGAGTCTCCATTCTTTACAGGAGTGTTGATGTGAAGTGCTTTGTGTGAAGGACAGCGTGCAGAATCATTGTGCTTTATTCAATAGGTTATGGGCCCAGTCCACGCCTCTTTACTGCAGATAAGTATAAAGTTTTAATTTAAACATAATGGAAAAAGGAAAAAAAAAATACCAGTAAGGACGCTATCTTCAGCAAGGCTGAAGCTATAATACTTTTCACGTTGTGTCAATAAAAAACTAAATGAATAGTTTTCATGCCTCCCTAACAACATAACTGTAAGGTTTCAAGTCAATTGGTTAAAAAACAAAAAAGTTTTCCATACAACGGTTCATGTTTCGGTATAAGTGGGCGTGGTCATGCCCACTTTTGGTCTAAATAAATTTCATTCCTCCCTAAGAACATAACTGTAAAGTTTCAAGTAAATTGGTTAAAAAACAAAAATGTTTTCCATACAACGGGTCAATTTTCGCTAAAAATGGGCGTGGCTACGCCTACTTTTGGTCAAAATAGTTTTCATTCCCCCCTAAGAACATAACTGTAATGTTTCAAGTCAATTGGTTAAAAAACAAAAAAGTTTTCCATACAACGGTTCAAGTTTCGGTATAAGTGGGCGTGGTCATGCCCACTTTTGGTCTAAATAGTTTACATTCCTCCCTAAGAACATAACTGTAAAGTTTCGAGTGAATTGGTTAAAAAACAAAAAAGATTTGCATACAACGGGTCAATTTTCACTATAAACGGGCGTGGCCACGCCCAGTTTTGATCAAAATAGTTTTCATTCCTCCCTAATAACATAACTGTAAAGTTTCAAGTCAATTGGTTAAAAAACAAAAAAGTTTTTCATACAACAGGTAAATTTTCGCTATAAAAGGGCGTGGCTTCGCCTACTTTTGGTCAAAATAGTTTTCATTCCTCCCTAAGAACATAACTGTAAAGTTTCAAGTCAATTGGTTAAAAAACAAAAAAGTTTTCCATACAAAGGGTAAATTTTCGCTATAAAAAAGGCGTGGCCACGCCCACTTTTGGTCAAAATAGTTTTCATTCCTCCCTAAAAACATAACTGTAGGGTTTCAAGTCAATTGGTTAAAAAACAAAAAAGTTTTCCATACAACGGGTCAATTTTCGCTATAAGTGGGCGTGGCTACGCCTACTTTTGGTCAAAATAGTTTTCATTCCTCCCAAAGAACATAACTGTAAAGTTTCAAGTCAATTGGTTAAAAAACAAAAAAGATTTGCATACAACGGGTCAATTTTCACTATAAACGGGCGTGGCCACGCCCAGTTTTGATCAAAATAGTTTTCATTCCTCCCTAAGAACATAACTGTAAAGTTTCAAGTCAATTGGTTGAAAAACAAAAAAGTTGTCCATACAACGACGTGAATATTGCTTCTCTTCCTCTTCTTCATTTTGTATGGGAGCTACCAGTTCCAGATGTCCAATCTCAATGAAACTTTCAGGTATGTAGTCGGACTATGTAGAACTACTATGTTTAAAATTTCAGCACTCTATCATACAAAACAAAAAAGTTTTCCATACAACGATTCAAGTTTTGTTCATTTTTCTTCTTCTTTTCGTATGGGGGCTACCAGTTCCAGTGGTCCGATATGGCTGGATCCGACAAATGAGTTGACTGCACGAATAAGAAGTCTCTGTGCAAAATTTCAGCTCGATATCTTCAAAACTGTGGGAGGAGATTGTATATATACAGACAGACGGACAGACGGACATGGCTAAATCAACTCGTCTTGTCGTCCTGATCAAGAATATATATACTTTATATAGTTGCAAGTGAATATTTCTGTGTGTTACAAACTTCAGCACAAAGTTATTATACTATTTCACATACGTGAAAAGTATAATAAAACCATTTGATGGAGAAAAATACTCCATTTGGAAATTTAGAATAAGAGCATTGTTGACTGAAATAGATGCCATTAAGGTTATTGACCAAGAATGTGATGAAATAACTGAAGAATGGAAGAAACAAGAAAGAAATGTGAAAAGTGTTATTATAGAGTATCTACGTGGCTCATTTCTTGGTTTTGCACCAACTGATTGTAGTGCTAAAACAATTTTTAAGAATTAAGACGCTATTTACGAAAGAAAAAGTCTGTCGTCGCAGTTGTCTGTCCGAAAGCAGTTATTGTCATTGAAACTAAAGGGCGACACTTTGTTGCAACATTTTAACAAATTTGATGAGTTAATTGCAGAACTGTCTGCTGCTGGTGCGCAAATGGATGAATTAGACAAAGTATCGCATTTGCTGCTATCACTACCTTCATTGTATGACGGTGTAATAACAGCTATTGAAACATTATCCGAAGATAATTTGACCCTTGCTTTTGTGAAAAACAGACTGCTTGACCATGAAATAAAATTGAAGAATGCCAGTAAGGATACAACTTTAAAACTACTACATACCGTAGGGAAAGAGAATAAATTTAAAAGCTTTCCAAATTAAAGCTTTTACAAACCAAATAAAAACAAGTTTAAACCAAAGAATAAGTTTAATAATAATAACCAGTAAGGACGCTATAGTCGAGTATACTCGACTATATAATACCCTGCACACACGGTAGGCGGTGCCACACCCTCAATCTACAAAAACATATTGATCTGACGTCGCATATTCAAATAGTGTTCAAAATATCAAGCAAATCGGTCAAAAAATGTGGAATTCACGAAAAATTTGAGTTTGTAGGTCATTGAGGGGTAACCATCAAAAAAAGGGGAATTTTGTGGTATGCAGTTTTAAAGATAAATATTTACTGAGCTTGTCTACAAAATTTCAGATTCGTATCTTTAATAGTTTTGAAGATACAGCAAATTTAAGAAAACAACCGCGGGAGGGGAAATGAAGGGGAGGGGGAAAAATTGTGGTACGCAGTTTTGTAAAGCTACTAATACTGAGTCTACATACCGACTTTCATGTTTCTATCTCTTTCGATATTCGAGTTATAGCGTTTTAAAAAAGTGGGTGGTGCTGGATGGGCGGGAAGGAGTGGGCGTGGCACAAAACCGTTCAAACTTGATCTGCTGCCGAGCATCACGAGTCTACCCTCCGAATTTCAAGTCTCTAGCTATTATAGTTTCTGAGAACCATTGGTGGATACGGACGGACGGACGGACAGACGGACAGACGGACAGACGGACGGACATAGCTTAATCAATTTCTCTTGACGTCCTGATCAAGAATATATATACTTTATAGGGTCCCCCTGCCCTCCTTCTGTGCGTTACATACATTTCGCTCAAACAAACACAATATACCCCGATACACAGTATGTGTACAGGGTATAAAAATTGTTTTTATTGTGGCAAAGCTTTTTTTTTTTTTTTTTATTAAAACTTTGCTTTATTTATTGAATCTTCTCTTTATGAGACTAACAATAAGTTTGCAGATCTTATGCCTATATATTAACTAGCAGTTCTTTTGAACTGCAGATAGGTTGCGGGGCCCTAGGGTCTATCGCTGGGTTGGAAGGTCATTTCGACGAAGACGGGATTGGCTGCTCAACCTTGTTAATCTTCTGGCGAGATGGTTAGGGTGCGTAGAAAGCTTGCTGTAGTATTGTTCCCTGAGTTCTGCTATTACATCTCTGACTGGTTGAATATTTAAATCTTTTTGTATGTTTTCGTTTCGAACATACCACGGTGCCCCGGTGATGGTTCTCAATATCTTTGACTGGGTTCTCTGAATGATTTCAATGTTGCTACTGCTAGCGTTTCCCCATAACTGGGAGCCGTAGGTCCAGATAGGTTTGAGAACAGAATTGTAAAGCAGGACTTTGTAGTCAAGACTAAGGGAAGAGCGAGCGTTGATAAGCCAATGGAGGTATTTGCTTTTAGTTTTAAATGCGTTCTCTTGGCCTCGATGTGCCTACGCCATGTGAGTCTTCTATCGAAGTGTACTCCGAGGTATGTCACTTCGTTTGTTTGCGGAAGCGTAGTGTTGTTTAACATCAGCGGTGGGCAATCTTGCCTGTTTAGAGTGAACGTAACGTGTTTGCATTTTTATTCTTTGACTTTTATTCGCCAGTCAGCTAGCCATTTTTCTATGTCGACCAGGTGAAGAGCTAACTGCGCTGTTGCTTGCATAGGGCATCTGGAACGGCTGAGAATAGCTGTATCGTCAGCAAAGGTGGATGTTGTTAGACGTCTGCTTGTTGGGATGTCTGATGTGTAGAGGACATGTAACGTAGGACCGAGTACGCTACCTTGAGGAACTCCAGCTCTAATGGTGTGGTCGTCGGACATATCACTGTTACATCTCACTGTAAACATCCTGTCGTAGAGGTATGACTTTAGTAGCTTGTGCGTGTTGTTTGGAAGCATTGTTTTAATTTTATGCATTAAACCGTCTAACCAAACTCTGTCGAATGCTTGTGAGGCATCCAAAAATATTGCCGTGCAGTATTCTCGATTTTCAAACGCGCTTCGTATTTCTGATGTTATGCGATTAACCTGCTCAATAGTTCCGTGTTTTTCACGAAAGCCGAACTGGTGTGAAGGGATTTTGTTGTGTGTTTTCAGGAATGAGTTGATCCGAGTTAGCACGCATTTTTCGAAAAGTTTTGATAGACACGATAATAAACTTATAGGTCTGTACGACGAGGGAATCGTGTGATCTTTTCCTGGCTTTGGTATCATTATGATGATAGACTTTTTCCATCTTTCTGGAAAATAGCCAAGTTTAGCGATGGCATTGAAGAGCTTCGCAATAGTGCAAACAGCACAATATGGGAGGTCAATAATCATTTTTGGGGTTATTAAATCGCAGCCCGGTGATTTCTTTGGGTTCAGTTCCTTTTTGATAATATTAGCGATTTCGTTTGGTCGAAACTCGATTGGGTCACGTTGAAGCTCGGCGTCGTTTGTTAATGCTGGTAGTGTAGTCGCATTTGTGCAAGGATTTGGTTGAAACACATTTTCAAGGTGGGCGGCAAATGTTCTTGCTCTATCTTCGTCGCTGCGGGCCCAGCCGCCTGCAGGGTTTCTCGGTTTCTGTCGGTGAGCTTAGGGTTGGGTGAGCTCTCCACAGTGAGTTTCTTGTACTGGATGTGGATAGTTGTTCTATGTACCGGCGTTGGGTATATGTCCCTTTTTTTTTCTTTATCGCTTTAGAGAGGTTGCGTGCGGCGCTCTTAAGCCTATGTCGTGCAGATGGCGATCTGGTTGATTGCCATTCTCGACGTAAGCGTCGCTTTTCGATAACGAGCTGCTCGATTTGTAGATTCGTCTTCTTTTGGTTACGTGGAGCTTGCGCCGTTTGAGGTGTTGAGATACGAGCTGCGGTAACGAAGACTGATTCTAGATTGTTTACGAAGCTGTCGATCTCAGCTTCAACGGTTAGGGGAGAATCTAGCTGTGTGTGAGCTAAAATATTTTTTGTATCTGACCCAGTTGGTTTTATGCGAGTTTAATCTACTTGGTTGATCTACGGTTTTTGGATGTCGAAGTAGGTTAATTAATACAGGCGAGTGATCAGACGAGAGATCTGAAAGACTCTCGGCGCTTAGCAGGGTTCGGGGAATATTTTTTGTTATTGCAAAGTCAATTAGGTCGGGTAGTTTACTGGGGTCAGTCGGCCAGTATGTTGGTCTGCCGGGAGAGAGGTGGTCGAGCTTATTGCTGGCTTTTATAATTGCATTGTATAATTGTTTTCCTTTTGGGGTCACTAGACGAGATCCCCAGTGAGTGTGCTTGGCATTGTAATCTCCTGCTGCTATGAAGTGTTCTCCGAGTGTGTTAAAGAACTGCATGAACTCAGCTTCAGATATATTGAAGCGAGGTGGGCAGTATACGGCGGCTAGTGTTAGATGGTTACCACTATCTAATTGTATGTTTATAGATGTGGCCTGTAGATAGTTTTCTGCAAATCTTCTATGGCAGTGGTGTTTGAGACGGTTTCTAATCAGAATACCAGTCCCCCCATGTGCTTTACCATCAGGGTGGTTTGTTCCATAAAATACGTAGCCTCGTATGTTAAAATTATATTTGTTTGTAAGGTGTGTTTCTGAGAGTAGCATTACGTCAATGTGTTTGTCGAGTAGAAATTGAGCTAGCTCAAGTTTGTGCTGTGAGACGCCATTAGCATTCCACGTAGATATGCGTAGGGAAGGCATGGTTTATTAAGACTGTTGTGAAATCAGCATTTGTATCAGTAGATTTTGGTTACGCATTAAATCCTGCATAGTTGTCCGCATAAAAGAGGCAAAGCTGGCCATATGAAAAAAGACTGTTACATCTATAAGAGAGAAAGATAAAATGAAAACAATAACGACAAGAACAAACATGTACAAGAAGCAACTGTCCAGTCTGAAGAGGTTCCAGAGGGTTTTGCATTCATGTTCAAACGAGAAAAGAATAAAGTAGAAGAAATTTCGTTTGTTCTAGACTCTGGAGCATCTGACCATTTGGTCAATAATGAGAATATGTTTGATGACATAAAAGTCTTGGAAAAACCAATTAAAATTGTAGTGGCAAAGTGTGGCCAATTTATTTATGCAACCAAGAAAGGCACAATGGAGTTGTGCAGTGATTCTCTGGCAAAAATAGTTTTGACTGATGTACTGTTCTGTTCGGAAGTTCCTCAAAATCTATTATCGGTAAAAAAAATGCAGGATGCAGGAGTTACCGTGGTATTTCATCCAGGAGGTGTAGCTGTTAGTAAAAATGGTGAGAATATTATGGAAGGCAATTATATCGATAATGTTCCGGTGGTCCGCTTTTCTATGCTAAAAAGGGCATTTATATCTAATGTTCATAATAAAGTAAATAATTATAATTTGTGGCATGAAAGGCTAGGGCATATAAGCAAAGGAAAATATTTAGAAATAAAGGCTAATAATATGTTTGAGGATATCGATTTGTTAAGTAACATAAAACCAAATGAAGACTTATGTGAGGCTTGCATAAATGTAAAACAAGCAAGACTTAAATTTGAAAAGTTTAAAAACAAAGATCATATTAACAGGCCTTTGTTTGTTATTCATTCTGATGTATGTGGTCCGATTACTCCTGCAACTATCGATAGGAAAAATTACTATGTTGTATTTATTGACCAATATACACATTATTGCGTCACATACTTACTGACTTATAAGTCGGAAGTGTTTCATGTATTTAAGGATTTTATTGCTAAAAGTGAAGCGCACTTTAATTTAAAAGCAGTAAACCTATACATATATAGATAATGGCAGAGAATATCTATCGAATGAGATGCAAGTATTTTGCAGTGAAAAAGGCATTAGTTACCACCTTACAGTTCCCCATACCCCACAGTTGAATGGTGTATCCGAAAGGATGATAAGGACTATAACAGGAAAAGCTCGTGCTTTAGTTATAGGGGCAAAAGTACAAAAATACTTTTGGGGAGAAGGTGTTTTGACGGCAACATATTTGATTAATACAATCCCAAGTAATGCATTGAAAGAATGCAAGAAAACACTATATGAAATGTGGCATAACAAAAGGCCAAGTCTCAAATACTTGAGAGTTTTCGGTTCGACAGTGTATGTCCATAATAAGTTGAGAAAACGAAAGTTTGATGAGAAATCATTGAAAGGAATACTTGTCGGATATGAACCGAATGGATACAAAGTATGGGATGGGGAGACTGGGAAGTTTTCAATTACTAGAGATGTTGTTTTTGATGAAACTAACATGGTAAACTCGAGAGGTGAGTTGGAAAACAAGAACATTGAATTCCATAATGAGAATATGGAATATTTAAAAGAAGATTTCCTTGATACCAACATAATGTGTGATCAGGTGGAAACGGAGAATGTTCTGGACTTGAGTCCAAGTGAAAGCATTGAAAAAGAATCTGATAAAAGATCAGATGATGATCCCAGTGGTGTGGTAACAGAAAATGAAAATGCCGATCCAGTAGTGACTGGTGATAGTGTATCAGATGATACAAAAGAAGAAAGCAAAATTGTCAGAAAAAGTGATCGATTAAAAGATAAGCCAAAGTTATCATATAGTGATATGTTGAAGTGTGTAATGAATGGTCAGACTTCTATGGAAAGTACATCGATTTCTTTTGAGGAAATCAGTATGAGTAGTGATAAAGTAATAAGAGATGAGCTAGAATCACATTCAATCAATAATACTTGGTCTCTTGTTAAGCAACCTGCTAATAAGAATATTGTAGATTGTAAATGGATATTTACAATAAAACAAAATGAATTCGGTAAACCGATTAAGTATAAAGCTAGACTAGTGGCTCGGGGCTTTACACAGGAATATTTAATTGACTATGATGAAACTTTTGCTCCTATTGCTAGAGTAACTAGTTTTAGATTTATTATGTCTTTTTCAATTCAGTATGACTTGAAAGTACATCATATGGATGTAAAGACTGCCTTTTTAAACGGTGTTTTAAAAGAGGAAATATATATGAGAGCTCCTGAAGGTTTAGTTGTTGGCAGTAATCAAGTTTGCAAATTGAACAAGGCTATTAATGGTCTCAAGCTAGCGGCAAGATGCTGGTTTGATGTGTTTGAGAAATCATTAAAAAGCATCTGATTTGTAAACTTTCCAGTAGATCGTTGTATCTACATACTTGATAAAGGAGAGATTTCAAGAAATATATACGTTTTGTTGTATGTAGATGATTTAGTTATATCTACAGAAAGTATTCAAACAATGAATAAGTTCAAATCCTATTTGATGGGAAAATTCAGAATGACTGATTTATCAGACATTAAATATTTTATAGGAATAAAAATTGACAGAGAAGATGGTCAATTACACTTAAGTCAATCTGCCTATATAAAAACCGTTCTATGTAAATTTAAAATGGATGTGTGTAATCCGGTAAACTCGCCTCTTCCTTCTAAACTTAATTTTAATGGCTTAAATTCTGATCAAAATTGTGAAGCACCCTGCCGTAATTTGATAGGATGTTTAATGTACATAATGTTATGTACAAGACCAGATCTAAGTATATATTTTAATATATTAAGTAAATATACTCAATATAATAATTGTGGATTATGGCAATGTTTGAAGAGAGTTTTAATATACTTAAAGGGAACTATTGATATAAAATTAACTTTTTCAAAAGTTTCAAAATATGATGAAATCTTTAATGGTTTTCTTGATTCTGACTGGGGCGGAAATATTATAGATAGAAAGAGTACTACAGGATATTTGTTTAAAATGTATGAATCCAACTTAATTTGTTGGTGTACTCGAAAACAGAACTCTGTAGCAGCTTCTCCAACAGAAGCTGAGTATATGGCGTTGTTTGAAAGTGTCAGAGAAGCATTATGGCTTAAATCATTATTAGAAAGTATTAAAATCAAATTAAATACACCTATTAAAATATATGAGGATAATCAGGGGTGTATTAGTATAGCAAATAATCCTTCTTGTCACAAAAGAACTAAGCACATAGATATTAAATATCATTTTTCCAGAGAACAAGTGGAAAACAAACTAATTAAAATTGAATGTGTCTCCACGGAAAATCAGCTCGCAGATATGCTGACCAAGGCTCTACCAGCTCCACGTTTTAAGGATCTTCGAGATCAAATCGGATTGACTGAATAATCCAGATGGAGCAGCTTAATGTTTATTATACTTTTCACGTATGTGAAACAGTATAATAACTTTGTGCTGAAGTTTGTAACACACAGAAATATTCACTTGCGACTATATAAAGTATATATATTCTTGATCAGGACGACAAGACGAGTTGATTTAGCCATGTCCGTCTGTCCGTCTGTCTGTATATATACAATCTCCTCCCACAGTTTTGAAGATATCGAGCTGAAATTTTGCACAGAGACTTCTTATTCGTGCAGTCAAATCATTGGTCGGAACCGGCCATATCGACCACTGGAACTGGTAGCCCCCATACGAAAAGAAGAAGAAAAATGAACAAAACTTGAATCGTTGTATGGAAAACTTTTTTGTTTTGTATGATAGAGTGCTAAAATTTTACACATAGTAGTTCTACATAGTCCGACTACATGCCTGAAAGTTTCATTGAGACCGGAAAACTGGAACTGGTAGCCCCCATACAAAATGAAGAAGAGGAAGAGAAGCAATATTCACGTCGTTGTATGGACAACTTTTTTGTTTTTTAACCAATTGACTTGAAACTTTACAGTTATGTTCTTAGGGAGGAATGAAAACCATGTTGACCAAAAGTGGGCGTACCCACGCGTAGCCACGCCCACTTATAGCTAAACTTGACCCGTTGTATGGAAAACTTTTTTGTTTTTTAACCAATTGACTTGAAACTTTACAGTTATGTTCTTAGGAAGGAATGAAAACTATTTTGACCAAAAGTGGGCGTAGCCACGCCCACTTATAGCGAAACTTGACCCGTTGTATGGAGAACTTTTTTGTTTTTTAACCAATTGACTAGAAACTTTACAGTTATGTTCTTAGGGAGGCATGAAAACTATTTTGACCAAAAGAGGGCGTAGCCACGCCCACTTATAGCTAAACTTGACCCGTTGTATGGAAAACTTTTTTGTTTTTTAACCAATTGATTTGAAACTTTACATTTATGTTCTTAAGGAGGAATGAAAACTATTTTGACCAAAAGTGGGCGTAACCACGCCCACTTATAGCGAAACTTGACCCTTTGTATGGAAAACTTTTTTGTTTTTTATCCAATTGACTTGAAACTTTACAGTTATGTTCTTAGGAAGGAATGAAAACTATTTTGACCAAAAGTGGGCATGGCCACGCCCACTAATAGCTAAACTTGATCCGTTGTATGGAAAACTTTTTTGTTTTTTAACCAATTGACTTAAAACATTACAGTTATGTTGTTAGAGAGGCATGAAAACTATTCATTTCAGTTTTTTTTATAGTGACACAACGTGAACAGTATTATAGCTTCAGCCTTGCTGAAGATAGCGTCCTTACTGGTTTTAATTATAATTTTAAGTTTTTAAGATCTCATTATGAAATGTTTGAATTTTAAGTTTAAAGGTGGTCTGGTTGGGGTTTTACTGGGTTTTCCCCAATCCCAGCAACAAATGTTGGACCACTATTGTAAATCTCCCAGAGCCTGACTTGTCACAAAATTTTTTTTTGAGTGTATATAATTTTTTTGAGTGTATATAATTTGAAATGTTAATTTTAAAGATTGTGATTTGAGACGTTATGTTTTTGAGGAGGTGTGTTGAAAAACGCAGAAGAAGTTCATCGATCTGGCAACTCCTTTCTGACACATGTATGAGTACATGTGTGTTAAGATGATGAAATATTTAGAACTTCTGCGTAAGGCAAAAACAAACGCACCAAACACATCTACATACAACTACTTTACTATGTATGTAAGGTTCTAAGTATTTTAGAACACTTACTGTCTTCTAGATCACGCATTGAAGCGTGGCTTCACTTTTGTTTTAACTCTCGTTGTGACAAGTCGTGTGCAACGAAAAGAATTAAATAAAATATAAAATAAATTGAATTACAATTAATATAAAAGCGTTTATGTATTAACACACTTATTTGGAAGTGAAGTGAAGTGTTAAAGTTGAAGGTTGAAGTGTCCGCGACGGCTCCCGTTTCATCTGAAATGTGGCCTAAGGTGATGAGGTTTGGCAATCCAAATGTGTGTGGAGGGTTGCTTACCAATTGGTGCATCGCTGTGCCTCGAGACTGGCGCCGTCAGGCGGCAAAGTGCGATTATACTTTTTGTGCAAACAATATTCGCGGTTTTTCCAACTTTGTTGTTGGCCAGTGGAAGACGCGCACTTAGCGGGAAAACTGCTGGAACAATTTCACTCAAACGTGCAAACGAAATCAGCTGATGATCAGCTAGTGATGTTCGATTTAGCAAAAAAACGGGTACCAATCGTTACAAATTGCATCCAACTCGATATCGAAATCAGCTGTTGATCAGCTAGGGATGTTCGAGTTAGCACGTAAATTGCACAACCAATATGATGTTCACATGTTGTCATACACTCACAAATGTGTATTTATGAATATGATTAGTAAATAATTCAAACTCACGCGCACATGATAGTGAAGTACAAAATATACCCAGTGCGTATGAAGTATGACGTTCATATGTTGTCGTTTCACCACCATATATGTATACACAGAGCAAAACACGGTCACGCAAGGGCGGCATAAAAGTCAAATTAAATAAACTGATCATTAAATAAAAAAAAAAAAAAAAAAAAATAGCCGTAAAATCATATACTCACTCACATACACATATACAATTATTCATACATACCTGTACCCACACGCCATTACACTTAAAATCACATAGACAAATACACATACCCATACGCACACAAGTGTGCTTTGGTGTATAAACACACTTATATCTACGCACACATACACCCACACATATATACAGAAATTTACATATGTATTTGCATAAGTTGACCTCCCCGCTGCCAGAGAAAACAAACAATGTTGTGAATAAGATCATCTCGATGCAAAAAGCAAAACTTGCAGCGTCTGTTCCCACAGTGGGCGGCTGCAGGGGGTACAAAAAGTGATTCAACTCACAAAAAGCTAACCTCCCCTACACGGTGTACCCTAAAATACAAGGCCCTAGCGACCGAGACGAGGCGGTATACCCTCCATCCCGTCAGAATAAATCCCTGACCATCGCGGGATAATGCATCAAAATCCAGGCGCGTCTGACCCAGAATGGGCGGCTTCCTGGTCTGCGTCTGTCTCTAATAGAGCGGCAGCAAACAAACCTGGCAGTAGGTATAAAACTGCAACCTGGCAGTAGGTAAAATGCAAAGGGAAGGCAACCCCGATTAAAAATACCAGAATGGAGACAAACAAAGACAAAAAATTACACCAAAGCTACACCAAAGCGCCCAAGGGACGACTGTATCACACAGCGGAAGACCCCTCCCAAAAAAGTCAGACAGCAAAGCAGCCGGCAACATCGAAACAGACGCTCAACTCACAGCCAATATGACTACATCAGCAGAATGCACTCCTGCTGCCGGCGAAAATGACAGCCATCACCAGCACGCAACTAACACTCTCCAGGAGAGCGATGACCAAGTCGATGAGAAATGGAAGAAGGTAAAGAAAAAGCACATGAAGAACAAAACAGAGCCCGCCAAGCGAAAAATGAGACCAGATGCCCTACTCATCGCCAAATCCGGGGACATATCCTACAGCGAGATCCTCAAGCTGATGAAAAGTGACAGCAGTCTCAGGTCCGTTGGCGAAAATGTCACTAAAATTCGTAAGACACAGAAGGGTGAGCTCCTACTAGGGCTAGATCGAGCTAAAAAAGAAAATACGGAATCCATGAGAGCAAATGTGGCAAAAGTCCTGGGCCCTAACGCAAGCATTCGAGCACTATCTCACTCTACAACAATTGAGATCAGAGACTTGGATGAAGCCACGAGTAAAGAAGATGTCCTCTGTGCCCTCCAATCGAATCTCGCGGATGACGAAAGCGTCGAGATACTGGCTATCAAGTCCTTGCGTCGAGCATACTCGGACACACAGACGGCAGTAATCGTACTGCCTGGTGGCATAGCACAACGGCTGCTGAAAGCTTACCACATAAAAGTGGGCTGGGTCGATGTCGAGTTCGTGAGAAGGTCTCCGTATCGAGGTGCTATAGGTGCCTTGAGTTCGGCCACAAAGCTGCCAGGTGCAAAAGTGAAACAAACAGGTCTGACTGCTGCTTAAACTGCGGAAGAAACGGTCATAAGGCCAAGGAATGCGATAACCAGCCCAACTGCATACTATGTGAAGCAGCCAACATTGAGGACAGACACCACGCCGCAGGTTGCATCAAGTGTCCGGCACGGATAAAGGTTGCGCTCAACAAACGTCAGAAATGAAGGTACTTCAACTAAACCTTAACCACTGCCTAGTCGCTCAGAATGTACTACAGGAAACAGTTCGAGAGCACCAGATTGACGTCGCCGTCCTGAGCGAACCCTATTGCCGAAGGAGACAAAACACTTGGGTCAGCAACCTGAATAACTCTTCTGCCATATGGTCATGCGGTGCAAATGCGTTGCGCCTGGACCACCATCTCCCTGAAACTGGCTTTGTAAGGGCTAAGATTGCCAACATTCATATATATAGCTGCTACCTACAACCAAGCCTCATGCTGGAAGACTTCCAAATAACGCTGGACAAAATAGTTGACGGTGCCAGGGACAAAAGCCCGTTTATAATAGCTGGTGACTTCAACGCCTGGGCTAAGGAATGGGGAAGCTCAAAAACAACCGCCAGGGGCCAAGTCCTTCTCGACGCACTAGCCTGTCTAGACGTAGAGCTGTTAAATTCTGGGACGCAACCTACATACAGCACAGTCAACGGAAGTTCAATCATTGATCTCACATTCGTCAGCAGCTCTCTGGCCCGCTACTGCACATGGTCCGATAGCCCCATGGACACACATAGCGACCACAATGCACTAATATACTCAATTGAAGTACGCACAAGGCCCTCACTCGCCCACTTGCCTAGCTCCTTTAGAGTGTTGATGTGAAGTGCTTTGTGTGAAGGACAGCGTGCAGAATCATTGTGCTTTATTCAATAATTAACGAATTATATAACATTAAATCTCAACACCAAACACAATACAAGTTAGTGAAATCTAAATCACTTGGACTGAGAGTAAGATTATCATTCAAAACAATACGAAATCCCATACAAAATGTATGAAAACCATAGTACCAAAATTGAACACTTTGCGCCTAAACTATTAGTCCTACGAAAAAAAAGGTTAGAACATATTTTTGTTGGAAATTTCCTCTTATTTAATTTAGTATAGAGATGTTTTTGCTGTAAAATGAGCCAAAATGGAGATGTGGTCAAAAAAGTGATTTTGGACGCCATTTGTTCAAGGAAAGAGCAGCCCAAAATTAATATAGATGCCAATTTTCAAAACTCCCCCAAAACTTTCCAGGTAACCCCTTTTTTTACGACCAAATGACTGGACTATAAGCAACATCGCTGAATGTAAACGAAACCCTCCCCTACCTCCTCATCAACAAGCAGTCTTTCGTTTCTCTGTTAGTTGACGACGCTGTATTCGACGAGTAACCCTCCCCGAACCCTTCATCTACAAAGCACAGTTTCGTTTCGCTGCTGTTATACATTTCGTTTCGTTTTTCTGTCATACCGACGACGCACAGTGGGGCCTTCTGCGTTTTTCCATTGCACAAATCATATCTTCTGAACGAATAAGGATAATTGCATGAAAAAAGTTTTGTTTGAAAGTGAATTCCTTTAAAACAAGCCATAGTTCAATACGCTACGGTATCTGGGAGCGGCATAGTAGGTTGTCAAAGTCAGAATTTGTTTCCGGTGCAGCTTTAGCGTCAGAAAATGGCTAGTTTTCCATTACTTATTAACTTAGAAATTTGCGTATATATATTCTTGATCAGTATGACAAGACGAGTTGATATAGCCATTTCCGTCCGTCCGTATGTACGTCTATCAGTATTTATACAATATCGCCCATAATTTTGAAGTTATTGACCTGAAAGAGTCTTCGTTTCTGTGCGATCAACTCATATGTCGGAATCGGCATGATTGGGCTATTAGAACTGGTAGCCCCCATACGAAAAGAAGAAGAAAAACCAGTAAGGGCGGTATAGTTGAGTATTCTCAACTATATAATACCCTGTACACACACCTATGTTGATAACACGTTAAACATTCGCCGACAGCAAAAGCAGTGTACCACGATATGGTTTGTGTATTTGCTAATAGTGAAGCAGGGCTCACAGTGCAATGTTGCCATTAGATGGCGCTTTAGTACGGATTTTGTTACAAAGCATTGCTGCAAAATTTTAGTGTGTTGGTCTTTGCGGGGAAAGTGGTAGTTTTTTGTATGCAGTTTTAAAAAGGTATGTTATCTGAGTTTGCATACAAATTTTCAGCATTGTATTCTTTATATTTTAGGATATACAGCAATTTTAAGAAAAAATGACCCTTTGTTGTGCTCGATGGGCGGGAAGGAATGGGCGTGGCAAAAATTTCTTCAAACTTGATCTAGTGTTCGACCACACGAATCTATCTTCCAAATGTCAAGTCTCTAGCTTTAATAGTTTTCGCAGTGTTAAGTACGGTTTTTGGTACAAATAGGATAAAGCAGTGTTCAAAGCGCAATTTATGCCAAATTTCAACTTGTTTGTCTTTGCGTTGTCACACAGCGTTAAAAATGAAAGTTTGTGGTATGCAGTTTTAAAAAGGTATGTTTACTGAGTTTGCATACAAAATTTCAGCATTGTATCTATTATAGTTTAGGAGATACAGCAATTTTAAGAAAACAACTTTTTGAGGGGAAACGAAGGGGAGGGGGAAAAAATGTGGTATGCAGTTTTGTAGAGCTATACATACTGAGTCTACATACTCATTTTCATGTTTCTAACTCATCAGGTTTTCGAGCTACAGCCATTTGAAAAAATGGGTGGTGCTCGATGGGCGGGAAGGAGTGGGCGTGGCAAAAAATCCTTCAAACTTGATCTAGCGTTTGACCTCACGAGTCTATCCACCAAATTTCAAGTCTCTACCTCTTATAGTTTTCGAGAACCATTGGTGAGGACGGACGGACGGACGGACGGACAGACAGGGCTATATCAATTCGTCTTGTCATCCTGATCAAGAATATATATACTTTATAGGGTCCCCCTCCCCTCCTTCTATGCGTTACATACAAACCGTCTCAAACAAACTTAATATACCCTGATACACAGTGTGTGTACAGGGTATAATGAACAAAACTTGATTCGTTGTATAGAAAACTTTTTTGAAGATAGAGGGCTGAAACTTCAAACATAGTACTTTCACATAGTTCGACACAATGCCTGAAAGTTTCATTGAGATAGGGCAACTGGAACTGGTACCTGTCATACGAAATGAAGAAGAGGAAGAGAAGCAGATTTAAGTCATTGTATGGACAACTTTTTTGATTTTTAACATAGAGGGCTGATATTTAAAAGGTAGTCTTCCTACGTACTCAGGCCAATTGTCTATAAGTATATTTGTAATCGAACCACTGGAACTGGCACCTTCCATACAAAATGTAGGAAATTAAGACATTTTACCCCCTTTTACACCGTCTACGATCAATTTTACGCACCAGCAGCATTACAAAATACAACAGGTTGCTTCCTATGACAACATTTGTTCACTTTATAAACATTTTAAAGCTGTTACAGAGAAACTATTTACTTTGCATTCTTCTTCTTATAAAAAAACAGTCTCAAATGGATCCAAAAGGGTATAACCTTTTTTGAATCAGGTAAAGGAATATCTAAATAACGTATGTGTAAAATTTGGAAGGTGAAATAAAATGAGTTTTTTTTAATTCTCCACCAAAGTTACAAAATACTCAAAAAATAGATAGTTCGAAAAACAGCTCTATTAAAAAAACTACAACTGCCAAAGGCTTCATATTTATGTTATAACACTATAATACGGCTACCTAAGAATGTACATTAATTCGATAATGATTCCTGTTATAATTGCGTTGCTATTCCAACTCAAAGATGGCGAATTTACAAAAAATGTAGTATGTTACTAAAAGTTGAAAAAAGGGTCAACGATTTCTTTAAGGTTAATATTTCCTTAATCTCTGGAAAATTTTCTATCAGGCACATATATTTGTTTTATCAAAAGCGTTCATGAAATTTTTGATTTTTGCCAGCTGAATGTATCTAAGGCCCCTCTGTGCGACGTTGAACGCTCACCAACCCCCGCTAACACTTCGTCAGCGTTAATAGCTCTGCCATTCGTATGGCAGGCGCGCCATGCATGGAGTTTCTTCCCGTTGAGCTTTCCCCCTTTTGTTTTCGACGTCGACTACTGTCATTCCCGTCACATGCATTCTAATTGTAAACGGCAGGCATGGTTTGTGCGCCTCATTTCAATGGTGGTTTCATGTCATATTTGCGCTTGTTTGAAGGCTAAATTGTAGTATGTTTGTATGTGTGCTTATGAGCTTAACAAGTTGGTTTGCATCGCTGCAACTAATATTTGTTTTCCTTGCCTTGGAAACATTTGCGGGAGTTTTGAAAATTGGCATCTACATATATAGATTTTGGGCTGCTCTTTCCGAATTTTCACATTGTTACCTTCTATGACCGCCGCTCGAGCCACCATTTTGAAAAATAGCGTCCAAAATCACATTTTTCACCATATCTCCATTTTGGCTTATTTAACGGCAAAAACATCGCTATACTAAATTAAACAAGAGGAAATTTCCTGCAAAATATGTTAGGCGTCCGAGCGCCGCAAAGTGTACAAACTTGACGTTGTGGTAGCGCACTACCCTCAAGTGGACTTGCGACACCAGGACAGCCTGTTCCGGAGACAAAGTCAACAGTCGCTTTACTACATACTCTACACACAATTAAAAATACTAATATTCAATTTTTAAACAATTCCCTTAAAACTTCTAAGTTAAGCAACTAACATAACATTTTACACAGTGCAATTGATTAACAAAATGTTTACTTATTTAAATACGTTAGAATACTACATTTTATAAGGTTAGTAGAGGAACTAAAATATCTGTTATAATACCTATATAAAACACAAAACGAGTCATGCTCTAAATATGTCGATCTGCAGGTACTAAGACAGATCGGACTAACATTTCTGGTTACTCTAGCGGGGGCACTAAACTTTATATACGCCAACAATGTAGGAGAAAATATTATGCCATTAATTAGGTTATGCAAAAACAAAGTACTGTGAAGGGCGAATTCCGTAGTGGATTCGCGCCTCACCACAAAACATACCAGGCCGATCAGTGGCTGTAGGGTACAGCATGAATGCCACGGCAACAGCGTGTCACTGTCGCTGTTAACAGCCTGTAAGCCGGCCGGCAGGGTTGCTTTGCGACGGCCACTGTTAAACCAAGAGAGCTGCTTTGTAACAGCCGCGATCAGCTGGCAGCCTTACATATGGGCACCGTAGTTGTTGTTAGCGGATTTCAGTGCGACAGAGTGCATTGGAAAACGGAAATGCACCGTTTGAGGTGAATGACCGGTCTCAAGGCCCAGGAAGGATACCGTTGGACAGAATAGCGGGAGAAAGGCAGCAGTGAGTTGGTTCAGCACAAATTAGGCAGTCTGGTACGGGACATCAACCGAGATAGTCAAAAGTCGGCTCTGCATTTGAAACGAAAGTGATCAAAAAAAAAACGGTAACAAGACTGAGTTTGAGTTCTTGTGGTTCGATTCGGGAAAAGTCTCGCGTGAAGAAACAAAAACGCTTTTCACCCGTCGACCGAGTCGTCGTATATATATCTTGAGTGTTTTGAACCCACGTTGTGCTACAGTGCATACGGCCGCTACAGCACGTTGGGCATAGCCATCTCGCACAGCTACAACAGCAATACCATCTTCCTACGTCCAGTCAGACGCAGATCTCGTCCAGCAATCAACAGGATGTGCGTTAGCACCTGACCGAGCGAATCGTCTAACGAGCGTCGAGGGAGAACGCACCCCTCCGCAGCAGCAACTGGAGGAAATCTTACAGATAAGTCTAGCGTTTAAGTTATATTTTGTAAACTAGCACGTAAGTCGTTATAAGCGAGGTAGGAGATAGGGTTTCTTGCTCCAGTTATAAGTTAGTAACATCTGATCTTTCCGATCGCTTTTCCTTTTGAATTAAAAGTTGTTTTGTACGAACCGAACGTCAACCTCTTTCTTTTTCACTTCTCTTGAGTTTGGATTTCAGGCAAAGACGAAGGGTAACGTTACTGATTCACTAAGGGTCTTTTATATAAAAATCAACTAAATTTTATGTAAAAAGGACTCTGTCGGCGAGCTAGCTCCAGCCTTTGAACCGGGTAGAACCGGGAGTCCTTTACATTGGCGCCCGAGCAGGGACCCTGGGTGGATTGGTAACGTTTTTGAGTCAGGTTAGAGAGAGATCATATAGGGTCACGTTAGGAAGCAGTGCAGGTGACTTCATAAAAAAAAAGAAGTGACAACTATAGTAGTAAGATGGTCAGGGTTTCATTTGTGGGGAGCCTGCGAAAGGAGGATCTGATAGCATATTTGGAGGAGTTCGGTCAGGAAGCGTCCGGCTCGGTAGAAGAGATGCGCAAACGTTTCTCTAAATTTATTAGCGAGGGGGGCCATGATGTGACATCCTTCACGCGGCTGGAGGAGCTGTCAACTGTGGACACCCGACAGCCGCCACTGAAATCTCCCACCGCTCCGGCGAAGAATGGAGGGGCTGGACAGTAAGCCGGCGACGCTCACTGTCCCACAGACCGGTGCCTCGCGCGTGGCGACGCGTTCGAGCTCACCTGGGGGATACGAGACGTCGGACGAGGGGCGGGTGGAAGACTGGGTGGGCGCCACGGGTGGCTTAGAGACGTCCGAAAGAAATAGTCGCAAGACACTACCGAAGGTTTCCTTTAGAGATGATCGGGGCGCAGAGGCCCCGCGGGGGGACTTCATGACCGAAGATATGGTCTACTTTCATAAGGCGGACAGATGGAAGATTATTTTCGACGGAGAACAGAACGCCTTACAGTTTCTCGACGAAATCGAGGACAAGGCCCGGAGTCGACGAATCCCACGGGATAAGTTGTTGCTCATGGTACCGGAACTTTTGGAAAGTAGGGCAAAGACCTGGTCCCTGTACAGCCGACACTTGTGGGACTCCTGAGACGCATTGAAGATCGCGTTTCTCGGTTTTTTCGTTTCGCCCAGGTTCGAGAAGGACTCAATGAAGAAGATATTGTTAAGAAAGCAAGGGCGGAACGAGTCTTTCGCAGATTACGTTTTGGACATGAGTCGCCTTATGGCACAGCCGCGCATGACACCGGAATAGCAGTTCGATATGATTTATGACAATTGTCAACCTGAGATCAAATTGTATGCTTCGAGGGAGGTGTAGGACACGCTGGAGAAGTTACAGGCTCGTGCAAGTGAGGTAGAGGTATCGTGCCGACAGAGAGTACGGCGCGATCAAGAAGATTTGGTACGACCCGATTTCCTCGGGAGGGGAGCAACCAATAAATCCGCACACCGCCTGCTGGCGTTGCGGACAAGACGGCCATTGGTCGCGGGAATGTCAGAATGCATGGGTGAACTTTTTTTTGGGATTGTGGGCGAAATGGAGTCCATACCCAAGACATTTATAGGCGGGCGGGAATCGGCCAAGGACCCCGATCGGGACGAGGCCCGTCGGAGTCCAGACTACCTCCTCGTCTGGAGCTTCTGGCCCCGCAGAGAGACTCAAATTAGGGACCTTAAGAGTCAGAGTGGCCGGGCTGCAAGCCCTGGTCACGCTCGATGGCGTCTTGATAGAAGCAATCCTCGATACAGGAGCCACGCGAAGTTTCATCAGCTCGCGTTTGGCTGGTCATTTAAAAAAAAATGAGAATGTTGAACGGGTTAATCAGGAGGTACGCATGGCGAACGGCGTGAACAACCGAATATCGGAGGTTATCCACGCGCAGGTCGCGTTGGGTTCACGGTCGTGTGACATGGATTTGACGGGAGCGACCAACACGAGATTCCCACGTCAAACGAGGGTGTACTGGACTCTGAGAACGGCCACGAAATATCTAGACCGAAGCCACAGCGAACGAATCGACCTACGACAAAACGTACCAACGCACAAGAGGGGTCGGACGTCGTCGTACCCAAGCATAAGATAAAACAAAGACGGCCAGCCCTTCTTCGCCGCGTGCGTGCTGCATGTATTGCACGAGGTATCAAGATGGAGAACGATTTGCGGGAAGTAGAAAAATTTCTGTAGGTCGAACTGCAGAAGTTTGAGGGCCTGACAGGGACAGGGAAAACTGATCGACCATAAAGACAGCGGTATTTTCCGAAAAACCCGGCCATGATGCCAATCATTAATGCGCAGGTGGACGAGTTGCTTGCGGGTGACTGCATCGAACCGTCAGTAAGTCCTCACAGTGCACCCATTGTGCTAGTAAAGAAGAAGAATGGGACCGGGCGTATGTGCGTCGATTATCGTCAACTTAACGCAAACTCAGTTCCGGATGCGTACCCCCTTCCGCGGATTAACCATATTCTAGATCGGCTACGAAACGCTTAATATATTAGCAGTCTAGATCTCAAAAACGGCTATTGGCAGATACCGGTGGAAGAAGCAAGCAGACCATGCACTGCGTTCACGGTGCCTGGAAGAGGACTCTGTCAATGGAAAGTGAAGCCGTTCGGTTTGCACTCCGCACCGGCGACATTTCAGCGCGCCCTAGATCAGGTGATTGGCGCTGAGATGGAGCCGCATGCGTTTGCATATCTCGATGACATAATTGTCACGGGGACCTCTTTAGAGGAACATATGACAAACTTACGCTAGGTGTTTATTAGGTTAAGGGCGGCGAATTTTTAACTGAATAGGGAAAAGTGCGAATTTTTCAGGAAGGAGATTAAGTATTTAGAGCATGTGGTGTGTGAGGCCGGTATTTAAACTGACTCTGATAAAATAGCCGCGATACAACAATTAAAACATCCAACCAGCTTGCGAGGGGTGGTGTCATGCTATAGGCGGTTTGTAGAGATTTTTCGAAGGCAACAATGAATATCACCACGTTGCAGAAAAATGGCAAGCACTGGCGGTGGAAAGTCGAGCATCAAAGTGAGTTCGATGAACTCAAGAGACATTTGACGGAGGCGCCAGTGTTGGCATGCCCGGACTTTTCGCAAAGGTTCATGCTGCAAACTGATGCAAGCGATTTCGGACTAGGCGCGGTGCTTATGCAGATCATAGATGGTCAGTAACGCGTAATTGCATATGCAGACATTTGAGCAAAAGTGAACGGAACTATTTGGCCACTGAGAAGGAATGCCTGGCGATAGTCTGGACGATAAGGAAGTTACGACCCTACTTAGCAGGTTATAGGTGAACTGTCATTACGGACCACCAAGCACTAAAATGGTTGAACAGCATTGAAAGCCCCTCCGGCCGAATTGCCCGCTGGGCATTAGAACTGCAGCAGTATGCTTTTGATGTTGAGTATCGCAAAGGAAAAGGAAAAAATGTATAGGGCGACGGTAGATGACAAACAGACTTGCGCATGGACGGACGCAAAGATTTCGGACGTCGGAAAATACCTTGAACGGTACTCTGACTTCATGGTTGATAACGGACATTTGTACCGGTATATACCATGACGATTGGGGGAGGACGGGGGACCGGACTGGAAGTTGTGCGTCCCCAAGCCACTGAGAGACCGAGTGTTAAAAGAAAATCATGACGCGGTAACGGCGGGTCACTTGGGGGTTTGGAAAACAATTGCGCGACTGCTGCGTCAGTATTACTGGTCGGGGTTATTTCGAGACGTGAGAAATTACGTCGCACAATGCGTATCCTGCCAGAAGTTCAAGACGGGGCATCAGAAGGCGGCAGGGAAAATGTCAATTGCCCGACGATCCATGGGCGATACTTTGCGCAGATTTTGTCGGAACACTGCACAGTGGTCGATTTTGCCCATTTAGTAAGCAATAATTGACAGCGCGCTAAAGATGTATGTAATTCATTTTGAATTATTTTTATATTTTTGTATATAAGCCAAGAAAATAATAAAACAATCAAAAAATATTAAAATGTTGTTAATAACTAATTATTAAATAATTTTCACGTATGTGAAATAGTATATTAACTTTGTCACGGAGTTTGTAACAGATTGAAATATTAATTTCCGACTATATAAAGTATCTACATTCTTGATCAGGACGACAAGACGAGTTGTTTTAGCCATGTCCGTCTGTCCGTCTGTCTGTATGTATGCAAACTAGTCCCTCAGTTTTGAAGCTATCGAGCTGAAACTTTGGACAGAGTCTTAGAATTTATTAAGATGAATCATTCGACGGAACCAGCATGATCGGATTATTGGAACAGGTAGCTCCCATAGGAAAAGAAGAAGAAAAGTGAACAAAACTTGAATCGTTGTATGGAAAGTTTTTTTATATTGTACGATAGAGTGCTGAAATTGTAAACATAGTAGTTTTACATAGTCCGACTACATGCCTGAAAGTTTCATTGAGATTGGACATCTGGAACTGGTAGCTCCCATACAAAATGAAGAAGAGGAAGAGAAGCCATATTCACGTCGTTGTATGGAAAACTTTTTTGTTTCTTAACCAATTGACTTGAAATTTTAAAGTTATGCTCTTAGGGAGGAATGAAAACTATTTTGATCAAAAGTGGGCATGGCCACGCCCACTTATAGCTTAACTTGACCCTTTGTATGGAAAACTTTTTTGTTTTTTAACCAATTGACTTGAAAATTTACAGTTATGTTCTTAGGGAGGAATGAAAACTATTTTAACCGAAAGTGGGCGTAGCCACGCCCGCTTATAGCGAAAATTGACCCGTTATATGGAAAACTTTTTTGTTTTTTAACCAATTGACTTGAAACGTTGCAGTTATGCTCTTAGGGAGGAATGAAAACTATTTTGATCAAAAGTGGGCATGGCCACGCCCGCTTATAGCGAAAATTGACCCGTTATATGGAAAACTTTTTTGTTTTTTAACCAATTGACTTGAAACGTTGCAGTTATGCTCTTAGGGAGGAATGAAAACTATTTTGATCAAAAGTGGGCATGGCCACGCCCACTTATAGCTTAACTTGGCCCTTTGTATGGAAAACTTTTTTGTTTTTTAACCAATTGACTTGAAACTTTACAGTTATGTTCTTAGGGAGGAATGAAAACTATTTTAACCAAAAGTGGGCGTAGCCACGCCTACTTATAGCGAAAATTGACCCGTTGTATGGAAAACTTTTTTGTTTTTTAACCAATTGACTTGAAACTTTACAGTTATGTTCTTAGGAAGGAATGAAAGCTATTTTGACCAAAAGTGGGCATGGCCACGCCCACTTATTGCTTAACTTGACCGTTTGTATGGAAAACTTTTTTGTTTTTTAACCAATTGACTTGAAACTTTACAGTTATGTTCTTAGGGACGAACGAAAACTATTTTGACCAAAAGTGGGCGTAGCCACGCCCACTTATAGCGAAAATTGGCCCGTTGTATGTAAAACTTTTTTGTTTCTTAACCAATTGACTTGAAACTTTAGAGTTATGTTCTTAGGGTGGAATGAAAACTATTTTGACCAAAAGTGGGCGTAGCCAGGCGTAGCCACGCCCACTTATAGCGAAAATTGACCCGTTGTATGGAAAACTTTTTTGTTTTTTAACCAATTGACTTGAAACTTGGCAGTTATGGTCTTAGGGAAGAATGAAAACTATTTTGATAAAAAGTGGGCATGGCCACGCCCACTTATAGCGAAAATTGACCCGTTGTATGTAAAATTTTTTTGTTTTTTAACCAATTGACTTGAAACTTTGCAGTTATGCTCTTAGGGAGGAATCAAAACTATTTTGATAAAAAGTGGGCATGACCACGCCCACTTATAGCTAAACTTGACCCTTTGTATGGAAAACTTTTTTGTTTTTTAACCAATTGACTTGAAAATTTACAGTTATGTTCTTAGGGAGGAATGAAAACTATTTTGGCCAAAAGTGGGCATGGCTACGCCCACTTATCGCAAAACTTGATCCGTTGTATGGAAAACTTTTTTGTTTTTTAACGAATTGACTTGAAACATTATAGTTACATATGTTGTTAGGGAGGCATGAAAACTATTCATTTAGTTTTTTTTACAGTGACACAACGTGAAAAGTATTATAGCTTCAGCCTTGCTGAAGATAGCGTCCTTACTGGTTTTTATTAAGGGGTCATTCTCATGTAACGACTTAAAAAAAAAATTTTTTTTTTTTTTCTTTATCTAAGGGACTAATTGCTTTTTCACACCTTGTCCCTTTGTTATCTGCCGCCACTAAGTGGTTTTGACCTAATGACCCTTGATTCTTTGTTATCTACCTGTCTGCACTAATTGATCCTTTGTTATCTACCTGTCTGTCTGTCTGCATTAATTGATCCGTGTGACCTTGTGTGTTTTGTCAACAAGTGTCCCACCATCAGCATATGGAGTGAGCATGTTCGTTCCTGTCTGTCCGTCCGCCCACCCGTCGATCGGTTGATGTGTGTTTTGTCAATGCAAAACCCACCCTCATTGGCTAGTGTCTTTGAATTGTCTTGGACTGAATACGTTATTCATGCAGTGATTCATTCTGTTCTCCTATTACACTGTCTGTCCGTTCGCCCACCTGTTGATCGGTTGGTGTGTGTTGTCTCAACACTATTTATAGTGAGTATGATCGTCCTTGTGTGTAGTGATTGCTGCTATTCTCTTTGGTCGTCTGTCCGTCCACATGTATGTCCGTCCTTCCGTTGACGGGTTGGTGAGTGTTGTCAGCAGGTGACTCATCCTCATTGAGTGCTTATGTTCTCTTGTTAGGCTGTCCCACCCTCATTACCTTGACCTACACACACACTTCAATGCTGTTAGTGAGCATGGACGATCTTGTATGCAATGATTCATTCTGTTCTCGTTATACTGTGTGCCCGCTCATTGGTTGCTTGACGTGTAATATAATATAATATAATACCCTGCACACTTAGTAGGTGGTGCAACACTTAAATCTACAAAAAAATGTTGATTTGACATCGCCCGATCGAATAGTGTTTAAAATATCAAGTAAATTGGTCAAAAAAAGTGGAATTTACGAAAAATTTGAGTTTGTTGGTCATTGAGGGGTAACTTTCGAACAGGGGGGAATTTTGTGGTATGCAATTTTAAAGATATGTATTTACTGAGCTTGTATACAAAATTTTATGTTCATATCGTTATTAGTTTTGGAGATATTGCTTTTTATAGAAAACAACAGGGGGAGGGGAAATCAAGGAGAGGGGGAAAAATTGTGGTATTTTGTGGCAGTTTTGTAGAGCTGTACATACTGAGCCTACATACCGACTTTCATGTTTCTATCTCTTCGGGTGTTGGAGTAATAACGTTTTCAAAAAGTGGGCGGTGCTGGTTGGGCGGGAAGGAGTGGGCGTGGCACAAAACTGTTCAAACTTGACGTAGTGCCAAGCATCACGAGTATACCCTCCAAATTTCAAGTCTCTAGCTTTTACAGTTTCCGAGAACCATTGGTGAATACAGACGGACGGACGGACAGACGGACAGGGCTCAATCGACCAAAGCGGCGTCATTGGAAATGGTGCGGAAGGCACAACATACCCTGATCACCCCCAGTCTGTACGTCTATTCGATGCCTCGCCTGTAGCTTTTGTATCTTAACGCCTGTGACCATATAGGTGCGCCGTACAACATTACCGCTTTGATGACGTTCAGCAGCAGCATCCTCCCTTGTTTTGGGCCTCTAGTATTCAGCATAATGCGGCTGAGTGATCTGCCTATGGCTGCCGCCTTTTCATGGACCTGCTGGAGGTGCTCATTGAAGCATAGCCTTGTATCTAGCAACACCCCCAGATATCGTATCGCCCTTTTTGACCTGATCTCCACGTCGCCTACCTCAATACGGGCGGTTTCAACTGCTTTGCGGCTGCTAATGAGTACTGCCTCCGTCTTATGGTCTGCGAGTTTCAGGCCCACTCCCGATAACCGGCCTTTAATGTCTGCTATCGCACTGTTTGCCATTTCTTCGACTCGTTCTAGCTCTCTCGCTGTCACCACCACCGCTATATCGTCTGCGAACCCTACTACGTTGACGCCTTCTGGGAATGTGAGACGCAAGACCCCGTCATACACCATATTCCACAGGAGTGGTCCTAAGACCGACCCCTGCGGAACCCCGCCGGTCACCCGATGAGATCTCAGGCCTTCGATTGTGTCGTACCACAGGACTCTATCGCTAAGATAGCTTTTAACAATTTTAATGAGATATCCTGGGATCCCAAACGCCACCAACGCCTGTAGAATGCAGTCCCACCTCGCAGTATTAAAAGCGTTCTTGATATCAAAAGTGATGACTAGGCAATACTGCTTAGTCCCTTCGATAGCCCTTGCCGCTTTTCTAGTCACTGTAGATATTGCGTCAATCGTAGATTTAGCCTTCCTAAAGCCAAACTGCGCCTCCGAGAGGTCGCCAGCTACCTGTAGGGCCGTCTCCAATCTATCACATACAATCCGCTCTAGTATTTTGCCAGCAGTATCAAGCAGACATATTGGCCTATACGCCGATGGGTCATCCGGAGGTTTGTTTGGCTTGGGAATTAGCACCAGCTTTTGGCGCTTCCACCTCTGGGGGAACGTGCCTTCGCTGAGACACCGGTTGAAGACGTTGTTACTGCGCTGCCCCATTCCGTTGACCATGCGTTGAAGTCGCCAGCAATTACGATACGCTGCCGGCCATGGGCGTCGTTTACTAGTTCATCTAGTATGTCTTGGTAGTCCGGCAAGAGTAGACTGGGCGCCAGATAGCAGCTATAGACCCAGTAGCTGTTAACTTTCGCCCGAACGAAGCCGCGTGTGGACCTTAGCGACTCTATGCGGAAAGTGTTCTGGTCCCAACAAATCCAGATAGCTTCCTTCTGGTCCGAACTGGCAGCCCAACTTCTGACGGGACCTGGTTTGTAAGGTTCGCTAATGATCGCTAGATCTGCTGTGTACTCACCGGCCGTCTGGGACAGCATGCCTTGGGCTGTAGCGCAATGGTTGAGGTTTATCTGGATAAATTTCATGTACGGGGCACCTTAGCAACCGCTTCATGAAAAACTGGACATCTGGCGCTGCCGGTATAGTGGTCGGCCTTCGTGACACCTCTACGGGTGCATAGGAGGCACCTCGGTTTCTGGCTACAATCCCTACCAAGGTGGCCATTCTCTCCACACTTGAAACAGCAGTTGCTCATGTCGCTAGTGCAGTTACTTGCGGTATGCCCAAATTCAAGACATTTGAAGCACTTTAGTGGCTGGAGCTTGAACCGAATCCGGCACACCACCCATGCGATGCGCACTTTCCCAGCCTCGAGAAGTTTTCTGCCTATATCACTTGGCACACCAATAGTGGCAATCTGCGTAGACCCAAACCCCCGGCGAAGCGGGACTCTGGTGTCCGGGGAAAAAGTATCGCTACCGAATAAGGCACACAGGGACTCTAGTACCTCCGCTTCGTCGGTGATTTTGTCGATATCTCTCACCTCAATCGTCAGCCTCTCGGTCATAGTCTTCACTTCAGCATTAGCACCAAGCTTAGCAGCTACCGCTTTTCTAAGTTCTTCAGTGGCTGGGTTGGATGCCTTGTTCATTTTGAAATGCAGCTCCCCTTTGCCCGTCTTCCTGATGGTTTTGACTAACTGGCCCATGCCCTGTAGCTCCGGATCAGTTTTGACTGCCTTTAGTATATCAGAGTATGACATGTCTCCACACGCTTTGATGAGAACCGCGTCCGACCTAACTGCTCTCCTTGGCATAGCCTGCTTCTTCTTGGTCACCATTTTCCATTCCGTGCCCCGTCCCTCGTTGACGCCTTTTTCCACTCGGACTTGTTTATGATTCTGTGTGTCTGGTATCGGTTCATTATCGATGACGGTTTGCTCTTTGCTCGTGGTCTGCTTACAAGTGGTAGAATTTCTCCGTTGTCTCAGTTTTTTCGGTGGAGTCTTCCTAGGTGGCAGGTATTCCTCCCGAACGCGCTTTGGTGTGTTTTTACACTCTTGTCTCGTCGAAGGTGTCACGGCTGGACATGACGCGCTTACCACGGTCCCAGTCACCACATGTGTCTGCGTGCCACGCTCTGTGCATTGGTCCTTCCTGCTAGACTTGCCATATTTAGCGGCCTGCTGCGACGCCATCAATGAGTACAGCTTTAACGCCTGTTCGCTAAGAGCAACCATATCGTCCAGGATCTTCCGCTCTGGCAGGACGATGTGCCTTTTTGGTGGAATAAACGCGACTTGCAGCACTTTCGAACGCTCTATTAGGGCTGCTAGTGTATCTTCGAGGTTTAGGTTTGGTACAAGGTCATCAACTACACTAGTTAGCGTCCACTCGCTGTCATACGGTGCCAGTGGTGTTGCTGCTAATTTTGGAGGAGATCTCCTGATCTTAGGTCTATTGCCGAAAGCTAGATTTTTCTCCCTCACGTCTCCTAGGCTTGTAGTAATATATGGCACGATGGCCAAGTCAGCCATCATCGTGTCATTGCGGTCATTGGATGACGACGGCCGGGGGCCCGATTGCACACCCCTCACAGCCGCCGGTACTGGGCATCCGTCACCCTGCACCGTAAAAATTTCTCCCGTATCCTTACTCATTTTTGGTTTATTAATTCAGGGTATCCTTCCCATAGCCGTTTATACCTTCGGCCAGGTACGAGTAAACTGCCGACCGCTACGGCTCAGACGCAGACCACGGGCCGCCCAATGTGGGACAGACGCGCCGTGGGTTTTATAGACAGAGGAAGTGAATAGGTGACATCTAGGTTGTACTCGATGTAGCTCTTGAATTTGGGGCGTCCCGCGCTGGTCGAGGGTTTCCCTTCGACGTTTAACCGGTGGGGCTTATACCGGCCCAAATCGGTCACCAGAGCCCCGTTTTAGGGTACGCCGCCGGGGCGGTGGGGATGGCTTAGTCAGTTCCGCGACCTTGTGTACCCGTTGACCCCAAGAGCCGCAGATCCGTGTGTGTGTGTGCATATATGTAGGTAATTGTGTGTGAATGTTCGTATATTTTTTTTTTTTTTTTTCGTTTATTACACTATAACTATTACAACAAAAAGTACAACTAAATATAACAAAGATTTTTTTGCTACTAATGAATAAAAGAAAGAACCGTTGACTTCCGTGGTACGGCCGTAAAGCATTGCTTCACGAAAGCTGCGGTTCCATTTATTCATGCTCTAAGCGCCTGACGCGCTCCACTCTCCGTAGTTCGGTCATAACAGCCGCAGCAAACCTGTTTATTTTTTGCCAACTATTTGCGGTTCTTAGCATGTTTGGCACCAAGTTTTCAGGGGATATTGTGCAACCTAGTTGCTCTTCCAGCGTACGCCTCAGGGTCGAGAATCTCCCGCAAACGAAGATTACATGTTCCGCTGTCTCATCCGTCCCATTTCTACACCATAAACATCTACCTGAATCTTCGTGCCTGAAGCGATGGAGGTAGCTGCGAAAACAGCCATGACCGCTCAGCAACTGTGTCAGGTGGAAGTTTACCTGCCCATTTCTCCTGGTAACCCACTCTTTCAGCTGGGGAATTAACATCTTAGACCAGCGACCCTTCGTTGAAGCGTCCCATCTTCATTGCCATAGTTCTAAGAAGTGTTGCTTCAGTTGCGCTCGAATTACTCTTTTGGCGTTTAGGGAATAGCCTCTACCATGTGTGCTATTGTATACAGCTACGTTCTCAGCAACCAACAAATCCAGCGGAGGGATGCCTGCGATCACGCTTGCGGCTATGTCGGATACCGTCCGGAAACCGCTGATAATGCGAAGCGCTGATAGACGATGTATACCGTTCAGGTTACGGCTGTAGCTACGGACAGCGAGTGCCCTAGACCATACAGGAGCGGCGTACATTATTGTGGCTCTAGTGACACTCGTCAACAGCATCCGGCTCCACTGCTTGGGGCCCTGAGTGTTCATCATAATTTTGGACAGCGAACCCTGGATCGAAGCTGCTTTCGTACTGGCGTAAGTGAGGTGCTCACGGAATGATAGTCTGGTGTCGAGCATGACGCCCAAGTATTTTAAGGCGCGCGATGATTGTATCTCGACGTTGTCAACTCGAATCTTGGCTGTTTCCACCTTCTTCCTGCTGCTTATTAGAACAGCCTCCGTTTTCGTTGGCGCCAGCTCTAGCCCCTTCTCAGCCAGCCATTGTTCGATCCTTACAATGCTTTGGTTACAGATTTCCTCAACGCTGGATATAACCTTACCCACCACCACTAGCGCTACGTCGTCAGCAAAACCGATGATTTGGGTTCCTCTTGTCAATGGGATCCGCAGCACTCCATCGTACATAGCGTTCCACAACAGAGGCCCAAGCACAGACCCCTGAGGGACGCCGCAAGTTACCTCGTACGTTTCAGTGCCTTCAGCTGTGCTATACTCGAGTAGTCTGTCTCTGAAGTAGCTTCTAACCAACCGTAGGAGATAGGCTGGCACTCCAAAGCCGGACAACGCATCTAGCACTTTGTCCTACCTCGCGGTGTTAAATGCATTTTTAATGTCCAGGGTTACGATCAGACAGTATTCTTTCGATCCTTCTTTCCATCTGGTACCCTCGATCGGCGATGATGCTATTTCGACTGCCATGTTTATTGCATCTACAGTAGACCGCGCCTTCCTGAAGCCAAATTGGGTTGGCGAGATGTCTCCAGCTGCAGCTATGGCCCTCTCCAAGCGCGTACATATCAGCTTTTGTAAGAACTTGCCGATGCCGTCGATTAAGTAGATTGGCCTGAAGGAAGAGGGCTCGTCGAAAGGTTTGCCTGGTTTTGCCAACAGGACCAGCCGTTGAACCTTCCATCTCTTTGGGAAAGAGCCGTCGCGGATGCATCTGTTGAATATTGCTGCGAACTTAGCGGGTTGTAGGCAGGCAGCAAGTTTCAGCGCTCTATTGGGGATACAGTCCGGACCGGGTGCCTTATCGCTATTTATTTTGATAGCAATGCTATGTACTTCGGCTAGTGTTACTTCGGGGAATTCAGTCTTCTCTTGTTGCGGCGTCTCCATAAGTATCGCCCAGTCAATGGGAGGCACCTTGGGGAACAGGTGTTCGATGATTGGCCTTAGCTTCGCTGACTCGACCGGTCCTGTCTGTTTGTTTCTGCCTATTTTCTTTACTATTGTTTTATAAGCACTGCCTCAGGGATCGTGATCAGCGGTGTCGCAGAGATCTAGGAAGCACCTACGCTTGCTTTCGCGGATAGCATGTTTGAGGGCCCTTCTGCACGCTTTGTATGCCTCTTGGTGTTCGGGGAAAGTTGCTGAGCCTTTTGAATTTTGGTACTTACGTCTGGCTCTAAGGCACGCGCGGTGTGCCTCAGCAATGCCTTGAGTCCACCAGAAGACTGAGCGTCGGTGACGGGTGTGAGCTCTTTTTAGTTGCATGCTAGCGTCGCAGGCGAGCTCTAACTGCACGGTGACCGCTTCTGCCACACTATCCGCATCGCCGTTTGCTTCTAGGGGCTCCATCATGTCCGCAAAGATGCGCATGTTGAGTGTGTCTGTCTTGTAGGACTTTCGGTTGTGCGGGTGCAAAGTAGAGTGACTAGGCGATTGGGACCCCCCCAGGTCGCAGAGGATCCCAAATGGTCACTGGCTGTGTACATACCACTGAATGTCCAGGTTGCTATGTTAAACATCGACCGGCTGACAAACGTTAAGTCGACCACTGATCCCACTCCAGCGCGACTGAACGAGTGTTGATTTCCATGGTTAAGCAGGGTCACATCCAGGTTCGCAAAGGCTTCCAGTAGTGTCCTGCCTTTCGCGTTTGTATGGGCACTACCCCAGTAGTCGGACCAGGCATTGAAATCGCCAGCTATGCACATTGGGAAGCGGCCTCTGGCATCGGACACGAGGTTGTCGATGATGGCGTTAAAAGCACCAAGCAGCAGGCTTGGAGCAAGGTAGACGCTGTACACCCACCACCCGTCGATTTGGGCTCGAACGAAACCGTATTCCGGGAGAACGTTCCTCATCCGACTGCTATTGCTACCACACGCCCACAGCGCTGCCTTCTTTGTCCGGTCCGACACCCACTTATCACCTGTCACGGCTCTATAGGGCTCACTGAGCACGGCTAGGTCCGAGCAACTCTCCCGTACCGACTGGCACAGCACTTTGTGTGCTGCCTCGCAATGACTAAGATTGAGCCGGATCAAGCGCATGGTTTGTTGGATTTTGGCGCTCTGGATCCGGTCAATGGGCATCTCTGAGTGTACGCTTGATGGTTTGTCTGCTCACTTCCTTTGCTTGCGCACAGGAAACAGCTAGCTTCGTTTGGACAAACTGCCACCATATGTCCTTCCTTACCACATTTGTAGCAGCACTTGCCTCTGTCGACGTTATTTCTGCAACGGGCAGCTATGTGACCCAGCTCAAGGCATTTGAAACACCGTTGACGAATCTCCAGCTCTTTTATTCGACAGCTCGTCCACCCGATCCGAAGCTTCCCCATTTCGAGAAGGGAGTCTGCGATATAGGCTTGCACCCCGAAAATTGCCGTCTTGCTACCCTCGGCTAGAATGCGAAGGCTTTTAATCGTCACTGCGTCTTTTGGGACGTTCGCTTGGCTCTCTAATGCGCTCACTATTTATTCGCTAGTTGTAAGTTCGTCCAGATCTCTAATCATGAAAAGCCTTTGCTGTGTGACCACGCGTATACTGGCTCGTTTATCTAACACATGCGAGACGCTGTCTTTCAATTGTTGTGCGCAGTTGAGTCCGGTACCGTTCAGCTCGAGGAGCAGATCGCCTTTTGCTGTCCGCCTGACTTTTGACACTTTTTCGCAAACGTTCTTCAGTCTGTCATCATGGCTTCTTGTAACGAGAGAAAGCACGGCACTGTAAGGCAGATCAGGGTTTGGGGTGATGATCAACGCGTCTGATCTTGGTTTTTTAGGCCTGGTTAGGCTCCTTGTGGAAGTCTGGTTTGGCCGTGTTGTGGTCCGTGGAGCGGAGTTTGCAAGCTTTGCTTCTCGTGTTGGTACCACACGCTGACTTTGCGTGGGTACTTTCAGTACTCGCTGGGTGCCTTCTCTTTTTCGATTAACTTGCTGCATTAGCATGGGTGACGTCTGCAGACTTTTTTCGGCAACCGTTGGGTCTGTAGCAAGTGTCGGCTTAGCAGCAATCAGCAATTGCAGTTCTTTTAATCTTGCGATGGCATTTCTCATTGTCTGGTTTATGCTTCGCACCTTGTTCTCGTTCACTTTAACTAAAGGATCGTCGAGAATTGCTCCCATCTCCTCAACGGGGGACTGTGGGGCCTTTGCCTTTTTTAATGGCTGCGACAAATTTGTTGGGGTTAGCTGGTCGCGGTGCCTCTTTGGGGTATAGTCTTGGCCGTTCTCGTTCGGCGGGGTTCTCCGCAGCTTGGAGCCACGACTGAAGGCGAGGAGTTCGTCTTTCTCTGCTGTCGCACTTGTAGCGTTATCTGAGGCACTGGCCAAGTGAGCCGCCAGTGGCTCAGTATTTGGGGGAATGATGGAATGTTCGTACATGTGCCTGTCTATGTGTGGGTGCTTGCGTGTGTGGGTGTGCGTGTGTGCGTGTGTTTTGTGTGTATGTCTATGTCCAGTTCTATATGTGATTTTTATGTACCGGTTTGTATGTAAACATATTCCTGTATGTATGTGTGTGATTTCGGAGTGTGTGCGTTTGTGTATGGCTGTGTCTGCTGGCTTACGGAGATTATTTGACGTATACAAATACTCGAAGCACAGCTGTCCTGTCTGATTTTACGAAACTACTTACATTTGCGTTACTTGCAAGTTAAGAGTTTTCCCTCAGTGTATGTGCGTGGGTAAAAGTCTGTGTTTGTATGTGTGGGTGTATAAGTGTGAGTGTGTTTTTTTTTTTTTTTTTTTTTTTTTTTTTTTTGTTTTAAGAGAGAGGTGTTCGGAACGAAAATTTCGAAAATACACTGCCTGTGCAGTAGTGTGGGATTCTAACCCACAAAAAACCATTCACCCCTCTCTCTCGCATCTGGCTCGGGATCCCCGTGGGACTATCTCTAGATATTACTTCACGGGCGAGCTCAGCCTTGCGGCTCGGGTCTGGGATGTTATGTGCTTTCGCAAAACTAGGGACTCAGACACTTTAAGGGACTGTTTCAATATTGTTGTTAGTATTGTTATTATGTTAGCAACGATTCTACGGTACAACTCATTATTTGTATATACTTAGTATTAGTAAGTTTAGGATTGTCTGATTCGTCTTGCGTTCTCCGCTCGCTCTGTTTGTCTGAGCGTTTTCATTGTCAATGTTATGAAGTTACTTATAACTGACCATTTTGCTTCACTTTGTAGCATGTGTTCAACGATATTGTCCGGCGTTAGTGTTCCGCCAATTATATTGTCAACTTGTTGGCGATGTATTCCAAAATTGGCACATTCAAATAGGTGGTGCTCCACGTCGCCGACTGTACCTTCCCCGCAATACCAGCACATTGGGCTGTCCTCATGTCCAAATCGATGGAGGTAGAATTTAAAGCAGCCGTGACCTGTCAGTGCTTGGCTAATATAGAAGTCTGTACTCCCGTGTCGACGCATAAGCCATGTCTTTATGTCTGGGATGAGTCGATATGTCCATCTGCCATTTTGACAGCGGTCCCAACGGGCCTGCCATTGTTCGATGGTCTGAGCTCTGCGCAATGTTGTTTCCAACTGGCTCTGAGTTTCCACTGCTAGTAGATCTAGCGGGATCATACCCGCGATCACTAGTGCTGCTTCTTCACTGACCGTTCTAAAACTGCTGATCACCCTGATGGCGCACCTTCTGTACACTGCTCGGACTTCTCGGCTGTACGACGGTACTTCTAGTGCTGGCGCCCATATTGGGGCTCCATATAACAATATGGATCTTACAACGCTCGATATGACTAGTCTGCTATGTTGTCTTGGTCCTCGCATATTCAGCATTATCCTGCTTAGGGCCGAAGTGGCGACGGCGGCCTTTTTGCTAGCATATTCCAAGTGGTACTTGTACGTCAGCCTGTGGTCTATCATCACTCCCAAATATTTAATCGCCGGCTTTGATGTTATTAATGTATTGCCAATCGTCAGCACTGCCGTTTCAACTTTTTTCCTACTACTTATAAGAACTGCTTCGGTTTTGTGTTTGGCAAGTTCTAGTCCATTTGCTACAAGCCACGCATGGGTGATGTTTATCGCTGTATTACTAGCATTTTCAACTTCGGTCAAGTGTTTGGCTACCACTACAAGGGCGATGTCGTCAGCGAATCCTACTATTTTTGCACCGCTTGGAACTCTGAGTCGTAAGATCCCGTCGTACATGATGTTCCACAAGAGGGGGCCCAGCACTGACCCCTGTGGCACTCCTCCCGTTACGTGAGCCAGGAAACAGGCCAATGTCCGTGTTGTACCTCAGGATTCGATTTTTGAAGTAGCTATCGATGAGTGCTACAAGGTATTCTGGAATTCTTTTTTCACGTAGCGCATTGAGTATTTTTGGCCAACGTGCTGAATTAAAGGCGTTTTTAACATCTAGTGTTGTTATTAAGCAGTACTGTTTCGTACCTCCAGACCAGCGCTTTCCTTCTATTGCTGCCTTCGCTATTTCTGTGACTGCCTTAATTGCGTCAATTGTGGATCGTTTTTTTCGAAATCCAAATTGGAGGTCGGATAAACCGTTTGTTTGTTGTAGTGACGCCTCTATCCTGTTACAAATAATCTTCTCCAGAATCTTGCCAACCGTGTCAAGTAAGCAGAGTGGTCGGTATGCTGATGGGTCCTCTGGTGGTTTTCCTCCTTTGGGTATTAGCACCAGGTTTTGTATTTTCCATCTTTCTGGGAACGTCTTCTCTACGAGGCAGGTGTTGAACAGATCCACGAAGATCCCAGGCACCGAGGCGATGATAAGTTTTAGTGCCTTATTCGGGATGCCATCTGGGCCTGGCGCTTTGTCGTTTTTGATATGGCTTACTATATCCAGTATCTCTTCGACGTTAGTTAGCTTAGTAAACTGTGATGAGTTGGGATTTTCTGTCACAGTAGTACGTTGTACAATTTGCTGAGTTGGAAAGAGAGTAGAAACTATCGTCCTTAGAAATGTTGGGCAGCTGGGCACTGGATGTCTTCTATGGCCAAGTTTCCCCATGACTAGCTTGTACGCAGCTCCCCATGGCTCCGCGTCTGCTTCATCACATAGGTCGAGGAAGCACTTGCGCTTACTATCCCGGATATTTTTATTTAGCTTTGCTCGACAGCTTCTATAGGCTTGCTGTAGCTGGCTGAAGTTTTCAGTTCCCCTAGATCTCTGGTATAGTCTCCTCGCTCTGTGGCATTGTCTACGTGCATCTGCGATGCTTTGATTCCACCAGTGCACGGGAGGCTGTCTGTGGTTATGGTTACTTATCCGTTGCATTGCTGCATCGCAGGCCCGTTGGACGAGCTGGGCAATTTGTTCTGCTTTGTCGTTCGCATTGCCTCGTGCCGAAATTCCTTGGAGCGAGTTAGGCAGTAGGTGTTCGTCCAGTGTATCTGGCTTATACTTTATGGCTCCTGTTGCCCGATGGTTACTTGTATGTGTCGATTGTCTGGTCTGGAAAATAATTGCTTGGTGGTCACTATATGTTAGTAGGTCGGAAACCATCCAGGAAACGTTTCGTGAGATACTGCCGCTTGCAAATGTGAGATCAATTATGGATCCCCTTCCGTCTTTTGTATAAGTGTGTTTGTTTCCAGTGTTAAGCAGGCTTATACTTAGACTAGCAAATGACTCTAATAGTGTTGAACCTCTTGGGGTTGTCCTGCTGCTCCCCATTCAACTGCCCATGCATTAAAGTCACCTGCTATTATGCAAGGGTTTTTATCTCGAGCATCTCTAACGATACAGTCCAGTACTTCTTCAAATTCAGTTATTAACAGCCTTGGCGCTATGTAGCAGCTGTATATATAGACGTTATTGCATTTCGCCCGCGTGAAGCCTCTTGACGAAAAGTGTTCTCTTAGCTGGTACGGGTTCCTTCCACAGCTCCAGATTGCCGCATCTCCGGCGGCGTTTTGAAGCCATGCGCTTTCGTTCCTAGATTTGTACGGTTCGCTGAGGATGGCTATGTCAATGTTCTTTTCTCGGACCGTTTGGGAGAGTAGGTTATGAGCCGCTTGGCAATGGTTGAGGTTGACCTGGAGTATTTTCATTTGGACCTCAGTTGTTTCAGCGCTTCTTTGTACGCCGGGCAAAGTCTACTTAGGGTAGAGTGCGAGGTGTTGCTGCCGTCTTTGTCTTTACACAACATACATCTTGGTGTTTGCTTACACTGTTTGGCCATATGGTCTGTTCCACCACAGTTATAGCATACATTTTTCGTATCTATTTCGCTCTTGCATTTGGCTGCTGTATGGCCAAAACCCATGCATTTGAAGCATCTCCTTGGCTCTAGTTTGAGCCTGATGCGGCAGGAAACCCACCCTATTCGTATTCTGTTGCCTTTCAGTAACTTGTCAGCAACAGTAGACGGAATGCTTATGGTAGCAGTTTGCGTAGAGCCGTAAGCTTTCCTCAGTGATACTGTGGTCCTTGTTGGGAGTGTATCACCTGTTTCTGCGACTATAGCTTGTCGCACTTCCTCGGCGCTTGTGATCTCGTCTATATCCTTGATTTCTATGATCGACATTTCTGTGAGCGATGTGACCACTGCCTTGTCGCCAAGAACGTTTTTGACGGCCTGCTGCAGGAGATCTGTGTTAGGGTCCTGTGCCTTCTGCATCTTGAATAATAGTTCCCCTCTTGCTGTTGTTCTTATACCCTTCACTCTTCCTTCGAATTGTTTTAGGGTGGCATCCTGTTTTACTATCCTAAGTAGTTCTGGACATGAGGTATTACATGTGCTTTTTACCGCGATAGCGTCTGTCCTCATATTCCTTTTTTGTGTTTTCGCCTTTCTCTCCACACGAGTCCATGCTTTGCTTATCTTGGGGGGTTCCTCTGAAGTGCGTTTCTCATTCGCTTTTAGGTGGGAACGTTCCCCGCGTTTACTGGCCCCTGGAGGCGTCTCTGTTTTAGTGGATCTATCGTCCACCGGCTCTTTGTTAGCAATATTTGTTGCACTATGACTTTTTTGTTTCTTGGGTGGCGTACTCCTGTTCCAGTGCTGGTCATCTCTTTGCCGCTTTGGGGTGCTATCTGCCGTTGTTTTTTTTAGAAGGTTTAGAACCTTTCTCTTGGTTTGCCTGAGTCATCTTGTTTATTCTAGCATCAGTTGGCTTGTTATGGTCTGAAGACCATGTTCCCAACCCGCTAGCAAGGATACTTTGGAGCTCCTTCATTCGATTGAGATTCTCCGCCATCTCTAGGTTGATGTGTCTCACCTTTTTGACGTTAACGCTGTAGAGAACCTTGTCAAGGAGTGCTCCTAGCTCCTCCATTACTGCGTCGTTGCTGCCACCTAGCCTAGGTGTGGGCTTTCTTGTGCATTTGAATCCAACGTAGTTGGTTTCGTTTGCACTATCGAGGTCGGCGATGCTAAGAGTTTCGGCTTCCTGCCAAATATTTGCTCTTCCTCTTCCGTCGTAAATATCGCGCAGTCGCTTACTGCTACCTTCTCTACGTCTTTGGTTATTTTATTATTTGTTTCCATTTATTTGGGTCCAAACTCCAGTCCGTTATCCCAGTTCGTATGCGCTGTCACTTTTTGACCCCATGGTTATCTTTGGAAGCAGTGAGGCCATGCAAGGGTTGACACACTTCCTTATGAGAGCATGTGTTCAGAGCCAGGTCGGTGCTAATCGGGCATGTTCATCCGAACCAGTGCCGCCGACTTAACGGTGACGAACCGGGAGCGTTATTAGAGACCTGCCAGGGTTTTATTAGGACGGAGGCGGTTCTATCATTAACCTGAAAGCCGTTTCAGCACAATGTCACTCATGCTTACTTGGGTAACAGAATAATATCACCGTCAGCCCATAGCCATTTGTTTCATATAATTGCGTCCAGTATATCTTAATCAAAGGCTTACTGGGTTCGGCTTTGATGGGTTTACACCCTGGTTCTCTTATTTGGATCAGTAAAAACCAATTTAATTATAAAAGTTATTATTTATTATTATGTTGCTCTAATTATAATTATGTACGCCTCCTTTTTAATTATCAAATTGTAATTATTAATTATACTTTATTATATATAGTATGTTAGTATGTTAGTTTGGTTGTGTTGATGTTATCTACTAGACTATTGTTGCTATTTATTTAGTTCAAAAGTTTGTACAGTTATATGCTTATATCTACTTACAGATTTATTAATTAGTTATTGTTGGTGTTTTGATTAGGTGTTGGATTTAGTAATTATATTATTTTATTATTGATGTATTTAATTATTTGTAGTATTATTTACTTAACTTTACTGGCGTAATAGTTTATTCTTCTTATTTATTTTATATGCGTATTGGGTTTTTATTATTATTATTTTTTTTTTTTTTTTAATTATTTCATTTATCTATTTGCTTATTGTTATTTTATTATATATTTTATTTAGGTATTTATTTATTATCAGTGTTATTTATATTATATTTCCTTAGTTGTATTATGTATTTAATTTAGTTTATGTTAACTATTTGTTTGTTTAGTTAGTTCGGTTATCTGTTAGTACTATTTAGAAACGACTTACTTTATACCCAGCCTGGTTATTGTGGGGCAGAATGTGAGTAAGGTGGCAACACCTTACTCACCTTACGCTACCTTACATCAGTAAAGACAGTGAGCAAGAAAGCTCATTGCTACGGCACTCCACTTTCGCTGATCGTCAGCTTGCGAACATATGTAACACCTATGTGTTTGTGTTTTACAGCAGGTTGGTATGCCAGTCAGCTGTTGGAAATATTTTAACCTGTCCGTCCAAATTCGGCAAAAGCGAAAAATTCGAACTTCCATGGCGTTGCGACGCCATAAAAAACAAATATTTGTGGTTATGTTTTGTTTAACTAGTGGGAATGCAGAAGGCGGACCGCCCATCTGCTTATACCCTGCTTCAGGTGAGAGGTGACACGCGTATGTATCTTGACCGTGGGTGTTCTGTCTCGCGACTTCAGTTGACCAACACGCGGAGGATCGGAGTCCTGAACACTGCGCTGCCGCGGCGCAATTCAAACTGTCTCACAGGGCTCACTATGTCCGCTATGCCCATCGCGGATATTCACTCGCGTGTGTGCTATGGTAAGCAGCCACTGATTGTAATTTTCTTTACAAAAGAAACGATTTTTATTTTATTTTATTTACTTTTCTTACTTTTACACCAGTTTTCTTCGGAGCGACTTAAAACGCGTCCACCCTCTCGTATCTACAACTGTGTTGTCAAGTGTGAGTGTGTGCGTACGTGGGTGTGTGTTGTGTGTGCGTGGGCGTATGTAAATTGACTGTTTATATGTGTTTTGTGTGTGTAGGTGGTTTTTTTTTTTTTTATTTCGTAACAAGCTTACAACTAAGACAGAAAACAAATTATTATTATAAGAACAAAAGAAAAGAGAAATAGATTAAAATTAAAAGGGAAAGTAAGATGGGTCAGCTATCTAACCGTCCACCCACCGCGGGACCGCCGGGAAGCATTGCATCGCGGGGGCTTCTGGATGGATATGACCGCACGTGATGACGGCTACCGCACCCTGGCACGATCCAGTCGCCTCAGCTCCTTAAGCACACATTCACCAAAGCGACATACCGCGTTCGAGTGCTCTTCATTGTTCACCATGGAGCCCACAATTGCTTCTATAACGATTTGGCCTCCTAGTTGGGATTCTAGGATTCCGCGCTCGTGTCTAAACCTCTGGCAGCTCAGGAGGATGTGTTCAGCGTCTTCAACCGTTCCTCCGCCGCACCATGTGCACTCGGGAGACGTACGATGGTGGAATCTGAAGAGGTAGCTGCCGAAGAAGCCGTGTTCACTCAGTAGTTGCGTCAAGTAAAAGTTGACGATCCCGTGCTTCCTCCCTAGCCACACACTTATGTTCGGTATAAGCCGATGTGTCCAGCGTCCCTTCGTCGAGTTATCCCAGTTGGCTTGCCATCTTACCATACTGCGCAATCTTGCCCGTTTGCGTAACGATGAGTGCTCCTCCGATGTGAGTTGGTTCGATCGAGATTGGTTGTAAATTTCTCCCGCCTCTACAGCCAGCTCGCGAATGGGTAGTTCGCCTGCGATGACCAAAGCGGCGTCATTGGAAATGGTGCGGAAGGCACAACATACCCTGATCACCCCCAGTCTGTACGTCGATTCGATGCCTCGCCTGTAGCTTTTGTATCTTAACGCCTGTGACCATATAGGTGCGCCGTACAACATTACCGCTTTGATGACGTTCAGCAGCAGCATCCTCCCTTGTTTTGGGCCTCTAGTATTCAGCATAATGCGGCTGAGTGATCTGCCTATGGCTGCCGCCTTTTCATGGACCTGCTGGAGGTGCTCATTGAAGCATAGCCTTGTATCTAGCAACACCTCCAGATATCGTATCACCCTTTTTGACCTGATCTCCACGTCGCCTACCTCAATACAGGCGGTTTCAACTGCTTTGCGGCTGCTAATGAGTACTGCCTCCGTCTTATGGTCTGCGAGTTTCAGGCCCACTCCCGATAACCAGCCTTTAATGTCTGCTATCGCACTGTTTGCCATTTCTTCGACTCGTTCTAGCTCTCTCGCTGTCACCACCACCGCTATATCGTCTGCGAACCCTACTACGTTGACGCCTTCTGGGAATGTGAGACGCAAGACCCCGTCATACATGATATTCCACAGGAGTGGTCCTAAGACCGACCCCTGCGGAACCCCGCCGGTCACCCGATGAGATCTCAAGCTTTCGATTGTGTCGTACCACAGGACTCTATCGCTAAGATAGCTTTTAACAATTTTAATGAGATATCCTGGGATCCCAAACGCCACTAACGCCTGTAGAATGCAGTCCCACCTCGCAGTATTAAAAGCGTTCTTGATATCAAAAGTGATGACTAGACAATACTGCTTAGTCCCACCTTTCCAACGCGTTCCTTCGATAGCCCTTGCCGCTATTCTAGTCACTGTAGATATTGCGTCAATCGTAGATTTAGCCTTCCTAAAGCCAAACTGCGCCTCCGAGAGGTCGCCAGCTACCTGTAGGGCCGTCTCCAATCTATCACATACAATTCGCTCTAGTATTTTGCCAGCAGTATCAAGCAGACATATTGGCCTATACGCCGATGGGTCATCTGGAGGTTTGTTTGGCTTGGGAATTAGCACCAACTTTTGGCGCTTCCACCTCTGGGGGAACGTGCCCTCGCTGAGACATCGGTTGAAGACGTCTGCGAAGGTTCGGGGAAGGACACCACCGCCACCCTGAGCGCCTTATTGGGGATACCGTCCGGTCCCGGTGCTTTGTTCTCCCTCACTGGGCTGGAAGGCACCCATTTTCTTCATTACTATCCTATACGCTTTGCCCCATGGATCGTAGTCTGCTATATCGCAAAGCTGCAGGAAACTGCGCCGTTTGCTTAGGCGGATAGCTTTCTTCAAAGCTTTACGCTTTGCCGCGTAGCACGCTCTCAGCTCTTTGGTATGTCCTCGATTAGCTCGCTGGTATCGTCTTCGTGCTTTTAAGCATTCACTGCGGGCCATCGCGATTTCGTGGGTCCACCAGTAGACTGGTTCGTGGTGGAATCTATAGCCGGAACGTCGGGACATACTCGCATCGCAGGCTTCGATGATTGCAGACATGACCTTATCCGATGCCTCGGTCGCACCTCCCTCCACTTGTAGAGTCTGAAGAGTTTGAATGAAGACGCTTCGGTCTAGCGTCCGTGGTTTGTAGACGTTGCTGTGCGGTTGCGTCCTTCTTATGGCCTGATAACTACTGCCCACCGTGAATACTATGGCTTTGTGGTCACTGGCCGTGTATGTGTCAGTCAGATTCCACGTAGCATCATGGAAGCAGCCACTGCTGACAAAGGTTAGGTCTATTACAGAACCCGAAGCACCTCTGCTGAAAGTATGCTGGGAACCTGTGTTGAGTAGGGCAAGATCCAACGATGCGAACGTCTCGAGGAGGGCCCGTCCTTTAGGATTGGTTACTGCGCTGCCCCATTCCGTTGACCATGCGTTGAAGTCGCCAGCAATTACGATACGCTGCCGGCCATCGGCGTCGTTTACTAGTTCATCTAGTATGTCTTGGTAGTCCGGCAAGAGTAGACTGGGCGCCAGATAGCAGCTATAGACCCAGTAGCTGTTAACTTTCGCCCGAACGAAGCCGCGTGTCGACCTTAGCGACTCTATGCGGAATGTGTTCTGGTCCCCGCAAATCCAGATAGCTGCCTTCTGGTCCGAACTGGCAGCCCAACTTCTGACGGGACCTGGTTTGTAGGGTTCGCTAATGATCGCTAGATCTGCTGTGTACTCACCGGCCGTCTGGGACAGCATGCCTTGGGCTGTAGCGCAATGGTTGAGGTTTATCTGGATAAATTTCATGTACGGGGCATCTTAGCAACCGCTTCATGAAACACTGGACATCTGGCGCTGCCGGTATAGTGGTCGGCATTCGTGACACCTCTACGGGTGTATAGGAGGCACCTCGGTTTCTGGCTACATTCCCTACCAAGGTGGCCATTCTCTCCACACTTGAAACAGCAGTTGCTCATGTTAGTGTCGCTAGTGCAGTTTCTTGCGGTATGCCCAAATTCAAGACATTTGAAGCACTTTAGTGGTTGGAGCTTTAGCCGAATCCGGCACACCACCCATCCGATACGCACTTTCCCAGCCTCGAGAAGTTTTCTGCCTATATCACTTGGCACACCAATAGTGGCAATCTGCGTAGATCCAAAGTATCGCTACCGAGTGAGGCACACAGGGACTCTAGTACCTCCGCTTCGTCGGTGATTTCGTCGATATCTCTCACCTCAATCGTCAGCCTCTCGGTCATAGTCTTCACTTCAGCATTAGCACCAAGCTTAGCAGCTACCGCTTTTCTAAGTTCTTCAGTGGCTGGGTCGGATGCCTTGTTCATTTTGAAAAGCAGCTCCCCTTTGCCCGTCTTCCTGATGGTTTTGACTATATGACATGCCTCCACACGCTTTGATGAGAACCGCGTCCGACCTAACTGCTTTCCTTGGCATTGCCTGCTTCTTCTTGGTCACCATTTTCCAATCCGTTCCCCGTCCCTCGTTGACGCCTTTTTCTACTCGGACTTGTTTATCATTCTGTGTGTCTGGTATCGGTTCATTATCGATGACGGTTTGCTCTTTGCTCGTGGTCTGCTTACCACGTTGTCTCAGTTTTTTTGGTGGAGTCTTCCTAGGTGGCAGGTATTCCTCCCGAATGCGCTTTGGTGTGTTTTTACACTCTTGTCTCGTCGAAGGTGTCACGGCTGGACATGACGCGCTTACCACGGTCCCAGTCACCACATGTGTCTGCGTGCCACGCTCTGTGCATTGGTCCTTCCTGCTAGACTTGCCATAGTTAGCGGCCTGCTGTGACGCCATCAATGAGTACAGCTTTAACGCCTGTTCGCTAAGAGCAACCATGTCGTCCAGGATCTTACGCTCTGGCAGGACTATGTGCCTTTTTGGTGGAATAAACGCGGCTTGCAGCACTTTCGAACGCCCTATTAGGGCTGCTAGTGTATCTTCGAGGTTAAGGTTTGGTACAAGGTCGTCAACTACGCTGGTTAGCATCCACTCGCTGTCATACGGTGCCAGTGGTGTTGCTGCTGATTTTGGAGGAGATCTCCTGATCTTTGGTCTATTGCCGAAAACTAGATTTTCCTCCCTCGCGTCTCCTAAGCTTGTAGTAATATATGGCACGATGGCCAAGTCAGCCACCATCGTGTCATTGCGGTCATTGGATGACGACGGCCGGGGGCCCGCTTGCACACCCCTCGCAGCCGCCGGTACTGGGCATCCGTCACCCTGCACCGTAACAATTTCTCCCGTAACCTTACTCATTTTTGGTTTATTAATTCAGGGTATCCTTCCCATAGCCGTTTATACCTTCGGCCAGGTACGAGTAAACTGCCGACCGCTACGGCTCAGACGCAGACCACGGGCCGCCCAATTAGGGACAGACGCGCCGTGGGTTTTATGGACAGAGGAAGTGAATAGGTGACATCTAGGTTGTACTCGATGTGGCTCTTGAATTTGGGGTGTCCCGCGCTGGTCGAGGGTTTCCCTTCGACGTTTAACCGGTGGGGCTTATACCGGCCCAAATCGGTCACCAGAGCCCCGTTTTAGGGTACGCCGCCGGGGCGGTGGGGATGGCTTAGTCAGTTCCGCGACCTTGTGTACCCGTTGACCCCAAGAGCCGCAGATCCGTGTGTGTATGTGCATATATGTAGGTAATTTGTGTGTGAGTGTTCGTATATGTGTCTGTCTATGTGTGGGTGCTTGCGTGTGTAGGTGTGTTTTTTTTTTTTTTTTTTTTTTTTTTTTTATTCAGAGAATCAATAGGTAACAATAAAGGAAGAGTAAAGCAGAACCAGAAATGAAGAAGAGATAACAATAAGATAGTTTACGAGTAAGGAGGAGGTGAAAGTTGAACCTAACCCTGCGGGACTACCGCGAGGTATTGCTTCGCAGGGCTGGTTTCGACGTCTTTTAGAGTTGTCGTCTCCGCTGCCTCTCTAGGGTGCGTAGCCTGCTCATCACGGCTTTTGCAAATGAGCACATGGCCTCCCATTTGCTAGGGGCCTCCAACATCTGGTCGATGACTCTATCGACGGAGACTGGCTCGCCGAATGTTGTCTCTAGCGTCTCCCTCTCCGCTGCAAAGCGTGGGCACACAGTCAGAACATGTTCTGAATCTTCGTTTACGCCACAGGTCGGGCAGAAGGGGTCCGGTTCATGTCCGAATCGGTGCAAATATTTTTTGAAACAACCATGATCGCTAAGGAGTTGGGTCAGGTGGAAGTTAACCTCACCGTGTCTTCTTGTCAGCCAAGGGGCTACTCGCGGTATCAGCCTGAAAGTCCACCGACCGCTGGTTGAGTTTTCCCATCTCGTCTGCCATTTCCTGATGCTGTCTTCATGGGTCGCTCTCTTTGCCGCTGCTGCATCTAGTCTTGTGAGTGGCTCTCTCTTCATATTGTATATGGCTTTTGCTTCCTCAGCCAAGATGTCGATCGGGAGCATTCCACCGATGACCAGGATGGCATCACCAGACGTCGTGCGGAAGGCGCTGCTGACCCTAAGTGCTCCGACCCTGTACATGGCTTTGATGTCTCGCATGTAGCTCTTTGTACTCGTCGCTTTTGCCCAGATAGGTGCTGCATACAGGAGTGTGGAGCGTACTACGCTGTAGAGGAGCTGCCTGCGGCTTTGCCTAGGTCCACCGTGGTTTAACATTAACCGGGTTAGTGCTTTGCTATGCGCTGCTGCCTTTGTGTGCACATACTCTAGGTGCTCCTTGTAGCACAGCCGCGTGTCGATCATCACCCCTAAGTATCTGATTGCTCTTACTGAGGTGATTGTGGTGGAGCCTACTACGATCTTTGCATGCTCGACTCTTTTCCGGCTGCTTATCAATACTGCCTCGGTCTTGTGTTCGGCCAGCCGGAGACCTACGCTATCAAGCCAGTTTCTTATCCTGCGAATGGATTCTGCTCCAGCGTTCTCGACTGCGGGGAGATCTTTGCCTACTACCACGAGCGCGACGTCGTCCGCGAAGCCAACTACTTTCACCCCGGTTGGGAAGCTTAGGCGCAGTACCCCGTCGTACATGACGTTCCACAAGATCGGGCCTAGGACAGACCCTTGTGGAACGCCTCCAGTGACTCTGTGGGTTATCTTTCCTGAATCTGTGTCGAAAAACAGCCATCTGTCGTTCAGGTAGTCAGCCGTTAAGCACAGCAGCTGCTCAGGGATTTGCATATTTTGAAGGGCCTCGATGATTTTCTGCCATGATGTGGAGTTGAACGCGTTTTTGATGTCCAGGGTGATGACTAGGCAGTACTCTTTGGAGCCACCCTTCCAACGCTTACCCTCAATGGCCTTTTCGGCTATGCCAGTGACCATGGCAATCGCATCCGTTGTTGATCTTGCCTTTCTAAAGCCAAACTGCGAGTCGGAGAGTCCGCCAAGCTGCTGCAGCGCCGATTCAAGCCTACGACATATTAGCTTCTCAAGAATCTTGCCCGCGGTGTCAAGCAGGCAGATTGGTCTGTACGACGATGGGTCCTCAAGTGGTTTGCCAGGCTTTGGGATGAGGACCAACTGCTGTTTCTTCCACTCTGCTGGGAAAGTGCCGTCTGATAGACATTTGTTGTACACCCTGGTGAAGACGTCTGGGTGCAGACTTGCGGCCATCTTTAGAACTCTGTTCGGGATTCCATCCGGGCCTGGAGCTTTATCGTTTGGAATTGCTCGAACTGTTTCTAGGACCTCCTCAGGCGTCACAGCACTCACCGTAGAGACCGCATATTGGCGATTGATTGGGTCTACCGTTGGTTGCGATGGAAAAAGCGTGGTTACTATTTCCCTCAGCCTTGATTCATCCGTGGGTACACAATTTTTGAAAGCACTCATTTTTTTCATGACGACCTTGAAGGCCGTTCCCCAGGGGTCATGGTCTGCCTCGTCGCAGAGTTTAAGGAAGCAACGCTTTTTACTCTCCTTGATTGCATTTTTTAGGGCTGTTCTCTTCTCTCGGTAGATCTCTCGAAGGTCGAAATAGTTACCTCGTCCACGCGCTCTGCAGTATGCTCTTCTGGCTTGGGTGCATTCTCTGCGAATTTTAGCAATGTGGTCTGTCCACCAGTAGACGGGCTCTTGACGGCTAAACGGTTTGCTGCGGGCCATACTGGCATCGCAAGCTCTCTTGATTACGTTCATCACCTGTTGGACCATATTGGCGCTGTCAGTTACATCTGCTAGAGGTCTAAGCGCTTCACGTAGGGCAATAGGGTTTAATGTTTGCAGCCTATAGTGCGCTCTTGTAGGCCGATGCGTTGGTGTACCCCCGCCGATCGTAAAAAGGATGGCCAGGTGGTCACTTGCTGTCTCCACGTCGCTATCGGTGGATCTTGTAAGATGGCTGCTCACGAAGGTTAAGTCCACTATAGACCCAATTCCTCCTCTGCAGAATGTGAACTGGCTACCGTTGTTTAGGAGGTTAACATCTAGCGTCGCGAACGCGTCGAGTAGGATCCTGCCTCTGTGATTTGTACTGGGTGATCCCCACTCGATCGCCCACGCGTTGAAATCACCTGCTATGACCGCTGGGCTGTGGTTCCTTACGTCGTCGGCGAGGTCGTCTATTGCGTTGCTGTACGCCTCTATCAGCATGCTCGGCGGCAGGTAGCAGCTGTAGAACCAAAAACCCTTTACCCTGGCTCTGACGAAACCATTTGCCGATCGGCTGGAGTCCATTAGGTGCGGGGAGGCACCACAGGACCATATGGCGGCCTTCCGAGGCTGGTCGAAGACCCATGTAGAATTTTGGCGTCTGGAGAAAGGCTCACTGGCGATCACTATATCTATGTTAAGTTCTCTCACTGTTTCGTCTAACATGTCTTGGGCCGCTCTACAATGGTTTAGATTGAGTTGGAGAACTCTCAGCGTTTCATCTGGCGGGTCGCCTCGCGATAAACTGGGCACTTGTAGCTGCCAGTAGAGTGGTCGATATCGGTGGCTCCAGCTCTCGAGCAGAGTACACACTTCGCTTTATTCGTACATTCTCTGACCGCGTGTCCATTCTCGCCACATTTGAAGCAAGCGTTTCTTATGTCGTGCTCACTACTGCAGTTTGCTGATATATGGCCATAACCCAGGCATTTGTAGCACTGCAAAGGCCTTGCAGTTCTGCGTACCCGGCATATGACCCAGCCAATCCTAATCTTTCCCATCTCGGTGATTTTGTTAGCCACCTCAGTCGGGAGTTGCAGGGTCGCAGCTTGCTGGCCATTAGGGAAGGCACGCAGCGACTTAACTGCTTCTTGTGGGATGCAAGTCCCCTCCAACTTAGACTCAAGTGCCTCGCGTATCTCCTCCTTTGTGGTGACTTCGTCCAGGTCGCGAATTTCGATTTGGGCGAGTTCGGTGAGCTTTTTTACGACCGCTCTTTCTCCGAGCGCATGTTCAACAGCTGCTTGTAGTGTGTCCGTGCTGTGCGACTGCTTTTTGCGCATGCGGAGTAGGAGGTCGCCGTTCGCAGTTTTCCTTATAGTCTGCACATTTTCGCTGAGTTCCTTAATCTTAGGGTCTGCCTTAACTGTCCGTAGAAGTTCTGCATAAGTGCACTCCCCTACCTTCTTGACTACTATTGCATCGGGCCTGGCGCTGTTTGGCGTTTCCGGCGTCCATTTACCTTTGACCATGTTTCGGCTTGTAGCGTACTCGTAGTTTCGGGTTGCTGGGGGGGTGCTACTTTGTTTTCTGCTTCATTTGATGCCCGCAGTTTGCTCTTCTTTGGTGGTGTTTTACGAACTGCCGATTTCGCCTCTCTTCGCCTTTTCGGTGTAGCTATGGGAGTTGCCTGGCCAGCGCTACCACTAACGCTTATTTTTGGCGCCAGCTTTTTTGGTGATGTCTGCGTTGCGTTACAGAACGTGGCTTTTCTTGTGCAGAGTGCCATAGCCCGTTGTTGCAGTGTTGCAACCCTATCCAGATCTGCCAGGATCAGCGCGTTTACGTGCCTCTGGCCGCTCTTGAAGAGTGAGATTACGCCGCTTAAGATTTTTCCGATTTGCTCGACCGCCTCATCTATTTTTCCCGGCATTTCGTCGTCTTGTCTGAGTGGTGGAGCCAGAGGCGAAGCCGCAGGTGTGGCTTGACGGGTAGGGGACCTTAGCGTTGCAGAGCTTTTCTGGAAGGCCTTTTTCTCCAGTTCTCGATCTTTCTCATTTGCTATTTCAATCAATTGGTTTGTAGTGTTGTTTTGTGGTTTTTTGCTCATTTTCAGTTCTTTCAGGGTCCCAACTCAGAGTCGTTATTGCAGGTCGTAGAATGTATTCACCTTGATGATCTCGTGGGTGTCTTTCCATGGAGTGAGGTCCACGCGAGGGTTGACTCCGGTCCTTATGGGTGCCAGAGTTCAGAGCCAGATCAGTGCTAATCAGGATTTCTCAACTGAACATACATGGCCGACTTAACGGCGACGGCCTGCAAGCGTTCTCCAAGGCCTGCCATGGTTTTATAATATCGTTTGATATTATTAGGTAAAGGCGAGTGTTTGGTTTATGTCTTGCAGCCAATAGGCTGTGCTCATTCTTTATTCAAGCTTGACATTTTTTATGCGGACACCCGCTACTTATATAGGACTTAGGCTAACAGCGACTGCGCTGCTCACATAGTTCTTACAGTGCTAGATCAGCATTTCGGACATGTAACGGTCAATGACACTTTGCATAGCAGTGCATTGTACGGCATTACAGTCCGTTACAATATTTGCTGTAAACCTACTGTTAGTTCTGTACAGTGGCGTAATGCTAACACTGCACTTACAATTACGATTGTGCTATGCGCACTTGCTTATACACTACACCTCCCCTTTTGGGAGAATGAGTTTACCCGTGTAAATTCATTCTTTACAATTCGTAATTGTAAGATCCTATATATTTGTTAGTAGTATAAATTCAAAAATAAAATGAAATTGTAATATTTTTATTAGAATATAAAATGTTAGTGTATAAATGTGTTGAAGTATCAAAATACATAAAAATATAAAAATGTGTAAGAATATAAATGTATAAAAATATTTATAAAGTTTTAAAAATGTTTTAGAGCTCTCTCTCGGATCCAATCATATTTCAATCAAATTTGTGACACGTCTGTCCTCTTCCTCCTTTTAGAAATTTCATTTTATTTCTTTATTCTATCCATATGTACCGTCCATGTAGTAATGTTGTCTGTTATTGTACAGTTATTTCTCTCATCTATACTAACTACCTTGTATGGACCTCTATACTTATTACCTAGCTTGTGACTGGCCAAGTCACTTACGTACACTAGATCACCTATCACTAGTTCTAGACTATTTTGTTTCTTATCATAGCTGTCTTTATTGCCTATCTTATGTTTAGCTATCATATCCCTAGCTCTATTTTGTGCATACTGCAATCTAAATTTTACTTCTTTACTATAATTTTCTATATTGTATACCGGATCTATATTTCCGTGTTCTAAGAAATCCTGAACTATTGGCTTTTTACCAAATACTAATTCAAATGGACAATAATCGTGGACTGTCGATGGTGTGGTATTATAACAATAAGTATAATACCTTAACCATTCATCCCAATCATCTCGTCTATCAGAAATGTAATTTCTTATATATTCATTAAATGTCCTATGGTTTCTTTCTATAGTTCCTAATGTTTGGTGATGATACGGAGTGGATGTACTATGATTAATTCTCAATAGTTTAAATAATTCTTGCATTAATTCATTTTTGTATTCTGTACCCATGTCAGTAATAATTTGTTTCATGGGACCATAAATCAATATGCATTGTTCAAATATTGCTTTTGCTACTACTTTAGCACTCTTATTCGGAACTGCTACCGTTATCAAATATTTAGTTAAATCGCATATCATTGTTACTGCGTATTCATTGCTATATTCTGTCCTTGGTAATGGACCTATTGTATCTATAAGTACTACGTCAAAGGCTTTTTGTGGTGTCGGTGTTATTATTAATGGTTGCCTAGTGTGCTTTAATGTTTTCGAAAGTTTGCACTGTTCACACGACTTTATATAGTTTCTTACATCAGATGTCAGATTTTTCCATATATAGTATTTCCTGATTTTTGCTAGCATTCTTCTATACCCTGGATGTCCTCCAAATATGGGATCATCATGGAATTTTTCTAATATTGTTTTTTTATCTTTCTCACTGTCTACTCTGATCAGTGCTGGGAATATATTAATCCTTAAGCGCTTTAATTTATTTCCTTTTTCTTTAAAAATTTTTAACCCGACGTCGGTTATTATTAAGTCATCCTGAGACAACTGGAACTGTTTAATTCCATTACTGCCGGCTATATTTTCAAGCCTTAACAAAAGTTGATCTAAATCAATTTTGTTATGAACAATAATGTCGTTCCTATTAATCATGCCTTTTATTTTCTTTCCCAGTTTTATATATATATTCTCATCTCTGGAATATATTGTGGCAGATTTTTTATTTACGCACATGTGCTCTGTTATATAAGGATTTTCTGATAAATTTTCTTTTTGGGTATTACTATTCTGCATCTGTCGCCTTGACTCTTGTCTAGTAATTACTTTTAATATTTGGTTATTTCCGTTTGTCATATTTTTAATGTCATCGAATTCTATTCTGGATAATGCGTCCGCCGCATAATTCTCTTTGCCCCTCAGATACTCAACTGTAAAATCATACTCCTCTAGATCTAACCTCATCCGTGTCAACTTTGACGATGGGTTTTTCATTCCAAACAGGTATGACAATGGTCTATGATCACTCCTTACTAAAAACTTTTTACCGTATACATAGGGCCTGAAATAGCCTATTGCCCAATGTATAGCTGCTAATTCTTGTTCTATTGTTGACTTATTACTTTCCCCCTTTGTAAATGATCTTGATGCATATGCTACCGGCATTTGCATGCCGTCATATTCTTGACTTAAAACTGCACCACACGCATGTTTACTTGCGTCTGTTGTAATACAGAACTGCTTTTCAAAATCTGGATACTGCAGTATTTGTGGTGAGATTAATGCATCTTTTAAGCTTTGGAAGGCTTCCTGACACTCTGTTGTCCATTGAAAAACTACTCCTTTCTTTCCTAATCTTGTTAAAATTCTAGAATGCTCCGCAAAATTTGGAACAAATCTTCTGTAGTAATTGCAAAAAGCTACAAATCTTTTGGTTTCATCGGCATTTTTTGGTACTGGGTAATTCACTATTACCTGAAACTTGCTATCATCTGGCAAGATGCCTTTATCTGTACATTTGTGTCCAAGATATGTCACTTCGTGACTAAAGAATGAGCACTTGTCCGGATGAAGCTTTAGATTGTACTTTCGGCATATTCCAAAAACATCTCTCAAATTTTTGATCATATGTTTTAATGAACAGCCCAGAACAACTAAGTCATCCATGTACAGAAATGCTTGCGAAGGTGTTAAGCCTGCAAACGCGATTGTCATCATTCTCTGGAATGAATTTGGTGCGATCTTGAGACCAAAAGGTAGTCTTTTGAATCTAAATGAACCTTTGTCAGTTGAAAACGATGTTATGTCTCTCGAATTCTCTTCTAATTCTATCTGATGAAATCCTGATGTTAAATCGAGACACGAATAATATTTTGTTCTTCCTAGCTGATCTAATATATCATCTATTCTGGGTAATGGGAATTTATCGGCTACTAGTTTCTTATTTATTCCCCTATAGTCAATTACAAGTCTCCATCTCTTTTCGGCATTGTTTTTAAGTGATTTCTTTGGTACCAACAGTATCGGACTGTTGTACTCTGATGCTGATGGTTCTATTATATCATCTTTTATTAGCTTATCGACCTGTCTACTGATTTCTTCTTTATGCGCTTGTGGTATTCTGTAATTTTTGATGTAGGTTGGTTCATCTGTTTTTAATCTTAATTTTTGTTTGTAAAAAATTGTTAACGGAAATTGTCTCGGTTTCTAATCCGAAAACATCAATATACTTTGAACATAAATCTTGTAATTCGTTTTTCACGAATTCTGGAAAATTCTTAGATAGTTTGTCTATCTTAATTTTATCATTTGATGATTCTATTGCTTTGAAAATATCATAGTCGTTTAGACTCTCTGTAGCAATTTCTGCTGATGGTATATTTATATTTTCATCCGTAGTATTCAAAATCCTAACAAATGCGTTAGATTTATTTACTATGGTGCTGGCTATGAAAATGCCATCTCGTAATTCCTGGTGTGGAATTAACAGCTCCTCGTCAGCTGAAGTAACATATACTTGTCGTATAACTTCAGATCTGGCGGGTAGTGACAATGAGTTTGCGTGTAATGAGCTTCTCATTGGTATCGCTATACTTTTGGGAAAATTATTCGGCCTCAATATGAGCCAGTCTTGATTTCTTTGGTACTCAAGAATACAATTGTACTTCTTGAAGAAATCTAGACCTAGAATACCGTCAGATGGTATCGGAAAATCGTCTCGCACTACATGAAAATTGTGCTTAATCAGTAAATTTTCTACTTTCAAATCAGTAATTACTTTCCCTAACGTGAAAATTATACCTTTTCCTATGCCGTTTAGGCTTGTTATGGTGGTTTTGTCCACAGCTACATTCTTCAAATTTCCTACCTTAATTACAGATATATCCGCGCCTGTGTCTATTAAAAATGATGATGTTTCATCATTTAATCCTGATCTAGTTGTAATGTAATTCGCTAAATTTAATTTGATGTTATAGATTTTACAGTTTTTCCTATTCGATTTGTCTATTGAGTATCTGGGGTTGGACTGTTTTCCTGCTCTTGGGTTACCCGAACCTGGGAATTATTTCCATAATTTTGCCCTTGGTTCTGGTTCCTATTTTGTCCATTGTGGTGTGAATTCCCGCGTCCACGTCCGTTGCCACGGCCTCGACCGCGACCACGTCTGTTTCCACGTGAATCACCTCCATAATAGCCATTATTGTTGTTATTGTAACTACCGGTGGGTCGGTTATTACCTCGCCACTGGCCTCGCTTATTGCCCCTAAAGTAGGTAATGGAACCTCCTTTCTCAGTTACTTGTTCGCCTATTATGCTTACATATGTACTCGTAAGTGCCCTTAAGTCGGTACATTTCATAGCCGCTAATAAAGATCTAAGGTGTGCACTAGTAAAAGTTTTACCTAGAGTCTGGGACGCTGTTCTTACCGCATATTCGGTTGCTTTCGGAGCGGGTACCCCGTCTGAGACATATTTGTCTCTTAAAGTTCTAGCTACCTGTTCTACCTCAGTTGCATACTGCAATGGTGTTTTGTTAATAAATTTCAGATCCGCCATACGCACTATTATGTCATTTATGTTTCGGTCTACCACTAGCTCCTTCATTTTCTGTATACATTCTTTTATGCTTGCTTCCTCTCCTGACAATTTATTTATGCCTTCACCTACAAGCTTAGCTGATATGGCTGCTACCGCGATATCATTGTGTTGCTCCTCTATCAATCTATCTACCACTTGTAAACTTTTTATGAACCCTGGTAGTTTATGTTCTGAACCGTTAAATTCTCCAACGGTTTTTGACACTATGTCTACTGCTTTTTCTGGTGTTTGTGTCATGATTATTTTTTTCTTTTCTGTCGTTGTATCTAATTCTTTTACAATCGCTCCCTTGCTTGTTGAAGCTTTTTCTGTATTTGCGATTTCTTCGTCTTCTAAATCTTTTAATGTTACGCCCAATATTGCTATATTGAATTCTGCCTTTTTCTCTAAGTCTACTGGCACTTCACACTCTATTTGATGCTTTGCGTAAATTTTTACTAACGCTTCCCTTAATCTTTTAGCAAATTGTGCTAACCAATCCTTATTTTCAATTGTCTGCTCATCAAAATTTGCTATTATTCTCTGTCTTACCTCGTTGTATCTATCTACTAGTCTTGCAACATGCTTTGCTATTGTGCCTTTCGTAATGGGTATACTTTTATTTAAGCATTTGTATGATTTTTCAAATTCTACCTTATGTTCCTCAAGAATGGCAACTAAATTTTCCCATTCCATTTGTTACAATCTGCGTGTTGTTTTCTTTTTATACCCTGTACACACACTGTGTATCAGGGTATATTAAGTTTGTTTGAGACGGTTTGTATGTAACGCATAGAAGGAGGGGAGGGGGACCCTATAAAGTATATATATTCTTGATCAGGATGACAAGACGAATTGATATAGCCCTGTCTGTCCGTCCGTCCGTCCGTCCGTCCGTCCGTCCTCACCAATGGTTCTCGAAAACTATAAGAGCTAGAGACTTGAAATTTGGTGGATAGACTCGTGAGGTCAAACGCTAGATCAAGTTTGAAGGATTTTTTGCCACGCCCACTCCTTCCCGCCCATCGAGCACCACCCATTTTTTCAAAAGGCTGTAGCTCGAAAACCTGATGAGTTAGAAACATGAAAATGAGTATGTAGACTCAGTATGTATAGCTCTACAAAACTGCATACCACATTTTTTCCCCCTCCCCTTCGTTTCCCCTCAAAAAGTTGTTTTCTGAAAATTGCTGTATCTCCTAAACTATAATAGATACAATGCTGAAATTTTGTATGCAAACTCAGTAAACATACCTTTTTAAAACTGCATACCACAAACTTTCATTTTTAACGCTGTGTGACAACGCAAAGACAAACAATTTGAAATTTGGCATAAATTGCGCTTTGAACACTGCTTTATCCTATTTGTAACAAAAACCGTACTTAACACTGCGAAAACTATTAAAGCTAAAGACTTGAAATTTGGAAGATAGTCTCGTGTGGTCGAACACTAGATGAAGTTTGAAGGAATTTTTGCCACGCCCATTCCTTCCCGCCCATCGAGCACAACAAAAGGTCATTTTTTTCTTAAAATTGCTGTATCTCCTAAAGTATAAAGAATAAAATGCTGAAATTTTGTATGCAAACTCAAATAACATACCTTTTTAAAACTGCATACAACAAACTACCACTTTCCCCGCAAAGACCAACACACAAAAATTTTGCAGCAATGCTTTGTAACAAAACCCGTACTAAAGCGCCATCTAATGGCAACATTGCACTGTGAGCCCTGCCTCACTATTAGCAAATACACAAACCATATCGTGGTACACTGCTTTTGCTGTCGGCGAATGTTTAACGTGTTATCAACATAGGTGTGTGTACAGGGTATTATATAGTTGAGAATACTCAACTATACCGCCCTTACTGGTTTCTATCCCTTTTTTTTTTTTTTATATATATATTTCTTATTCAGACTTTCTGAATTGTACATGGGCCTGCTTTAACCATATGAGTTAGCTGAACTTGCTTCTTTTGTAGTGTATAAGCAAGTGTACATAGCACAATCGTAATTGTAAGTGCAGTGCTAGCATTACGCCACTGTACAGAACTAACAGTAGGTTTACAGCAAATATTGTAACGGACTGTAATGCCGTACAATGCACTGCTATGCAAAGTGTCATTGACCGTTACATGTCCGAAATGCTGATCTAGCACTGTAAGAACTATGCGAGCAGCGCAGTCGCTGTTAGCCTAAGTCCTATATAAGTAGCGGGTGTCCGCATAAGAAATGTCAATGTCAAGCTTGAATAAAGAATGAGCACAGCCTATTGGCTGCAAGACATAAACCAAACACTCGCCTTTTCCTAATAATATCAAACAATATTATATGGCGATCCTGCCTTCCTACTAGTTGTAGGGAGCCAGAGAAAAACACGCTGGTATCTAGCGTCCTGCCTCATCCTTGAGGGAGAGAAAAGTCGCTTTAAGTAGCGCTGAAAATCCTAGGCCAAACGCCAATGAGCGAGCCAGGTCCCAGAGCGATCACGATCGCGGAGTATAAAGCTCGTCTGGGTAAGACCATAAAAAGGTCTAAAACGCCACCGATTCCGGTAGTGCGGAAACCTCGCCAAAGAGGTGGAATACGAGCATTGCTCAAGAAGAGGATTGCAGGAATCAAAAGATTCCTGCACAGCGATCCTCCCCCGTCGTGGGAAACGGCCACTAAACTCTGGGCGAAAATTGACTCGCTGGAGACAGAGTTAAGTGACGTTGTGAAGAAGCGGGCGGCTTCAAGAACAATAGTGCAAATTGTTCTGAAGGACGACCACAGTCCGGCTACAGCAGCGGCACCAGTATCGGTGACGACAGCATCAGCAACAGCAGCATCAGCGACAGCAGCAACAGCAGCAGCAGCATCAGCAGCAGCAGCATCAGCAACAGCAGCAGCAGCATCAGCAGCAGCAGCAAGGCACCAGTACCAGAGACGGCAGCAGCACCACCTGAGGCAGCAGCAGAGTTTATTTTAATTTTTTTTAGATATAGAAATACAAAAAAAAAACAAATGTACCATCTTGGCTTAATTGCAAGATTAGATAGGGGCTCAGAGGCGGAAACGCTTGGAGCGAAACTAGAATAAGAAGAAAGAACAAAAATAATAATAAATGCCAAATTGTCGGCAAATATATATATATTAGAAATTCCTTTTAAAAAAAAAAGAAGAAAAAACTAGGAAGAAAAATAATATTAAAAAAAATAGATATGACAGAAGAGGCAATTCGTGTAACGCACGAAAAAGATCCTCAATTCGCCGATAGGGCCATAGAAATCTTGCTGAGGCAACGGTGTCCAATTAGTGTAGGGGAGTTTGAGAATATCTACATGAATAGATATCACTTAGACTTCAGCCCACTGATACACTGTACCTCAACAGAGAAGGGTATAGTTCTGTCCACACTTGAACGTGTGGCTGTTAACTCATACCAGTCAAAGCACCCACAGTTGGGTAGCTGCATTATTATAACAGTGGTATTAATGCCAAAGCAAAAGAGAATTACATATACAGCACCAAGAGTGCAAGAAGAAATATAAAAAATAAACAAAATACTACATGTAAAAACCAAGTATACAATATGTAAGCAATAAAATTTAACAAAAGAGGAAAAAAAAACTCCAGCATATGTAAACAAATAAAGAAACAAGAAAAAAAGAAAACAAACAAAATCATATTTCAAAAACGAATTAGCGACACTTAAGTAGTCACGCGGAATTAAAGAAAAAAAAACAAAAGCAATTGACACACAAAAAGGGAAAAACCACACACACAGCAAAATTTTGTTAAGTAGGCCACTTGAAAGGGTCACTGCACTGCGTGAGGAAAGTAAAAGTAGAATAAATGGTCATGAGCGCATGATCGTCAAGGTTAAGCGAGCGCATGAACACATACAGTTTTAGGGCAATTGTGCATAATTAGGAAAATTATTTTTAACAGTTTGAAAGCAATTGTTCAAGATGGGTGGAAAAACTACGAAGTTTGAGAACCCCAATGCAAATGTTATTAACGAGGTTATAGTTAAAAATCCAACACCAACAGATTTGTATAAGGTAGAGCTATTAATGCTAGTAATGACTTTGGTAATGATTTTCCAATTAGTATTGAAATTACACTCAAAATATAGAGGTTCAATAAAGAAGCAAGTTCAGCTAACTCATATGGTTAAAGCAGGCCCATGTACAATTCAGAAAGTCTGAATAAGAAATATATATAAAAAAAAGAGATAGGAAAAAGAAAACAACACGCAGATTGTAACAAATGGAATGGGAAAATTTAGTTGCCATTCTTGAGGAACATAAGGTAGAATTTGAGAAATCATACAAATGCTTAAATAAAAGTATACCCATTACGAAAGGCACAATAGCAAAGCATGTTGTAAGACTAGTAGATAGATACAACGAGGTAAGACAGAGAATAATAGTAAATTTTGATGAGCAGACAATTGAAAATAAGGATTGGCTAGTACAATTTGCCAAAAGATTAAGGGAAGCGTTAGCAAAAATATACGCAAAGCATCAAATAGAGTGTGAAGTGCCAGTAGACTTAGAGAAAAAGGCAGAATTCAATATAGCAATATTGGGCGTAACATTAAAAGATTTAGAAGACGAAGAAATCGCAAATACAGAAAAAGCTTCAACAAGCAAGGGAGCGATTGTAAAAGAATTAGATACAACGACGGAAAAGAAAAAAATAATCATGACACAAACACCAGAAAAAGCAGTAGACATAGTGTCAAAAACCGTTGGAGAATTTAACGGTTCAGAACATAAACTACCAGGGTTCATAAAAAGTTTACAAGTGGTAGATAGATTGATAGAGGAGCAACACAATGATATCGCGGTAGCAGCCATATCAGCTAAGCTTGTAGGTGAAGGCATAAATAAATTGTCAGGAGAGGAAGCAAGCATAAAAGAATGTATACAGAAAATGAAGGAGCTAGTGGTAGACCGAAACATAAATGACATAATAGTGCGTATGGCGGATCTGAAATTTATTAACAAAACACCATTGCAGTATGCAACTGAGGTAGAACAGGTAGCTAGAACTTTAAGAGACAAATATGTCTCAGACGGGGTACCCGCTCCGAAAGCAACCGAATATGCGGTAAGAACAGCGTCCCAGACTCTAGGTAAAACCTTTACTAGCGCACACCTTAGATCCTTATTAGCGGCTATGAAATGTACCGACTTAAGGGCACTTACGAGTACATATGTAAGCATAATAGGCGAACAAGTAACTGAGAAAGGAGGTTCCATTACCTACTTTAGGGGCAATAAGCGAGGCCAGTGGCGAGGTAATAACCGACCCACTGGTAGTTACAACAGCAACTATAACAACAATAATGGCTATTATGGAGGTGATTCACGTGGAAACAGACGTGGTCGCGGTCGAGGCCGTGGCAACGGACGTGGACGCGGGAATTCACACCACAATGGACAAAATAGGAACCAGAACCAAGGGCAAAATTATGGAAATAATTCCCAGGTTCGGGTAACCCAAGAGCAGGAAAACAGTCCAACCCCAGATACTCAATAGACAAATCGAATAGGAAAAACTGTAAAATCTATAACATCAAATTAAATTTAGCGAATTACATTACAACTAGATCAGGATTAAATGATGAAACATCATCATTTTTAATAGACACAGGCGCGGATATATCTGTAATTAAGGTAGGAAATTTGAAGAATGTAGCTGTGGACAAAACCACCATAACAAGCCTAAACGGCATAGGAAAAGGTATAATTTTCACGTTAGGGAAAGTAATTACTGATTTGAAAGTAGAAAATTTACTGATTAAGCACAATTTTCATGTAGTGCGAGACGATTTTCCGATACCATCTGACGGTATTCTAGGTCTAGATTTCTTCAAGAAGTACAATTGTATTCTTGAGTACCAAAGAAATCAAGACTGGCTCATATTGAGGCCGAATAATTTTCCCAAAAGTATAGCGATACCAATGAGAAGCTCATTACACGCAAACTCATTGTCACTACCCGCCAGATCTGAAGTTATACGACAAGTATATGTTACTTCAGCTGACGAGGAGCTGTTAATTCCACACCAGGAATTACGAGATGGCATTTTCATAGCCAGCACCATAGTAAATAAATCTAACGCATTTGTTAGGATTTTGAATACTACGGATGAAAATATAAATATACCATCAGCAGAAATTGCTACAGAGAGTCTAAACGACTATGATATTTTCAAAGCAATAGAATCATCAAATGATAAAATTAAGATAGACAAACTATCTAAGAATTTTCCAGAATTCGTGGAAAACGAATTACAAGATTTATGTTCAAAGTATATTGATGTTTTCGGATTAGAAACCGAGACAATTTCCGTTAACAATTTTTTACAAACAAAAATTAAGATTAAAAACAGATGAACCAACCTACATCAAAAATTACAGAATACCACAAGCGCATAAAGAAGAAATCAGTAGACAGGTCGATAAGCTAATAAAAGATGATATAATAGAACCATCAGCATCAGAGTACAACAGTCCGATACTGTTGGTACCAAAGAAATCACTTAAAAACAATGCCGAAAAGAGATGGAGACTTGTAATTGACTATAGGGGAATAAATAAGAAACTAGTAGCCGATAAATTCCCATTACCCAGAATAGATGATATATTAGATCAGCTAGGAAGAACAAAATATTATTCGTGTCTCGATTTAACATCAGGATTTCATCAGATAGAATTAGAAGAGAATTCGAGAGACATAACATCGTTTTCAACTGACAAAGGTTCATTTAGATTCAAAAGACTACCTTTTGGTCTCAAGATCGCACCAAATTCATTCCAGAGAATGATGACGATCGCGTTTGCAGGCTTAACACCTTCGCAAGCATTTCTGTACATGGATGACTTAGTTGTTCTGGGCTGTTCAGTAAAACATATGATCAAAAATTTGAGAGATGTTTTTGGAATATGCCGAAAGTACAATCTAAAGCTTCATCCGGACAAGTGTTCATTCTTTAGTCACGAAGTGACATATCTTGGACACAAATGTACAGATAAAGGCATCTTGCCAGATGATAGCAAGTTTCAGGTAATAGTGAATTACCCAGTACCAAAAAATGCCGATGAAACCAAAAGATTTGTAGCTTTTTGCAATTACTACAGAAGATTTGTTCCAAATTTTGCGGAGCATTCTAGAATTTTAACAAGATTAGGAAAGAAAGGAGTAGTTTTTAAATGGACAACAGAGTGTCAGGAAGCCTTCCAAAGCTTAAAAGATGCATTAATCTCACCACAAATACTGCAGTATCCAGATTTTGAAAAGCAGTTCTGTATTACAACAGACGCAAGTAAACATGCGTGTGGTGCAGTTTTAAGTCAAGAATATGACGGCATGCAAATGCCGGTAGCATATGCATCAAGATCATTTACAAAGGGGGAAAGTAATAAGTCAACAATAGAACAAGAATTAGCAGCTATACATTGGGCAATAGGCTACTTCAGGCCCTATGTATACGGTAAAAAGTTTTTAGTAAGAAGTGATCATAGACCATTGTCATACCTGTTTGCAATGAAAAACCCATCGTCGAAGTTGACACGGATGAGGTTAGATCTAGAGGAGTATGATTTTACAGTCGAGTATCTGAGGGGCAAAGAGAATTATGCGGCGGACGCATTATCCAGAATAGAATTCGATGACATTAAAAATATGACAAACGGAAATAACCAAATATTAAAAGTAACTACTAGACAAGAGTCAAGGCGACAGATGCAGAATAGTAATACCCAAAAAGAAAATTTATCAGAAAATCCTTATATAACAGAGCACATGTGCGTAAATAAAAAATCTGCCACAATATATTCCAGAGATGAGAATATATATATAAAACTGGGAAAGAAAATAAAAGGCATGATTAATAGGAACGACATTATTGTTCATAACAAAATTGATTTAGATCAACTTTTGTTAAGGCTTGAAAATATAGCCGGCAGTAATGGAATTAAACAGTTCCAGTTGTCTCAGGATGACTTAATAATAACCGACGTCGGGTTAATAATTTTTAAAGAAAAAGGAAATAAATTAAAGCGCTTAAGGATTAATATATTCCCAGCACTGATCAGAGTAGACAGTGAGAAAGATAAAATAACAATATTAGAAAAATTCCATGATGATCCCATATTTGGAGGACATCCAGGGTATAGAAGAATGCTAGCAAAAATCAGGAAATACTATATATGGAAAAATCTGACATCTGATGTAAGAAATTATATAAAGTCGTGTGAACAGTGCAAACTTTCGAAAACATTAAAGCACACTAGGCAACCATTAATAATAACACCGACACCACAAAAAGCCTTTGACGTAGTACTTATAGATACAATAGGTCCATTACCAAGGACAGAATATAGCAATGAATACGCAGTGACAATGATATGCGATTTAACTAAATATTTGATAACGGTAGCAGTTCCAAATAAGAGTGCTTAAGTAGTAGCAAAAGCAATATTTGAACAATGCATATTGATTTATGGTCCCATGAAACAAATTATTACTGACATGGGTACAGAATACAAAAATGAATTAATGCAAGAATTATTTAAACTATTGAGAATTAATCATAGTACATCCACTCCGTATCATCACCAAACACTAGGAACTATAGAAAGAAACCATAGGACATTTAATGAATATATAAGAAATTACATTTCTGATAGAAGAGATGATTGGGATGAATGGTTAAGGTATTATACTTATTGTTATAATACCACACCATCGACAGTCCACGATTATTGTCCATTTGAATTGGTATTTGGTAAAAAGCCAATAGTTCAGGATTTCTTAGAACACGGAAATATAGATCCGGTATACAATATAGAAAATTATAGTAAAGAAGTAAAATTTAGATTGCAGTATGCACAAAATAGAGCTAGGGATATGATAGCTAAACATAAGATAGGCAATAAAGACAGCTATGATAAGAAACAAAATAGTCTAGAACTAGTGATAGGTGATCTAGTGTACGTAAGTGACTTGGCCAGTCACAAGCTAGGTAATAAGTATAGAGGTCCATACAAGGTAGTTAGTGTAGATGAGAGAAATAACTGTACAATAACAGACAACATTACTACATGGACGGTACATATGGATAGAATAAAGAAATAAAATGAAATTTCTAAAAGGAGGAAGAGGACAGACGTGTCACAAATTTGATTGAAATATGATTGGATCCGAGAGAGAGCTCTAAAACATTTTTAAAACTTTATAAATATTTTTATACATTTATATTCTTACAAATTTTTATATTTTTATGTATTTTGATACTTCAACACATTTGTACACTAACATTTTATATTCTAATACAAATATTTCAATTTCATTTTATTTTTGAATTTATACTACTAACAAATATATAGGATCTTACAATTACGAACTGTAAAGAATGAATTTACACGGGTAAACTCATTCTCCCAAAAAGGGAGGTGTAGTGTATAAGCAAGTGCACATAGCACAATCGTAATTGTAAGTGCAGTGTTAGCATTACGCCACTGTACAGAACTAACAGTAGGTTTACAGCAAATATTGTAACGGACTGTAATGCCGTACAATGCACTGCTATGCAAAGTGTCATTGACCGTTACATGTCCGAAATGCTGATCTAGCACTGTAAGAACTATGCGAGCAGCGCAGTCGCTGTTAGCCTAAGTCCTATATAAGTAGCGGGTGTCCGCATAAGAAATGTCAATGTCAAGCTTGAATAAAGAATGAGCACAGCCTATTGGCTGCAAGACATAAACCAAACACTCGCCTTTTCCTAATAATATCAAACAATATTATACTTTATTGAACCTCTATATTTTGAGTGTAACTTCAATACTAATTAGAAAATCATCACCAAAGTCATTATTAGCATTAATAGCTCTACCTTATACAAATCTGTTGGTGTGGGATTTTTAACTATAACCTCGTTAATAACATTTGCATTGGGGTTCTCAAACTTCGTAGTTTTTCCACCCATCTTGAACAATTGCTTTCAAACTGTTAAAAATAATTTTCCTAATTATGCACAATTGCCCTAAAACTGTATGTGTTCATGCGCTCGCTTAACCTTGACAATCATGCGCTCATGACCATTTATTCTACTTTTACTTTCCTCACGCAGTGCAGTGACCCTTTCAAGTGGCCTACTTAACAAAATTTTGCTGTGTGTGTGGTTTTTCCCTTTTTCTGTGTCAATTGCTTTTGTTTTTTTCTTTAATTCCGCGTGACTACTTAAGTGTCGCTAATTCGTTTTTGAAATATGATTTGTTTGTTTTCTTTTTTTCTTGTTTCTTTATTTGTTTACATATGTTTGAGTTTTTTTTTCTCTTTTGTTAAATTTTATTGCTTACATATTGTATATTTGGTTTTTACATTTGTTTTTATATTTTTTCTTGCACTCTTGGTGCTGTATATGTAATTCTCTTTTGCTTTGGCATTAATACCACTGTTATAATAATGCAGCTACCCAACTGTGGGTGCTTTGACTGGTATGAGTTAACAGCCACACGTTCAAGTGTGGACAGAACTATACCCTTCTCTGTTGAGGTACAGTGTATCAGTGGGCTGAAGTCTAAGTGATATCTATTCATGTAGATATTCTCAAACTCCCCTACACTGATTGGACACCGTTGCCTCAGCAAGATTTCTATGGCCCTATCGGCAAATTGAGGATCTTTTTCGTGCGTTACACGAATTGCCTCTTCTGTCATATCTTTTTTTTTTTTTTTTTAAATATTATTTTTCTTCCTAGTTTTTTCTTCTTTTTTTTTAAAAGGAATTTCTAATATATATATATTTGCCGACAATTTGGCATTTATTATTATTTTTGTTCTTTCTTCTTATTCTAGTTTCGCTCCAAGCGTTTCCGCCTCTGAGCCCCTATCTAATCTTGCAATTAAGCCAAGATGGTACATTTGTTTTTTTTTTGTATTTCTATATCTAAAAAAAATTAAAATAAACTCTGCTGCTGCCTCAGGTGGTGCTGCTGCCGTCTCTGGTACTGGTGCCTTGCTGCTGCTGCTGATGCTGCTGCTGCTGTTGCTGATGCTGCTGCTGCTGATGCTGCTGCTGCTGTTGCTGCTGTCGCTGATGCTTCTGTTGCTGATGCTGTCGTCACCGGTACTGGTGCCGCTGCTGTAGCCGGACTGTGGTCGTCCCTCAGAACAATTTGCACTATTGCTCTTGAAGCCGCCCGCTTCTTCACAACGTCACTTAACTCTGTCTCCAGCGAGTCAATTTTCGCCCAGAGTTTAGTGGCCGTTTCCCACGACGGGGGAGGATCGCTGTGCAGGAATCTTTTGATTCCTGCAATCCTCTTCTTGAGCAATGCTCGTATTCCACCTCTTTGGCGAGGTTTCCGCACTACCGGAATCGGTGGCGTTTTAGACCTTTTTATGGTCTTACCCAGACGAGCTTTATACTCCGCGATCGTGATCGCTCTGGGACCTGGCTCGCTCATTGGCGTTTGGCCTAGGATTTTCAGCGCTACTTAAAGCGACTTTTCTCTCCCTCAAGGATGAGGCAGGACGCTAGATACCAGCGTATTTTTCTCTGGCTCCCTACAACTAGTAGGAAGGCAGGATCGCCATATAATATCGTTTGATATTATTAGGTAAAGGCGAGTGTTTGGTTTATGTCTTGCAGCCAATAGGCTGTGCTCATTCTTTATTCAAGCTTGACATTTTTTATGCAGACACCCGCTACTTATATTGGACTTAGGCTAACAGCGACTGCGCTGCTCACATAGTTCTTACAGTGCTAGATCAGCATTTCGGACATGTAACGGTCAATGACACTTTGCATAGCAGTGCATTGTACGGCATTACAGTCCGTTACAATATTTGCTGTAAACCTACTGTTAGTTCTGTACAGTGGCGTAATGCTAACACTGCACTTACAATTACGATTGTGCTATGCGCACTTGCTTATACACTACAGTTTTAACGGGACGGGGGCGACGGTGACATTAACCCAAGAGCCATTTCGACAGGGTTTCAATCTGCGTACTGAGGTCTTAGAATATCAGCGTCGTCAGCCAAATTCGACGTTGCGTAGGGGGCGTCCAGTATACCGTACGTAGCGCTTTACTGGGCTCAGCGCTACGGGAGACGGGGGGAGGTGTGTCGTGCATACTTCACTTGTGCGAGGGAGTATCCCGCGTTGGCCTGGGAATTTACCCGGCTGGGTGAGAGTTATACCGCCCTAACTCGGTCGCCAGAGCCTCTTTTTCCGGATACACCGACAGGCGGCAGAGGTTGGCTCAGTCGGATCCATGACTTTATGTATCCACGCTACTCTGCACATCAGCACATAGGCATGTGCGTTTGAGTGATTGCATGCATATGTATGTGGTTTAAATGGTAAACGTGTGTATGTGTGTGTATGACTGGGTGTATGTGTGTGTGTATGTGTGTGTGTATGTGTGAGTATATGTGTGTGTATATGTGTGTGAGTGTGTGTATATGTGTGTGAGTGTGTGTATATGTGTGTGAGTGTGGGTGTGTGTTTTTTTTTTTTTTTTTTTTTTTATTTCGTAACAATGAAAAAAACATAGAAAAACTAGACTAGACTTATAGTTATAGACAGGCCTCAACACATCCCCCAGGGACCGCGGAACCGCCGTAAAGCATTGCATCGCGGACGGGTGGGTGATGGATGAGTCTGTTCGCATATGGTTAAGCTTGTGACTGCGCTTCTACTTGCTCAAGGCGTCTCAGCTCCTTCAATGTGCTCTCCGCGAACCGACATACTGCATCCCAGTTTTGTATATCGGCTAGCATATGTCCCACTAAGCTTTGTGTTCGGACGGGGTTTCCGAGTTCAGCCTCCAGGCGTGTTCGTTCGGCTCTGAACCTAGGACAGTCCTGGATGATGTGCTCTGCGTCCTCCACTACGCCCCCTCGACACCATGTACACTCTGGGGACGAAATGTGTTGGAACCTATGTAGGTAGCTCCTGAAGCATCCATGACCACTCAATAATTGTGTCAAGTAGAAGTTGACACTCCCATGTTTCCTACCTATCCAGTCCCGCAGGTTGGGAATTAATTGGTATGTCCACCGTGCTTTGGTCGAGGTGTCCCATCTATGTTGCCAGCGGCTCAGGCTTCGCTCTCTGGCTTGTTTACGGACGGCTTTACGCTCTGCTGTGGTGTGCGTGCTCGAGAGCAGCTCATGGTAGATTTCGGCCCTCTCTTTAGCTAGCTCACAGATTGGTAGCTCTCCCGAGATGCCCAACGCTGCATCGTCAGAGATGGTGCGGAAGGCACAGCATACTCTCATCGCCCCAAGTCTGTGCGTTGCTTCTATCCCACGCCTGTAGCTTTTAAAGCTAAGTGCGTGCGACCAGATAGGCGCGCCGTATAGTATAGCTGCTTTCGTGACGTTTAGCAGCAGCTTTCTTCGTCCTTGCTTAGGCCCTCTTGTGTTCAGCATGATGCGACTAAGTGACCTGCAGGTTACTGCAGCTCTCTCGTGAACTTTTTTCAGGTGTTCTCTGAAGCTGAGTCTCGTGTCCAACATCACTCCGAGGTACCGGATAGCTCTCTTCGAGGCGATATTGGCGTCTCCTACCTGGATGTGAGCAGTTTCAACCACCTTACGACTGCTGATTAGTACCGCCTATGTTTTGTGATCTGCCAGTTGTAGGCCAACTGAGGATAGCCAATCTTTAATCTGTGATATTGATCTATTCGCCAGACTTTCGCATTCGTGGAGCGTTTTCGATGTCACCACCAACGCCACGTCGTCCGCGAACCCGACCACTTTAGCCCCATCCGGGTATGGAAGTCTTAGCACACCATCATACATGACGTTCCACAGGAGTGGTCCAAGGACCGACCCCTGGGGGACGCCGCCTGTGACCCTATGTGACTTTGGTCCCTCGCTTGTTTCGTATAAGAGAACCCTTTCGCTGAAGTAACTACTTACTATGGCTAGGAGGTATTCCGGGATGCCGTACCTTACAAGGGCGTGGAGTATGCAGTCCCAGTTCGCAGTGTTGAATGCATTCCGGATATCGAGGGTGACGACAAGACAGTATTTCTTGGACCCTCCTTTCCATCTTGCGCCTTCTATGGCCTTCGCAGCAGTCTTAGTCACTTCAGCTATTGCATCGACCGTGGACTTTGCCTTCCTGAACCCGTATTGCTGGTCGGAGAGATCGCCAGCTGCTTTCACGGCCAGCTCCAGCCTGTTGCAAACAATGCGTTCTAGGATCTTTCCGATCGTGTCGAGTAGGCATATCGGCCTATACGCTGATGGATCGTCTGGGGGCTTGTTCGGCTTAGGGATTAGAACAAGCCTTTGTTGTTTCCACCTCGCCGGGAAAGTGCCTTCCTTCAGGCATCGGTTAAAGACGCTGGCGAACACATTCGGGTATGAATTTACTGCCAATCTTAGCGCAATGTTGGGGATTCCATCGGGTCCCGGCGCTTTATTCTCCTTCGCCACGGCTGCGGCCAGCAACACCTCTGCCTCTTCGACGACGGGAAACGTATGGTTGGTCGTTCTGGTTATGCGCCTTGTATCAACGGGGGGAAACGGTGGAAAGAGCGTCCCGACTATATGGGCCAGCTGGCCAGGGTCTAGTGGTGGCAGAGGATGAAAGGCCCCCATCTTCTTCATGACGATCTTATAGGCTTTGCCCCATGGGTCGTGGTCCGCCATATCGCAGAGCTCCAGGAAACATCGTCGCTTGCTTTGCTGGATGGCCTTTTTTAGGGCTTTACGTCTCTCCGCGTATTCTATTCCAAGTGCCTCAGAGTGCCCACTAGGAGCGCGTTGGTATCTTCTGCGTGCTTGCAGGCAACGTCGGCGGGCTTCTGCAATATCTTCGTTCCACCAGTAAACAGGCTCATGGTGGAACCTGTAGCCTGTTCTGCGCGGCATACATCTGTCGCATGCCTGCACGATCCCGTACATTAGCCTCTCTGATGCCTCCGTGGCGTCACCCTCAGCTTGCAGATCGCGAAGTTCTCCCACGAAGACGCTCTGGTCAAGCGACCTGGCCTGGTAGGCTTTTAAGTGCGCCTGCGGCCTTCTCCTCTCCCGATTTCTGTTTCCTACTGTGAACATAATGGCTCTGTGGTCACTGGCAGTGTAGATGTTGCTGAGGTTCCACGTTGCATCATTGAAACAGGCACTGCTGACGAACGTTAGGTCAATGACCGAACCCTTGTTGCCTCTGCTGAATGTATGTTGGGTGCCGATGTTTAAGAGGGCAATTTCTAGAGGTGCAAGCATTTCTAAGAGGGCTCGACCTTTGGCGTTGGTCATTGAGCTACCCCACTCAGTGGCCCATGCGTTGAAGTCGCCTGCAATAATTACTTGCCGGCGGTCGCGAGCGTCGATCACTAGGTCTTGTAGTAACCTGGTAAACTCGTGGATTTTTAGGCTGGGTGCTAGGTAGCAGCTGTAAACCCAGAAGCCGTCTATTTTTGCTCTTACGTAGCCAGGTGCGGACCTTTGCGACTCAAGACGAAGTGTTGTTTGGTCTCCGCAGATCCATATCGCTGCCTTCCCATCAAGACTGGTAGCCCAGCCTCTAGCAAAGTCGGTCCGATAGGGTTCGCTTAGTATTGCTACGTCCGCCCTGATTTCTCTGGACGATTGTGACAGTGTATTTTGTGCCACGGCGCAGTGATTTAAATTGAGTTGTATAAACTTCATTTACGAGGCAGCTTACCGATAGCCTCCTGGTACACCGGACATCTAGAGCTGCCTGTGTAGTGGTCCACTGCTTTCGCCCCTCTCCGATTGCAAAGCAGACAGTTTGGCTTTTTTGCACAGTCCTTCACGAGGTGACCATCCTCTCCGCATTTGAAGCATGCTCGTACCATGTTAATGTCGTTGGGACAATTTCTCGCGGTGTGCCCAAACTCAAAGCACTTGAAGCACTTGATGGGCTGCAACTTTAGGCGTAGCCGGCATACCACCCAGCCGATGCGGACTTTACCAGCGTCGAGTAGTTTCTTTGCTATGTCGGTGGAAACGTTAATGTTTGCTATTTGGGTCGAACCAAACCCGCGCCTTAACAAGACCCTGGTATCCGGGCCGAAACTGTTTTTCCCGAAGGTGGCTCTCAAGGCCTCCAAAACCTCCGCTTCTTCCGTGGACTCATCAATGTCACGGGCTTCGATCACTGCCCTTTCGGTCATGGCTCTCACTTCAGCGTTTTCACCAAGTTTGTCTGCGACCGCCTTCCTTAGCTTGTCCGTGGAAGGATCGTCCGCTTTGCTCAATTTGAAGAGGAGCTCGCCTTTGCCTGTCCTTCTTATGCCTTTTACACTCTGACCAAGGTCTTGAAGCTTAGGGTCACTTTTTACCGCCTTCAGGATGTCACAGTATGACATGTCACCGCACTTCTTTACCAGTATTGCGTCTGGCCTTGGCCCCTTACGAGGTGCACCGAGCTTCTTCTTTTTTATTTCAGTCCATGCCGGGGAATTATTTTTAGCGTTGTCGACTTCAGCTTGTTGTCTCACCGGGGTCTGCCTTGAGACCAGGTAATCTTGGGAGTTGCTTGGTGGTTGCTGTGCTGTCTCGGGTTTTCGACTGCGCATAGTACTACCCGCAGACGCCCCTGGCGTCACCTGCGATGTGGCGCAACCAGTCGCTGGCTGCCTGCTCTTGGTCAGTTTTTTGGCATCAGGAAACTCCCGCTGTCTGCTTTTCTTCGGCGGAGTTCTTCTCGGGGGGGGACGTTCTTCGCGAGAGCGCTTCGGTGTATCTCTGGTCTCACCATTCATTGAATGGGTTACTTTTGAACGCACATCTTGACTGCCCCACTCGTTATCACCCTCTGTCTGGGTCCCTCGTGCGATGCAGCGGGATCCACTGTCCACTTTGTGCGGGAACCTCCTCTCCAGGGCTGTTTTGGCGAACAGTTTAAGCGCGTGTTCGCTGAGTGCTACCAGGTCGTGTGGGTGTGTGTGTGAGTGTGTGTTTGTGTTTATGTGAGTGTGTGTGTGTGAGTGTGTATGTGAGTGTGTGTGTGAGTGTGAGTGTACGTGTGTGTGTGAGTGCGAGTCTGTGTGTAAGTGTGTGTGTGTGAGTGTGTGGGTATGATTGTGTATATGTGTGAGTGTGATTTTGTGTGTGTGTGTGTTCCGGTGTATGTATGTGTGTGAGTTTTTAGGTACAAGTAAGTAAGTATGTGTGGGCGTGTGTGTCTATGTATTGTCTGCGTCTGTCTGCTAGCTTACGAGGATTATTTGAATGTTTTCAAATACTCAAAGCATTTCTGTCTGGTCTGTTTACTAGGAAACTGCCTATATTTGCCTTTATTTATGCAAATTAAAAAGTTTCCCCCCAGTATATGTGCGTGTGTGTGTGAATTTGACCTTAAGAGTGTGTGTGTGTGTGTGTGTGTGTGTGTTTTTTTTTTTTTTTTTTTTTTTTTTTTAAAATAGGTGAGGAAGCATCGAAAGCCTGAGTGTGGGACTTTAACCCACTAAACCTCACCTGTGCTGCTCCCCTGAGCCCCCGCGGAACCACCGTGAAGTACTACTTCGCGAGGGGGGAATTTGCCAACCGATGTCGGCAACTACAAAGCCAAGAATCGGCTACTTCACCTGGTGGCCCGCGCCCTCTCCGTTGTGCGGAGTGAGATCATCACGAAAGTGACAAACTCGTGAATTACGGACCACTTGTCGACTGAGTCCACCAAATGACTCACTATGTTGTCCGGCGTCAGTGGTCCCCTAATAAATTCGGTCACCACCCCCCTTCGGTTAGAGAACTGTGGGCAAGCAAACACAAAGTGTTCTGCGTCGCCCGAAACCCCCATGTCACAGTACCAGCAGTACGGGTCGTCTACATGTTTAAAGCGATAAAGATACACCTTAAAACACCCATGCCCCGTCAGTAATTGGGTCAGGTAAAAGTCCACCTGTCCGTGTCGCCTACTTATCCATGTCTTGACGTCAGTAATAAGTCTGCGAGTCCACCTCCCGGAGGATGATTCGTCCCATCTTCTTTGCCATTTGCGCAACGACGTCTCTCTTCTTTCTTGGAGACCCGTACAGGATGATGGACTTTACGACGCTAGTGATGAGGAGTCTAGTTTGCTGTTTTGGGCCATTGACGTTCATCATCATTCGGCTGATAGCTGAGGTCGCTGTTGCTGCTCTGTTGCCACAGTGTTCTAGGTGGTCCTTGAAGGTGAGCCTATGGTCGATTAAGACGCCTAAGTACTTAATGAAGGGCTTGGAGTGTATTGTGACATCCCCAACTGTTATGGCCGCTGTTTCCACCACCGATCTACTGCTAATAAGCACCGCCTCCGTCTTATGTGTCGCCAAAGTAAGACCGTTACTTTGCAGCCATATCTGGGCTGTTCCAATAGCTTGAGAGCTTATTGTCTCAACGTCTTCCAGGTGTTTGGCTACCACCACTATGGCAATATCATCCGCAAATCCTACTATCTGAGCTCCGTCGGGAAGCGGTAGGCGGAGTATTCCGTCATACATTATGTTCCATAGTGTCGGGCCCAGCACGGAGCCCTGTGGAACGCCGCCAGTCACTTTGTAGCTCCGACCGCCTCTTTCCGTATCATAAAACAATACCCTGTTTGCGAAGTAGCTCTTTATCAGCTCGACTAGATACTCGGGAATCTCCATGTTGATAAGGGCTCCAAGGATCCTGTCCCAACGTGCACTGTTGAACGCGTTCTTCACATCCAGCGTTGTGACTAGGCAATACTGTTTAGTACCTCCTTTCCAACGGGTACCCTCTATGGCTGCCTTAGCTACGTTCGTTACCACTGTAATGGCGTCGCACGTCGACCTTTTCTTCCTAAATCCGAACTGCATATCAGACAGACCGCGTGATTGCAGTGCCTCCTCCAATCGGTTGCTGATTAATCTTTCCAGCACTTTACCGATGGTATCCAGGAGGCACAGTGGTCTGTATGAGGAGGGATCCTCCACCGGTTTTCCCCCTTTAGGAAGCAGCACCAGCCGCTGCCGTTTCCACCTATCAGGTATGTGTCTTTCGCTTAAGCATGCATTAAATAGGTCCACGAACACATCCGTGTTCCTAAGCATGAGTAGCTTGAGAACCTTGTTCGGAACCCCGTCGGGCCCCGGTGCTTTATCCTCTTTTATTGCCTTAACAATGGTTGTGACTTCCTCCGTATTTGTGAAACGTACCGGCCGTGTAAGATGATCCGGAATTCTGATGTTGCTTAGCGGGTCTTGCGCCGGGAACAGCGAACTCACAATTTTTGATAACAGGGCTGGGCATGATGGTGAAGTCGTGCGACGCATTTTTCCCGTCACCAGTTTGTAGGCTGCTCCCCAGGGTTCGGCATTCGCTTGGTCGCATAAGTCCTGAAAGCTCTTTCGCTTACTATTCTTAATCGCCTTTTTAAGCTGCTTTCTCCACCCCCGGTACTCGTTCAGTAGAACTTCAAAATTGGGGCGCCCTCTGGATCTCTGACTGATCCTCCTTGCCCGGATACATTCCCCTCTTAGTCCCGCTATTTCCTCATTCCACCAGTAAACTGGCCTGCGTCTGTCCTTTCTGACCGAGCACGTCACCATGGAAACATTGCATGCACTTTTAATCGATTCTGCAATCTGTTCCGCACGCTCCTCCGCAGTTCCTTGGGTATTATTCACATCAGTGCCGAAAGACATCAGAAGCATATTCTCATCCAGCGTATTTGCTTTATATCGCCGTCTGGATGGTCCTGATTTTGGCCTTCTACCGGACGGATTCAGGATCTCCATTAAAATAGCTTGGTGGTCGCTGTATGTGAACAAATCCGAGACTTGCCATTTCGCACTTCTGGCGATTGGGGGACTGGCAAACGAGATGTCGATTATTGAGCCCATTCCAGCCTTAGTGTATGTAAGTTTGCTTCCGGTGTTTAGGAGACATACATTTAGGTCCGTGAATGCGTCAAGAACAATTTCGCCCTTCACGCTTGTGATACGGCTACCCCACTCTGTTGCCCAGGCGTTGAAGTCGCCCGCAATTACAACGGGATGCCTACCACGCGCGTCGAAGACGATACTGTCTATTATTGCGCCAAAATCATCCGTGATGCTGGGAGCTACGTAGCAGCTATAAACAAATAAATTTCCGCACTTGGCTCGGACGAAGCACCTTCCACTATAGCGCTCGCTGATTTGTAGGGGAGACTTGCCACAGCTCCAAATTGCCGCACCTCCCCCGGAGTCCTGTACCCAGATGCTATCGTGTTTAGCTCTGTATGGTTCGCTGAGAATGGCGATGTCAATGTCGTACTCCTCCACTGTTTGCTTTAACATTTCCTGAGCTGTTCTGCAGTGGTTTAGGTTGAGTTGCAGTAGCTTCATCTTGTTAGGCGATTGAGGGCATTCTTAAATGCTTGGCACGATCTACTGAGTGTGTGGTGTGCCGTGTCTGTTGCTTCCAGCCTTGTACATAATATGCATTTTGGCTCGCTCCTACAATCTTTTGCCATGTGGTCGTCCTTACCGCAATTAAAGCATCTCTTCGATACATCAACAGTTGCCTTGCATCGAAAGGCTGTGTGTCCGAATTCGAGACATTTAAAACACCTTTTTGGTTCAATTTTCCTCCGGATTCTACATCTGACCCATCCTATCTGAATTTTGTCGGTCAATAGCAACTTCTCCGCCTGATCCAATGCTAACTTCACAGTTGCTGTCTGCGTGGCCCCATACGATCTCCTGATCGACAGAACGGCCACGTCGGGAGCTTCTTCGCTGCTTATTCGTGCTAACAGCACCTGGATAACTTCTTCCTTGGTCGTTATTTCGTTTATGTCCCGAATCTCTATCATAGCGGTTTCTTTCATCGCCCTTATCTGTGCGGAGTCACCCAGCACATTCTGGAGTGCCTTATGGAGTTGCTCCGTATTTGGGTCGGCAGCTTTCCTCATCTTGAATATGAGGTCGCCTGAAGATGTCCTGCTTATTCCTTTGACCGTCTGTCCAATTTCCGACATAGATGGGTCGCTACGGACACTTTTTAAGAGATCAGTGCGCGGTATTGCACTCTTTACCACAATCGCATCGGGTCTGGCTCTTAACTTTCTAGTCTTGCCTTTCTTTCCCGCTTTGCTCCATTGTGACTTCAGAATCGCTACTGGGTCTTGAGCCTTCTCCCGAGTGCCGCTAGTTGAAGCAGACTTACGAGCCACCTCGCTGTAGCTTTTTTTAGCGGCTCCTTTATTCTCCTCCAATGGTGATGCCTTGTCCACTATGCTTGGCTCTACCGCTCCGTCTGGAGTCTGTGTCCTCGATTTCTTTGGGGGTGTTGACCTCGCTGACACCACTCCATCTCTCGGGCGTTTTGGCGTTTCCTCATCTTGCCATTTCTGACCTGCCACTCTTTTGTTAGGTCTCTTAGTGGGATCAGGTTTTTTTGACGACCCGCTAAGGCACTGCTTGAGCTCCAAGGCTGAGTGTATCTCCTTCAGCCGGATAAACGCTTGTTGCACCTTTGCTGTAATGTGCCGATACCTCTTGTCATGCGCCAGCAGAAACACTGCTATTTCTCCAAGCTCCTTAATATCCTCCTCCATTCCAGTCCCGCCGCATGGTGTCACCGGTTCCCTCGTGAGATCTATTGTATTGCACTGAGGGATCTTCGTTGGGACTAGCAGACTCATCTGTTGCTGATCCACTGATCGTAAGTCTTCTTCTGGGTCCTTGTGTTTTTGGGCAGGAGGTGTGCGAAGAGTTTTGTTACTTTTCTTAGGGGGGTCTCGAAGTGCGCCGTTTGACGAACTCTGCAGATCCGACAGACCTTTCTCCTTGCTCGAGGGTGCCGCTCCCACGGCCCCCGCAGTATCGCCTATATGCTGCATAGTGATTTCCGCAGATCCGGCCTTCTTCGTTTGTTTTTGTGATTGGGGTGGTGTTCTTAATACCATTGTTCGTGGGTCCAAACTCCAAATCGTTATCATTGATCGTAAGTGCAGTTGCCTAATGACCCCATGGTTATCTATGCAAGCAGGGAGGCCATGCAAGGGTTGACGCAAGCCCTTATGGGGTCATGCGTTCAGAGCCAGGTCAGCATTAGTCAGGAATGAACATCTGAGCCTACACGACCAAATCAATGGTGACGAACAGTGAGCGTTTTTGGAGACTTGCCAGGTTTTAATAGGACGGAGGCGGTTGTAGTATTAACCCAGTAGCCATTTTTGTGCAGGGTCAGTGCACATACTCAAGTACTAGAATACTACACCCGTCAGCCCGTAGCGAACATGTCCGAATGAAAAGATTTTATTTTGGCCAGTATACCATAATTAAGACCTTACTGGCTTCAGTCTTAATAGGCGCTTTACCCGCCTAAACGTTTTGTGTGTGAGTGCGTCTATGTCGTTAGTGATTCTTCGTCTTGTATGTGTGTGCGTGAGTGTGTGTTTGTGTGTGTGTGTGTGTGTGTGTGTGTGTGTGTGTTTTTTTTTTTTTTTTTTTTTTTACAATAGGTGAGGAAGCATCGAAAGCCTGAGTGTGGGACTTTAACCCACTAAACCTCACCTGTGCTGCTCCCCTGAGCCCCCGCGGAACCACCGTGAAGTACTACTTCGCGAGGGGGGAATTTGCCAACCGATGTCGGCAACTACAAAGCCAAGAATCGGCTACTTCACCTGGTGGCCCGCGCCCTCTCCATTGTGCGGAGTGAGATCATCACGAAAGTGACAAACTCGTGAATTACGGACCACTTGTCGACTGAGTCCACCAAATGACTCACTATGTTGTCCGGCGTCAGTGGTCCCCTAATAAATTCGGTCACCACCCCCCTTCGGTTAGAGAACTGTGGGCAAGCAAACACAAAGTGTTCTGCGTCGCCCGAAACCCCCATGTCACAGTACCAGCAGTACGGGTCGTCTACATGCTTAAAGCGATAAAGATACGCCTTAAAACACCCATGCCCCGTCAGTAATTGGGTCAGGTAATAGTCCACCTGTCCGTGTCGCCTACTTATCCATGTCTTGACGTCAGTAATAAGTCTGCGAGTCCACCTCCCGGAGGATGATTCGTCCCATCTTCTTTGCCATTTGCGCAACGACGTCTCTCTTCTTTCTTGAAAGCTCCCTGAGATGGGAGACTTCTGCTCGTCCGCAAGTAAATCCAGAGGGACCATTCCTGCTACGACCAAGGCTGCGTCGTTCGAGACTGTCCTAAATGCGCTCGAAACCCGTAGGGCGCATCGCCGATATGCCGAGTTGCACCCCCGATTGTAGGAGGCTATTTTCATTGCCGGTGCCCATATTGGAGACCCGTACAGGATGATGGACTTTACGACGCTGGTGATGAGGAGTCTAGTTTGCTGTTTTGGGCCATTGACGTTCATCATCATTCGGCTGATAGCTGAGGTCGCTGTTGCTGCTCTGTTGCCACAGTGTTCTAGGTGGTCCTTGAAGGTGAGCCTATGGTCGATTAAGACGCCTAAGTACTTAATGAAGGGCTTGGAGTGAATTGTGACATCCCCGACTGTTATGGCCGCTGTTTCCACCACCGATCTACTGCTAATAAGCACCGCCTCCGTCTTATGTGTCGCCAAAGTAAGACCGTTACTTTGCAGCCATATCTGGGCTGTTCCAATAGCTTGAGAGCTTATTGTCTCAACGTCTTCCAGGTGTTTGGCTACCACCACTATGGCAATATCATCCGCAAATCCTACTATCTGAGCTCCGTCGGGAAGCGGTAGGCGGAGTATTCCGTCATACATTATGTTCCATAGTGTCGGGCCCAGCACGGAGCCCTGTGGAACGCCGCCAGTCACTTTGTAGCTCCGACCGCCTCTTTCCGTATCATAAAACAATACCCTGTTTGCGAAGTAGCTCTTTATCAGCTCGACTAGATACTCGGGAATCTCCATGTTGATAAGGGCTCCAAGGATCCTGTCCCAACGTGCACTGTTGAACGCGTTCTTCACATCCAGCGTTGTGACTAGGCAATACTGTTTAGTACCTCCTTTCCAACGGGTACCCTCTATGGCTGCCTTAGCTACGTTCGTTACCACTGTAATGGCGTCGCACGTCGACCTTTTCTTCCTAAATCCGAACTGCATATCAGACAGACCGCGTGATTGCAGTGCCTCCTCCAATCGGTTGCTGATTAATCTTTCCAGCACTTTACCGATGGTATCCAGGAGGCACAGTGATCTGTATGAGGAGGGATCCTCCACCGGTTTTCCCCCTTTAGGAAGCAGCACCAGCCGCTGCCGTTTCCACCTATCAGGTATGTGTCTTTCGCTTAAGCATGCATTAAATAGGTCCACGAACACATCCGTGTTCCTAAGCATGAGTAGCTTGAGAACCTTGTTCGGGACCCCGTCGGGCCCCGGTGCTTTATCCTCTTTTATTGCCTTAACAATGGTTGTGACTTCCTCCGTATTTGTGAAACGTACCGGCCGTGTAAGATGATCCGGAATTCTGATGTTGCTTAGCGGGTCTTGCGCCGGGAACAGCGAACTCACAATTTTTGATAACAGGGCTGGGCATGATGGTGAAGTCGTGCGACGCATTTTTCCCGTCACCAGTTTGTAGGCTGCTCCCCAGGGTTCGGCATTCGCTTGGTCGCATAAGTCCTGAAAGCTCTTTCGCTTACTATTCTTAATCGCCTTTTTAAGCTGCTTTCTCCACCCCCGGTACTCGTTCAGTAGGACTTCAAAATTGGGGCGCCCTCTGGATCTCTGACTGATCCTCCTTGCCCGGATACATTCCCCTCTTAGTCCCGCTATTTCCTCATTCCACCAGTAAACTGGCCTGCGTCTGTCCTTTCTGACCGAGCACGTCACCATGGAAACATTGCATGCACTTTTAATCGATTCTGCAATCTGTTCCGCACGCTCCTCCGCAGTTCCTTGGGTATTATTCACATCAGTGCCGAAAGACATCAGAAGCATATTCTCATCCAGCGTATTTGCTTTATATCGCCGTCTGGATGGTCCTGATTTTGGCCTTCTACCGGACGGATTCAGGATCTCCATTAAAATAGCTTGGTGGTCGCTGTATGTGAACAAATCCGAGACTTGCCATTTCGCACTTCTGGCGATTGGGGGACTGGCAAACGAGATGTCGATTATTGAGCCCATTCCAGCCTTAGTGTATGTAAGTTTGCTTCCGGTGTTTAGGAGACATACATTTAGGTCCGTGAATGCGTCAAGAACAATTTCGCCCTTCACGCTTGTGATACGGCTACCCCACTCTGTTGCCCAGGCGTTGAAGTCGCCCGCAATTACAACGGGATGCCTACCACGCGCGTCGAAGACGATACTGTCTATTATTGCGCCAAAATCATCCGTGATGCTGGGAGCTACGTAGCAGCTATAAACAAATAAATTTCCGCACTTGGCTCGGACGAAGCACCTTCCACTATAGCGCTCGCTGATTTGTAGGGGAGACTTGCCACAGCTCCAAATTGCCGCACCTCCCCCGGAGTCCTGTACCCAGATGCTATCGTGTTTAGCTCTGTATGGTTCGCTGAGAATGGCGATGTCAATGTCGTACTCCTCCACTGTTTGCTTTAACATTTCCTGAGCTGTTCTGCAGTGGTTTAGGTTGAGTTGCAGTAGCTTTATCTTGTTAGGCGATTGAGGGCATTCTTAAATGCTTGGCACGATCTACTGAGTGTGTGGTGTGCCGTGTCTGTTGCTTCCAGCCTTGTACATAATATGCATTTTGGCTCGCTCCTACAATCTTTTGCCATGTGGTCGTCCTTACCGCAATTAAAGCATCTCTTCGATACATCAACCGTTGCCTTGCATCGAAAGGCTGTGTGTCCGAATTCGAGACATTTAAAACACCTTTTTGGTTCAATTTTCCTCCGAATTCTACATCTGACCCATCCTATCTGAATTTTGTCGGTCAATAGCAACTTCTCCGCCTGATCCATTGCTAACTTCACAGTTGCTGTCTGCGTGGCCCCATACGATCTCCTGATCGACAGAACGGCCACGTCGGGAGCTTCTTCGCTGCTTATTCGTGCTAACAGCGCCTGGATAACTTCTTCCTTGGTCGTTATTTCGTCTATGTCCCGAATCTCTATCAGAGCGGTTTCTTTCATCGCCCTTATCTGTGCGGAGTCACCCAGCACATTCTGGAGTGCCTTATGGAGTTGCTCCGTATTTGGGTCGGCAGCTTTCCTTATCTTGAACATGAGGTCGCCTGAAGATGTCCTGCTTATTCCTTTGACCGTCTGTCCAATTTCCGACATAGATGGGTCGCTACGGACACTTTTTAAGAGATCAGTGCGCGGTATTGCACTCTTTACCACAATCGCATCGGGTCTGGCTCTTAACTTTCTAGTTTTGCCTTTCTTTCCCGCTTTGCTCCATTGTGACTTCAGAATCGCTACTGGGTCTTGAGCCTTCTCCCGAGTGCCGCTAGTTGAAGCAGACTTACGAGCCACCTCGCTGTAGCTTTTTTTAGCGGCTCCTTTATTCTCCTCCAATGGTGATGCCTTGTCCACTATGCTTGGCTCTACCGCTCCGTCTGGAGTCTGTGTCCTCGATTTCTTTGGGGGTGTTGACCTCGCTGACACAACTCCATCTCTCGGGCGTTTTGGCGTTTCCTCATCTTGCCATTTCTGACCTGCCACTCTTTTGTTAGGTCTCTTAGTGGGATCAGGTTTTTTTGACGACCCGCTAAGGCACTGCTTGAGCTCCAAGGCTGAGTGTATCTCCTTCAGCCGGATAAACGCTTGTTGCACCTTTGCTGTAATGTGCCGATACCTCTTGTCATGCGCCAGCAGAAACACTGCTATTTCTCCAAGCTCCTTAATCTCCTCCTCCATTCCAGTCCCGCCGCATGGTGTCACCGGTTCCCTCGTGAGATCTATTGTATTGCACTGAGGGATCTTCGTTGGGACTAGCAGACTCATCTGTTGCTGATCCACTGATCGTAAGTCTTCTTCTGGGTCCTTGTGTTTTTGGGCAGGAGGTGTGCGAAGAGTTTTGTTACTTTTCTTAGGGGGGTCTCGAAGTGCGCCGTTTGACGAACTCTGCAGATCCGACAGACCTTTCTCCTTGCTCGAGGGTGCCGCAAGGGTTGACGCAAGCCCTTATGGGGTCATGCGTTCAGAGCCAGGTCAGCATTAGTCAGGAATGAACATCTGAGCCTACACGACCAAATCAATGGTGACGAACAGTGAGCGTTTTTGGAGACTTGCCAGGTTTTAATAGGACGGAGGCGGTTGTAGTATTAACCCAGTAGCCATTTTTGTGCAGGGTCAGTGCACATACTCAAGTACTAGAATACTACACCCGTCAGCCCGTAGCGAACATGTCCGAATGAAAAGATTTTATTTTGGCCAGTATACCATAATTAAGACCTTACTGGCTTCAGTCTTAATAGGCGCTTTACCCGCCTAAACGTTTTGTGTGTGAGTGCGTCTATGTCGTTAGTGATTCTTCGTCTTGTATGTGTGTGCGTGAGTGTGTGTTTGTGTGTGTGTGTGTGTGTGTGTGTGTGTGTGTGTGTGTGTGTGTGTGTGTGTGTGTGTGTGTGTGTGTGTGTGTGTGTGTGTGTGTGTCTGTGTGTGTGTTTTTTTTTTTTTTTTTTTTTTTTTTTTTGAAGAGGTGGCACAAAGCATTGAAAGCCGAGGTGTGGGACTTGCCTTTCGACTCACTCCACTAAAAACCCACCCCCACTCCGTTTCCCCTCGTGGAAACCGCCGTTAGTCATTACTTCGCGAGGGGGGAGTGGCCTATTGCCCGTTATGAAGATTGCGCAGTCTTTCCGCGCGACGCAGTTTGACTAGGATATTATGTGCCATGCTACACACGGCAAACCAACTATCTTCTGATTCGAGTAGGATATCTACCAGTGAACGAGTTGTCGGTAACCTCCCAACTTTCCTACTCAACTCCCTACGGTCTTCTTCAAAGCGCGGACAACTAAACAAAACATGTTCTGCGTCTTCGAGAGTGTTTGGATCACATGTTGTACAATACGGACTGACGTCGTGCTTAAACCTGTATAGGTATGACCTGAAGCACCCATGTCCCGTTAGTATTTGTGTCAAGTAGTAGTCCACCTGTCCATGTCTTCTTCGTAGCCAAATCCCGATGTTTGGGATCAGTTGGTGCGTCCATCGACCTTGCTGTGAGTTGAACCAGCGATCTTGCCAGGCTGCTATGGTGCGCGATCTTAGAGCGATTTGGTCTGCGACGTTTGTTGGTGGCGAAAGCCTGCTCTCTGTCACCTCTATAGCCAGTAGATCTAGAGGAGGCATGCTGGCAACCACTAGGGCTGCGTCTTCGGAGACGGTGCGGTACGCAGAGGCAACTCGCAGGGCACATATACGATAGGTGCTGCGTATGTCTCTCCAGTACGATGTGACATTTACTGAAGCGACCCATATTGGAGCAGCGTAGAGTGCGATAGATGTAATAACGCTTGTCAGAAGCTTCCTCGTGTTTTGCTTGGGGCCTCCAGTGTTAGCCATTAATCTGGATAGTGACGAGATTGCCTTACTAGCTTTGTCGTTTGTGTAGCACAAGTGGTGATTAAAACAGAGTCGATGGTCCAGGATGACACCGAGGTATTTTATTGACTGCTTCGTTCTGATTAATGCACCCCCAACTTGGACTTCAGCTGTTTCTACTAGTTTTCTGCTACTAATTAGGATCGCATCAGTTTTGTGGTCAGCTAAGACGAGGTTTTTTGTTCGCAGCCACTGCCTAACATTATTGATGATTTCAGTGCAGAGGCGTTCTGCGGTGCGTATATATTTAGCCGTAACTACGATAGCTATATCATCAGCAAACCCAACGATTTTCACGTTCTCTGGGGTAGGTAAACGTAGGACACCGTCATACAAGGTGTTCCATAGCAGGGGTCCAAGAACGGATCCTTGAGGGACACCGCCAGTGACGCTGTATTGTCGAAAACCTCTGTCTGTGTTGTAGCTCAGCATTCTTTCAGTGAAATAGCTTGCGATTATATCAATAAGTGGAGTCGGCACTGCGAATTGGGACAATGCTTCGAGGATGCATCCCCAGTTTGCAGAGTTAAAAGCGTTTTTTATATCTAGCGTTGCTATCAGGCAATATTCTTTGCTTCCGTAAAGCCAGCGTTCCCCGGCGATTGCTTCTTCAGCTGTGTTCTTTACTACAGAAATGGCATCGATGGTTGACCTTCCTTTTCTAAAGCCGTACTGCAGATCAGAGAGCCCTCCGGCATTTTCTATGGCATTCTCTATTCGGTTCGCAATTATTCGCTCGAGAATTTTCCCAGTCGTGTCTAGCATGCAAAGCGGTCGGTATGACGAAGGCTCGTCCATCGGCTTATTTCCTTTGGGGATGAGGACAAGCGATTGGCGTTTCCAGGCTGATGGGAAAACTCCCTCGTTAAGACAGGCATTAAACACCTCTGCAAATTTTTCTGGATGTCGCCGAATGGCTATCTTTAGGATGCTGTTTGGTATGCCATCCGGACCGGGGGCTTTGTTGTCTTTAAGTTTTGCCCCTATTTCGGTCACTTCCTCGACGGTGACTGGTTGTGTGAATCCAAGTTGCGCAGTTTCGGTTGTGGCGTATTGAAGGCGGCTTTGTTGTGGGAATAGTGCGCTAACTATTTTGGCCAGTAGGTCAGGGCACCGCGGCATCACGCATTTCTTAAGCTTTTTCATAACTAAGCGGTAGGCAGTTCCCCATGGAGCACTATCGGCTTCGTCGCATAGTCTTTGAAAACAGTCTCTTTTGCTGTTTTTTATTGCCTTTTTAAATTTCAAGCGAGCTATTTTATACGCCTCACAGTTTCCTTCGAATTGGGTGGTGTTCCTTGTTCTTTGGAACCGTCGTCGTGCCCTTAGGCACTCTCTCCGAATTTCATCAATCTCAGGATTCCACCAGTATGCTGGTTTCTGGCGCCTCGCGTGGGTGGTTGACTTAGTCATCGATGCGTCGCAGGCTTTGGAGATATAAAGCATTAGCTGTTGGGATTTCTCTTCGGCTCCTCCGTGTAACACCATGCCTTCTAACATGACTAACAGGCTGTCTTCGTCCAGTGAGTCCGTTTTATACCATTGGCCGGGCCGCGTTCCGGGTCGTTGCCTGTTGTTATTCGCCGCCTCCTCTATTTGGAAGATAATTGCCGCATGGTCGCTGCTTGTGAATATGTCGCTTACATGCCAGAAGGAGTTTTGCACTTTGCTAGGGCTCACAAAGGTAAGGTCGATAATGGAAGTTCCCATAATTCCTGAGAACGTCGGCTTGGTCCCACGGTTTAGCAGCACAACGTCGAGCATTGCAAACGACTCCACAACAAGTCTACCTCTTGGAGTAGTTTTAGATGATCCCCAGTCAGTGGCCCAGGCATTAAAATCTCCCGCAATAATTACTGGATGTTTATGTCTGGCGTCTGCTGCTATTTCATCCAGGATCGGTGTCACACGTGCCAGGACGTACCTCGGTGGCAGGTAGCAACTGTATATCCAAAGGCTACCGATTTTCGCTCTTACAAAACCATCTGCAACCTTAGGTTTACTTATGATTTGCGTTTGTTTACCGCAGGTCCAGATGGCACATTTATTTTCGGTGTCTCCAAGCCAGACGGTATCACTTTTCTTTTGATATGGTTCGCTGATGATGGCTACATCAATCTCTTGCTCTTTTATTATTTGAGTCAAGTGGGTTTGAGCGGCCTCGCAGTGGTTTAGATTGATCTGGAGGAACTTCATTCAGTTCGCAGAGTCTTTATAGCTTCTTGGGGCTATTAGTGCAGGATTTTGCCTGGTGGTTTGAATCTCCACATTTAAAGCAGTTGCCGCTGAAATTTGCAGTGTTCTTGCAGTTGGATGCTATATGCCCAAAATCCATGCACCTGTAGCACCGCTTCGGTTGCAATTTTTGCCTAATACGGCATACTGACCATCCAATACGGATTTTGGATGTCGCGATCATTTTAACACCTTCAGCCGCCGGTAGGTTCAGAGTCGCTATCTGTGTCTCTCCGTACGCTTTCCTTATTGATGTTATAGCAGTCAACGGTGTGTGTGTGTGTGTGTGTGTGTGTGTGTGCGAGTGAGTGAGTTGGTATGTGTGGGCGTGAGAGTGTGTATGTGTGTGTGAGTTTGTTTCAGTGTATGTATGTATGAATATGTATGAGTGTATGTATGTATGTATATGTATGAGTGTATGTATGTATGTATATGTATGTGTGAGTGCGTGCGGTCTATGTGAGTGTGTGTATGCTCATGAATGTTGAATGTTCATGAGGGGAGGAGGGGTAGGTGCTGATGGTTCACCATCCGAGTTTCGAGATGCTTCAGTATGCGCGTATGCTTCTCCAGTATGTATGCCAGTATTCGTATATGTATATATATATATATATATATATATATATATATGTATATATATATATATACCTCCGTGGCGATACTGCTTCTGTAGCACTTATATGTTGGAGTTATTATTTTCACCGGGTGCGTATACCAGTCGCTTAATTTTGTCCATGTCACTTATATTTTATGTTGGGGCTTTTTCCTACTTCTTAAGTTGCTACAGAGAGCACAACTCCTAATTTCTCTTATTTTCAATACCTTATGATAAATATGCCTTATCGATATACTGAAAATTAAGATGCTGAAATCAATTTTATTAAATTTCTAAACATAGTACTATACATATTTAGGTGGTATTATATAATCCATGTACTTAAATTAATATGCTGAAATCAATTTTATGCACTTAATAAAATATATTCTAGTAGCGTTAGATATTATAGGTAATTAATACAAAATAACCAAAAACATAAGTTTACTATCAATGCCGTGAACAATAAAACGCACTAATAAAAATTGAAGTTAACAATATCGATAGTATCGATCAAGTGCACACTAAATCCCAGAAAAGTGTGTAAAAAGGTGTGTGTGTGTGTAAAAAGGTGACTGATACATGATCGCCGCACAGCTGATTGCGTTAAGGCAATCACATAATTTTACCAACTCCACTGGACATTCCAGTAGGTTGGCCTCCCGTCAGCTGTTGGAAATTGCTGAATTGTCCGTCCGCGTGGAAATTTTGTGAAAAAAGGTTTGGAAATGTAAATTATTTCCATGGAAGTGACGCCGGCACATATTCGCGATATTTTACAACTTCAGCCTCTACCGCACTGCTGAAATATTAATCGCGATCGCGCATGAGGTAGGTAATACTCTCATGATACTTATGTAGCCATTCGCACTAATTTTCACACAGTTTTTTAGAATTTATGTGGAGCGCCGCCGCAACACGTCCACTCTTCACGAAACTCACCCCTGCCTCCTGTGTGTGTGTGTGTGTGTATGTCCGTGTGTGTGTATGTATATGTGTGTGTTTTTTTTTTTTTTTTTTATTTCGTAACAACCTTACATCTAATACAAAAGAAACAAAAAAGAAAGAAGAGAAAAGAAAAGGAAAAGGGCCAGCACTCCATCCGCCAAACCACCGCGGAACCGCCGGGAAGCATTGCATCGCGGGAGCTAGCAGATGGTGACGACCGCACACCTTGTTAGCGCTGTTCAGCGCCTTTTCTGCAAAACTGCATACCGCCTTCCAGACACCTTCATTGCTAATCATGGAGCTAACTAGTGTATCTGGCGAGATAGGGCCCCCTAGTTCGGCCTCTAGGATTCTACGATCCTGCGTAAACCTCCGGCAGCTCACTAGGATGTGTTCGGCGTCTTCTACCGCTCCACCGCGGCACCATGTGCACTCGGGGGACGTACGGTGATGGAATCTGAAGAGGTAGCTACCAAAGCAACCGTGGCCACTAAGAATTTGTGTCAGGTAGAAATTTACGCCACCGTGTTTCCTCCTCAGCCATAGACTTAGGTTCGGGATAAGGCGATGAGTCCAACGCCCCTTAGTCGAGCGATCCCAACTCGCTTGCCATCTTGTCAGGGTACGCAGCCTTGCACTTTTTCGTGATGCTGAGCGCTCCACCTGAGTGAGGGTGTTCGATCGATGTTCATGGTAGATTTCCGCCGCCTCCACTGCTAGCTCACGTATGGGTGGTTCGCCTGCGATGACCATCGCGGCGTCCACGGAAATCGTCCGAAAAGCGCAACAAATCCTTATCACCCCCAATCTGTAAGTCGATTCAATTCCCCGCCTATAGCTCTTGTATCTCAGCGCCTGAGCCCAGATAGGCGCACCGTATAGAATAACTGATTTTGTGACGCTAAATAGCATTTTCCTTCTACCTTGTTTTGGACCTCTAGTGTTTAGCATGATTCGGTTGAGCGATCTACTCGTAGCTGCTGCTTTTTCATGGACTTGTTTGAGATGCTCTTTGAAGCATAATCTAGTGTCTAACAACACGCCAAGGTACCGGATGGCCCTCTTTGATGTTATCTCCACCTCGCCTACTTGTAGATGTGCGGTTTCGACTACTTTACGGCTACTAATTAGTACCGCCTCCGTCTGGTGGTCCGCTAATTTCAGGCCTACTCCGGAAAGCCAATCTTTAATGTCCATAATCACTCTATTTCCCAGACCTTCAACCTGCGCTAACTTTTTCGCTGTCACAACCACCGCAACGTCGTCTGCGAAGCCTATTACTTTGACTTCATCTGGCAAAGCAAGACGCAGGATACCATCATACATAACATTCCACAGGAGTGGTCCTACGACCGACCCCTGGGGAACACCACCGGTCACGCGATGGGTTTTAGTGCCTTCGTTTGTGTCGTACATGAGGATTCTGTCGCTAAGGTAACTGTTGACTATTTTTAACAGATAGTTTGGTACCCTAAACCCTACCAGGGCCTGCAAAATACAGTCCCACCTTGCTGTATTAAATGCGTTTTTGATGTCGAGTGTGACTATTAGGCAATATTGCTTCGTTCCTCCTTTCCAGCGCGTTCCTTCTATTGGCCTCGCCGCTATACTGGTCACCGCAGATATTGCGTCGGTTGTCGATTTTGCCTTTCTAAACCCATACTGGTCTTCCGAGAGGTCGCCAGCAGTCTTAAGGGCCGTCACAAGTCTGTCGCAGATGAATCGCTCCAATACCTTTCCTACAGTGTCAAGTAGGCATATTTGCCTGTACGCTGAAGGGTTATCCGGGGGTTTATTGGGTTTAGGGATTAGTACCAACCTTTGACGCTTCCATATCTTCGGGAACGTTCCCTCTCTGAGGCAGCGGTTGAAAACCTCGGCAAAGATGTTGGGGTGGGACAATACTGCTATCTTCAGCGCTCTATTAGGGATGCCGTCCGGTCCTGGTGCTTTGTTCTCTCTCACCCCGCCTGCAGCCTGGATCACTTCTCTCTCGTCGATGAGCGGGAACTCTTGGTAGGTGAGAGAACCGACACCACTTGTAACCACTTCGGGGAAGTTGGGAAACAGAGATGTGACGATATATTCTAGTGCGACTGGGTCCGCTGGTGGCAGAGGTTGGAAAGCGCCCATTCTTTTCATTACGATTTTGTAGGCCTTGCCCCATGGATCATAGTCCGCCGCATCGCACAGCTCAAGGAAACTACGACGCTTGCTCAGTCGGATGGCTTTTTTCAACGCTTTACGCTTAGCCGCATAGCACACTCTTAATGTCTCCGTATGCCCTGTGGATGAGTGCTGGTACCGTCTTCTTGCTTTAATGCATTCACTTCGCGCATTTGCGATTTCTTGGTTCCACCAGTAGACCGGTTCGTGGTGATGCCTGTAGGTCGAGCGCCGGGACATACTTGCCTCGCACGCTTCGGTAATTACGGCCATAACCTCCTCCGATGCCTCCGTAGCACTGCCCCTCACTTGCAGGGCCTGCAGTGCTTGCATGTAGGCGCTCCTGTCGAGCGTTTCTGTTTTATAGGCGTTACCATATGGTTGGGTTGTTCTTCTAGATTGGCATCTACGGCCAACCGTGAAGACGATAGCTTTGTGGTCGCTGGCCGTTTCGATGTCGCTAAGACACCACGTGGCATCCTGGAAACATGAGCTGCTGACGTAAGTTAGATCTATTACTGACCCTCGAGCTCCTCTGCTAAAGGTGTGTTGGGAGCCATTATTGAGTAATGCTATGTCAAGTGGGGCTAACGCTTCGAGAAGGGCTCGTCCCTTAGCATTTGGTCGCCTGGTCTCCACAGATCCAGATTGCCGCCTTCCCATCTATGCTGGTAGCCCAACCTCTGAAAGAGTTTACCCTGTAGGGTTCGCTAAGCGTTGCAATATCTGCTGAGATCTCCTTGGCCGTCTGCTTCAGTAGATTTTGTGCCGTGACACAGTGGTTAAGGTTTAGTTGGATGATTTTCATTTACGACGAATCTTCCCAACGGCTTCCTTGTAGACTGGGCATCTATTGCTGCCCGTGTAGTGATCCGCCTTCACTGCGCCCCTACGAGTGCAAAGTATGCATGCTGGTTTTTTTGTACATACCTTACCAAGGTGACCGTCCTCACCACACTTAAAACAGCAGTTTTTCAGGTCAAAATTGCTAGTGCAGTTTCTAGCGGTATGACCAAAATCTAGGCACCTGTAGCACTTTGTCGGCTGGAGCTTCACACGAAGCCGACACACCACCCATCCAATGCGCACTTTACCTGTCTCCATGAGTTTTTTACCCGTCTCACTTGCCACGCTAATTGTGGCAGTCTGCATGGAACCAAACCCTTTGCGTAACGAGGCTCTAGCATCTGGCGGGAAAGCATCACACCCGAAGGAGGCGCGCAGAGCCGCCAATACCTCCTCTTCATCGGTAATCTCATCGATGTCTCTCACCTCAATCGTCATCGTTTCAGCCATGGTCTTTACTTCCGCTTCGTCCCCAAGTTTGGCTGCTATTGCTGTCCTAAGTTTCTCTGTGGCTGGGTCAGCTGCCTTGCTCATTTTGAATAGGAGCTCACCTTTCCCCGTCTTCCTAATGCACTTTACCAGTTGGCTCATGTCTTGCAGGTCAGGGTCGCTTTTGACTGTTTTCAGGATATCGGAGTAAGAAAAATTACCACGCGTCTTGACAAGTACTGCGTCTGCTCTTGCTGCTTTGTGTGGCACTACCCGCTTCTTTCCTTTAACCTTGCTCCAAACCGCGTCCTGGTCACCGCTGGGGCATTTTGGTTGTTGTTCTTCGGTATGCGTGTCTCGTGCCGGTACGGGGCCATCATCCATTGGGGCCTTGATCGTGCTCGGGTCATCCACGGTAGGGAACTTTCGCTGTTTCATCCTCTTTGGTGGGGTCCTTCTTGGAGGTGGACGTTCCTCACGAAGCCTTTTAGGTGTGCTTTTATCTGCCTTTTTCCCCGTTGGGGTAGCGGTTGTACGCACATTCTTCACGCTATGATATTCCGGGTCCGGCACATTTTGTGGATGCGTGCCTTGCTCAGCGCATTGCTGACACATGCTCCGTTTGGCAGAGTATGCTGCCTTTTCCAGCGCCAGTGCTGCATACAGCTTAAGCGCTTGTTCACTCAGGGCAACCATGTCGTCAAGCACCTTACGCTCTGAAAGCACGATGTACCTTTTTGGCGGGATAAAAGCTGCTTGCATGATCTTCGATCGTTCCGTGAGCGCTAATAGTGTATTCTCCAGGTCGAGCTTGGGTAGAAGATCGTCTATTGGATTTGCTCCTACCAGCTCGGCGTCGTACGGTGCCAGTGGTGTAGCTGTTGACTTGGGAGGAGATCTTCCGATCTTCGGTCTGTTAGCGAATGCCAACGCTTCCTCCCTAACTTCTCCTTGGCTTGTAATATTATCTGACCCGATGGCTAAGTCAGCCACCATCGAGTCATTGCGGTCATTGGATGACGACGGCCGGGGGCCCGCTTGCACACCCCTCGTAGCCGCCGGTACTGGGCATCCGTCTCCCTGCACCGTAGTATTATTTTGCGTTTCCTTGCTCATGCTTGGTTTAATAATTCAGGGTAATTCAGGGTGTGAGTGTGTGTGTGTGTGAGTGCGTGTGTGAGTGTGTGTGTGTGTATGAATGTGTGTTTTTTTTTTTTTTTTTTTTTTTTTTTTGTTGAAGAGGTGGCACAAAGCATTGAAAGCCGAGGTGTGGGACTTGCCTTTCGACTTACTCCACTAAAAACCCACCCCCACTCCGTTTCCCCTCGTGGAAACCGCCGTTAGGCATTACTTCGCGAGGGGGGAGTGGCCTATTGCCCGTTATGAAGATTGCGCAGTCTTTCCGCGCGACGCAGTTTGGTTAAGATGTTATGTGCCATGCTACACACGGCAAGCCAACTTTCTTCTGATTCGAGTATGATATCTACCAGTGAACGAGCTGTCGGTAGCCTCCCAACTTTCCTACTCAATTCCCTACGGTCTTCTTCAAAGCGCGGACAACTAAACTGCGTCTTCAAGAGTGTTTGGTTCACATGCTGTGCAATACGGACTGACGTCATGCTTAAACCTGTACAGGTACGACCTGAAGCACCCATGTCCAGTTAATATTTGTGTCAAGTAGTAGTCCACCTGTCCATGTCTTCTACGTAGCCAAATCCCGATATTCGGGATCAGTTTGTGTGTCCATCGACCTTGCTGAGAGTTGGTCCAGCGATCTTGCCAGGCTTCTACGGTGCGCGTTTTAAGAGCGATTCGGTCTGCGACGTTTGTTGGTGGCGAAAAACTGCTCTCTGTCACCTCTAAAGCCAGCAGGTCTAGAGGGGGCATGCTGGCAATCACCAAGGCTGCATCTTCAGAGACGGTGCGATACGCAGAGACAACTCGTAGGGCACATATTCGGTACGTACTGCGTTAGTCTCTCCAGTACGATGTGACGTTTAGTGAAGCGGCCCATATTGGAGCAGCATAAAGTGCGATAGACGTAATAACGCTTATCAGAAGCTTTCTCGTGTTTTGCTTAGGGCCTCCAGTGTTAGCCATTAACCTGGATAGTGATGAGATGGCCTTACTAGCTTTGTCATTTTTGTAGCTCAAATGGTCATTGAAACAAAGTCTATGGTCCAGAATGACTCCCAGGTATTTTATTGACTGCTTCGTTCTGATTATTGCATCCCCAACTTGGATTTCAGCTGTCTCCACCAGTTTTCGGCTGCTAATTAGTATTGCATCGGTTTTGTGGTCAGCTAGGAATAGGTTTTTTGTTTGCAGCCACTGCCTAACTTTAGTGATGGTTTCAGTGCAGAGTCGTTCTGCGGTGCGAATATGTTTAGCCGTAACTATGATAGCTATATCGTCTGCAAACCCAACGATTTTTACATTTTCCGGGGTAGGTAATCGTAGGACACCGTCATACATGGTGTTCCATAGCAGGGGTCCAAGCACCGATCCTTGGGGGACACCACCAGTGACACTGTATTGTCGGAGACCTGTGTCCGTGTTGTAGCTCAACATTCTTTCGGAGAAATAACTTGCGACCATATCGATAAGTGGGGTCGGCACTCGAAAATGGGACAATGCTGCGAGGATACAACCCCAGTTTGCAGAATTAAAAGCATTTTTAATGTCTAGCGTTGCTATCTGACAATATTCTTTGCTTCCATATAGCCAGCGTTCCCCAGCGATTGCTTCTTCGGCTGTGTTCTTAACTACAGCAATGGCATCGATTGTTGAGCTTCCCATTCTAAAGCCGTACTGCATATCAGAAAGCCCTCCGGCATTTTCTATGGCGTTCTCTATGCGGTTCGCAATTATTCGCTCAAGGATTTTTCCGGACGTGTCTAACATGCAAAGCGGTCGGTATGATGAAGGCTCGTCCAGCGGCTTATTTTCTTTGGGGATAAGGACAAGTGATTGACGTTTCCAGGCTAAAGGGAAGACCCCTTCCGTAAGGCAGGCGTTGAACACTTCTGCAAACTTTTCCGGATGTCGCCGAATGGCTATTTTTAGGATTCTATTCGGTATGCCGTCCGGACCGGGAGCTTTGCTGTCTTTAAGTTTTGCAGTTATTTCAGTCACTTCCTCGACGGTGACTGGATGGGTGGGACCAGGTTGCACTGTTTCAGTAGGGACATATTGGAGGCAGCTTTGTTGCGGGAATAATGTGCTGACTATTTTGGCTAATAGGTCAGGGCACCCCGGCATCACCGATTTCTTAAGTTTTTTCATGACTAATCGGTAGGCAATTCCCCATGGCGCGCTATCGGCTTCGTCGCACAATCTTTTAAAGCAGTCTCTTTTGCTGTTTTTTATTGCTTTTTTAAATTTTAGTTGAGCTCTTTTATAAGTTTCACAATTTCCTTCAAATTGGGCGGTGTTTGTTGATCTTTGGAACCGTCGTCTTGCTTTTAGGCACTCTCTGCAAATTTCAGAAACCTCTGTATTCCACCAGTATGCTGGTTGCTGGCGTCTCGCTTGTATGGATGACTTGGTTATCGATGCGTCGCAGGCTTTGGAGATATGGAGCATTAGTTGCTGAGCTTTCTGTTCGGCTCCTCCGTGTAACACCATGCCTTCCAACATAGCTATCAGGCTGTCTTCGTCCAATGAGTTGGCTTTATACCGCTTGCCGGGCCGCTTTCCGGATTGTTGCCTTTTGTTGTTTCTCCCCTCATCTATTTGGAAAATAATTGCCGCATGATCGCTGTTTGTGTATGTGTCACTTACATGATATCGATTATTGACGTGCCCCTAATACCTGAGTACGTCGGCTTGGTGCCGCGATTGAGAAGCACAACGTCGAGCATTGCGAAAGATTCAACAACTAGTCTTTCTCTTGGTGTGGTTTTAGAGGATCCCCAGTCAGTGGCCCAGGCATTAAAGTCTCCCCCAATCACTACTGGATGTTTATGTCTGACGTCTGCTGCTATTTCCTCCAGGATCGGCGTCACACGTGGCAGGACGTACCTTGGTGGCAGGTAGCAGCTGTATACCCTCAGGTTTCCGATTTTTGCTCTTACGAAACCATCTGCAACCTTAGGTTTGCTTTTAATTTGCGTTTGTTTACCGCAGGTCCAGATGGCACATTTGTTTTCAATATCTCCAAGCCAGACGGTGTCACTCTTCTTTTGATATGGTTCGCTGATAATGGCTACATCAATCTCTTCCTCTTTTATTATTTGTGTCATATGTGTTTGAGCGGCCTCACAGTGGTTTAGGTTGATCTGGAGGAACTTCATTCAGTTCGCAGTGTCTTTATCGCTTCTTGGTAGAAAGGACAGATTGCGCTTGTTGTTGCATGTTTGACGTCCTTTCTGCCTTTCCTGGTGCACAGTGTGCATTTCGGGCTATTTGTGCAGGATTTTGCCTGGTGGTTTGAATCCCCACATTTGAAACAGTTGCCGCTGAGGTTTGCCGTATTTTTGCAGTTTGATGCTATGTGCCCAAAGTCCATGCATCTGTAGCACCGCCTCGGTTGCAATTTTTGCCTAATACGGCATACTGACCATCCAATTCGTATTTTTGACGTCGCGAGTATTTTCTCTCCATCAGCAGCCGGTAAGTTCAGTGTCGCTATCTATGTCTCACCGTACGCTTTCCTGATTGAAGTTATAGCAGCCAACGGTATCTCACTGCCCATCACTTGTGTTTTGAGTGCCCCATGTACTTCTTCAATAGTTGTGACCTCGTCACTGTCCCGGATTTCCACTACTATTGTCCCAGTCAGGGCTTTAACCTCTGCAAGTGTCCCTAGGGCTTCTTGGACAGCGGTATGAAGTTGGCCAGTGCTGGCTGCGCTTGTGTCGGACAATTTGAACAACAGTTCCCCCTTTGTCGTCTTTCTTATGCCCATTACATTTTTGCCGAGGGCTTCTAATTGTGGGTCTCTCTTTACTTTCTTCAAGATTTCAGCGTAGGAAGTTACCCCAATCTCCTGACAATGATGGCATCGCTTCTTGGAGGCCGTTTTTTTATTTTTGGTGGTTTCTTGACTTTGGTCCATGTTTTTTTTAGCAGCAGTCGGAGCGTTAGCATCTGCAAGTTCCTCGCTCTCTTCTTGGTAGTTGTGTCTTGGTCAGCTTGCTTGATAAGTGGGTTCTCCGGATCAGATTTACCACGCACAGACATTTGCAGGCTGTATATTTCATCTAGCAACGCCAGCATTGGCTTAGTGATGCTACGCCGGGGAGGTGCCATTCTCTCCATTAGCTCTCGCATTTTCTCCTCCAGCACAGCCCAAACGTCATTTTTCATTACGGTTGTTATGCCAGTTATTTCCTCCTTTGCATGGAGATGTGTGTCACCTGTACTGGCTCTTTGGGGGGACCTCATGATCTTCGAGCTCATCTTGAATGCGCTTAGTTCCTCATCGATGGTGGTACTAGAAAGCGGTGTAATGCCATTAGCGCAGCTTGTAGTTGTTTCTGTTGCCCCGGCCAAGCGTGCCACCGATGCAACAGGAGTTTTAATTGTTGTCGCTACTGGCGACCCATCTCTGATATTATTCAGAGCCGGGCCTAAGCCGGCAGTCGTAGCTATTGCCGACCGTTGAGCAGATATCCCTGCTCGAGTTTTTTCTCCAGTCTCGTTCATACTTGTTTTTTTTGATTTTTTGTCAGGGTTTCTTCCCGTGTAGCCGTTTATACCTACGGCCAGGTGGTGTAATATGCCGCCCCTCTGGGGTCAGTCGCATGCCAGGAAGCCGCCCAGTCTGGGTCAGACGCTCCTGGATTTAGGTGCCAATCTTCCCGCGTTGGCCTAGGAATTTCTTCCTGGCGGGATGGTAGTTATACCGCTACGTCCCGGTCACTAGAGCCTCGTTTTTCAGGGTACACCAGTTTGGTGAGGTTAGTTTTTTAGTGAGTTGAATCCCTTTTGTACCCCCTGCAGCCGCCCAATATGGGAGCAGACGCTGCAAGATGCGCATACCCACTGCAACCGCCCAGTATGGGTACAGACGCTGCACGGTGCGCAACACACACTAGCACTATATCACGCACATCAGCAGATTTGTTTTGGCATTTAAGTTTTATTTCATAGCGAAAAAGGCATGTTATTTACGCGTTTGAGCGCTTTAAATTTAAATTTATTTGAATTTATTTGAAATAACGAACTATCGACTTTGAGCATCGGCTATTATCGGTAAACTTGCTTCTCTATCAGCTGATCAGTTCATCGCGACGCGAGTATCGGTCCATCCCTGATCAGCTGTTTGTCTCTGTCACACGTGTTGATGGCATTTGCTGACAAAATTTCGGACACAAAAAGCGCGAAATTACACAATATCTGCAAGATCTCCAACAACAAATATTTTGCGATTTTTCACACGGAAAAATTTTTGTTTTAACTCGATGAAAGCTCCCTTAGTCAGCCACTCGATGACCAAACAGAAGCCGCGGGTGAGTACATCACGTTTATGCAAGCGGACGCACTTAACCGACGGTTTGTTTACATTTTTGGCCAAGAAAACCACGGCGCAACTATAACGTCAATGAATGTGTGTGTGAGTGTGTGTGCGTGTGTATTTGTGCATGTGAGTGGGTGTGTTTGTTTGTGTGTTTGCGTGTGCGATGACCTGCTATTGTTTGTTTGCTTGTGTATGTGCGTTCACTTAATGTGTACATATGTGTGTGTGGGGGTGTGTGTTTTATGATTCCTGAGTGTATGTCGTTTATATGTGCGTGTGTACGTGCAAAAAACCAATTTTTATTCGAAAATTAGATTTTTATGTTTTTATCGATATATCGATTTCCGTGTTGCTTCTGATCGTGTGCGATAGGCTTCAGTGCAAATTCACCACAGCACTTTCGCCACATGTTCAAGTTCGCCCATCACTAGGCGATCAGCTGTTGTCTCACTTGCACTTTGAGTGAATTTATTAAGAAATTGGCGCATTTTGGAGATTATTTGCCAACAACAATTTATTCACATTCCGCATCGAAGTATAATTTTGCACCATATAGCACTATGCGCCTCCGACTCTGTTTGCCACATCGCGTACGTGTCGCAGCGGCAGGTGAGCAGACTACTACACTTGACTGAGCAATTTATTATCCCGGGCTATTCTCGTTTACAGGTGGAAAACCGGAGCCACCGCGCGCACAACCTTTCACTCAACCTTCTCTCTCCTGTATCAGTGTGAGTGTGTCTGTATATATGTGTATGTGTGTGTGTATGAGTTGTACGGGTGGAGATGGTTTTATTGTTTATTATTTGGTGAGTGTGTGAGTGTGTGTACTTTGTGTGTTTTTTATGAAAACTACGTGAATTTTGGTTTTATGTGCATATGCATGTACACAATTTATTATTTAGTTCAATGATTGAAAATTTTCGCGGTATATCGATATATCGATTTCAGCTTTGCTTGTGAACGTGTGAGCTAGGCTTTGAGTAAGTTCACCACATCACTTTCGCCACCTGTTCGCGATCTCACATCACTAGTCGATCAGCTGTTTGTCTCGCTTACACTTTGAGTGAGTTTTGTTAAAATTTTTACCGCGTCTTTGTGATTACCGCCAACAACAAATATATTTGCACTCCGCATTGAATTTAAAGTTTGCACAATATTGCACTTTACGCTTCTACACTTGCCAAAACTTAATTGACGCAACGCGGCGGCAGGTGAGCCATTGATTTCTTTTGCTCGAGCAAATATTTGACACCGCGCTTCTTTCTTTTTTAGCCAAAAAGCCGGAGCCACCGCGCGCACAACCTATCACACACGACACCTCCCCACCATCGTGTGTAGGTGTGTGTGGGTGTGCGTGTGTTTTGTGTGTATGTCTAAGTTCAGTTCTATATGTGTTTGTTATGTACCTGTATGTATGTAAACATATTCCTGTATGTATGTGTGTGATTTCGAAGTGTGTGCGTACGTGTATGTCTGTGTCTGCTGGCTTACGGAGATTTATTTGACGTACACAAATACTCGAAGCACAGCTGTCCTGTCTGATTTTACGAAACTACTTACATTTGCGTTACTTGCAAATTAAGAGTTTTCCCTTGGTGTATGGCCGTGGGTAAATGTTTGTGTTTGTATGTGTGGGTGTATAAGTGTGAGTGTGTGCGTACGCGGGTGTGTGTTGTGTATGCGTGGGCGTATGTAAATTGACTGTTTATATGTGTTTTGTGTGTGTAAGTGGTGTGTGCATGTGTGTGTATGTGTGTTAGCCTGCATTTGTTTTTTTTTTTTTTTTTTTGATGTAAAAAAAAAAAAAAAAATTTTAAAACTTTATGACGACGTGTGAACGACCTTCATGTTTGGGCAGATTTATGTTGCGTAAACGGGGTCTAGATGCATCGAGTAACGAATTGGTTATCGCCTTGCGTTAACGATCGCTCATCACTAAGTGATCATCAGCTGATTGCATTTTGCTCATCCCTAAGTAATCAACAGCTGATTACATTTTGCACATTTGAGTGAGAATTTCTTCCAACGATGTGTGTAGGTGGTGTGTGCATGTGTGTGTATGCATGTATACGTGCATGTGTGGGTATGTGTGTTAGCCTGCATTTTTTTTTTGTTTTTTTTTTTTTTGTGATGTAAAAATTTTTAAAAATTTATGACGACGTGTCAACGACCTTCATGGTTGGGCAGATTTATGTTGCGTAAACGGGGTCTAGATGTATCGAGTAACGAATTGGTTATGGCATGTGTACTTGTGTTTGTATGTTTTTTTTTTTTTTTTTTTTTTTTTAGGTGAGGAAGCATCGAAAGCCTGAGTGTGGGACTTTAACCCACTAAACCTCACCTGTGCTGCTCCCCTGAGCCCCCGCGGAACCACCGTGAAGTACTACTTCGCGAGGGGGGAATTTGCCAACCGATGTCGGCAACTACAAAGCCAAGAATCGGCTACTTCACCTGGTGGCCCGCGCCCTCTCCGTTGTGCGGAGTGAGATCATCACGAAAGTGACAAACTCGTGAATTACGGACCACTTGTCGACTGAGTCCACCAAATGACTCACTATGTTGTCCGGCGTCAGTGGTCCCCTAATAAATTCGGTCACCACCCCCCTTCGGTTAGAGAACTGTGGGCAAGCAAACACAAAGTGTTCTGCGTCGCCCGAAACCCCCATGTCACAGTACCAGCAGTACGGGTCGTCTACATGCTTAAAGCGATAAAGATACGCCTTAAAACACCCATGCCCCGTCAGTAATTGGGTCAGGTAATAGTCCACCTGTCCGTGTCGCCTACTTATCCATGTCTTGACGTCAGTAATAAGTCTGCGAGTCCACCTCCCGGAGGATGATTCGTCCCATCTTCTTTGCCATTTGCGCAACGACGTCTCTCTTCTTTCTTGAAAGCTCCCTGAGATGGGAGACTTCTGCTCGTCCGCAAGTAAATCCAGAGGGACCATTCCTGCTACGACCAAGGCTGCGTCGTTCGAGACTGTCCTAAATGCGCTCGAAACCCGTAGGGCGCATCGCCGATATGCCGAGTTGCACCCCCGATTGTAGGAGGCTATTTTCATTGCCGGTGCCCATATTGGAGACCCGTACAGGATGATGGACTTTACGACGCTGGTGATGAGGAGTCTAGTTTGCTGTTTTGGGCCATTGACGTTCATCATCATTCGGCTGATAGCTGAGGTCGCTGTTGCTGCTCTGTTGCCACAGTGTTCTAGGTGGTCCTTGAAGGTGAGCCTATGGTCGATTAAGACGCCTAAGTACTTAATGAAGGGCTTGGAGTGTATTGTGACATCCCCAACTGTTATGGCCGCTGTTTCCACCACCGATCTACTGCTAATAAGCACCGCCTCCGTCTTATGTGTCGCCAAAGTAAGACCGTTACTTTGCAGCCATATCTGGGCTGTTCCAATAGCTTGAGAGCTTATTGTCTCAACGTCTTCCAGGTGTTTGGCTACCACCACTATGGCAATATCATCCGCAAATCCTACTATCTGAGCTCCGTCGGGAAGCGGTAGGCGGAGTATTCCGTCATACATTATGTTCCATAGTGTCGGGCCCAGCACGGAGCCCTGTGGAACGCCGCCAGTCACTTTGTAGCTCCGACCGCCTCTTTCCGTATCATAAAACAATACCCTGTTTGCGAAGTAGCTCTTTATCAGCTCGACTAGATACTCGGGAATCTCCATGTTGATAAGGGCTCCAAGGATCCTGTCCCAACGTGCACTGTTGAACGCGTTCTTCACATCCAGCGTTGTGACTAGGCAATACTGTTTAGTACCTCCTTTCCAACGGGTACCCTCTATGGCTGCCTTAGCTACGTTCGTTACCACTGTAATGGCGTCGCACGTCGACCTTTTCTTCCTAAATCCGAACTGCATATCAGACAGACCGCGTGATTGCAGTGCCTCCTCCAATCGGTTGCTGATTAATCTTTCCAGCACTTTACCGATGGTATCCAGGAGGCACAGTGGTCTGTATGAGGAGGGATCCTCCACCGGTTTTCCCCCTTTAGGAAGCAGCACCAGCCGCTGCCGTTTCCACCTATCAGGTATGTGTCTTTCGCTTAAGCATGCATTAAATAGGTCCACGAACAATTTTTGATAACAGGGCTGGGCATGATGGTGAAGTCGTGCGACGCATTTTTCCCGTCACCAGTTTGTAGGCTGCTCCCCAGGGTTCGGCATTCGCTTGGTCGCATAAGTCCTGAAAGCTCTTTCGCTTACTATTCTTAATCGCCTTTTTAAGCTGCTTTCTCCACCCCCGGCACTCGTTCAGTAGGACTTCAAAATTGGGGCGCCCTCTGGATCTCTGACTGATCCTCCTTGCCCGGATACATTCCCCTCTTAGTCCCGCTATTTCCTCATTCCACCAGTAAACTGGCCTGCGTCTGTCCTTTCTGACCGAGCACGTCACCATGGAAACATTGCATGCACTTTTAATCGATTCTGCAATCTGTTCCGCACGCTCCTCCGCAGTTCCTTGGGTATTATTCACATCAGTGCCGAAAGACATCAGAAGCATATTCTCATCCAGCGTATTTGCTTTATATCGCCGTCTGGATGGTCCTGATTTTGGCCTTCTACCGGACGGATTCAGGATCTCCATTAAAATAGTTTGGTGGTCGCTGTATGTGAACAAATCCGAGACTTGCCATTTCGCACTTCTGGCGATTGGGGGACTGGCAAACGAGATGTCGATTATTGAGCCCATTCCAGCCTTAGTGTATGTAAGTTTGCTTCCGGTGTTTAGGAGACATACATTTAGGTCCGTGAATGCGTCAAGAACAATTTCGCCCTTCACGCTTGTGATACGGCTACCCCACTCTGTTGCCCAGGCGTTGAAGTCGCCCGCAATTACAACGGGATGCCTACCACGCGCGTCGAAGACGATACTGTCTATTATTGCGCCAAAATCATCCGTGATGCTGGGAGCTACGTAGCAGCTATAAACAAATAAATTTCCGCACTTGGCTCGGACGAAGCACCTTCCACTATAGCGCTCGCTGATTTGTAGGGGAGACTTGCCACAGCTCCAAATTGCCGCACCTCCCCCGGAGTCCTGTACCCAGATGCTATCGTGTTTAGCTCTGTATGGTTCGCTGAGAATGGCGATGTCAATGTCGTACTCCTCCACTGTTTGCTTTAACATTTCCTGAGCTGTTCTGCAGTGGTTTAGGTTGAGTTGCAGTAGCTTTATCTTGTTAGGCGATTGAGGGCATTCTTAAATGCTTGGCACGATCTACTGAGTGTGTGGTGTGCCGTGTCTGTTGCTTCCAGCCTTGTACATAATATGCATTTTGGCTCGCTCCTACAATCTTTTGCCATGTGGTCGTCCTTACCGCAATTAAAGCATCTCTTCGATACATCAACCGTTGCCTTGCATCGAAAGGCTGTGTGTCCGAATTCGAGACATTTAAAACACCTTTTTGGTTCAATTTTCCTCCGAATTCTACATCTGACCCATCCTATCTGAATTTTGTCGGTCAATAGCAACTTCTCCGCCTGATCCATTGCTAACTTCACAGTTGCTGTCTGCGTGGCCCCATACGATCTCCTGATCGACAGAACGGCCACGTCGGGAGCTTCTTCGCTGCTTATTCGTGCTAACAGCGCCTGGATAACTTCTTCCTTGGTCGTTATTTCGTCTATGTCCCGAATCTCTATCAGAGCGGTTTCTTTCATCGCCCTTATCTGTGCGGAGTCACCCAGCACATTCTGGAGTGCCTTATGGAGTTGCTCCGTATTTGGGTCGGCAGCTTTCCTTATCTTGAACATGAGGTCGCCTGAAGATGTCCTGCTTATTCCTTTGACCGTCTGTCCAATTTCCGACATAGATGGGTCGCTACGGACACTTTTTAAGAGATCAGTGCGCGGTATTGCACTCTTTACCACAATCGCATCGGGTCTGGCTCTTAACTTTCTAGTTTTGCCTTTCTTTCCCGCTTTGCTCCATTGTGACTTCAGAATCGCTACTGGGTCTTGAGCCTTCTCCCGAGTGCCGCTAGTTGAAGCAGACTTACGAGCCACCTCGCTGTAGCTTTTTTTAGCGGCTCCTTTATTCTCCTCCAATGGTGATGCCTTGTCCACTATGCTTGGCTCTACCGCTCCGTCTGGAGTCTGTGTCCTCGATTTCTTTGGGGGTGTTGACCTCGCTGACACAACTCCATCTCTCGGGCGTTTTGGCGTTTCCTCATCTTGCCATTTCTGACCTGCCACTCTTTTGTTAGGTCTCTTAGTGGGATCAGGTTTTTTTGACGACCCGCTAAGGCACTGCTTGAGCTCCAAGGCTGAGTGTATCTCCTTCAGCCGGATAAACGCTTGTTGCACCTTTGCTGTAATGTGCCGATACCTCTTGTCATGCGCCAGCAGAAACACTGCTATTTCTCCAAGCTCCTTAATCTCCTCCTCCATTCCAGTCCCGCCGCATGGTGTCACCGGTTCCCTCGTGAGATCTATTGTATTGCACTGAGGGATCTTCGTTGGGACTAGCAGACTCATCTGTTGCTGATCCACTGATCGTAAGTCTTCTTCTGGGTCCTTGTGTTTTTGGGCAGGAGGTGTGCGAAGAGTTTTGTTACTTTTCTTAGGGGGGTCTCGAAGTGCGCCGTTTGACGAACTCTGCAGATCCGACAGACCTTTCTCCTTGCTCGAGGGTGCCGCAAGGGTTGACGCAAGCCCTTATGGGGTCATGCGTTCAGAGCCAGGTCAGCATTAGTCAGGAATGAACATCTGAGCCTACACGACCAAATCAATGGTGACGAACAGTGAGCGTTTTTGGAGACTTGCCAGGTTTTAATAGGACGGAGGCGGTTGTAGTATTAACCCAGTAGCCATTTTTGTGCAGGGTCAGTGCACATACTCAAGTACTAGAATACTACACCCGTCAGCCCGTAGCGAACATGTCCGAATGAAAAGATTTTATTTTGGCCAGTATACCATAATTAAGACCTTACTGGCTTCAGTCTTAATAGGCGCTTTACCCGCCTAAACGTTTTGTGTGTGAGTGCGTCTATGTCGTTAGTGATTCTTCGTCTTGTATGTGTGTGCGTGAGTGTGTGTTTGTGTGTGTGTGTGTGTGTGTGTGTGTGTGTGTGTGTGTGTGTGTGTGTGTGTGTGTGTGTGTGTGTGTGTGTGTGTGTGTGTGTGTGTCTGTGTGTGTGTTTTTTTTTTTTTTTTTTTTTTTTTTTTGAAGAGGTGGCACAAAGCATTGAAAGCCGAGGTGTGGGACTTGCCTTTCGACTCACTCCACTAAAAACCCACCCCCACTCCGTTTCCCCTCGTGGAAACCGCCGTTAGTCATTACTTCGCGAGGGGGGAGTGGCCTATTGCCCGTTATGAAGATTGCGCAGTCTTTCCGCGCGACGCAGTTTGACTAGGATATTATGTGCCATGCTACACACGGCAAACCAACTATCTTCTGATTCGAGTAGGATATCTACCAGTGAACGAGTTGTCGGTAACCTCCCAACTTTCCTACTCAACTCCCTACGGTCTTCTTCAAAGCGCGGACAACTAAACAAAACATGTTCTGCGTCTTCGAGAGTGTTTGGATCACATGTTGTACAATACGGACTGACGTCGTGCTTAAACCTGTATAGGTATGACCTGAAGCACCCATGTCCCGTTAGTATTTGTGTCAAGTAGTAGTCCACCTGTCCATGTCTTCTTCGTAGCCAAATCCCGATGTTTGGGATCAGTTGGTGCGTCCATCGACCTTGCTGTGAGTTGAACCAGCGATCTTGCCAGGCTGCTATGGTGCGCGATCTTAGAGCGATTTGGTCTGCGACGTTTGTTGGTGGCGAAAGCCTGCTCTCTGTCACCTCTATAGCCAGTAGATCTAGAGGAGGCATGCTGGCAACCACTAGGGCTGCGTCTTCGGAGACGGTGCGGTACGCAGAGGCAACTCGCAGGGCACATATACGATAGGTGCTGCGTATGTCTCTCCAGTACGATGTGACATTTACTGAAGCGACCCATATTGGAGCAGCGTAGAGTGCGATAGATGTAATAACGCTTGTCAGAAGCTTCCTCGTGTTTTGCTTGGGGCCTCCAGTGTTAGCCATTAATCTGGATAGTGACGAGATTGCCTTACTAGCTTTGTCGTTTGTGTAGCACAAGTGGTGATTAAAACAGAGTCGATGGTCCAGGATGACACCGAGGTATTTTATTGACTGCTTCGTTCTGATTAATGCACCCCCAACTTGGACTTCAGCTGTTTCTACTAGTTTTCTGCTACTAATTAGGATCGCATCAGTTTTGTGGTCAGCTAAGACGAGGTTTTTTGTTCGCAGCCACTGCCTAACATTATTGATGATTTCAGTGCAGAGGCGTTCTGCGGTGCGTATATATTTAGCCGTAACTACGATAGCTATATCATCAGCAAACCCAACGATTTTCACGTTCTCTGGGGTAGGTAAACGTAGGACACCGTCATACAAGGTGTTCCATAGCAGGGGTCCAAGAACGGATCCTTGAGGGACACCGCCAGTGACGCTGTATTGTCGAAAACCTCTGTCTGTGTTGTAGCTCAGCATTCTTTCAGTGAAATAGCTTGCGATTATATCAGTAAGTGGAGTCGGCACTGCGAATTGGGACAATGCTTCGAGGATGCATCCCCAGTTTGCAGAGTTAAAAGCGTTTTTTATATCTAGCGTTGCTATCAGGCAATATTCTTTGCTTCCGTAAAGCCAGCGTTCCCCGGCGATTGCTTCTTCAGCTGTGTTCTTTACTACAGAAATGGCATCGATGGTTGACCTTCCTTTTCTAAAGCCGTACTGCAGATCAGAGAGCCCTCCGGCATTTTCTATGGCATTCTCTATTCGGTTCGCAATTATTCGCTCGAGAATTTTCCCAGTCGTGTCTAGCATGCAAAGCGGTCGGTATGACGAAGGCTCGTCCATCGGCTTATTTCCTTTGGGGATGAGGACAAGCGATTGGCGTTTCCAGGCTGATGGGAAAACTCCCTCGTTAAGACAGGCATTAAACACCTCTGCAAATTTTTCTGGATGTCGCCGAATGGCTATCTTTAGGATGCTGTTTGGTATGCCATCCGGACCGGGGGCTTTGTTGTCTTTAAGTTTTGCCCCTATTTCGGTCACTTCCTCGACGGTGACTGGTTGTGTGAATCCAAGTTGCGCAGTTTCGGTTGTGGCGTATTGAAGGCGGCTTTGTTGTGGGAATAGTGCGCTAACTATTTTGGCCAGTAGGTCAGGGCACCGCGGCATCACGCATTTCTTAAGCTTTTTCATAACTAAGCGGTAGGCAGTTCCCCATGGAGCACTATCGGCTTCGTCGCATAGTCTTTGAAAACAGTCTCTTTTGCTGTTTTTTATTGCCTTTTTAAATTTCAAGCGAGCTATTTTATACGCCTCACAGTTTCCTTCGAATTGGGTGGTGTTCCTTGTTCTTTGGAACCGTCGTCGTGCCCTTAGGCACTCTCTCCGAATTTCATCAATCTCAGGATTCCACCAGTATGCTGGTTTCTGGCGCCTCGCGTGGGTGGTTGACTTAGTCATCGATGCGTCGCAGGCTTTGGAGATATAAAGCATTAGCTGTTGGGATTTCTCTTCGGCTCCTCCGTGTAACACCATGCCTTCTAACATGACTAACAGGCTGTCTTCGTCCAGTGAGTCCGTTTTATACCATTGGCCGGGCCGCGTTCCGGGTCGTTGCCTGTTGTTATTCGCCGCCTCCTCTATTTGGAAGATAATTGCCGCATGGTCGCTGCTTGTGAATATGTCGCTTACATGCCAGAAGGAGTTTTGCACTTTGCTAGGGCTCACAAAGGTAAGGTCGATAATGGAAGTTCCCATAATTCCTGAGAACGTCGGCTTGGTCCCACGGTTTAGCAGCACAACGTCGAGCATTGCAAACGACTCCACAACAAGTCTACCTCTTGGAGTAGTTTTAGATGATCCCCAGTCAGTGGCCCAGGCATTAAAATCTCCCGCAATAATTACTGGATGTTTATGTCTGGCGTCTGCTGCTATTTCATCCAGGATCGGTGTCACACGTGCCAGGACGTACCTCGGTGGCAGGTAGCAACTGTATATCCAAAGGCTACCGATTTTCGCTCTTACAAAACCATCTGCAACCTTAGGTTTACTTATGATTTGCGTTTGTTTACCGCAGGTCCAGATGGCACATTTATTTTCGGTGTCTCCAAGCCAGACGGTATCACTTTTCTTTTGATATGGTTCGCTGATGATGGCTACATCAATCTCTTGCTCTTTTATTATTTGAGTCAAGTGGGTTTGAGCGGCCTCGCAGTGGTTTAGATTGATCTGGAGGAACTTCATTCAGTTCGCAGAGTCTTTATAGCTTCTTGGAAGAAAGGACAGTTTGCGCTCGTTGTTGCGTGTTTGGTGTCCTTTAGGCCTTTTCTGGTGCACAGTGTACATTTGGGGCTATTAGTGCAGGATTTTGCCTGGTGGTTTGAATCTCCACATTTAAAGCAGTTGCCGCTGAAATTTGCAGTGTTCTTGCAGTTGGATGCTATATGCCCAAAATCCATGCACCTGTAGCACCGCTTCGGTTGCAATTTTTGCCTAATACGGCATACTGACCATCCAATACGGATTTTGGATGTCGCGATCATTTTAACACCTTCAGCCGCCGGTAGGTTCAGAGTCGCTATCTGTGTCTCTCCGTACGCTTTCCTTATTGATGTTATAGCAGTCAACGGTGTGTGTGTGTGTGTGTGTGTGTGCGAGTGAGTGAGTTGGTATGTGTGGGCGTGAGAGTGTGTATGTGTGTGTGAGTTTGTTTCAGTGTATGTATGTATGTATATGTATGAGTGTATGTATGTATGTATATGTATGAGTGTATGTATGTATGTGTATGTATGTGTGAGTGCGTGCGGTCTATGTGAGTGTGTGTATGCTCATGAATGTTGAATGTTCATGAGGGGAGGAGGGGTAGGTGCTGATGGTTCACCATCCGAGTTTCGAGATGCTTCAGTATGCGCGTATGCTTCTCCAGTATGTATGCCAGTATTCGTATATGTATATATATATATATATATATATGTATATATATATATATACCTCCGTGGCGATACTGCTTCTGTAGCACTTATATGTTGGAGTTATTATTTTCACCGGGTGCGTATACCAATCGCTTAATTTTGTCCATGTCACTTATATTTTATGTTGGGGCTTTTTCCTACTTCTTAAGTTGCTACAGAGAGCACAACTCCTAATTTCTCTTATTTTCAATACCTTATGATAAATATGCCTTATCGATATACTGAAAATTAAGATGCTGAAATCAATTTTATTAAATTTCTAAACATAGTACTATACATATTTAGGTGGTATTATATAATCCATGTACTTAAATTAATATGCTGAAATCAATTTTATGCACTTAATAAAATATATTCTAGTAGCGTTAGATATTATAGGTAATTAATACAAAATAACCAAAAACATAAGTTTACTATCAATGCCGTGAACAATAAAACGCACTAATAAAAATTGAAGTTAACAATATCGATAGTATCGATCAAGTGCACACTAAATCCCAGAAAAGTGTGTAAAAAGGTGTGTGTGTGTGTAAAAAGGTGACTGATACATGATCGCCGCACAGCTGATTGCGTTAAGGCAATCACATAATTTTACCAACTCCACTGGACATTCCAGTAGGTTGGCCTCCCGTCAGCTGTTGGAAATTGCTGAATTGTCCGTCCGCGTGGAAATTTTGTGAAAAAAGGTTTGGAAATGTAAATTATTTCCATGGAAGTGACGCCGGCACATATTCGCGATATTTTACAACTTCAGCCTCTACCGCACTGCTGAAATATTAATCGCGATCGCGCATGAGGTAGGTAATACTCTCATGATACTTATGTAGCCATTCGCACTAATTTTCACACAGTTTTTTAGAATTTATGTGGAGCGCCGCCGCAACACGTCCACTCTTCACGAAACTCACCCTCAACCCCCCCTTGTGTTTGTATGTGCGTGTATGTGTGTGTATGTGTGCGTGTGTAAACGTGGGTTTGAGTGTGGGTGTGTGTGTGTGTTAATGTGTGTTATTGTTTGTTATTGTTTGTGGCCGCATACCATCATATCTCAGCAACTTTGTGTTATCGATATATCGATAATTTCCATTCATGCGACATTTCTTTGTATGCGCGCCTATTTGCCTTAGGTTCATGAAGCGTTTTATGTTCAGCTTAAAATTGTATTTTAATAATAAATTCTATGCGAGAACGTCGTATTTGAGTAACCCAATTTCACGACGTGTGACTTAGGCCCTTTGCTGTATGTAACGAATTGTTTATCGCTCATTTCGCCCGATCGCGCATCACTAGCTGATCAAACAGCTGTTTGTCTCGTTTCCACTTTTGAGTGAAATTAATTCCAATCGAGTTTACCGAAAAATTGGCGCGACAAATTTAATTCGGCTAGTACAAAAACAATTTGCAGCCTCGATATTAGTGAAAACTTGCACAAAACAACGATCTGCGCGACAAATTATGTGCACAGTGACGAAACGCGACGCTGCGGCAGGTAAGCCACAAAAAAACACTCGACTCAGATCCTGATTCACCTGCGTTTGTTTATATTTTAGGTGGAAAGGCCGGAGCATCTGCGGACAGAACCAACCACCTTCGATTCAACCTCCTCTCTCAAATGATGATGTGTGCGTGTGTGTGTGCGTGTGAGTGTGCGTGTGTGTGTTTTGTAAACACAAAACCCACCCTCATTACCTTGTTCCTTTGAATTACCTTGACCTGCGCACACTTCAATACAGGTGTGAGCATTGTCGATCTTGTATGCAGTGATTCATTCTGTTCTCCTAGTACTCGGCATGCTTGTTCTTGTCTGTCCGCCCGTCTGTCCACCCGTCTGTCCGTTTATGGCTTGATGTGCGTTTTTGATGTGCGTCTCTGCGTCTTTTGGGACGTTCGCTTGGCTCTCTAATGCGCTCACTATTTCTTCGCTAGTTGTAAGTTCGTCCAGATCTCTAATCATGAAAAGCCTTTGCTGTGTGACCACGCGTATACTGGCTCGTTTATCTAACACATGCGAGACGCTGTCTTTCAATTGTTGTGCGCAGTTGAGTGCGCTACCGTTCAGCTCGAGGAGCAGATCGCCTTTTGCTGTCCGCCTGACTTTTGACACTTTTTCGCAAACGTTCTTCAGTCTGTCATCATGGCTTCTTGTAACGAGAGAAAGCACGGCACTGTAAGGCAGATCAGGGTTTGGGGTGATGATCAACGCGTCTGATCTTGGTTTTTTAGGCCTGGTTAGGCTCCTTGTGGAAGTCTGGTTTGGCCGTGTTGTGGTCCGTGGAGCGGAGTTTGCAAGCTTTGCTTCTCGTGTTGGTACCACACGCTGACTTTGCGTGGGTACTTTCAGTACTCGCTGGGTGCCTTCTCTTTTTCGATTAACTTGCTGCATTAGCATGGGTGACGTCTGCAGACTTTTTTCGGCAACCGTTGGGTCTGTAGCAAGTGTCGGCTTAGCAGCAATCAGCAATTGCAGTTCTTTTAATCTTGCGATGGCATTTCTCATTGTCTGGTTTATGCTTCGCACCTTGTTCTCGTTCACTTTAACTAAAGGATCGTCGAGAATTGCTCCCATCTCCTCAACGGGGGACTGTGGGGCCTTTGTCTTTTTTAATGGCTGCGACAAATTTGTTGGGGTTAGCTGGTCGCGGTGCCTCTTTGGGGTATAGTCTTGGCCGTTCTCGTTCGGCGGGGTTCTCCGCAGCTTGGAGCCACGACTGAAGGCGAGGAGTTCGTCTTTCTCTGCTGTCGCACTTGTAGCGTTATCTGAGGCACTGGCCAAGTGAGCCGCCAGTGGATCAGTATTTGGGGGAATGATGGAATGTTCGTACATGTGCCTGTCTATGTGTGGGTGCTTGCGTGTGTTTTTTTTTTTTTTTTTTTTTTTTTTAAATTCTGCCCTTTATTTTATAAAATTATTATAGGTAAGGTCACTTATATCTAAATGGACCGTGCTCCCCCACGGGACCGCCGTAGAGCATTGCTTCATGGGGAAACGGTATGGGCTATTAGCCGGCTTCTTCTGCTCGCCTGAGCCTTTCAAGAGCCCGTAGCGTCGTCATTACTGAAGCTGCATAGTCGCTCACTTCATTCCAGATCTGGATGTCTCTCAGCATCAGTGGGACTATGTTGTTGACCGTTATTGGTTCACCCAGCGTTGCCTCGAGGTCTTCTCTTCTCGTTTCGAACCTTCCGCAGTAAAACATCACGTGTTCTGCATCTTCCACGTTGTTGCCTCTGCAAAAGCTGCAGTACGGGTTTGTTTCATGCTTGAAGCGGTGGAGGTAGCTTTTAAAACAACCGTGGCCGCTTAAAATTTGTGTGGTGTGGAAGTTTACTTCACCATGCTTTCTTCCCAACCACGCCGCGATATTAGGGATAAGTCTGTGTGTCCATCGCCCATTTCCACTGTTGTCCCATCTTTGTTGCCACCGGGATAGACTCCTTGCACTAGCTTGCCTCTTGATGGCACTTATATGGGTTCGATCACGAACTGACGTTTCGTACGTCTCCAGAGCTTCACCAACCATCAGATCTATGGGCATCAACCCTGCGATTACTAAAGCTGCGTCATCAGACACCGTGCGGAAGCCACTACAGACCCTTAAGGCCCCCTGACGATATGTAGGGTCGAGGTTCCGACGGTAACTTGGAGTGTCAACCGCTTTCGCCCAGATTGGAGCGCCATACATTATTATTGATTTGGTGACGCTCTGTAGAACCATTCTGCGCCCTTGCCTCGGCCCTCTAGTGTTGAGCATTATCCTAGATAACGCTCTGCAGGATTTTAGTGCCTTGGTGTTCGCGTACGAAAGGTGATCGCGAAAGCACAGTCGAGAGTCAAGCATGATCCCTAGATATTTTAGCGTTTTCTTTGACTGGATTTGGCTACCTCCAACCTGTACAGTCGCTTGTTCGATTTTTTTGCGGCTGCTAATGAGTAGCGCTTCTGTTTTATGTTCAGCCAACACTAAGCCGGACCTATTCAACCAGTCATAAACCTTAGCAACTGCTATGTTACATGCCCTCTCCACCTCTGCAATAGTTTTTGCAACTCCGACAATTGCGATGTCATCCGCGAACCCGATGATCCTCACCCCAACAGGAAGTTCGACTTTCAGAACCCCATCATACATGATGTTCCACAGAGTTGGTCCCAAGACCGAGCCCTGTGGCACACCCCCGCTAACGTCGTATCTCTTCTCGCCCTCATCGGTGTTGTACAGCAGTACACGTTGGTCGAAGTAGCTTTGGATAACTCTTCTTAGGTAGTTTGGGACGGCAAAAGTGGTGAGCGCTTCCAGTATTCTTGGCCAGTTCGCCGAGTTGAAGGCGTTCTTGACATCTAATGTGACTACAAGGCAATATTCTTTGCTGCCACCCTTCCATCGCTTCCCTTCGATTGCTGCTTGGGCAATGCTCGTTAATTCACGTACAGCGTCGATTGTGGATTTTTCCTTCGTGAATCCGAACTGCCATTCGGATAGACCACCTGCTTGCTGAATAGCTTCCTCAATTCTATCGCATACTATGCACTCCAGGATCTTGCCCGCCGTGTCTAGTAGGCAAATGGGGCGATAAGAAGACGGGTCATCAGGATTCTTGTCTGCCTTGGTGGAAATTCGCCTCTACAAAGACACTCATTGTAAATGTTAATGAACGTCTCTGGTAGGAGTGCTATAGCACGCTTGATAGCAAAGTTCGGAATTCCGTCCGGACCGGGGGCTTTGGAGTCTTTCACTCTGGCTGTCGCTTTCAGCATCTCAGGTAAGCTGACCGGGTAGAACCCAGCCGTACTCAGTGAAATGCCAGAGTTATCGACAGCAGGCTGCTGCGGGAATAGAGTAGCTACTATTCTTAGCATTTCGGCATGATCGGTTGGCACTACTGATTTCTTGCGACCAATTTTCCCCACTACTATTTTGTATGCCTTCCCCCACGGGTCACGATCGGCTTCGTCGCACAATTTCAGCCAGCATTGTCGTTTGCTACTTCGGATAGCAGTCTTAAGCTTCTTCCGGCAGTGGCTATATTGTAACTGCAGCTCCTCGAACCTGGAAGTACCATGCGCCCTTTGGTACTGACGTCTTGCCCTATTGCATTCACTTCGCGCGGTAGAGATTTCGTCATTCCACCAGAAGACCGCCTCGTGATGTCTTGTTAAGCGTCGTCTTGATTTCATACTTGCGTTGCAGGAAGCGAAGGTCAGATCAATAACAGAGCCAGCCCCTCCTCGGAAGAATGTGTGTTCAGACCCAGTGTTTACGAGCATGAGTTCGAGGGATGCAAAAGCGTCGATCAAGATGCGTCCTCTTGCATTGGTGAAGCGACAACCCCATTCCAACGCCCAGGCATTAAAATCTCCCGCGATGACGGATGGGCTGTGGCTTCGTGCATCGTCAACTAGCGCGTCGATGATATCTCCATACCTCTGCAGGCTTAAACTGGCCCTAGGAGGTAAATAGCAACTATATACCCACAACTCTCCTATTTTGGCACGGACAAAGCCATTTGCAGACCGCACGTTCCTCCAGCTTAGTTTTGTGGACCCGTAGCAAGTGATCGTGGCCTTCTTGGCGATGTCGGAGCAGCTATTTAAGGAGTGTCTCCATCGATAGGGCTCGCTAAGTATCGCGACATCAATGTTCATCTCGCTTAATGACTCAGCCAACAGACTTTGGGCGTCCGCACAGTGGTTTAGGTTAAGCTGGAGAAACTTAATCCTGACTTGGACGGTGACTCTTCTTATTTAGTAGCGGACTTCTTCTATTCCCTGCTTGGTGATTTGTGTCCACCAGCCCGGCAGCAGTGCACATGAAGCATTTCGGGTCCGAAGTGCAGTCTTTTGCCATGTGGCCTGTTTCACCGCATCGTAGACAACATTTGCTTCTATCGATTGTATTGGGGCAGAAGCCCGCGATGTGTCCAAATTCTAGGCACTTGAAGCACCGCTTGAGCAACACTCGCTCCTTTATTCTGCAGACCGTCCATCCTATTTTCAGTCTTTTCACCGCCAGCAGTTTTCTGGCCAGTGTAACGGGAAGCCCAACTATTGCCATTTGTGTGCCAGCAAATCTCTGTCTGAGTTGTTTAATGCAGCTGGCTGGCAGGGCTGGATCACCTACAGCCAGGCTCACCGCAGACAGTACTTCGTCTGCGGAACTTACCTCGTCTAGGTCGTGTATTTCTACTTGTATCTCTTGTGTGAGTGTTCGTATTATCGCTCGATCGGCAAGGGCTTCGCTCATGGCAGTTTTGAAGTCTTGTGCGTTACCTTTACATGCTCTGTTTAGTTCTAGTATGATTTCGCCTTTCTTGGTCCTGCGAATCTTAGTTACATTCCCCCCACTTCTTTGAGGGTTTCGTCTCTCTTCACCTCTTTTAGGATGTCGCTGTAGCATATCGCCGGTTTTTTCAATTAGTATGGCGTCTGGACGGACTCTGCGTGTGATTGGAGGCGTCGTTTTCTTCGAGGGGCCAACATGTTGCCTCTTTGCATCGGGTGTAGGAGTTGGGTCAACCATTTTGGCACTCGGTCCTGTGCTGATCTCCTTACAATCAGGGGTAGTAGGGACAACTTTTGCTTTCTTCGGCGGTGTCTTCCTGGGCTTCGTGTTGGGTTCTCTCACTCTCTTCGGTGTACCGGTCGCTCGTATACGCGGCAACGTTGCTTTAGGTGTAGTCTGGGTTGCTACACACGCGCTGATTGTGGTTTTCGAGGTGCAAAGTTCGGTAATTTTGCTGTGCAACTGGAACACATGCGAAAGTTTGTCCCGCATTGCCTGATTAATGCTGCGCTTGTCCTTGTCGTTAAAAATAAAGACAAGCTCCTCTAGTTTCTCCTTCATGGTTACCAGGATTTCATCTACAGACTGTAGATCACCGGTTGGGGTAGCAGCGACCCTATCCATCGAGGTATTTCGCCTTCCTGAGTTGGAAATGGGTTCCTCTTTCTCGTTGCTCTTGCTGTTGCTCTTTTTTGTGTTATTGTCAACTGCATTGGTAGAAGCAGTTGTTCTTTGCGGTGATCTCTGTAGCCTAGAGCCGCGTGCGAAAGCATGTTTCTCCTCCTCCAATGATTTCTCTTTGAGAATCTCCTCCATCGATTTTTCTTTTGGTTCAGTCATTTTATTTTAAAAGGGTCCCAACTCTGGGTCGTTATTGTATTTCGAGAGTGCAGTCACTTTGTATAATCCCATGGGTGCCTATACGTCGAGTGAGGTCCATGCGAGGGTTGACCCTGACCCTTATGGGGTACAGGGTACAGAGCCAGATCAGTGTAAAACAGGAGTCGTTCTCAACTGAGCCTGCACGGTCAACCGAACGACAACGAAATACAAGCGTTCCCAGAGGCCTGCCAAGGTTTTACCGGGACGGGGGCAGCTGCAGCATTTGCCCAACAGCCATTTCGGCTAGATGTCACTCTGCGTACTAAAGTACTGGAATACTGCAGGCTGTCAGCTCGTTGCAATCAAAACGTAAGGGGGGTCCAGTATTTCATAATTAAGACCTTACTGGGCTGGGGTCTTAATGGGTTGCCTTAACCCAGAGCTTGGTAGACATCTTGCGTGTACTGCTGTTCGAGGCTTGTGAGAGATGTCCCACGTTGGCCGTACAACTTTTGTAGGCGGGTTGGGGGTTATACCGCCCCGTCTCGGTCGCCAGAGCCCCTTTTTTGGGTACACCGTCATGTCGGGGGGTTGACATTAGACCCAGTCCGGATCCTTGAACCATTCATCTCTATGTGTCTCGTCCACAAGGAAACAGCCTTCATTCACTTATACGTAAAAACAGTCTTGGGCGCGTGTGTACGCATATGTATGTGTGTGTGTGTGAATTTGGGTGTATGATTCTGTACGTGTGTGTGTGTATGTGCGGAGCGTGTGTTCGTGTATATGTGTGAACTGTATGACTGTATGTGAGTCTATTTTGTGAGCTTGTGCGATTGTGTGTATATGTCTATATAGTGTGTACGTTTGTCTGTAGGTATGTGGGTGTGCGTCCATGTGTGTGAGTATTTATAGCAGTTTGTAGTATTTGTGGGTGTGTTCGTATGTGTGCAGTTCGTTTGCTTGTGAGTAGGTGTGAAATTTGTGTATGTGTATGTATGCATCTATGTGTGAATCTATGTGTTTTTTTTTTTTTTTTTTTTTATTTCGTAACAAGCTTACAACTAAGACAGAAAACAAATTATTATTATAAGAACAAAAGAAAAGAGAAATAGATTAAAATTAAAAGGGAAAGTAAGATGGGTCAGCTATCTAACCGTCCACCCACCGCGGGACCGCCGGGAAGCATTGCATCGCGGGGGCTTCTGGATGGATATGACCGCACGTGATGACGGCTACCGCACCCTGGCACGATCCAGTCGCCTCAGCTCCTTAAGCACACTTTCACCAAAGCGACATACCGCGTTCCAGTGCTCTTCATTGTTCACCATGGAGCCCACAATTGCTTCTATTACGATTGGGCCTCCTAGTTGGGATTCTAGGATTCCGCGCTCGTGTCTAAACCTCTGGCAGCTCAAGAGGATGTGTTCAGACGTACGATGGTGGAATCTGAAGAGGTAGCTGCCGAAGCAGCCGTGTTCACTCAGTAGTTGCGTCAAGTAAAAGTTGACGATCCCGTGCTTCCTCCCTAGCCACACACTTATGTTCGGTATAAGCCGATGTGTCCAGCGTCCCTTCGTCGAGTTATCCCAGTTGGCTTGCCATCTTACCATACTGCGCAATCTTGCCCGTTTGCGTAACGATGAGTGCTCCTCCGATGTGAGTTGGTTCGATCGAGATTGGTTGTAAATTTCTTCCGCCTCTACAGCCAGCTCGCGAATGGGTAGTTCGCCTGCGATGACCAAAGCGGCGTCATTGGAAATGGTGCGGAAGGCACAACATACCCCCCAGTCTGTACGTCGATTCGATGCCTCGCCTGTAGCTTTTGTATCTTAACGCCTGTGACCATATAGGTGCGCCGTACAACATTACTGCTTTGATGACGTTCAGCAGCAGCTTCCTCCTCCCTTGTTTTGGGCCTCTAGTATTCAGCATAATGCGGCTGAGTGATCTGCCTATGGCTGCCGCCTTTTCATGAACCTGTTCGAGGTGCTCTTTGAAGCATAGCCTTGTATCTAGCAACACCCCCAGATATCGTATCGCCCTTTTTGACCTGATCTCCACGTCGCCTACCTCAATACGGCGGTTTCAACTGCTTTGCGGCTACTAATGAGTACTGCCTCCGTCTTATGGTCTGCGAGTTTCAGGCCCACTCCTGATAACCAGCCCTTAATGTCTGCTATCGCACTGTTTGCCATTTCTTCGACTCGTTCTAGCTCTTTCGCTCTTTCACCACCACCGCTATATCGTCTGCGAACCCTACTATGTTGACGCCTTCTGGGAATGTGAGCCGCAAGACCCCGTCATACATGATATTCCACAGGAGTGGTCCTAAGACCGACCCCTGCGGAACCCCGCCGGTCACCCGACGAGATTGTGTCGTACCACAGGACTCTATCGCTAAGATAGCTTTTAACAATTTTAATGAGATATCCTGGGATCCCAAACGCCACTAACGCCTGTAGAATGCAGTCCCACCTCGCAGTATTAAAAGCGTTCTTGATATCAAGTGTGATGACTAGACAATACTGCTTAGTCCCACCTTTCCAACGCGTTCCTTCGATAGCCCTTGCCGCTATTCTAGTCACTGTAGATATTGCGTCAATCGTAGATTTAGCCTTCCTAAAGCCAAACTGCGCCTCCGAGAGGTCGCCAGCTACCTGTAGGGCCGTCTCCAATCTATCACATACAATTCGCTCTAGTATTTTGCCAGCAGTATCAAGCAGACATATTGGCCTATACGCCGATGGGTCATCTGGAGGTTTGTTTGGCTTGGGAATTAGCACCAACTTTTGGCGCTTCCACCTCTGGGGGAACGTGCCCTCGCTGAGACATCGGTTGAAGACGTCTGCGAAGGTGTCGGGGAAGGACACCACCGCCACCCTGAGCGCCTTATTGGGGATACCGTCCGGTCCCGGTGCTTTGTTCTCCCTCACGACTCTGGCCGCCTTAATCACCTCGCCGACTTCTATGAGCGGGAACTCCTGGTGGGTGAGAGGACCAATCCAGCTTGTATCCACGGCGAGGAAGTTCGGGAAGAGCGTATTAACTATATGGTCCAGTACCGAAGGGTCGTTTGGCGGCAAGGGCTGGAAGGCACCCATTTTCTTCATTACTATCCTGTACGCTTTGCCCCATGGATCGTAGTCTGCTATATCGCAAAGCTCCAGGAAACTGCGCCGTTTGCTTAGGCGGATAGCTTTCTTCAAAGCTTTACGCTTTGCCGCGTAGCACGCTCTCAGCTCTTCGGTATGTCCTCGATTAGCTCGCTGGTATCGTCTTCGTGCTTTTAAGCATTCACTGCGGGCCATCGCGATTTCGTGGGTCCACCAGTAGACTGGTTCGTGGTGGAATCTATAGCCGGAACGTCGGGACATACTCGCATCGCAGGCTTCGATGATTGCAGACATGACCTTATCCGATGCCTCGGTCGCACCTCCCTCCACTTGTAGAGTCTGAAGAGTTTGAATGAAGACGCTTCGGTCTAGCGTCCGTGGTTTGTAGACGTTGCTGTGCGGTTGCGTCCCTCTTATGGCCTGATAACTACTGCCCAACGTGAATACTATGGCTTTGTGGTCACTGGCCGTGTATGTGTCAGTCAGATTCCACGTAGCATCATGGAAGCAGCCACTGCTGACAAAGGTTAGGTCTATTACAGAACCCGAAGCACCTCTGCTGAAAGTATGCTGGGAACCTGTGTTGAGTAGGGCAAGATCCAACGATGCGAACGTCTCGAGGAGGGCCCGTCCTTTAGGATTGGTTACTGCGCTGCCCCATTCCGTTGACCATGCGTTGAAGTCGCCAGCAATTACGATACGCTGCCGGCCATGGGCGTCGTTTACTAGTTCATCTAGTATGTCTTGGTAGTCCGGCAAGAGTAGACTGGGCGCCAGATAGCAGCTATAGACCCAGTAGCTGTTAACTTTCGCCCGAACGAAGCCGCGTGTCGACCTTAGCGACTCTATGCGGAAAGTGTTCTGGTCCCCGCAAATCCAGATAGCTGCCTTCTGGTCCGAACTGGCAGCCCAACTTCTGACGGGACCTGGTTTGTAGGGTTCGCTAATGATCGCTAGATCTGCTGTGTACTCACCGGCCGTCTGGGACAGCATGCCTTGGGATGTAGCGCAATGGTTGAGGTTTATCTGAATAAATTTCATGAACGGGGCATCTTAGCAACCGCTTCATGAAACACTGGACATCTGGCGCTGCCGGTATAGTGGTCGGCATTCGTGACACCTCTACGGGTGCATAGGAGGCACCTCGGTTTCTGGCTACATTCCCTACCAAGGTGGCCATTCTCTCCACACTTGAAACAGCAGTTGCTCATGTTAGTGTCGCTAGTGCAGTTTCTTGCGGTATGCCCAAATTCAAGACATTTGAAGCACTTTAGTGGTTGGAGCTTTAGCCGAATCCGGCACACCACCCATCCGATGCGCACTTTCCCAGCCTCGAGAAGTTTTCTGCCTATATCACTTGGCACACCAATAGTGGCAATCTGCGTAGATCCAAACCCCCTGCGAAGCGAGACTCTGGTGTCCGGGGAAAAAGTATCGCTACCGAGTGAGGCACACAGGGACTCTAGTACCTCCGCTTCGTCGGTGATTTTGTCGATATCTCTCACCTCAATCGTCAGCCTCTCGGTCATAGTCTTCACTTCAGCATTAGCACCAAGCTTAGCAGCTACCGCTTTTCTAAGTTCTTCAGTGGCTGGGTTGGATGCCTTGTTCATTTTGAAATGCAGCTCCCCTTTGCCCGTCTTCCTGATGGTTTTGACTAACTGGCCCATGCCCTGTAGCTCCGGATCAGTTTTGACTGCCTTTAGTATATCAGAGTATGACATGCCTCCACACGCTTTGATGAGAACCGCGTCCGACCTAACTGCTTTCCTTGGCATTGCCTGCTTCTTCTTGGTCACCATTTTCCAATCCGTGCCCCGTCCCTCGTTGACGCCTTTTTCTACTCGGACTTGTTTATCATTCTGTGTGTCTGGTATCGGTTCATTATCGATGACGGTTTGCTCTTTGCTCATGGTCTGCTTACCAGTGGTAGAATTTCTCCGTTGTCTCAGTTTTTTTGGTGGAGTCTTCCTAGGTGGCAGGTATTCCTCCCGAATGCGCTTTGGTGTGTTTTTACACTCTTGTCTCGTCGAAGGTGTCACGGCTGCTGTGACGCCATCAATGAGTACAGCTTTAACGCCTGTTCGCTAAGAGCAACCATGTCGTCCAGGATCTTACGCTCTGGCAGGACTATGTGCCTTTTTGGTGGAATAAACGCGGCTTGCAGCACTTTCGAACGCTCTATTAGGGCTGCTAGTGTATCTTCGAGGTTAAGGTTTGTTACAAGGTCGTCAACTACGCTGGTTAGCATCCACTCGCTGTCATACGGTGCCAGTGGTGTTGCTGCTGATTTTGGAGGAGATCTCCTGATCTTTGGTCTATTGCCGAAAACTAGATTTTCCTGCCTCGCGTCTCCTAAGCTGGTAGTAATATATGGCACGATGGCCAAGTCAGCCACCATCGTGTCATTGCGGTCATTGGATGACGACGGCCGGGGGCCCGCTTGCACACCCCTCGCAGCCGCCGGTACTGGGCATCCGTCACCCTGCACCGTAACAATTTCTCCCGTAACCTTACTCATTTTTGGTTTATTAATTCAGGGTATCCTTCCCATAGCCGTTTATACCTTCGGCCAGGTACGAGTAAACTCCCGACCGCTACGGCTCAGACGGAGACCACGGACCGCCCAATTAGGGACAGACGCGCCGTGGGTTTTATGGACAGAGGAAGTGAATAGGTGACATCTAGGTTGTACTCGATGTGGCTCTTGAATTTGGGGTGTCCCGCGCTGGTCGAGGGTTTCCCTTCGACGTTTAACCGGTGGGGCTTATACCGGCCCAAATCGGTCACCAGAGCCCCGTTTTAGGGTACGCCGCCGGGGCGGTGGGGATGGCTTAGTCAGTTCCGCGACCTTGTGTACCCGTTGACCCCAAGAGCCGCAGATCCGTGTGTGTGTGTGCATATATGTAGGTAATTTGTGTGTGAGTGTTCGTATATGTGTCTGTCTATGTGTGGGTGCTTGCGTGTGTAGGTGTGTGTGGGTGTGCGTGTGTTTTGTGTGTATGTCTAAGTCCAGTTCTATATGTGTTTTTTATGTACCTGTATGTATGTAAACATATTCCTGTATGTATGTGTGTGATTTCGAAGTGTGTGCGTACGTGTATGTCTGTGTCTGCTGGCTTACGGAGATTTATTTGACGTACACAAATACTCGAAGCACAGCTGTCCTGTCTGATTTTACGAAACTACTTACATTTGCGTTACTTGCAAATTAAGAGTTTTCCCTTGGTGTATGGCCGTGGGTAAATGTTTGTGTTTGTATGTGTGGGTGTATAAGTGTGAGTGTGTGCGTACGCGGGTGTGTGTTGTGTATGCGTGGGCGTATGTAAATTGACTGTTTATATGTGTTTTGTGTGTGTAAGTGGTGTGTGCATGTGTGTGTATGTGTGTTAGCCTGCATTTGTTTTTTTTTTTTTTTTTTTTGATGTAAAAAAAAAAAAAATTTTAAAACTTTATGACGACGTGTGAACGACCTTCATGTTTGGGCAGATTTATGTTGCGTAAACGGGGACTAGATGCATCGAGTAACGAATTGGTTATCGCCTTGCGTTAGCGATCGCTCATCACTAAGTGATCATCAGCTGATTGCATTTTGCTCATCCCTAAGTAATCAACAGCTGATTGCATTTTGCACATTTGAGTGAGAATTTCTTCCAACGATTTTTGCACAAAAAAGGCGCGTCTTCCACTAACCAACAACAATATTGGAAAACTGCTAATTATTCAGCGCGAAAAAACATTTATCATCACCGGCACTGCACCGTTCCGCGACGCCAATTTCGGGACACCGCGATGCACCAGTTGGTAAGCAACCTCTCAGCACATTTGGACTGCGAAGCCTCAACTTGTTTGGTCCCATTTCAGATGAGAACGGGAGCCGTCGCGGGAACTTCAACCTTTCACTTCACTTCTTCTGAATCTATGTATGAGTCTATGTGTGGGAGTAAATATGTGTGTGTATATGTGCGTGTATGTATGTGTGTCTATGTATGTGTTTGTGTATGTGAGTGGGTGTGAATGTGAATGTGTGTGTGTTTTTTTTTTTTTTTTTTTTTTTTTATTTCGTAACAAGCTTACAACTAAGACAGAAAACAAATTATTATTATAAGAACAAAAGAAAAGAGAAATAGATTAAAATTAAAAGGGAAAGTAAGATGGGTCAGCTATCTAACCGTCCACCCACCGCGGGACCGCCGGGAAGCATTGCATCGCGGGGGCTTCTGGATGGATATGACCGCACGTGATGACGGCTACCGCACCCTGGCACGATCCAGTCGCCTCAGCTCCTTAAGCACACTTTCACCAAAGCGACATACCGCGTTCCAGTGCTCTTCATTGTTCACCATGGAGCCCACAATTGCTTCTATAACGATTGGGCCTCCTAGTTGGGATTCTAGGATTCCGCGCTCGTGTCTAAACCTCTGGCAGCTCAGGAGGATGTGTTCAGCGTCTTCAACCGTTCCTCCGCGGCACCATGTGCACTCGGGAGACGTACGATGGTGGAATCTGAAGAGGTAGCTGCCGAAGCAGCCGTGTTCACTCAGTAGTTGCGTCAAGTAAAAGTTGACGATCCCGTGCTTCCTCCCTAGCCACACACTTATGTTCGGTATAAGCCGATGTGTCCAGCGTCCCTTCGTCGAGTTATCCCAGTTGGCTTGCCATCTTACCATACTGCGCAATCTTGCCCGTTTGCGTAACGATGAGTGCTCCTCCGATGTGAGTTGGTTCGATCGAGATTGGTTGTAAATTTCTCCCGCCTCTACAGCCAGCTCGCGAATGGGTAGTTCGCCTGCGATGACCAAAGCGGCGTCATTGGAAATGGTGCGGAAGGCACAACATACCCCCCAGTCTGTACGTCGATTCGATGCCTCGCCTGTAGCTTTTGTATCTTAACGCCTGTGACCATATAGGTGCGCCGTACAACATTACTGCTTTGATGACGTTCAGCAGCAGCTTCCTCCTCCCTTGTTTTGGGCCTCTAGTATTCAGCATAATGCGGCTGAGTGATCTGCCTATGGCTGCCGCCTTTTCATGAACCTGTTCGAGGTGCTCTTTGAAGCATAGCCTTGTATCTAGCAACACCCCCAGATATCGTATCGCCCTTTTTGACCTGATCTCCACGTCGCCTACCTCAATACGGCGGTTTCAACTGCTTTGCGGCTACTAATGAGTACTGCCTCCGTCTTATGGTCTGCGAGTTTCAGGCCCACTCCTGATAACCAGCCCTTAATGTCTGCTATCGCACTGTTTGCCATTTCTTCGACTCGTTCTAGCTCTTTCGCTCTTTCACCACCACCGCTATATCGTCTGCGAACCCTACTATGTTGACGCCTTCTGGGAATGTGAGCCGCAAGACCCCGTCATACATGATATTCCACAGGAGTGGTCCTAAGACCGACCCCTGCGGAACCCCGCCGGTCACCCGACGAGATTGTGTCGTACCACAGGACTCTATCGCTAAGATAGCTTTTAACAATTTTAATGAGATATCCTGGGATCCCAAACGCCACTAACGCCTGTAGAATGCAGTCCCACCTCGCAGTATTAAAAGCGTTCTTGATATCAAGTGTGATGACTAGACAATACTGCTTAGTCCCACCTTTCCAACGCGTTCCTTCGATAGCCCTTGCCGCTATTCTAGTCACTGTAGATATTGCGTCAATCGTAGATTTAGCCTTCCTAAAGCCAAACTGCGCCTCCGAGAGGTCGCCAGCTACCTGTAGGGCCGTCTCCAATCTATCACATACAATTCGCTCTAGTATTTTGCCAGCAGTATCAAGCAGACATATTGGCCTATACGCCGATGGGTCATCTGGAGGTTTGTTTGGCTTGGGAATTAGCACCAACTTTTAGCGCTTCCACCTCTGGGGGAACGTGCCCTCGCTGAGACATCGGTTGAAGACGTCTGCGAAGGTGTCGGGGAAGGACACCACCGCCACCCTGAGCGCCTTATTGGGGATACCGTCCGGTCCCGGTGCTTTGTTCTCCCTCACGACTCTGGCCGCCTTAATCACCTCGCCGACTTCTATGAGCGGGAACTCCTGGTGGGTGAGAGGACCAATCCAGCTTGTATCCACGGCGAGGAAGTTCGGGAAGAGCGTATTAACTATATGGTCCAGTACCGAAGGGTCGTTTGGCGGCAAGGGCTGGAAGGCACCCATTTTCTTCATAACTACCCTGTACGCTTTGCCCCATGGATCGTAGTCTGCTATATCGCAAAGCTCCAGGAAACTGCGCCGTTTGCTTAGGCGGATAGCTTTCTTCAAAGCTTTACGCTTTGCCGCGTAGCACGCTCTCAGCTCTTCGGTATGTCCTCGATTAGCTCGCTGGTATCGTCTTCGTGCTTTTAAGCATTCACTGCGGGCCATCGCGATTTCGTGGGTCCACCAGTAGACTGGTTCGTGGTGGAATCTATAGCCGGAACGTCGGGACATACTCGCATCGCAGGCTTCGATGATTGCAGACATGACCTTATCCGATGCCTCGGTCGCACCTCCCTCCACTTGTAGAGTCTGAAGAGTTTGAATGAAGACGCTTCGGTCTAGCGTCCGTGGTTTGTAGACGTTGCTGTGCGGTTGCGTCCCTCTTATGGCCTGATAACTACTGCCCAACGTGAATACTATGGCTTTGTGGTCACTGGCCGTGTATGTGTCAGTCAGATTCCACGTAGCATCATGGAAGCAGCCACTGCTGACAAAGGTTAGGTCTATTACAGAACCCGAAGCACCTCTGCTGAAAGTATGCTGGGAACCTGTGTTGAGTAGGGCAAGATCCAACGATGCGAACGTCTCGAGGAGGGCCCGTCCTTTAGGATTGGTTACTGCGCTGCCCCATTCCGTTGACCATGCGTTGAAGTCGCCAGCAATTACGATACGCTGCCGGCCATGGGCGTCGTTTACTAGTTCATCTAGTATGTCTTGGTAGTCCGGCAAGAGTAGACTGGGCGCCAGATAGCAGCTATAGACCCAGTAGCTGTTAACTTTCGCCCGAACGAAGCCGCGTGTCGACCTTAGCGACTCTATGCGGAAAGTGTTCTGGTCCCCGCAAATCCAGATAGCTGCCTTCTGGTCCGAACTGGCAGCCCAACTTCTGACGGGACCTGGTTTGTAGGGTTCGCTAATGATCGCTAGATCTGCTGTGTACTCACCGGCCGTCTGGGACAGCATGCCTTGGGCTGTAGCGCAATGGTTGAGGTTTATCTGAATAAATTTCATGAACGGGGCATCTTAGCAACCGCTTCATGAAACACTGGACATCTGGCGCTGCCGGTATAGTGGTCGGCATTCGTGACACCTCTACGGGTGCATAGGAGGCACCTCGGTTTCTGGCTACATTCCCTACCAAGGTGGCCATTCTCTCCACACTTGAAACAGCAGTTGCTCATGTTAGTGTCGCTAGTGCAGTTTCTTGCGGTATGCCCAAATTCAAGACATTTGAAGCACTTTAGTGGTTGGAGCTTTAGCCGAATCCGGCACACCACCCATCCGATGCGCACTTTCCCAGCCTCGAGAAGTTTTCTGCCTATATCACTTGGCACACCAATAGTGGCAATCTGCGTAGATCCAAACCCCCTGCGAAGCGAGACTCTGGTGTCCGGGGAAAAAGTATCGCTACCGAGTGAGGCACACAGGGACTCTAGTACCTCCGCTTCGTCGGTGATTTTGTCGATATCTCTCACCTCAATCGTCAGCCTCTCGGTCATAGTCTTCACTTCAGCATTAGCACCAAGCTTAGCAGCTACCGCTTTTCTAAGTTCTTCAGTGGCTGGGTTGGATGCCTTGTTCATTTTGAAAAGCAGCTCCCCTTTGCCCGTCTTCCTGATGGTTTTGACTAACTGGCCCATGCCCTGTAGCTCCGGATCAGTTTTGACTGCCTTTAGTATATCAGAGTATGACATGCCTCCACACGCTTTGATGAGAACCGCGTCCGACCTAACTGCTTTCCTTGGCATTGCCTGCTTCTTCTTGGTCACCATTTTCCAATCCGTGCCCCGTCCCTCGTTGACGCCTTTTTCTACTCGGACTTGTTTATCATTCTGTGTGTCTGGTATCGGTTCATTATCGATGACGGTTTGCTCTTTGCTCATGGTCTGCTTACCAGTGGTAGAATTTCTCCGTTGTCTCAGTTTTTTTGGTGGAGTCTTCCTAGGTGGCAGGTATTCCTCCCGAATGCGCTTTGGTGTGTTTTTACACTCTTGTCTCGTCGAAGGTGTCACGGCTGCTGTGACGCCATCAATGAGTTCAGCTTTAACGCCTGTTCGCTAAGAGCAACCATGTCGTCCAGGATCTTACGCTCTGGCAGGACTATGTGCCTTTTTGGTGGAATAAACGCGGCTTGCAGCACTTTCGAACGCTCTATTAGGGCTGCTAGTGTATCTTCGAGGTTAAGGTTTGTTACAAGGTCGTCAACTACGCTGGTTAGCATCCACTCGCTGTCATACGGTGCCAGTGGTGTTGCTGCTGATTTTGGAGGAGATCTCCTGATCTTTGGTCTATTGCCGAAAACTAGATTTTCCTCCCTCGCGTCTCCTAAGCTTGTAGTAATATATGGCACGATGGCCAAGTCAGCCACCATCGTGTCATGTGTGTGGGTGTTTTATTGTGTGTGTGGTCATACATATACCAAGTCTTCTGTTCAGCTTTTTTGTTATCGATGTATCGATAATTTTGTTTTTCATTGTTGCGTATCCTATCACATGTTTTCGCAAATTGTGAGACGCATGTTCCATTTCGGCGTGCAACGCATACTGCAATCCAGTATTCAATGTGATTTGCAGCGATCATAATTTCGAAAGCAGCTGCGTACATTGTTTCCCGCTGCGGTGGCCATGTGACGCATGTCCCTTGCGAACGCGCTTTACATGGGTCAAACCAATACTGTATGCAATTGGATGCATTTTTTGTTAGCTTTAAGCCCTGCATCAGCTGTGGAGAGTTGAGCAGCTGGCTGTCTTCTTCATCCACGTGAGTGAAGTACGCGAAAAAACTGTGCATTTGAGTTTGAGTGGTAAAATTTTTTGCTGATGGCGCAAAAACAACTATTTATGGCGCCTTTGTATATTACAAGTCAAATTTGGATTCCATCTATGGTATATGGTTTTTCTTGTGCACGCGCGACCGTAGACGGTGAGTTTTTGGTAATTCACCTTTTGACACTTTTTTGTTTACATTTTCTCACGTTTGTTTAGACGGCACCGGGAGCCCGATCAAAAACACGTCAGCCCGCATTGTGAGTTCACTTCGGCGTGTGTGGGTGTGCGTGTGTGCGTGTGTTTTGTGTGTATGTCTATGTCCAGTTCTATATGTGATTTTTATGTACCGGTTTGTATGTAAACATATTCCTGTATGTATGTGTGTGATTTCGGAGTGTGTGCGTTTGTGTATGGCTGTGTCTGCTGGCTTACGGAGATTATTTGACGTATACAAATACTCGAAGTACAGCTGTCCTGTCTGATTTTACGAAACTACTTACATTTGAGTTACTTGCAAGTTAAGAGTTTTCCCTCAGTGTATGTGCGTGGGTAAAAGTCTGTGTTTGTATGTGTGGGTGTATAAGTGTGAGTGTGTTTTTTATACTTTTCACTTATGTGAAATAGTATATTAACTTTGTCACGGAGTTTGTAACAGTTCGAAATATTAATTTCCGACTATATAAAGTATATATATTCTTGATCAGGACGACAAGACGAGTTGATTTAGCCATGTCCGTCTGTCCGTCTGTCTGTCTGTCTGTATGTATGTATGCAAACTAGTCCCTCAGTTTTGAAGCTATCGAGCTGAAACTTTGCACAGAGTCTTAGAATTTATTACGATGAATCATTCGTCGGAACCAGCATGATCGGATTATTGGAACAGGTAGCTCCCATACGAAAAGAAGAAGAAAAATGAACAAAACTTGAATCGTTGTATGGAAAACTTTTTTGTTTTGTACAATACAGTGCTGAAATTCTAAACATAGTAGTTTTGCATGGTCCGACTACATGCCTGAAAGTTTCATTGAGATTGGACATCTGGAACTGGTAGCTCCCATACAAAATGAAGAAGAGGAAGAGAAGCCATATTCACGTCGTTGTATGGAAAACTTTTTTGTTTCTTAACCAATTGACTTGAAATTTTAAAGTTATGTTCTTAAAAAGGAATGAAAACTATTTTGACCAAAAGTGGGCGTAGCCAGGCGTAGCCACGCCCACTTATAGCGAAAATTGACCCGTTGTATGGAAAACTTTTTTGTTTTTTAACCAATTGACTTGAAACTTTGCAGTTATGCTCTTAGGGAGGAATGAAAACTATTTTGATCAAAAGTGGGCATGGCCACGCCCACTTATAGCTTAACTTGACCCTTTGTATGGAAAACTTTTTGGTTTTTTAATCAATTGACTTGAAACTTTACAGTTATGTTCTTAGGGAGGAATGAAAACTATTTTGACGAAAAGTGGGCGTAGCCACGCCCTTTTATAGCGAAAATTGACCCTTTGTATGGAAAACTTTTTTGTTTTTTAACGAATTGACTTGAAACATTACAGTTATGTTGTTAGGGAGGCATGAAAACTATTCATTTAGTTTTTTTTATAGTGACACAAAGTGAAAAGTATTATAGCTTCAGCCTTGCTGAAGATAGCGTCCTTACTGGTTTTTTTTTTTGTTTTTTATACTTTTCACTTATGTGAAATAGTATATTAACTTTGTCACGGAGTTTGTAACAGATCGAAATATTAATTTCCGACTATATAAAGCAGGCCATCCATTGTCGAATTTGTTTGACGAATTTGTTGTGTTTGACGAAATATTCGTCGTTAGTGGTAGTGTTCGTTTTCAAATTTTGTGTTTGATGTTTTGTTCGAGAAAAATAGAAATGATTCTATCTTGGCTTTGTTTGTCGAACAAATTTGACAGTGGATGGCAATGTTCACTTGTAAAAAGTTTTCCTAGCGTGAAGACGTGTATAAAATGTCGAAAAAATTTTTGCTAGAATTTATTAATTGCCTGCAAAATGATGTTTGCAAACAATGTTTGAACTAGTTTGTGGCAAAATGATTTTTTGTTCGACAAACAGTTTTTCAAACAAATTCGACAATGGATGGCCTGCTTAAAGTATATATATTCTTGATCAGAATGACAAGACGAGTTGATTTAGCAATGTCCGTCTGTCCGTCTGTCTGTCTGTCTGTCTGTCGGTCTGTCTGTATGTATGCAAACTAGTCCCTCAGTTTTGAAGCTATCGAGCTGAAACTTTGCACAGAGTATTAGAATTTATTACGATGAATCATTCGTCGGAACCAGCATGATCGGATTATTGGAACAGGTAGCTCCCATACGAAAAGAAGAAGAAAAGTGAACAAAACTTGAATCGTTGTATGGAAAACTTTTTTGTTTTGTACAATAGAGTGCTGAAATTTTAAACATAGTAGTTTTACATGGTCCGACTACATGCCTGAAAGTTTCATTGAGATTGGACATCTGGAACTGGTAGCTCCCATACAAAATGAAGAAGAGGAAGAGAAGCCATATTCACGTCGTTGTATGGAAAACTTTTTTGTTTTTTAACCAATTGACTTGAAACTTTGCAGTTATGCTCTTAGGGAGGAATGAAAACTATTTTGATCAAAAGTGGGCGTGGCCACGCCCACTTATAGCTTAACTTGACCCTTTGTATGGAAATTTTTTTGTTTTTTAACCAATTGACTTGAAACTTTACAGTTATGTTCTTAGGGAGGAATGAAAACTATTTTAACCAAAAGTGGGCGTAGCCACGCCTACTTATAGCGAAAATTGACCCGTTGTATGGAAACCTTTTTTGTTTTTTAACCAATTGACTTGAAACTTTGAAGTTATGCTCTTAGGGAGGAATGAAAACTATTTTGATCAAAAGTGGGCATGGCCACGCCCACTTATAGCTTATCTTGACCCTTTGTATGGAAAACTTTTTGGTCTTTTAACCAATTGACTTGAAACTTTACAGTTATGTTCTTAGGGAGGAATGAAAACTATTTTAACCAAAAGTGGGCGTAGCCACGCCTACTTATAGCGAAAATTGACCCGTTGTATGGAAAACTTTTTTGTTTTTTAACCAATTGACTTGAAACTTTGCAGTTATGCTCTTAGGGAGGAATGAAAACTATTTTGATCAAAAGTGGGCATGGCCACGACCACTTATAGCTTAACTTGACCCTTTGTATGGAAAACTTTTTGGTTTTTTAATCAATTGACTTGAAACTTTACAGTTATGTTCTTAGGGAGGAATGAAAACTATTTTGACGAAAAGTTAGCGTAGCCACGCCCTTTTATAGCGAAAATTGACCCTTTGTATGGAAAACTTTTTTGTTTTTTAACCAATTGACTTAAAACTTTACAGTTATGTTCCTAGAGAGGAATGAAAACTATTTTGACCAAAAGTGGGCATGGCCACGACCACTTATAGCTTAACTTGACCCTTTGTATGGAAAACTTTTTGGTTTTTTAATCAATTGACTTGAAACTTTACAGTTATGTTCTTAGGGAGGAATGAAAACTATTTTGACGAAAAGTTAGCGTAGCCACGCCCTTTTATAGCGAAAATTGACCCTTTGTATGGAAAACTTTTTTGTTTTTTAACCAATTGACTTAAAACTTTACAGTTATGTTCCTAGAGAGGAATGAAAACTATTTTGACCAAAAGTGGGCGTAGCCACGCCTACTTATAGCAAAAATTGACCCGTTGTATGGAAAACTTTTTTGTTTTTTAACCAATTGACTTGAAACTTTGCAGTTATGCTCTTAGGGAGGAATGAAAATTATTTTGATCAAAAGTGGGCGTGGCCAGCCTTTTTATAGCGAAAATTGACCCTTTGTATGGAAAACTTTTTTGTTTTTTAACCAATTGACTTGAAACTTTACAGTTATGTTCTTAGGGAGGAATAAAAACTATTTTGACCAAATGTGGGCATGGCTACGCCCACTTATCGCAAAACTTGAACCGTTGTATGGAAAAATTTTTTGTTTTTTAACCAATTGACTTGAAACATTACAGTTATGTTGTTAGGGAGGCATGAAAACTATTCATTTAGTTTTTTTTATAGTGACACAAAGTGAAAAGTATTATAGCTTCAGCCTTGCTGAAGATAGCGTCCTTACTGGTTTTTTTTTTTTTTTTGGTTTTAAGAGAGAGGTGTTCGGAACGAAAATTTCGAAAATACACTGCCTGTGCAGTAGTGTGGGATTCTAACCCACAAAAAACCATTCACCCCTCCCTCTCGCATCTGGCTCGGGATCCCCGTGGGACTATCTCTAGATATTACTTCACGGGCGAGCTCAGCCTTGCGGCTCGGGTCTGGGATGTTATGTGCTTTCGCAAAACTAGGGACTCAGACACTTTAAGGGACTGTTTCAATATTGTTGTTAGTATTGTTATTATGTTAGCAACGATTCTACGGTACAACTCATTATTTGTATATACTTAGTATTAGTAAGTTTAGGATTGTCTGATTCGTCTTGCGTTCTCCGCTCGCTCTGTTTGTCTGAGCGTTTTCATTGTCAATGTTATGAAGTTACTTATAACTGACCATTTTGCTTCACTTTGTAGCATGTGTTCAACGATATTGTCCGGCGTTAGTGTTCCGCCAATTATATTGTCAACTTGTTGGCGATGTATTCCAAAATTGGCACATTCAAATAGGTGGTGCTCCACGTCGCCGACTGTACCTTCCCCGCAATACCAGCACATTGGGCTGTCGTCATGTCCAAATCGATGGAGGTAGAATTTAAAGCAGCCGTGACCTGTCAGTGCTTGGCTAATATAGAAGTCTGTACTCCCGTGTCGACGCATAAGCCATGTCTTTATGTCTGGGATGAGTCGATATGTCCATCTGCCATTTTGACAGCGGTCCCAACGGGCCTGCCATTGTTCGATGGTCTGAGCTCTGCGCAATGTTGTTTCCAACTGGCTCTGAGTTTCCACTGCTAGTAGATCTAGCGGGATCATACCCGCGATCACTAGTGCTGCTTCTTCACTGACCGTTCTAAACCTGCTGATCACCCTGATGGCGCACCTTCTGTACACTGCTCGGACTTCTCGGCTGTACGACGGTACTTCTGGTGCTGGCGCCCATATTGGGGCTCCATATAACAATATGGATCTTACAACACTCGATATGACTAGTCTGCTATGTTGTCTTGGTCCTCGCATATTCAGCATTATCCTGCTTAGGGCCGAAGTGGCGACGTGTGTCCGTGTCCGTGTTGTACCTCAGGATTCGATTTTTGAAGTAGCTATCGATGAGTGCTACAAGGTATTCTGGAATTCTTTTTTCACGTAGCGCATTGAGTATTTTTGGCCAACGTGCTGAATTAAAGGCGTTTTTAACATCTAGTGTTGTTATTAAGCAGTACTGTTTCGTACCTCCAGACCAGCGCTTTCCTTCTATTGCTGCCTTCGCTATTTCTGTGACTGCCTTAATTGCGTCAATTGTGGATCGTTTTTTTCGAAATCCAAATTGGAGGTCGGATAAACCGTTTGTTTGTTGTAGTGACGCCTCTATCCTGTTACAAATAATCTTCTCCAGAATCTTGCCAACCGTGTCAAGTAAGCAGAGTGGTCGGTATGCTGATGGGTCCTCTGGTGGTTTTCCTCCTTTGGGTATTAGCACCAGGTTTTGTATTTTCCATCTTTCTGGGAACGTCTTCTCTACGAGGCAGGTGTTGAACAGATCCACGAAGATCCCAGGCACCGAGGCGATGATAAGTTTTAGTGCCTTATTCGGGATGCCATCTGGGCCTGGCGCTTTGTCGTTTTTGATATGGCTTACTATATCCAGTATCTCTTCGACGTTAGTTAGCTTAGTAAACTGTGATGAGTTGGGATTTTCTGTCACAGTAGTACGTTGTACAATTTGCTGAGTTGGAAAGAGAGTAGAAACTATCTTCCTTAGAAATGTTGGGCAGCTGGGCACTGGATGTCTTCTATGGCCAAGTTTCCCCATGACTAGCTTGTACGCAGCTCCCCATGGCTCCGCGTCTGCTTCGTCACATAGGTCGAGGAAGCACTTGCGCTTACTATCCCGGATATTTTTATTTAGCTTTGCTCGACAGCTTCTATAGGCTTGCTGTAGCTGGCTGAAGTTTTCAGTTCCCCTAGATCTCTGGTATAGTCTCCTCGCTCTGTGGCATTGTCTACGTGCATCTGCGATGCTTTGATTCCACCAGTGCACGGGAGGCTGTCTGTGGTTATGGTTACTTATCCGTTGCATTGCTGCATCGCAGGCCCGTTGGACGAGCTGGGCAATTTGTTCTGCTTTGTCGTTCGCATTGCCTCGTGCCGAAATTCCTTGGAGCGAGTTAGGCAGTAGGTGTTCGTCCAGTGTATCTGGCTTATACTTTATGGCTCCTGTTGCCCGATGGTTACTTGTATGTGTCGATTGTCTGGTCTGGAAAATAATTGCTTGGTGGTCACTATATGTTAGTAGGTCGGAAACCATCCAGGAAGCGTTTCGTGAGATACTGCCGCTTGCAAATGTGAGATCAATTATGGATCCCCTTCCGTCTTTTGTGTAAGTGTGTTTGTTTCCAGTGTTAAGCAGGCTTATACTTAGACTAGCAAATGACTCTAATAGTGTTGAACCTCTTGGGGTTGTCCTGCTGCTCCCCCATTCAACTGCCCATGCATTAAAGTCACCTGCTATTATGCAAGGGTTTTTATCTCGAGCATCTCTAACGATACAGTCCAGTACTTCTTCAAATTCAGTTATTAACAGCCTTGACGCTATGTAGCAGCTGTATATATAGACGTTATTGCATTTCGCCCACGTGAAGCCTCTTGACGAAAAGTGTTCTCTTAGCTGGTACGGGTTCCTTCCACAGCTCCAGATTGCCGCATCTCCGGCGGCGTTTTGAAGCCATGCGCTTTCGTTCCTAGATTTGTACGGTTCGCTGAGGATGGCTATGTCAATGTTCTTTTCTCGGACCGTTTGGGAGAGTAGGTTATGAGCCGCTTGGCAATGGTTGAGGTTGACCTGGAGTATTTTCATTTGGACCTCAGTTGTTTCAGCGCTTCTTTGTACGCCGGGCAAAGTCTACTTAGGGTAGAGTGCGAGGTGTTGCTGCCGTCTTTGTCTTTACACAACATACATCTTGGTGTTTGCTTACACTGTTTGGCCATATGGTCTGTTCCACCACAGTTATAGCATACATTTTTCGTATCTATTTCGCTCTTGCATTTGGCTGCTGTATGGCCAAAACCCATGCATTTGAAGCATCACCTTGGCTCAAGTTTGAGCCTGATGCGGCAGGAAACCCACCCTATTCGTATTCTGTTGCCTTTCAGTAACTTGTCAGCAACAGTAGACGGAATGCTTATGGTAGCAGTTTGCGTAGAGCCGTAAGCTTTCCTCAGTGATACTGTGGTCCTTGTTGGGAGTGTATCACCTGTTTCTGCGACTATAGCTTGTCGCACTTACTCGGCGCTTGTGATCTCGTCTATATCCTTGATTTCTATGATCGACATTTCTGTGAGCGATGTGACCACTGCCTTGTCGCCAAGAACGTTTTTGACGGCCTGCTGCAGGAGATCTGTGTTAGGGTCCTGTGCCTTCTGCATCTTGAATAATAGTTCCCCTTTTGCTGTTGTTCTTATACCCTTCACTCTTCCTTCGAATTATTTTAGGGTGGCATCCTGTTTTACTATCCTAAGTAGTTCTGAACATGAGGTATTACATGTGCTTTTTACCGCGATAGCGTCTGTCCTCATATTCCTTTTTTGTGTTTTCGCCTTTCTCTCCACACGAGTCCATGCTTTGCTTATCTTGGGGGGTTCCTCTGAAGTGCGTTTCTCATTCGCTTTTAGGTGGGAACGTTCCCCGCGTTTACTGGCCCCTGGAGGCGTCTCTGTTTTAGTGGATCTATCGTCCACCGGCTCTTTGTTAGCAATATTTGTTGCACTATGACTTTTTTGTTTCTTGGGTGGCGTACTCCTGTTCCGGTGCTGGTCAATTCTTTGCCGCTTTGGGGTGCTATCTGCCGTTGTTTTTTTAGAAGGTTTAGAACCTTTCTCTTGGTTTGCCTGAGTCATCTTGTTTATTCTAGCATCAGTTGGCTTGTTATGGTCTGAAGACCATGTTCCCAACCCGCTAGCAAGGATACTTTGGAGCTCCTTCATTCGATTGAGATTCTCCACCATCTCTAGGTTGATGTGTCTCACCTTTTTGACGTTAACGCTGTAGAGAACCTTGTCAAGGAGTGCTCCTAGCTCCTCCATTACTGCGTCGTTGCTGCCACCTAGCCTAGGTGTGGGCTTTCCAACCAGATCGACAGTTAGGATATCTTGTGCATTTGAATCCAACGTAGTTGGTTTCGTTTGCACTATCGAGGTCGGCGATGCTAAGAGTTTCGGCTTCCTGCCAAATATTTGCTCTTCCTCTTCCGTCGTAAATATCGCGCAGTCGCTTACTGCTACCTTCTCTACGTCTTTGGTTATTTTATTATTTGTTTCCATTTATTTGGGTCCAAACTCCAGTCCGTTATCCCAGTTCGTATGCGCTGTCACTTTTTGACCCCATGGTTATCTTTGCAAGCAGTGAGGCCATGCAAGGGTTGACACACTTCCTTATGAGAGCATGTGTTCAGAGCCAGGTCGGTGCTAATCGGGCATGTTCATCCGAACCAGTGCCGCCGACTTAACGGTGACGAACCGGGAGCGTTATTAGAGACCTGCCAGGGTTTTATTAGGACGGAGGCGGTTCTATCATTAACCTGAAAGCCGTTTCAGCACAATGTCACTCATGCTTACTTGGGTAACAGAATAATATCACCGTCAGCCCATAGCCATTTGTTTCATATAATTGCGTCCAGTATATCTTAATCAAAGCCTTACTGGGTTCGGCTTTGATGGGTTTATACCCTGGTTCTCTTATTTGGATCAGTAAAAACCAATTTAATTATAAAAGTTATTATTTATTATTATGTTGCTCTAATTATAATTATGTACGCCTCCTTTTTAATTATCAAATTGTAATTATTAATTATACTTTATTATATATAGTATGTTAGTATGTTAGTTTGGTTGTTTTGATGTTATCTAGTAGACTATTGTTGCTATTTATTTAGTTCAAAAGTTTGTACAGTTATATGCTTATATCTACTTACAGATTTATTAATTAGTTATTGTTGGTGTTTTGATTAGGTGTTGGATTTAGTAATTATATTATTTTATTATTGATGTATTTAATTATTTGTAGTATTATTTATTTAACTTTACTGGCGTAATAGTTTATTCTTCTTATTTATTTTATATGCGTATTGGGTTTTTATTATTATTTTTTTATACTCTTCACGCAAGTGAATAGTATTATAACTTTGTCCTGAAGTTTGTAACAGCAAGAAGGAGGGGAGGGGGACCCCATAAAGTATATATATTCTTGATCAGCTCGACAAGGCGAGTTGATATAGCCATGTCCGTCTGTCCGTCTGTCTGTGAATATGCTATCTCCTCCCACAGTTTTGAAGATATCGAGCTGAAATTTTGCAGGGAGTCTTCTCTAATGTGTGGTCAAATCATTGGTCGGAACCGGCCATATCGGATTATTGGAACTGGTAGCCCCCATACGAAATGAAGAAGAAAAACAAATTTGAATTGTTATATGGAAAACTTTTTTGTTTTGAAAGATAGAGAGCTGAAATTTCAAACATAGTAGTTTAACATAGTCCGACATAATGCCTGAAAGTTTCATTGAGATCGGGCAACTAGAACTGGTAGCTGCCATACAAAATGAAGAAGAGGAAGAGAAATTAAGATTTAACGTCGTTGTATGGAAAACTTTTTTGTTTTGTATGATAGAGGGCTGAAATTTTAAACTTAGTAGTTCTACATAGTCCGACTACATGCCTGAAAGTTTCATTGAGATTGGACATCTGCAACTGGTAGCTCCCATACAAAATGAAGAAGAGGAAGAGAAGCAATATTCACGTCGTTGTATGGAAAACTTTTTTGTTTCTTAACCAATTGACATGAAACTTCACAGTTATGTTCTTGGGGAGGCATTAAAACTATTTTGACAAAAATGGGCATGGTTACGCCCACTTTTACCAAAAATCAATAATTTGCATATCTCCGGCACCCAATGAGCAAAAACAATGAAAATTTGTATATAGACTAATTAGATGAAGAAAAAATATATTCAGTAAAAAAAATAGGCGTGGCACAAGAAATAAGCGTGAAGAGTATTTAAGCTTCAGCCCTGCTGAAGTTAGCGTCCTTACTGGTTTTTTTTTTTTTTATTTATTTCATTTATCTATTTGCTTATTGTTATTTTATTATTTATTTCATTTAGGTATTTATTTATCATCAGTGTTATTTATATTATATTTCCTTAGTTGTATTATGTATTTAATTTAGTTTATGTTAACTACTAGCTGACCCAGCGCGCTTTGCTACGCCCTCAAAGTATGATGAACTGTTGCATATAGCCCAGGATTGAATCTTTTAACACTCTATCACAATTAGTTCCTAAATTTTCTTCTTGTCAGACTTATAGATACAGGTACATAGGCGTTTAAAATTTTTATTATATGTTGCAGCAGCCACGTTCATTTATCAATTCTTGTTGGGTTCGAAGTCATCAATATTATTTCCAGATTTTGTTTTCGTAGATTAATTAAATTTAAAAAAAAAAATATTCCAGCGTTTTGAAACTCTAATTACCGTTAATGCGTTTCAGAATTCTTAATGCCTTGTAATTATGGCAAATTTCTTACTTTGCAGTGATATATAATTACCTTTACAAACATGTGAATGCAAAATTCCATCTGTTTATATTTAAGAACAACAAAACTATATTTTTGACTAATTGTTCCTTTGTTCCATTTTAGCAAAATGAAAAATACTCTCCACTTTACAGCCTTCTGGCGATTTTGCTTACAGCAAAATATAATTTTGAAGATGTTTCTCTATATGGTCGGGGCCACGCCTTTATGTTCGATTCTAATAAAATTTTGGAAAATAGTTAAAAATTAATAAAACATTTTTCTAACAAAAATCTTGTTTTGACCGATTGTTTCTTTCGCAAAGTGCCTTTTTTGACGTCTAAAATGTTTTTGTACAAAAAACTAAGGTGGTAGTTTTAAAAAACCTAATTTTTAACCGGCAGCTAAATGTAATAGCAATCCAATCATGCAGATTTTTTACATACAAACTGCCTGAAAGGATAAGATAATTTTCTGCGTTTTATTTTTTTTGAAATCGTTAAAACTGAGCTCGCAGTTGGTATTGAAGCAGACATATGGACATGACTGTGTTACCTCGTCTTGTGAAGATAATATATGCTTTATGTGGTCGGCGATATCTCCTTCTCTGCGTAGCGAACTTCATGGCATAGCAAATATATATTATTTTTGCAGGAGTATAAAAAACGCTATTCAGCCTTGCTGAAGACTATTTACTTTTCACGCTCCTTTTATGCCACGCCAATTTTTTGGATTGAATCTGCTTTCTCTTTACTTTAATAGCCTATATACCAATTTTCATTGTTTAAGCTAATATGGAAACTTGCAATTTATTGATATTAGCTTGTGAAGTTGTAAGTCAATTAATTAAGAAAAAAAAAGTTTTCCTTTCAAGGCCGTAAATTTTCTGTCTTTTCCTCTTCTTCACTTTGTATGATAAGTACCAGTTTCAGTGGTCCGATCTTAATGACAATTCCAGAAATTTAGTCTGCGTACGTAAAGTTACTATGTTTGTTTATGTTTTTTTCATCCCTCTATCTTCCAAAACGATAAAGTTTTCCATTCAACGACTTAAGTTCTGTTCATTTTTCTTCTTCATTCTGTATGGGTGCTACCAGTTCTAATGGTCTGATCATTGCAGTTCCGACAAATGATTTATGGTAGTAAAGCTGTAAAATTTCAGGTCAATAGTCGGAGATTTCTCCTTCTGGGGGTTACAAACTCCGTGACAAAGTCATAATAATATTTACATACGTGAAGAGTATAAAAACACTAATATGTGTACATATGTGGCTGTATGTAGAAGATGAAGAAGAAGTGAAGCACAATTTCGAAAGTAATGCTCCTCCGTTTTCTCACCGTTCTCTTGTTCTCTTTGCAAACAACACACTCATACCAATACAAAAGTGTAAGAAGAAGCAAAGAATGGTACGTGCTTGCGTCCACAAAATCTTAATATTGTTTATTTTTCTTCTTCTTTCCGTATGGAGGCTACCAGTTAAAATGGTCGGATTGATACCAAAACATTATAACAACCTTCAGGAGGTCCATCTGAAGATTAACTGAAAATTTCATTGAATCGGAAGCTGTTTTTGAGTTATGCGCTTATCAACATATTTTTCGATTCATTTTTATTATACTATAGATTATTGTCTCACATTCAATAATAAGTGATCATAGGTAACTAAACACTGCACTAAACACGATATACATAGCTACGGTTTGTTTCGTGTATCAGTTGACAAAAGCAAACTCAGTAGTGAAAATCCAAGAAAAACAACACTGACATTGACAGTTTGTTGTTGTTTCAACTTTTTTTTAATTTGACATGACTTGGAGTCAAATCCTTCAAGCCGTACATACCTGCATTGTTTACACATTAGTGCGTGTAATTTGCAAAGAGTATTAATTAATTTTAATACTCTCTGGCTTGTACGTTCTCTCAAAGTTTTCTTGTTCTCTTTCAATCAACAAACACATAACAATACTGACGTATAAGAAGAAGCATAGCATGTTACGTTTAATGCTTGCGACGTCGCAAGTTTGTATGGAAAAACCAGTAAGGGCGGTATAATTGAGTATTCTCAACTATATAATACCCTGTACACACACCTATGTTGATAACACGTTAAACATTCGCCGACAGCAAAAACAGTGTACCACGATATGGTTTGTGTATTTGCTAATAGTGAGGCAGGGCTCACAGTGCAATGTTGCCATTAGATGGCGCTTTAGTACGGGTTTTGTTACAAAGCATTGCTGCAAAATTTGAGTGTGTTGGTCTTTGCGGCGAAAATGGTAGTTTGTTGTATGCAGTTTTAAAAAGGTATGTTATCTGAGTTTGCATACAAAATTTCAGCACTGTATTCTTTATACTTTAGGAGATACAGTAATTTTAAGAAAAAAATTACCTTTTGTTGTGCTCGATGGGCGGGAAGGAATGGGCGTGGCAAAAATTCCTTCAAACTTCATCTAGTGTTCGACCACACGAGACTATCTTCCAAATTTCAAGTCTCTAGCTTTAATAGTTTTCGCAGTGTTAAGTACGGTTTTTGTTACAAATAGGATAAAGCAGTGTTCAAAGCGCAATTTATGCCAAATTTTAACTTGTTTGTCTTTGCGTTGTCACACAGCGTTAAAAATGAAAGTTTGTGGTATGCAGTTTTAAAAAGGTATGTTTACTGAATTTGCATACAAAATTTCAGCATTGTATCTATTATAGTTTAGGAGATACAGCAATTTTAAGAAAACAACTTTTTGAGGGGAAACGAAGGGGAAGGGGAAAAAATGTGGTATGCAGTTTTGTAGAGCTATACATACTGAGTCTACATACTCATTTTCATGTTTCTAACTCATCACGTTTTCGAGCTACAGCCTTTTGAAAAAATGGGTGGTGCTCGATGGGCGGGAAGGAGTGGGCGTGGCAAAAAATCCTTCAAACTTGATCTAGCGTTTGACCTCACGAGTCTATCCACCAAATTTCAAGTCTCTAGCTCTTATAGTTTTCGAGAACCATTGGTGAGGACGGACGGACGGATGGACGGACAGACAGGGCTATATCAATTCGTCTTGTCATCCTGATCAAGAATATAAATACTTTATAGGGTCCCCCTCCCCTCCTTCTATGCATTACATACAAACCGTCTCAAACAAACTTAATATACCCTGATACACAGTGTGTGTACAGGGTATAAAGAAAAGGTCTGTTTTTAGGGTTTTTCCGGCAATTATTTGAATTTTTCTCGCCGTAAAAACCATCTTTGAACTTTAACGAACATTTAAAAAAAAGAATTGGCCAAATTGGTCCAGGCGTTGTTGAGTTATGCGCTTACCAACACATTTTGCGATTCATTTTTATATTATAGATTTTTGCAGGAGTATAAAAACGCTATTCAGCCTTGCTGAAGACTATTTACTTTTCACGCTCTTTTTATGCCACGCCAATTTTTTGGATTGAATCTGCTTTCTCTTTACTTTAATAGCCTATATACCAATTTTCATTGTTTAAGCTAATATGGAAACTTGAAATTTATTGATATTAGCTTGTGAAGTTGTAAGTCAATTAATTAAGAAAAAAAAAGTACCAGTTTCAGTGGTCCGATCTTAATGACAATTCCAGAAATTTAGTCTGCGTACGTAAAGTTACTATGTTTGTTTATGTTTTTTTCATCCCTCTATCTTCCAAAACGAAAAAGTTTTCCATTCAACGACTTAAGTTCTGTTCATTTTTCTTCTTCATTCTGTATGGGACCTACCAGTTCTAATGGTCTGATCATTGCAATTCCGACAAATGATTTATGGTAGTAAAGCTGTAAAATTTCAGGTCAATAGTCGGAGATTTCTCCTTCTGGGGGTTACAAACTCCGTGACAAAGTCATAATAATATTTACATACGTGAAGAGTATAAAAACACTAATATGTGTACATATGTGGCTGTATGTAAAAGATGAAGAAGAAGTGAAGCACAATTTCGAAAGTAATGCTCCTCCGTTTTCTCACCGTTCTCTTGATCTCTTTGCAAACAACACACTCATACCAATACAAAAGTGTAAGAAGAAGCAAAGAATGGTACGTGCTTGCGTCCACAAAATCTTAATACTGTTTATTTTTCTTCTTCTTTCCGTATGGAGGCTACCAGTTAAAATGGTCGGATTGATACCAAAACATTATAACAACCTTCAGGAGGTCCATCTGAAGATTAACTGAAAATTTCATTGAATCGGAAGCTGTTTTTGAGTTATGCGCTTATCAACATATTTTTCGATTCATTTTTATTATACTATAGATTATTGTCTCACATTCAATAATAAGTGATCATAGGTAACTAAACACTGCACTAAACACGATATACATAGCTACGGTTTGTTTCGTGTATCAGTTGACAAAAGCAAACTCAGTAGTGAAAATCCAAGAAAAACAACACTGACATTGACAGTTTGTTGTTGTTTCAACTTTTTTTTAATTTGACATGACTTGGAGTCAAATCCTTCAAGCCGTACATACCTGCATTGTTTACACATTAGTGCGTGTAATTTGCAAAGAGTATTAATTAATTTTAATACTCTCTGGCTTGTACGTTCTCTCAAAGTTTTCTTGTTCTCTTTCAATCAACAAACACATAACAATACTGACGTATAAGAAGAAGCATAGCATGTTACGTTTAATGCTTGCGACGTCGCAAGTTTGTATGGAAAAAATAAAAGGTCTGTTTTTAGGGTTTTTCCGGCAATTATTTTAATTTTTCTCGCCGTAAAAACCATCTTTGAACTTTAACGAACATTTAAAAAAAAGAATTGGCCAAATTGGTCCAGGCGTTGTTAAGTTATGCGCTTACCAACACATTTTGCGATTCATTTTTATATTATAGATTTGTTTGTTTAGTTAGTTCGGTTATCTGTTAGTACTATTTAGAAACGACTTACTTTATACCCAGCCTGGTTATTGTGGGGCAGAATGTGAGTAAGGTGGCAACACCGCTACCTTACATCAGTAAAGACAGTGAGCAAGAAAGCTCATTGCTACGGCACTCCACTTTCGCTGATCGTCAGCTTGCGAACATATGTAACACCTATGTGTTTGTGTTTTACAGCAGGTTGGTATGCCAGTCAGCTGTTGGAAATATTTTAACCTGTCCGTCCAAATTCGGCAAAAGCGAAAAATTCGAACTTCCATGGCGTTGCGACGCCATAAAAAACAAATATTTGTGGTTATGTTTTGTTTAACTAGTGGGAATGCAGAAGGCGGACCGCCCATCTGCTTATACCCTGCTTCAGGTGAGAGGTGACACGCGTATGTATCTTGACCGTGGGTGTTCTGTCTCGCGACTTCAGTTGACCAACACGCGGAGGATCGGAGTCCTGAACACTGCGCTGCCGCGGCGCAATTCAAACTGTCTCACAGGGCTCACTATGTCCGCTATGCCCATCGCGGATATTCACTCGCGTGTGTGCTATGGTAAGCAGCCACTGATTGTAATTTTCTTTACAAAAGAAACGATTTTTATTTTATTTTATTTACTTTTCTTACTTTTACACCAGTTTTCTTCGGAGCGACTTAAAACGCGTCCACCCTCTCGTATCTACAACTGTGTTGTCAAGTGTGAGTGTGTGCGTACGTGGGTGTGTGTTGTGTGTGCGTGGGCGTATGTAAATTGACTGTTTATATGTGTTTTGTGTGTGTAGGTGGTGTGTGCATATGTGTGTATGCATGTATACGTGCATGTGTGGGTATGTGTGTTAGCCTGCATTTTTTTTTTTTTTTTTTTTTTTGTGATGTAAAAATTTTTAAAAATTTATGACGACGTGTCAACGACCTTCATGTTTGGGCAGATTTATGTTGCGTAAACGGGGTCTAGATGCATCGAGTAACGAATTGGTTATCGCATGTGTACTTGTGTTTGTATGTGCGTGTATGTGTGTGTATGTGTGCGTGTGTAAACGTGGGTTTGAGTGTTTTTTTTTTTTGTTTTTTTTTAAATTCTTTAACTTTATTATTATTTTATATATAATAACAATGTTACTTAAAATTGATGGACCGAACTCGGACCGCCGTAAAGCATTGCTTCGTGAGTAACGGTAAGGGCATTTAGCCGGCTTCCATCGAACGTCTCAACCTCTCCAGCTGTCGTAGCGTTGTCATTACATATGCTGCGTAGTTACTCACCGCGTTCCAGTTCTCAACACTTTCCAACATCAATGGGACTAAATTTTGCACCGTAAGGGCTCTCCCTAACACCGCTTCTAAGCCTCGTCTTCTTGCATTAAATCTTTCACAACAGAATATGCTGTGTTCGGCATCTTCTATTTTGCTGTCTTCACAAAAGCTGCAAAACGGGGTAGCCTCATGCTTGAAGCGATGCAGATAACTTTTAAAGCAGCCATGGCCACTAAGTACCTGCGTGATGTGAAAGTTCACTTCTCCGTGTTTTCTTCCTACCTATGATGCTATGTTAGGGATAAGCTTGTACGTCCATCGGCCATGTTCGCTGTTGTCCCACCTCCCTTGCCAATTCGAGAGGCTTCTAGCCCTGGCTCTTCTCTGGGCAGCATTTTTGTCTGCTGGTGCGAGGACTGCTTGCTCGTGAGCCTCCAGTGCCTCAAGTGCCAAGAGCTCTAAGGGCATCATCCCTGTGATTACGAAAGCAGCGTCTTCTGATATTGTTCGAAAGCCACACCAAACTCTGATTGCTCCCAAACGGTAAGTAGAGTCAAGCCCTCGTCTGTAGCTGTGTACGCCCATGGCTTTTGCCCATATGGGAGCCCCGTACATGATTATTGATTTTGTCACGCTTTGCAATAAAATTCTCGACAAGGCTTTACATACTTTTAGCGCCTTGACATTTGCATATGCAAGATGCTCTCGAAAGCTGAGCCTGGTGTCTATCATGATGCCTAGGTACTTCAGCGCTCGTTTGGATTGTATTAGGCAGCTACCCACCTGCACAGTGGCTTGCTCGACCTTTTTTCGACTGCTGATAAGTAGCACTTCTGTTTTGTGTTCAGCCAGTAGCAAGCCGGAACTGCTCAGCCAGTCTTCAATGGTTTTAGCAACTCCAACAATAGCTATGTCGTCAGCGAAACCGATGATTTTGACTCCCGCAGGTAGCTCCACCCTTGGAACTCCATCGTACATGATATTCCACAGTGCTGGGCCAAGAACCGAGCCCTGTGGGACACCACCACTAACGTTGTACCGTACCTGGCCCATGTCGGTGTTGTACAACAGCACACGAATGTCGAAGTAGTTGCTGACGATACTTCTAAGGTAGTTCGGGACTCCAAAATCCCTGAGCGCATCAAGTATCTTCGACCAATTTGCAGAATTGAACGCGTTCTTGACATCAAGCGTAACCACCAGGCAGTACTTTTTGTTACCGTGTTTCCAGCGGTTACCTTCGATGGCTGCTTCGGCGGTAGACACGAGTTCTTTCACAGCGTCGATGGTTGATTTTCGTTTTCTAAAGCCGAACTGCTGCTCAGAAAGACCCCCATTCGCCTGAATGGCTGCCTCGAACCTATCACACACAATTCGCTCCAGAATCTTTCCGGCCGTATCTAGCAGACATATTGGTCGGAAGGAGGATGTGTCACTTGGGACTTTATCAGGCTTAGGGATGAGCGTTAGCTGCTGGATCTTCCACCTTTCTGGGAATATGCATCTGCGAAGGCATTCGGAATACATTCCTGCAAACACTTCTGGAAAATGTTCTATCGCTACTTTTATGGCCATGTTTGGGATACCATCCGCGCCAGGTGCTTTTGGAAGTTTCACCCGATTCGTTGCATTCAGGAGCTCAGAAGGGGCAATCGGATAAAAGCCGTCTCCGTTTTGTGTAATGCTGGAGCCGCTAGCGTTTGTTTGTTGTGGAAATAGCACGGATACTATGCGCAGCATCTCCGCAGGATCAGTTGGCACTGCCGATGGTTTTGGACCAATTTTACCCACTACAATCTTATACGCTTTCCCCCACGGATCATGGTCGGCTTCATCGCATAGTTTTAGCCATGATCGCCGTTTGCTGTCCCGGATAGCCATTTTCAGCTTTCTTCGACTGAGCTTAAATGTTTGCTGCAGCTCCTCGAACATATGTGTGCCATGGGCTCTCAGGTATCGCCGTCTCGCTCTGATGCACTCGCGCCGCGCACTGGAGATCTCTTCGTTCCACCAATCGACGGCCTGGTGGCGTCCCGAGAATCGACGCCTGACCAGCATACTAGCATCACAAGCGCCTTTAACGCGAGACATAGTTTCTTCTGCAGATGGCGGCAACGTACTATCATGCCTCCAAGCATCCAAATGTGCTATAAAGGTGGAAGCATTGAATGAGTCTTCATTGTATACCCTGGTCGACCTGTTATTACGAGTGGCAAGTTCGCCATCATTCTCGAGGGTAGAAAATATTAGCGCCTGGTGATCGCTGCCCGTGTAGTGGTCACTTACAGCCCATGATTCCGAGTTTAAGATTGGTGCACTCATGAATGTCAGGTCAATGATGGAGCCTGCTCCGGCTCAGGTTTATGTATTCTTTGTTCCAGTGCTTGCAAGAATGATATCCAGAGGTGCAAAGGCTTCCAGAAGTATACTGCCCCTTTCGTTGGTTGAGCGAGATCCCCACTCTAGGGCCCAAGCATTGAAGTCACCTGCGATAACTATTGGGCTGTGAGTTCGAGCGTCGTCTACAAGCGCATCCAAGATGTTGCCATACTCTTGTATACCTAGGCGGGGGGGCAGGTAGCAACTGTAAACCCAAACCTTACCAATTTTTGCTCGTACAAAGCCGTTTGCCGACAGCACTGTTTGCCAACTTATTTTGGCATGTCCAAAACAACTAATCGTGGCTTTCTTGGCAATGTCTGAGCAGCTATCCGGGGATGGCCACCATCGGTACGGCTCGCTTAGTATCGCCACGTCTATCTGGAATTTGTTTGTGTCCTCGGTCAGAAGGTTTTGGGCAACCATGCAGTGATTGAGATTAAGTTGGAGAAACTTAATCTTGGCAGGTTTGGCGGCTCTTGTTACTTAGCGGGCATCTTTTACTCCCAGATAGGTGCTTTACGTCCGGCAAATTAGCCGAGGAGCATGTAAAACACCGTGGGTCAGAGATGCAGTCCCTAATTTTATGACCCTTTTCACCGCAGCGGAGGCAGCAGTCACTTCTGTCAGTGGTATTCTTGCACGAACCCGCAATGTGCCCAAACTCCAGGCACTTATAGCACCGCTTGAGTTGGACGCGCTCTTTAATTCTGCAGATCGTCCACCCGATCCTGAGCTTTGTGACGGACAGCAGTTTCCTTCCCAGTTGGACTGGAAGCCCAATGATGGCCATTTGAGTGCCAGCATATGTCTGCCTGAGTCGCTTAACAGAGCTGTGTGGTAAGGTTGGCTCATTTAATGCGCTTTTTACCACCTCGAAGACTTCAGCTTCGGAAGTAACCTCGTCCAAGTCCCGTATTTCAATTAATACCTCCTGCGTTAGGGATCTTACGGAGGCGCAATCAGCCAGCGCTTCGCTCACTGCGGTTTTAATTATTTGCGTTTTTTCATTGGCTTCCCTGCTGAGCTCCATCAGAATCTCGCCCTTCTTGGTCCTACGTATTTTCGTGACGCTATCTCCAACAAGTTTCAGCTTTTCATCCCGTTTTACTAATTTTAGTATGTCACTATACGACATGCCATCAGTATTTCGCTCTATCAGGATAGCATCCGGACGAATTCTCCTTGTAGATGGCGGCTTCTTCTTAGTCTTAGGCCCTACTTGTTGCCAATTTTCACCGGGGATAGTAGTTTGGGCCACTATTGTGTCACACGATTGTATGCTTATACCCGTTCTGTCGCTGCTGTGAAGGGTATTCGTGACTTTAACTTTTTTCGGCGGCGTCTTCCTGGGCTTCGTGTGTGGGTCACGTACCCTCTTGGGGGTGCCAACCGTGGGAGTACCTGCCAACATCGGCTTCGGCGTAGTCTGGGTAGCCACGCTTGTACTGCCTTTCACATCTGTGGAGCATAGCTCTGTGATCTTGTAATGCAGCTGAGACACATATGCAACCTTGTCACGTAGTGCCTGGTTTATGCTGCGCTTCTCCTTGACACTCAGAATTGTAACGAGTTCGTCGAGTTTAGCTCTCATAGCCACCAGAGTCTCGCCTAGAGTTATCGGTTCATCTGGTGCGTTCGCTCCCCCTGGGTCCGCAACCGTGATGCGTTTGGCTGTTGCTGTTTCCACCTTCTCGGTTATTTTGTTGCTGCCGCCCAGCGTGGGTTCTTCTAAAGCGCTGGTTGTACCAGAACTTCTTATTGGAGAATGCTGCAGCCTAGGGCTACGTGCGAATGCTTGTTTTTCTGCATCTAAGGCTTTCTCCGCCAATATCTCTTCCAACGTTTTCATTTTCATTTTATCTTTTTCAAAATCCATGTTTATAAGGGTCCCCACTCAGAGTCGTTGTTGTTTTTCGTAGTGCAGTCACTTTCGCAATCCCATGGGTGCCTTTCCTTGGAGTGAGGTCCATGTGAGGGTTGACCCTGCTCCTTATGGGACGCAGGGTTCAGAGCCAGATTAGTGCTAGTCAGGAGACGTTTTACAACTGAGCCTGCACGGCCAACTGAATGGCGACGAAGAACAAGCGTTCCCTGAGGCCTGCCAGGGTTTTAACGGGACGGAGGCAGCTGCAGCATTAGCCCAGCAGCCATTTCGGCTCGATTTCACTCTACCTACTAAAGTGCTGGAATACTGCAGGCTGTCAGCTCATGGCAGAAGTTATCGTAAGGGGGTGTCCAGTAGTTTGTATTTAAGACCTTACTGGGCTGGGGTCTTAAAGGGTTCACATGAACCCGAGGTTCGTCTTCCATGGGTATACGGGGAGTATCACTACTTGAGGTCTTGAGGAGAAATCCCACGTTGGCCGTAGAATTTACCTCGGCGGGATGGAGGTTATACCGCCTCTGCTCGGTCACCAGAGCCCCTTTACTGGGTACACCACTAATGTGGGGGGGTTGGAAGTCGATCCAGTCCAGATCTTTGTACCATATATCTCCACAAGAGCCACTTCCTGGACACACAATTTGAGTCACAGAGTATACTATCATCATATTTGATAATAAGACACCCTGTACGTGGTAGATTGATCGAAGCAGCTTACGCCTGGCCATTTACATTACATCTGTCACATGTATGTGATGCGGCAACATTTTTTGTTATTATTATTTTTTTTTATTTTTTTTTTTTTTTAATTATAAATACAGCATTTTTCATTGTTGCATATCCTATCACTTGTTTTCGCAAATTGGGGGACGCATGTTCCATTTCGGCGTGCAACGCATACTGCAATCCAGCATTCAATGTGATTTGCAGCGATCATAAATTCGAAAACAGCTGCGTACATTGTTCGCCGCTGCGGTGGCCATGTGACGCATGTCCCTTGCAAACGCGCTTTACATGGGTCAAACCAATACTGGATGCAGTTGGATGCATTTTTTGTTAGCTTTCAGCCCTGCATCAGCTGTGGAGAGTTGAGCAGCTGGCTGTCTTCTTCATCCACGTGAGTGAAGTACGCGAAAAAACTGTGCATTTGAGTTTGAGTGGTAAAATTTTTGCTGATGGAGCAAAAACAACTAATTATGGCGCCTTTGTATATTGCAAGTCCAATTTGGATTCCATCTGTATGGTTTTTCTTGTGCACGCACGGCCGTAGACGGTGAGTATTTGGTAATTCACCTTTTGACACTTTTTGTTTACATTTTCTCACGTTTGTTTAGACGGCACCGGGAGCCCGATCAAAAACACGTCAGCCCGCACTAACTCATCGCGTGTGTCTTCTGGGTTTGAGTGTGGGTGTGTGTGTTAATGTGTGTTATTGTTTGTTATTGTTTGTGGCCGTATACCATCATATCTCAGCAACTTTGTCTTATCGATATATCGATAATTTCCATTCATGCGCCATTTCTTTGTATGCGCGCCTATTTGCCTTAGGTTCATGAAGCGTTTTTTGTTCAGCTTAAAATTGTATTTTAATAATAAATTCTATGCGAGAACGTCGTATTTGAGTAACCCAATTTCACGTCGTGTGACTTAGGCCCTTTGCTGTATGTAACGAATTGTTTATCGCTCATTTCGCCCGATCGCGCATCACTAGCTGATCAAACAGCTGTTTGTCTCGTTTCCACTTTTGAGTGAAATTAATTCCAATCGAGTTTACCGAAAAATTGGCGCGACTAATTTAATTCGGCTAGTACAAAAACAATTTGCAGCCTCGATATTAGTGAAAACTTGCACAAAACAACGATCTGCGCGACAAATTATGTGCACAGTGACGAAACGCGACACTGCGGCAGGTAAGCCACAAAAAAACACTCGACTCAGATCCTGATTCACCCGCGTTTGTTTATATTTTAGGTGGAAAGGCCGGAGCATCCGCGGACACAACCAACCACCTTCGATTCAACCTCCTCTCTCAAATGATGATGTGTGCGTGTGTGTGTGCGTGTGAGTGTGCGTGTGTGTGTTTTGTAAACACAAAACCCACCCTCATTACCTTGTTCCTTTGAATTACCTTGACCTGCGCACACTTCAATACAGGTGTGAGCATTGTCGATCTTGTATGCAGTGATTCATTCTGTTCTCCTAGTACTCGGCATGCTTGTTCTTGTCTGTCCGCCCGTCTGTCCATCCGTCTGTCCGTTTATGGCTTGATGTGCGTTTTGTCAACCGGTGACTCACCCTCATCACTTTGTCGTTTTTACCTTTGTTTTTGCCTTTGTTTGCCTAGCACTGATTGACTTTCATCCTTTTTTTTATCCTTGAGTCTATCATTAATTGGTTTTCATCCTTTTTATTTATAATTGTGTCTAGGAATAATTGATTTTTAATGATCAAAATTTTTTTTTTCAATTGAAGAGAAAGACACTTAAGTTAAATAATCCAGACAGGATAATTCTTGAGTCTGTGTGTATTGTTGTTTTTGGGTTTTTAAGTATGTAAAAAATGCTAAAAAAAATGTATAAAGAGTCTGTTTGAGGTGAAGTTTGACATCAGTCGCTTCACCAACTTATATCACACAATATGTAGCAGGAACAAAAGACACCAGACAGCTTCCCATCATTCCCAATATGGGAAAAGAGAGCGGGGAGAATCGTAAAGCAGTTCATTCCTGATGATGAAAATGTGGTGGTGGTGGTTAACCAGTCTGCTGTGGAATCATATAGTCTACCCAATAATAAAAGTGAGATTGGGTAGACAGCAAGAAGGTAGAGACGATGACCAACGGTGGAGATGTCGTTATAGTGATCGAAGAAGAAGTGTGCTAGGCCAATTCAGTGGTCAACAACGCACCTTTCCTGAGAGAATGGGAAGAAAATCTTCGAAAAATGGAGGAAGACGCTGCTCCGGCCGACAACCAATCAAGGTACTGGACGGAGCAATTAGAAGCAATTAATGAAGATGGCAACTCCACTCTATACAAGTAGAGGGAAGAAGCGCTATTCAACGCAACAGTAAATACGTGGGATGAGGAAGCCAGGTCAGGTTTGAATATTGACGACTATGAATTCATCAATCACCACTGCGACTTGGAAGCAGTCCTTGATGATGATGACACGACCCTGAGCCAATTCTCGTCGGATCTTGCTCACTCCATCAGGACTCTCAAAGAAGATGTTGATCACCGATTGGCATCTGGCGAAATTTGGTGGAATTGAATTTTTATTGTAATCAAATAGACATAATAAATTGTTTCAACAAAACACGATAAATAAAAATAAATAAATAAAATAAATTAAAAAAAAAAATTATATATATATATATATATATGTACATTCGTTCTTTATTTCATAAAACAAACCAAATTTCAAAACAAATAAATAAAAAAATCTATCAATATAAATTGCATTGTTTTTTTTTTCTTTTATTACCGCCGAATATTGGAATCTTTGTTTCTCTCAAGCACTTCTGTGTGTTTGTATGTGTCTATGATTTCACTTCTGTGTATTTGTATGTGTCTATGATTGTTTCTTGATTGACCGGTTCTTTGTTCATAGGGGTTGATTTACAACGCTCTCATCTAACGAGAGGACATTTTACCTTGTTCTTCACACTTGAATACAGGTGTATGCAGTCATTGGTTATATTTTATTACTTTTCCGTCTATCCATCCAGGTGTGTGTGTGTTTAGTGATCGAGCGCAAGTGTGCTCAAGACCGGTTGTTAGTTAATAGAGGTTGATTTACAACAAAAAATATGCGGACATAAGTAGTAGCACATTGAGCGAATTAAACTCGGGTAAACTGAGTCTTGTCCGGAACGAGTTCAATGTTTTAAAGGTAAAAATTAATGAAACAATTTAATATTATTTTTTTTTTTTTAAGTTATATTTATATTTATTATTCAAGCTTTTGTAAAAGAAAAAATTTAAATAAACATAAAAATACAATTCAAATAAATTTAAACAATTTCATTTTCATTTATCCATGAGTTGTGTTTATTAGAGAATCCTAACCATTTAACAAAGGCTCTGTCTCCTCTCTTCTTAATAACTTTTTCCACTAGAAAAGTGTCGGGGTAGTGAGATTTTTTCAACTCTTGTTCATAGAATCCTCCTTCAACTGGTGTACCCTGATAATCTTCCAATATATATATTGTAGGATTAGTGTTCTTTAATTCCTTAGTTTTAAAAATTTCTGTCGTCTAATTGGGTGTGTAACCTTTCTCAAAAACATGCTTATACTTCCTAATGCGTACATTATCACCAACACGAAATTTTGCTCCGTTGAATATTTTTAGGCGGTTGTAGACAATGCTCAACAATTATTTTTCATTTGAGGAACTAATTTGGCTGGGTGCCATTGTTCTATGCGTTTTTCTATTGTATTCATCGATGAAATGCCTGTACATATCAATCCAATGATAAGACCCATTCATGCTGAATTCTCGCCACATCATTTCTTTAAGTGTTCTATTGAATATCTCAACAATTGATGCTTTTAGTCCACTGTATGTAGAATCGTGATTGATTTTATACTTTTCACATAGAGATTTAAACTCTTTTTTGAAAAATTCTTTTCCATCATCGGTTTGCAGATTCTTCAGTAGACGACCTTGTTTAAAAATCAGCTCCATTGCTTCACTTACTTCTTTTGCATTTTTAGTTTTCAATGCTACACCCCAAACGAATTTTGAAAATGTATCTATAACTGTCAAAAGGAATCGATGGCCTCTGTTTGTTGATGACTAATTTCCCATTTCCACCTGCTTGCCAATAATCATCGATTCCTTTCATAATAACCCGTCGACGTTTAAAGTTTTTACGTGCAGGTGCATGTAACTCATTGACCAGCTCTCTCTTAGTCATGATTTTTAGTAAATAATGTTTTACGACTGGTATAGGAAATGGTATATTCGTTGATTCCACTTCATAAGTATGTCTTTTTGGTGTAGTAAAATAATCGAATATATAATTTGTCATCCAAATTTTTAATCTGCTCATTTATTTTAATCTCACTAGCAATCGAGCTGTCGGCTATTGTGTTTTCTAACTGAGTTTGAATTGTCTTAATTTTTTGTGTCATGAGCGTTTGCAAGTCCTGTGACAACCCATTCATTCTCGACTGTAGAAACTGTTTGGTGACGACATCCTTTTCTTGAATTGGATAACCAACATTTTTAATACGTCTGTTTAGCGTATCAATGTTTTCATCACTGTCCATAAAAAAACCAAAAATTTTAGGCACTTTTTTTTGTGATTTTTCAGAGGATTGCCTCTCATTGGAGTAGTGTCTAAACTTATCGATTGACATACTATATGTAACTAACACATTAAATGCTTGTGTATGCTATATGTATATAAAAATTTGTTCATGCATAGGCAAGATTGTTAATGAATGATGTGTGCCTCACGGAGTTCTTCAATAATAGATACCATTTCCTGATTACTATGACCGGCTGATTGTGAGGCAACCAAAAGCCTTATTTATTTATTTATAACAATTGACTGTCATATTAAGTAAGTATAATTTATAATACAATTCAATAATACAATTTAATAATCATTAAAATTATGAAATATAATAAGAAAAACAAAAAATAATATTAAAACCTGTAAGGACGGTATAGTCGAGTATACTCGACAATATAATACCCTGCACACATGGTAGGCAGTGCCACACCCTCAATCTACAGAAACATATTGATCTGACGTCGCCTTTTCAAATAGTGTTCAAAATATTAAGAAAATCGGTCAAAAAATGTCGATTTTACGAAAAATTTAAGTTTTTCGGCCTCTTAAGGGTAGCCATCAAAGAGAGGGGAAATTTGTGGTATGCAGTTTTTAAGATGTATTATCACTAAGCTTGTATACAAAATTTCAGGTTCATACCTTCGTCAATTTTGGAGATATAGCAATTTAGAGAAAATTATTGGGGGAGGGGAAATGAAAATGAGGGGGGGATTTTGTGGTATGCAGTTTTGTAGAGCCACTCATACTGAGGATACATACCGACTTTCATGTTTCTATCTCTTTGGATGTTTGAGTTATAGCGATTTAAAAAAGTGGGTAGGGCTGGATGGGCGGGAAGGAGTGGGCGTGGCACAAAAAAAAAAAATAAACTTTATCTGCTGCCAAGCATCACGAGTCTACCCTCCAAATTTCAAGTTTCTAGCTCTTACAGTTTCCGAGATCCATTGTTGAATACAGACGGACGGACAGACGGACGGACGGACGGACATGGCTCAATCAATTTCTCTTGTCGTCCTGATCAAGAATATATATACTTTATGGGGTCCCCCTCCCTTCCTTCTGTGCGTTACATACATTTCGTTCAAAGAAACTTAATATACCCTGACACACTGTATGTGCAGGGTATAACTACGTTGAAAAATACAACAAAAATAATGTTTAAATAAATTCTAAGAAGTCTCTAACCCGGTGGAGGAAATTTATTTGCGCTATGCCAGCTATGCCCCAACTCACAGCCATGTGTGGTCAGAGACTTAAAATGCAAAAAGTCCATCCAAAAAACTATTATCCAAGCCGTTGTAAGCGATCAGCTTCGCGTAGGTAACGTAGAATGGTTGCATTAATTGTCATGAGAGAGATTTCAGGTGTCAGGACGTGGTATATATTATTAAAATTAAAGCATAATACGTGAAACGGATCATGAAGAGCAAAGTTAGTTGTACATCTGTGCAAGAATATAGGCACAAAGTTTCTAAAAAAAATGTATAAAGAGTCTGTTTGAGGTGAAGTTTGACATCAGTCGCTTCACCAACTTATATCACACAATATGTAGCAGGAACAAAAGACACCAGACAGCTTCCCATCATTCCCAATATGGGAAAAGAGAGCGGGGAGAATCGTAAAGCAGTTCATTCCTGATGATGAAAATGTGGTGGTGGTGGTTAACCAGTCTGCTGTGGAATCATATAGTCTACCCAATAATAAAAGTGAGATTGGGTAGACAGCAAGAAGGTAGAGACGATGACCAACGGTGGAGATGTCGTTATAGTGATCGAAGAAGAAGTGTACGAGGCCAATTTAGTGGTCAACAACGCACCTTTCCTGAGAGAATGGGAAGAAAATCTTCGAAAAATGGAGGAAGACGCTGCTCCGGCCGACAACCAATCAAGGTACTGGACGGAGCAATTAGAAGCAATTAATGAAGATGGCAACTCCACTCTATACAAGTAGAGGGAAGAAGCGCTATTCAACGCAACAGTAAATACGTGGGATGAGGAAGCCAGGTCAGGTTTGAATATTGACGACTATGAATTCATCAATCACCACTGCGACTTGGAAGCAGTCCTTGATGATGATGACACGACCCTGAGCCAATTCTCGTCGGATCTTGCTCACTCCATCAGGACTCTCAAAGAAGATGTTGATCACCGATTGGCATCTGGCGAAATTTGGTGGAATTGAATTTTTATTGTAATCAAATAGACATAATAAATTGTTTCAACAAAACACGATAAATAAAAATAAATAAATAAAATAAATTAAAAAAAAAAAATTATATATATATATATATATATATGTACATTCGTTCTTTATTTCATAAAACAAACCAAATTTCAAAACAAATAAATAAAAAAATCTATCAATATAAATTGCATTGTTTTTTTTTTCTTTTATTACCGCCGAATATTGGAATCTTTGTTTCTCTCAAGCACTTCTGTGTGTTTGTATGTGTCTATGATTTCACTTCTGTGTATTTGTATGTGTCTATGATTGTTTCTTGATTGACCGGTTCTTTGTTCATAGGGGTTGATTTACAACGCTCTCATCTAACGAGAGGACATTTTACCTTGTTCTTCACACTTGAATACAGGTGTATGCAGTCATTGGTTATATTTTATTACTTTTCCGTCTATCCATCCAGGTGTGTGTGTGTTTAGTGATCGAGCGCAAGTGTGCTCAAGACCGGTTGTTAGTTAATAGAGGTTGATTTACAACAAAAAATATGCGGACATAAGTAGTAGCACATTGAGCGAATTAAACTCGGGTAAACTGAGTCTTGTCCGGAACGAGTTCAATGTTTTAAAAGTAAAAATTAATGAAACAATTTAATATTATTTTTTTTTTTTTAAGTTATATTTATATTTATTATTCAAGCTTTTGTAAAAGAAAAAATTTAAATAAACATAAAAATACAATTCAAATAAATTTAAACAATTTCATTTTCATTTATCCATGAGTTGTGTTTATTGGAGAATCCTAACCATTTAACAAAGGCTCTGTCTCCTCTCTTCTTAATAACTTTTTCCACTAGAAAAGTGTCGGGGTAGTGAGATTTTTTCAACTCTTGTTCATAGAATCCTCCTTCAACTGGTGTACCCTGATAATCTTCCAATATATATATTGTAGGATTAGTGTTCTTTAATTCCTTAGTTTTAAAAATTTCTGTCGTCTAATTGGGTGTGTAACCTTTCTCAAAAACATGCTTATACTTCCTAATGCGTACATTATCACCAACACGAAATTTTGCTCCGTTGAATATTTTTAGGCGGTTGTAGACAATGCTCAACAATTATTTTTCATTTGAGGAACTAATTTGGCTGGGTGCCATTGTTCTATGCGTTTTTCTATTGTATTCATCGATGAAATGCCTGTACATATCAATCCAATGATAAGACCCATTCATGCTGAATTCTCGCCACATCATTTCTTTAAGTGTTCTATTGAATATCTCAACAATTGATGTTTTTAGTCTACTGTATGTAGAATCGTGATTGATTTTATACTTTTCACATAGAGATTTAAACTCTTTTTTGAAAAATTCTTTTCCATCATCGGTTTGCAGATTCTTCAGTAGACGACCTTGTTTAAAAATCAGCTCCATTGCTTCACTTACTTCTTTTGCATTTTTAGTTTTCAATGCTACACCCCAAACGAATTTTGAAAATGTATCTATAACTGTCAAAAGGAATCGATGGCCTCTGTTTGTTGATGACTAATTTCCCATTTCCACCTGCTTGCCAATAATCATCGATTCCTTTCATAATAACCCGTCGACGTTTAAAGTTTTTACGTGCAGGTGCATGTAACTCATTGACCAGCTCTCTCTTAGTCATGATTTTTAGTAAATAATGTTTTACGACTGGTATAGGAAATGGTATATTCGTTGATTCCACTTCATAAGTATGTCTTTTTGGTGTAGTAAAATAATCGAATATATAATTTGTCATCCAAATTTTTAATCTGCTCATTTATTTTAATCTCACTAGCAATCGAGCTGTCGGCTATTGTGTTTTCTAACTGAGTTTGAATTGTCTTAATTTTTTGTGTCATGAGCGTTTGCAAGTCCTGTGACAACCCATTCATTCTCGACTGTAGAAACTGTTTGGTGACGACATCCTTTTCTTGAATTGGATAACCAACATTTTTAATACGTCTGTTTAGCGTATCAATGTTTTCATCACTGTCCATAAAAAAACCAAAAATTTTAGGCACTTTTTTTTGTGATTTTTCAGAGGATTGCCTCTCATTGGAGTAGTGTCTAAACTTATCGATTGACATACTATATGTAACTAACACATTAAATGCTTGTGTATGCTATATGTATATAAAAATTTGTTCATGCATAGGCAAGATTGTTAATGAATGATGTGTGCCTCACGGAGTTCTTCAATAATAGATACCATTTCCTGATTACTATGACCGGCTGATTGTGAGGCAACCAAAAGCCTTATTTATTTATTTATAACAATTGACTGTCATATTAAGTAAGTATAATTTATAATACAATTCAATAATACAATTTAATAATCATTAAAATTATGAAATATAATAAGAAAAACAAAAAATAATATTAAAACCTGTAAGGGCGGTATAGTCGAGTATACTCGACAATATAATACCCTGCACACATGGTAGGCAGTGCCACACCCTCAATCTACAGAAACATATTGATCTGACGTCGCCTTTTCAAATAGTGTTCAAAATATTAAGAAAATCGGTCAAAAAATGTCGATTTTACGAAAAATTTAAGTTTTTCGGCCTCTTAAGGGTAGCCATCAAAGAGAGGGGAAATTTGTGGTATGCAGTTTTTAAGATGTATTATCACTAAGCTTGTATACAAAATTTCAGGTTCATACCTTCGTCAATTTTGGAGATATAGCAATTTAGAGAAAATTATTGGGGGAGGGGAAATGAAAATGAGGGGGGGATTTTGTGGTATGCAGTTTTGTAGAGCCACTCATACTGAGGATACATACCGACTTTCATGTTTCTATCTCTTTGGATGTTTGAGTTATAGCGATTTAAAAAAGTGGGTAGGGCTGGATGGGCGGGAAGGAGTGGGCGTGGCACAAAAAAAAAAAATAAACTTGATCTGCTGCCAAGCATCACGAGTCTACCCTCCAAATTTCAAGTTTCTAGCTCTTACAGTTTCCGAGATCCATTGTTGAATACAGACGGACGGACAGACGGACGGACGGACGGACATGGCTCAATCAATTTCTCTTGTCGTCCTGATCAAGAATATATATACTTTATGGGGTCCCCCTCCCTTCCTTCTGTGCGTTACATACATTTCGTTCAAAGAAACTTAATATACCCTGACACACTGTATGTGCAGGGTATAACTACGTTGAAAAATACAACAAAAATAATGTTTAAATAAATTCTAAGAAGTCTCTAACCCGGTGGAGGAAATTTATTTGCGCTATGCCAGCTATGCCCCAACTCACAGCCATGTGTGGTCAGAGACTTAAAATGCAAAAAGTCCATCCAAAAAACTATTATCCAAGCCGTTGTAAGCGATCAGCTTCGCGTAGGTAACGTAGAATGGTTGCATTAATTGTCATGAGAGAGATTTCAGGTGTCAGGACGTGGTATATATTATTAAAATTAAAGCATAATACGTGAAACGGATCATGAAGAGCAAAGTTAGTTGTACATCTGTGCAAGAATATAGGCACAAAGTTTCTAGATGTGCGCCGCGGGACGCTAAAACTAATCCGACTGAGTAGGTCTGAGGAATCAACTAAACCAATAACCAATTTATGGAGAAAAACAGCCCCTAAAACAATCCTGTGATTTGCTAGAGACGGAAGGTCAATGAGAAGGAGCCTGTCATGGTATGATGGTAATCTGGTATTAGGATTCCAATTCAGGCCACGAAGTGCAAAAAGGAGAAATTGTTTCTGAACTGACTCAATGCGATCTTGATGTTTTTTGTATTGAGGAGACCATACGCAACAACAATATTCAAGAATAGGACGCACAAGTGACGTAAAAAGAAGTTTTGTGATAAAAGGGTCGTTGAATTCTTTAGACCAGCATATAATGAATCCAAAAACACCTTTTGCCTTATTAACGACAGTTGAGACTTGTTGGACGAAGCAGAGTTTTGGATCGAAGAGAACCCCTAGATCGTTAAAAATAGAGACACGTTCTAATTGAATGTTATCAATCGAGTAAGTAAACAAATGAGGTTTTCTACGATGATAAGTCAGAAATTTGCATTTAGAACAATTAAGGTTTAGCAAATTATATGAGCACCAAGAGTGCAGAGCGTTCAGATCAGCCTGCAATAAACCATGGCAAGTTGGTTCCTTGTAAGAAAGACATAGTTTTACATCATCGGCATACATACGTACCTTAGAGTTTGTTATAGATGAAGGGAGATCATTAATATAAAGATTAAACAAAAGTGGGCCAAGATGACTGCCCTGGGGAACACCAGAAGTTACTCGAACTAGGTCAGACAAAGATGATCTAAACAACACTCTTTGAGATCTATTAGTTAAATAGGATTTGATCCAATTTAGAAGATTCGATGGGAAGCCTAAAAGATTTAATTTCAATAAAAGCAACTCATGATTAACCGAATCAAAAGCCTTACCAAAATCAGTATAAATGACATCGGTCTGAGACTGCTGTGCAAAACCACTGTTCACAAAACTTGTGAATTCAAGAAGATTAGTATTCGCTGACCTCATTTTTATGAATCCATGTTGAGAGGGTGACATCATGGACTTGCAAAAATGCTGTATGCTGCCAATAATAATTTTCTCGATTAATTTGGGAATTGCAGATAATTTAGCGATGCCCCTATAGTTTGTAATATCCGACCTGATGCCTTTTTTGTGGAAAAGAATTATAAAAGATTCCTTCCAAACAGGAGGGAACGAAGCGCTATGAAGCGAAAAATTGAAAAGCTTAAGTAAAGGTTTACACAACGACTTCGCGCACCTTTTGAGCACACAACCAGGCACGTTGTCAGGACCGGGGGAATACGAATCCTTCACCGCGAATAAATTTTTAAGAATATGATCTTCATTGAGTTCCGGGGAACAATAAACATTGACAGTGTTAATTGGATATGGATATGAGATTCCGGAAAAACAAGTAGTTGAATAAGTCGACTGAAAAAATTCAGCGAACAAATTTGCAATATCCTGGTCATCATCTGCCAGCTTTAGGTCAAGACAGAACGAAGGTGGGTAAGACCCAGATCTACGCTTAGAATTGACAAAGCTATTAAATGACTTAGGGTCTCGAAAAAATTGACTTTTGCATCTGTTAAGGTAGTTTTTATAACAGATGCTGTTGAGAGTAACAAATTGGGACCGAGCAACAAAATATCTAGAAAAATCAGACAGCGAACCAGATAATCTAAATTTCTTATAAAGTCTAGATTTGACATTTTTTAGGTTAGACAATTGGCGGGAAAACCATGGTGGTCTTGCAGTCAGCTTAGGTGACGGAAGAGTTGGGACACAAGTATTGAAAATGCCATTTAGAGTCTCATAAAAAAACTTTGTAGCCAGTATTATGTCATCACATCGATACAAATTGGACCAATCGGTTTGAGCAATTAAGGAATTTAGAAGATCGAACTACGTTTTCCGGAAACAAAGTCGACGCTGACGAGGAGCATTTGACAAAGCAGCTGAAGAAGAAATTAGACCGAGGGCGACTTCTAGCGTAGGATGAAAGGAGTCTTCAGGCAGAGACAATCTATCCACAATTTAATTTGGGTTATCCCACCAGACATAATTGGTTTTGTTTGTATTCAGTGTCGTAAGTCCATTACCCTCAAAAGTCGCTTTCTTATGTGAAGGTGTTGACATTGCATTCGGGCCAGTTTTTGGAAACATCGGCTTAATTATCTTTACATATTTTTTAGAACGAGAACCTTTAATTTAATTATCTGGCATGTTCATTCTTTTATGTGCATTTGTCTGCATTAAGATTTTCTTGTAGAGCTGCAATTCAGTGGCATCATAATCGTGTGGATGCTTATGATAAATTAAAGAATATAATCCAGGAGTAAGGGCCCATTTTTCGCCATTTTCCAATTTAATTTTTTCATTGTCTACACTTATTTTGTTATTTTCAAACTTTAAAACACAAACTTTCCCTGTCTCTTTAACTTGCTAATACTAAAAGTAAAAGTAATCGCACTTGATTCATTTGTTATATTCGATTGGGAGTAGAATTGATCGCTTGTATCTTCCGATTCGTTAGTTCTCACATCTGTAACATCATAATCATCCAGCAATCAATTGTTATAAATAAATAAATATCTTCATCATCTCCTTGTTTAAAAGTTGACATATTAATGTCTGATTTAAACCGTTTGCTCCCTTCAAATTAATACTCTCCATCTGCTTCTTTTTCATCATCTTCTTCTTTCTTTACATGGTATAGCTGTTTATTATACTTTTCACGTATGTGAAATAGTATATTAACTTTGTGCTGAAGTTTGTAACACACAGAACTATTCACTTGCGACTATATAAAGTATATATTCTTGATCAAGACGACAAGACGAGTTGATTTAGCCATGTCCGTCTGACCGTCTGTCCGTATGTCCGTCTGTCTGTATATATACAATCTCCTCCCACAGTTTTGAAGATATCGAGCTGAAATTTTGCACAGAGCCTTCTTATTTGTGCAGTCAACTCATTTGTCGCATCCAGCCATAACGGACTACTGGAACTGGTAGCCCCCATACGAAAAGAAGAAGAAAAGTGAACAAAACTTGAATCGTTGTATGGAAAACTTTTTTGTTTTGTACGATAGAGTGCTGAAATTTCAAACATAGTAGTTTTACATAGTCCGACTACATGCCTGAAAGTTTCATTGAGATTCGACATCTGGAACTGGTAGCTCCCATACAAAATGAAGAAGATGAAGAGAAGCAATATTCACGTCGTTGTATGGAAAACTTTTTTGTTTTTTAACCAATTGACTTGAAACCTTACAGTTATGTTGTTAGGGAGAAATGAAAACTATTAATTTCCTTTTTTTTGTAGTGACACAACGTGAAAAGTATTATAGCTTCAGCCTTGCTGAAGATAGCGTCCTTACTGGTTTTATATCATTCTGCTGTTGTGTCGGTCGAATCGGCGATACTTTCTAGAAATTGCATGACCTCTGTATCTCTAGTTAAATGACCTTTTTGAGTACAATGATGAACTTTTTGTAAAGTCTCCATCCACAAACAAGGCTAAAGCTTCTTCGGGGGTAAAATTTCTAGCTTTTTCTGCTTTACTGTTTGTGTGGTAGGTGCTTTGAGTTAATGTTTCAGAGTCTACTATTGACAGCATTTGAGAAGCACTTTTTTTACCGGCATTATATAAACTAACTCGAGTCGCTACTACCAATTCTTCGCAGGAGGTATTCTTAATTATATTAGAAGCCCTTTGAGTTTGGCGATGAGCTTTGCACTCAGAGAATAGTTTTACTGGGCGCCCAGAACTACTTGCTGCTGTTTTCATTAATAAAATAGGTTCGTTTAACTAATTTGCATTGTGTTTTTAAAAATGGGCCAGGGTTCTATGGCTCTGTCTCCACTTTTCAGAAGCCTTGGCTGCAAAATTGCTTAATTTTTTTTTATTTATATTTTCATATTCTTTTTCACTAATTTGACTTTTGTCAATAACTCATAAAAATACGTGGCCTTGCATCGCTTCAATTTTTTTTTTGTTGAATTGTTTCATTGCGCCATATAGAAAAAAGCGTGTTTCTCAAAACTGACATCGGTCCTATAAAAGGTAAGAAGATTAAAACTTGCAAAAAGTGGCAGATCATGTTGACATTGGATGATTCACAAAGGACTATTTTAATAAACACATAAACATTCAAGTCGAATACGACCGGATATCAAAAGATATATAAAATATCAAGTTGGTGGATTAAAATACTCTTGATGAAAAGTTCAATTCTACATCTACATACGACGAATACAAACAAATACAGGGCACACATACATTTTTTTTATTAAATACATACCAATTCTGTTTAAAGTAAACACTGATTTTAATAAAATTACCAAAACATTAATTTGCAATCGAAAAGTCAAACACAATAAAAAGGAACGAAAATGAACTTAGGTATGAGAAAAAATGTTTTGTAAGTTTAGCTCGCTCATCACCATCTATAGGAAAAATATTTAAAAATCGGAATAAGTATTGGGGGAGTGTTACTTTTCAAAAAAATAAACAATATAAAAAAGATTTTAATATTTAATTTTGCATTTATTTCGTGCCATTTTGGATAAATCGGCCACTGTGCACTGCCACGGTCGGTGCACGGAAACACTATGCTGATGGTATTCGTAGACAAATTTCCAAAATGGGTAGAGATGGCTCCGTTGCGCAAACCATCGACTGAAAATTTGCAGAAGGCCTTTAGAAACAAGATTTTGGCACGTTTTGGAGTACCGAAGGTGATGGTGACGGACGGTCGTTTAAGAGATTCCTCGGGGACTTGGGGGTGCGCCACCAGTTCACTGCCCCATACAAGTCGCAGGAAAATCCGACTGATCGAACAAATCGAACAGAGAAGACAATGATAGTAGTAGGAGAATGACGGTTCTGCAACAAATTTATGGGTTTCCATTAAAATTGGGGTTGACAGTTATTGCTTTTTTATCAAAGGGGCAGATCTTTATCTAAGGGACTAATTGCTTTTTCACACCTTGACCCTTTGTTATCTGCCGCCACTAAGTGGTGTTGAGCTAATGACCCTTGATCCTTTGTTATCTACCTGTCCGTCTGCACTAATTGATCCTTTGTTATCTACCTGACTGTCTCTCTGCATAAATTGATCCGTGTGACCTTGTGTGTTTTGTCAACAGGTGTCCCACCCTCGGCATATGTAGTGAGCATGTTCGTTCTTGTCTGTCCGTCCGGCCATGTGATGTGTGTTTTGTTAATGCAAAACCCACCCTCATTGGCTAGTGACTTTGAATTGTCTTGGACTGAATACGTTATTCATGCAGTGATTCATTCTGTTCTCCTATTACTCTGTCTATCCGTTCGCCCACCTGTTGATCGGTTGGTGTGTGTTGTCTCAACACTATTTATAGTGAGTATGATCGTCCTTGTGTGTAGTGATTGCTGCTATTCTCTTTGGTCGTCTGTCCGTCCACATGTATGTCCGTCCTTCCGTTGACGGGTTGGTGAGTGTTGTCAGCAGGTGACTCATCTTCATTGAGTGCTTATGTTCTCTTGTTAGGCTGTCTGTCCGTCCGGCCCTTAATTTGTTGGTGTGTGTGAGTGTGTATATGTTTTGTCAACGCAAAACCCACCCCTTGTTCCTTTGAATTACCTTGACCTGCGCACACTTCAATACAGGTGTGAGCATTGTCGATCTTGTATGCAGTGATTCATTCTGTTCTCCTAGTACTCGGCATGCTTGTTCTTGTCTGTCCGCCCGTCTGTCCGTTTATGGCTTGATGTGCGTTTTGTCAACCGGTGACTCACCCTCATCACTTTGTCACTTTTACCTTTGTTTTTCACACTTGAATACAGGTGTATTCATGTTTGCCTAGCACTGATTGACTTTCATCCTTTTTTTTATCCTTGAGTCTATCATTAATTGGTTTTCATCCTTTTTATTTATAATTGTGTCTAGGAATAATTGATTTTTAATGATCAAAATTTTTTTTTTCAATTGAAAAGAAAGACACTTAAGTTAAATAATCCAGACAGGATAATTCTTGAGTCTGTGTGTATTGTTGTTTTTGGGTTTTTAAGTATGTAAAAAATGCTAAAAAATATATAAAAAGGCTGTTTGAGTTGAAGTTTGACATCAGTCGCTTCACCAACTTATATCACACAATATGCAGCAGGAACAAAAGACACGAGACAGCTTCCCATCATTCCCAATATGGGAAAAGAGAGCGGGGAGAATCGTAAAGCAGTTCATTCCTGATGATGAAAATGTGATGGTGGTGGTTAACCAGTCTGCTGTGGAATCATATAGTCTACCCAATAATAAAAGTGAGATTGGGTAGTCAGCAAGAATGTAGAGATGATGACCAACGGTGGAGATGTCGTTGTAGTGATCGAAGAAGAAGTGTACGAGGCCAATTTAGTGGTCAACAACGCACCTTTCCTGAGAGAATGGGAAGAAAATCTTCGAAAAATGGAGGAAGACGCTGCTCCGGCCGACAACCAATCAAGGTACTGGACGGAGCAATTAGAAGCAATTAATGAAGATGGCAACTCCACTCTATACAAGTAGAGGGAAGAAGCGCTATTCAACGCAACAGTAAATACGTGGGATGAGGAAGCCAGGTCAGGTTTTAATATTGACGACTATGAATTCATCAATCACCACTGCGACTTGGAAGCAGTCCTTGATGATGATGACACGACCCTGAGCCAATTCTCGTCGGATCTTGCTCACTCCATCAGGACTCTCAAAGAAGATGTTGATCACCGATTGGCATCTGGCAAAATTTGGTGGAATTGAATTTTTATTGTAATCAAATAGACATAATAAATTGTTTCAACAAAACACAATAAATAAAAATAAATAAATAAAATAAATAAAAAAAAAAAAATTATATATATATATATATATATATATGTACATTCGTTCTTTATTTCATAAAACAAACCAAATTTCAAAACAAATAAATAAAAAAATCTATCAATATAAATTACATTGTTTTTTTTTTTTTCTTTCATTGCCGCCGAATATTGGAATCTTTGTTTCTCTCATGCACTTCTGTGTGTTTGTATGTGTCTATGATTTCACTTCTGTGTATTTGTATATGTCTATGATTGTTTTTTGATTGACCGGTTCTTTGTTCATAGGGGTTGATTTACAACGCTCTCATCTAACGAGAGGACATTTTACCTTGTTCTTCACACTTGAATACAGGTGTATGCAGTCATTGGTTATATTTTATTACTTTTCCGTCTATCCATCCAGGTGTGTGTGTGGGTGTGTGTGTTTAGTGATCGAGCGCAAGTATGCTCAAGACCGGTTGTTAGTTAATAGGGGTTGATTTACAACGCTCTCATCTAAAAAGAGCACATTCAGCGGGTATAAAAGTGGGGATTTTGTAGGAATAAAATTCAGTTTTTTGTTGCAGACAGTTGAACACCGTCAAGTCAGGACTGAAGACCATTTTGCATCTCACTGACTTGGAATTAGACAGAGGATATTCCATCAGAGAGGCGAAAAAGGTTAAAACTAAACTTGGACCATCAATTCTATTGAATTTGGATGATGGTAATGTCTTCTTCCTTCCCAAAAAATATGCGGACATAAGTAGTAGCACATTGGGCGAATTAAACTCGGGTAAACTGAGTCTTGTCCGGAACGAGTTCAATGTTTTAAAAGTAAAAATTAATGAAACAATTTAATATTATTTTTTTTTTTTTAAGTTATATTTATATTTATTATTCAAGCTTTTGTAAAAGAAAAAATTTAAATAAACATAAAAATACAATTCAAATAAATTTAAACAATTTCATTTTCATTTATCCATGAGTTGTGTTTATTGGAGAATCCTAACCATTTAACAAAGGCTCTGTCTCCTCTCTTCTTAATAACTTTTTCCACTAGAAAAGTGTCGGGGTAGTGAGATTTTTTCAACTCTTGTTCATAGAATCCTCCTTCAACTGGTGTACCCTGATAATCTTCCAATATATATATTGTAGGATTAGTGTTCTTTAATTCCTTAGTTTTAAGAATTTCTATCGTCTAATTGGGTGTGTAACCTTTCTCAAAAACATGCTTATACTTCCTAATGCGTACATTATCACCAACACGAAATTTTGCTCCGTTGAATATTTTTAGGCGGTTGTAGACAATGCTCAACAATTATTTTTCATTTGAGGAACTAATTTGGCTGGGTGCCATTGTTCTATGCGTTTTTCTATTGTATTCATCGATGAAATGCCTGTACATATCAATCCAATGATAAGACCCATTCATGCTGAATTCTCGCCACATCATTTCTTTAAGTGTTCTATTGAATATCTCAACAATTGATGCTTTTAGTCCACTGTATGTAGAATCGTGATTGATTTTATACTTTTCACATAGAGATTTAAACTCTTTTTTGAAAAATTCTTTTCCATCATCGGTTTGCAGATTCTTCAGTAGACGACCTTGTTTAAAAATCAGCTCCATTGCTTCACTTACTTCTTTTGCATTTTTAGTTTTCAATGCTACACCCCAAACGAATTTTGAAAATGTATCTATAACTGTCAAAAGGAATCGATGGCCTCTGTTTGTTGATGACTAATTTCCCATTTCCACCTGCTTGCCAATAATCATCGATTCCTTTCATAATAACCCGTCGACGTTTAAAGTTTTTACGTGCAGGTGCATGTAACTCATTGACCAGCTCTCTCTTAGTCATGATTTTTAGTAAATAATGTTTTACGACTGGTATAGGAAATGGTATATTCGTTGATTCCACTTCATAAGTATGTCTTTTTGGTGTAGTAAAATAATCGAATATATAATTTGTCATCCAAATTTTTAATCTGCTCATTTATTTTAATCTCACTAGCAATCGAGCTGTCGGCTATTGTGTTTTCTAACTGAGTTTGAATTGTCTTAATTTTTTGTGTCATGAGCGTTTGCAAGTCCTGTGACAACCCATTCATTCTCGACTGTAGAAACTGTTTGGTGACGACATCCTTTTCTTGAATTGGATAACCAACATTTTTAATACGTCTGTTTAGCGTATCAATGTTTTCATCACTGTCCATAAAAAAACCAAAAATTTTAGGCACTTTTTTTTGTGATTTTTCAGAGGATTGCCTCTCATTGGAGTAGTGTCTAAACTTATCGATTGACATACTATATGTAACTAACACATTAAATGCTTGTGTATGCTATATGTATATAAAAATTTGTTCATGCATAGGCAAGATTGTTAATGAATGATGTGTGCCTCACGGAGTTCTTCAATAATAGATACCATTTCCTGATTACTATGACCGGCTGATTGTGAGGCAACCAAAAGCCTTAATCTATCCACAATTTAATTTGGGTTATCCCACCAGACATAATTGGTTTTGTTTGTATTCAGTGTCGTAAGTCCATTACCCTCAAAAGTCGCTTTCTTATGTGAAGGTGTTGACATTGCATTCGGGCCAGTTTTTGGAAACATCGGCTTAATTATATTTACATATTTTTTAGAACGAGAACCTTTAATTTAATTATCTGGCATGTTCATTCTTTTATGTGCATTTGTCTGCATTAAGATTTTCTTGTAGAGCTGCAATTCAGTGGCATCATAATCGTGTGGATGCTTATGATAAATTAAAGAATATAATCCAGGAGTAAGGGCCCATTTTTCGCCATTTTCCAATTTAATTTTTTCATTGTCTACACTTATTTTGTTATTTTCAAACTTTAAAACACAAACTTTCCCTGTCTCTTTAACTTGCTAATACTAAAAGTAAAAGTAATCGCACTTGATTCATTTGTTATATTCGATTGGGAGTAGAATTGATCGCTTGTATCTTCCGATTCGTTAGTTCTCACATCTGTAACATCATAATCATCCAGCAATCAATTGTTATAAATAAATAAATATCTTCATCATCTCCTTGTTTAAAAGTTGACATATTAATGTCTGATTTAAACCGTTTGCTCCCTTCAAATTAATACTCTCTGCTTCTTTTTCATCATCTTCTTCTTTCTTTACATGGTATAGCTGTTTATTATACTTTTCACGTATGTGAAATAGTATATTAACTTTGTGCTGAAGTTTGTAACACACAGAACTATTCACTTGCGACTATATAAAGTATATATTCTTGATCAAGACGACAAGACGAGTTGATTTAGCCATGTCCGTCTGACCGTCTGTCCGTATGTCCGTCTGTCTGTATATATACAATCTCCTCCCACAGTTTTGAAGATATCGAGCTGAAATTTTGCACAGAGCCTTCTTATTTGTGCAGTCAACTCATTTGTCGCATCCAGCCATAACGGACTACTGGAACTGGTAGCCCCCATACGAAAAGAAGAAGAAAAGTGAACAAAACTTGAATCGTTGTATGGAAAACTTTTTTGTTTTGTACGATAGAGTGCTGAAATTTCAAACATAGTAGTTTTACATAGTCCGACTACATGCCTGAAAGTTTCATTGAGATTCGACATCTGGAACTGGTAGCTCCCATACAAAATGAAGAAGAGGAAGAGAAGCAATATTCACGTCGTTGTATGGAGAACTTTTTTGTTTTTTAACCAATTGACTTGAAACTTTACAGTTATGTTCTTAGGAAGGAATGAAAACTATTTTGATCAAAAGTGGGCGTGGCCACGCCCTTTTATAGCGAAAATGGAACCGTTGTATGGAAAACTTCTTCGTTTTTAAACCAATTGACTTGAAACCTTACAGTTATGTTGTTATGGAGGCATGAAAACTATTTATTTAGTTTTTTTTTATAGTGACACATCGTGAAAAGTATTATAGCTTCAGCCTTTCTGAAAATAGCGTCCTTACTGGTTTTTCTTAATTTTTTCACTTGTTAGTTTTTCCAGGTGTTGAGTTATTGGTTTAAATGTTTCTTCCAGTCCCAATTCGTTTTCTGCCTTTCCCAATTTGATTCTGTCTAATTTTCTTTTCAAAGCACTCTTGGCATTTGCTAATTCTTTTAATATACTACGCTGAATTATTGCTATAGTTATAAAGAACAGACCAGTTGGAAAGAGCAGTAAAACAAAACTGCTTAAAACAGACCAGTTGAATAGAACTGCTTCAAACAGACCAGTTGGAATGAGCAGAAAAATAGAACAGTTAAACAGACCAGTTGGAATAACCAATTAAGTAGACCAGTTGAACACACCAGTTGAACACACCAGTTGAACACACCAGTTAAACAGACCAGTTTAACAGACCAGTTAAACAGACCAGTTAAACAGACCAGTTAAACAGACCAGTTAAACAGACCAGTTAAACAGACCAATTAAACAGACCAGTTAAACAGACCAGTTAAACAGACCAGTTGGAATGACCAGTTTAGCAGAACTGCTTCAAACAGATCAGTTGGAATGAGCAGTTAAACAGAAAAGTTAAACAGACCTGTAGTGCAGACCAGTTGAATGTTGTGTACAGACACTTCAGTTAGTCAAATTAAACTATTTTGTCAATGAATGAAATGCATTATATACATATATAGTATAAATTTAGCCGGTTCTATGTCAATTTCATGTGTTTTACATATATAATTAAAAACACGTACTTGGTTTGTTGGAAAAAACCGATATATTTCGAATCCCGTCGGAACCCGTCATCAGGGCTGTAGTACAATTTACATTATTATTTTACAAACTTTTTTCTTATATACACAATATTTACTTATTTTAGAACACAGTGTCTATCCCGTCAGCTGTGGAGTTTGATACTAAATCTATATTTTGTTTACGTCAAGTAAGTGTTTGTATGGTATATGTGAGCGCAGTTTTCTGTGTCCGTTTTAAAGTTTAGTCTTATTGTTGTTGGTGTATTAATTGTGTGGAGCATTTCCAACGTGAAACATTTTTTGTAATGTTGTTCTTGTTGTAAAATGCTCACATCTGTGAAGTCCGGTGTATGTCCGCTCTCCGCACAGTGGGCAGCGAAAGCTGTTTTTGGTGTGTTTATGTCATGTCGTAGTCTTATGTCTGACTTATGTCCTGATATCCGAGTTTTCAGTTTGGTTTTTGTCGTGCCGATATATACCTTCTTGCATATATCGGTCCCTTCACCTGCGCATGGTATTCTGTATATTACGTTGTATTTGTTTAGTTTGTCAATTTTGTTTTTTGTGTTACTAAAGAACATGGAGGACGTATACACGGGTTTATGAGCTATAGTTATTATTTTCTTGTCACAACAGTCTGATTTCGTAAGACGGTCCGAAAATTCCGGTATATATATAACCGATTTATATATTTTTGCTAGTTTTTCCTCTTTGTATGTAGCGTCATTACTTTTCCATGATTGTAGAAGTTTCTTTATTTTCTGTTTTGGGAAGTCGTTACTCAGTAATATATCATAGATCCGTTTTTTATTGTCCTTGTGAAATATGGTGTCACTCGTCTCTAAAACTTTATTCACAAAGTTTCTTGCAGTATTTATTTTGACGTTCTTAGGGTGTTTCGAATAGTAACTTATTAGCCTTCCCGATGCCATTGGCTTTTGATACCAATTTAACTTAAGTTTATTGTTGAGTCTTATTATTTTTGCGTCCAGAAATGGTAGTTGTTCATCTTTATACCCTGTACACACACTGTGTATCAGGGTATATTAAGTTTGTTTGAGACGGTTTGTATGTAACGCATAGAAGGAGGGGAGGGGGACCCTATAAAGTATATATATTCTTGATCAGGATGACAAGACGAATTGATATAGCTCTGTCTGTCCGTCTGTCCGTCCGTCCGTCTGTCCGTCCTCACCAATGGTTCTCGAAAACTATAAGAGCTAGAGACTTGAAATTTGGTGGATAGACTCGTGAGGTCAAACGCTAGATCAAGTTTGAAGGATTTTTTGCCACGCCCACTCCTTTCCGCCCATCGAGCACCACCCATTTTTTCAAAAGGCTGTAGCTCGAAAACCTGATGGGTTAGAAACATGAAAATGAGTATGTAGACTCAGTATGTACAGCTCTACAAAACTGCATACCACATTTTTTCCCCCTCCCCTTCGTTTCCCCTCAAAAAGTTGTTTTCTTAAAATTGCTGTATCTCCTAAACTATAAGAGATACAATGCTGAAATTTTGTATGCAAACTCAGTAAACATACCTTTTTAACGCTGTGTGACAACGCAAAGACAAACAAGTTGAAATTTGGCATAAATTGCGCTTTGAACACTGCTTTATCCTATTTGTAACAAAAACCGTACTTAACACTGCGAAAACTATTAAAGCTAGAGACTTGAAATTTGGAAGATAGACTCGTGTGGTCGAACACAAGATCAAGTTTGAAGGAATTTTTGCCACGCCCATTCCTTCCCGCCCATCGAGCACAACAAAAGGTCATTTTTTTCTTAAAATTGCTGTATCTCCTAAAGTATAAAGAATACAATGCTGAAATTTGGTATGCAAACTCAGATAACATACCTTTTTAAAACTGCATACAACAAACTACCATTTTCCCCGCAAAGACCAACACACTAAAATTTTGCAGCAAAGCTTTGTAACAAAATCCGTACTAAAGCGCCATCTAATGGCAACATTGCACTGTGAGCCCTGCCTCACTATTAGCAAATACACAAACCATATCGTGATACACTGCTTTTGCTGTCGGCGAATGTTTAACGTGTTATCAACATAGGTGTGTGTACAGGGTATTATATAGTTGAGAATACTCAACTATACCGCCCTTACTGGTTTTCTAATTCCAATGTGAACTTTATGTCTTTGTGGTAAGTGTTTAATGTGTGTAGTGTTTTTTCAATATCTTCCTTCTTAACTATCGCAAATAAGTCGTCTACATATTTAGTTAAAAGTCGTCAAATTGGAAATATCTATTTTCAGTGATGCAGAATGTCAATATGTCTATAAATAAATTTTTTGGTATGTCAGTGTGGCATTCTATCTCCATCCATCGTTTTTGTATGACGCTGATAGCTAAGTCGGTAGGTATACTTGGAAAAAGTGATACCACGTCATATATGTAGCTGTCATTAATTTCGTTTTTAAATTCAATAGCGTTCCTTATATTATATGTCGAGTTTTTTGTCAAGTGTTTTAAGATATTCGTCATGTATTTACATAGTTGATATGAAGGAGAATTGATCATCGAGCATATGGGTCTTAGTGGCATGTTCTCCTTGTGTATTTTCGGAAGTCCATATATCCTAGGTGGTAAAGCTGTGTTCGTCGATAGAGTGTATTTTTCTTTTGTCGTTATGATGCCCAATTTAAATAATTTGTCCACATATTTATTGTTTTTTGTTTGTAGTCTCGTTGTTGGGTCTCTTGACAATATTCTGTATGTGTTAAGTTCACCTAGTATTGTGTCCGTGTAGTCCAATTTATCCATTGCAACTGTTACCTTTCCTTTGTCCGAATTTAAAATTAATACGTTTGGATTTTCCCGTAAAAATTCTCGTGTTTGTACCACGTCTTTGACAAAGCGCAGTCTATGCTGTTCTCTCGTCGTCGTTTACTATCTTTTATAAGTCCCGCTATCTTTGATCTCACTGCTTCTTGTTCTTCCTTCTCTGTTTTCGTCTGTACCAACTCTTCTGCGTCTGCTATGCATTTTAAGAGCGGAAATTTGTTTTTTGGTAAAGGCAGAGCGAACTTTGCTCTTTTACCAAGTAAACTGCAGACGTTCAGTGGGAAAACAGCTGTTGTTTTATTTACAAAGCAATGTTTGTTGTTGTTGTTTATGAGTGCATTGGTTTGCTGAGCGAGTAATTTTTCATGTTTTGTCATCTGATGGTCCTTTTGTTGTTTTAATCTTTTTTGAGTTAGAATGTTTTCGCTCTCAAAGAATTTACATGCGTCGTCGTAATCCAAAAGTTTATTTAATTGTGTTTATACCCTGTACACACACTGTGTATCAGGGTATATTAAGTTTGTTTGAGACGGTTTGTATGTAACGCATAGAAGGAGGGGAGGGGGACCCTATAAAGTATATATATTCTTGATCAGGATGACAAGACGAATTGATATAGCCCTGTCTGTCCGTCCATCCGTCCGTCCGTCCTCACCAATGGTTCTCGAAAACTATAAGAGCTAGAGACTTGAAATTTGGTGGATAGACTCGTGAGGTCAAACGCTAGATCAAGTTTGAAGGATTTTTTGCCACGCCCACTCCTTCCCGCCCATCGAGCACCACCCATTTTTTCAAAAGGCTGTAGCTCGAAAACCTGATGAGTAAGAAACATGAAAATGAGTATGTAGACTCAGTATGTGAGCCCTGCCTCACTATTAGCAAATACACAAACCATATCGTGGTACACTGCTTTTGCTGTCGGCGAATGTTTAACGGGTTATCAACATAGGTGTGTGAACAGGGTATTATATAGTTGAGAATACTCAACTATACCGCCCTTACTGGTTTTGTTTTGTCTTATTGTTTTTTCTATATTTTAATTTCTCTGTGTTTGCTTGTTATTAATAAATTAAGTAGCTTGTTGTGGTAGTAGTCAGTGTATTTTAGTATTAGTTGTTTGAAGTCTCTTCGAAAATTATTAGTAAAAATATGATCGGTTCGGGTGGTGTTTTGTATAAATTTTAGTATTGTTTTTGTCTTTCTACATCTAAGTAAGAATTTTGTACTAGAAATAAGTTTGGCCATCTTAATGGACTTTGTTTGAAACTTGTTGATGGTCTTCTTGGTGTTAAAATTGTAATTACTTTTTATATCCGCATAAACCATCCTGATTGGTGTCTATGTGTACGGCGTGCCTTCCGTTTGTAATTGTGTTGGCGTTGGTGATGATGCTAACAATAGCATATGACTGCACTCAACTGACGCTCCGACGCCACGTTATGCAGACGCCCGCGTCAAGTGCGACAATCGTCCTTATTGTTTTTGTTTGCCGTTAAGCGAGTTATTCTGATCTATGCAGATCTATCGCGCCAAAGCAACAACACAATATATGCGCTGGACTGACGTTTCGATGAATTGACGCAACGTCAATTGCGTCAGTGACGACGTTCCTGCCAAATACCTGTTAATGTTGTTGTTATGTACATGACAAAAGTCAAAAACTCAGTAGTCATCAAAAAATAACAACAACAACACACATAGTTATAATTTTGGCATTCTTCATCCACCGTCACTTTCGCCATCTGGCGCATATGCAACAACAACCAAGTTGACTTGCTCACGCCAAATATTACAGCAACTCTTGTTGTAGTAATTTTCGACACAAGCACGCACCGTTAGGTCACTCAGTGCCTGAACGCATGCAATGTGTTTGTTGTTGCTCGCTACTCAGCGTTGCTGCCAAATCAACGTCGCTACTCAACGTCGCTAATCAGCATCGCTAATCAGTCTCATAATCTGTGAGCCGCGAATTCATCTGTAATTCGCGTCCTCACAAGTTGTATTTGATTTTCTTCCCCAAACATCGAATAATTTCTTTTGGTGGCTGTAAATTTCCAAAGTATAATGCCCCTTTATCAGACTTGTAGTAAGCTTCCCAATGTGTCCCGCTTGATGATGAATATGCAATGGATGCGCTACCAGATGCTAGCCCACCCAAGGCTCCTTGTGCTGATAAAATTGGTACAAGTGGGAGAAAACCTCCAAATTTTGGTACGCTTATCACCCGTGGAATAATTACTTCATTATACCCTGCACATACAGTGTGTCAGGGTATATTAAGTTTGTTTGAACGAAATGTATGTAACGCACAGAAGGAAGGGAGGGGGGCCCCATAAAGTATATATATTCTTGATCAGGATGACAAGAGAAATCGATTGAGCCCTGTCCGTCCGTCCGTCTGTACTCACCAATGGTTCTCGGAAACTGTAAAAGCTAGAGACTTGAAATTTGGAGGGTTGACTCGTGATGCTTGGCACTACGAGCCCCGACCACTATTAATTCGTACGGCATGCTTTTTTGTGTGCAATGTTTAACAAACGCTATTTCCAATGCTAATGCAGATATCACACTCAAATATATTTTTTTTTGATATATAATTGTATTCTCTTTACTATAGAAAAAAAAACAACTTGTTGTAATTTCAACAACAACAATAACATTAAGGGGTTACGCCTCCCTGGCACTCGAAAAAATAGTCACATAAGTAATAAATTTTTTTGACACAAGTATTAATTTTTTTTAATATGTTTAAATGTGCATAAATGCACATTAAGATGTTGGTTTAAAAAAAACCGTACACAACAAAATTAAATATAACCGAAATTATTAGCCAACAAGTAGAGCCCTTTTTTGAAAATCCATTTTGTTGGTGTACACGATATCTCGATCTGCAATCATCTTAAAAATGTGGAATGAATTTTATTTCATTAAGAAATAAAATATCTAGGGCGATACAAGAGGAAAAAAAATTAAAATTTTTTTTTTTTTTAAATTACAGGTGTTCAAAAAAAAATTATTTTTATTTTCGTGATATTTTTTTATAATCTATACAATAACTTTTGAACAAAGTCCTGAGTAGTATCGAGAAAAACGCAAAAGAAGAATCAATACGCCGTATGGGCCCTTCTGTGTGTCGGGCTTATAATTGCTTCTGTAAAAAATTCGAATTCGAAAACTGGTAAAGGCTTAATATGTTCTTCAAAGCGTAAACAATTTATTAAGCCAAAAAAAAAAAAAATTTGATATTTGGAAAATCTCAGGGTGGCCCTTAATTTGAAGAAGTGCATTGCTTAACGAAAATAAATCTTTTTTGCTTCTGCATTGTTTATAATTTCTAGATTATAACTAGATACTGATTGTGTTACCCTGTTTGCTTTTGTTTTGATTTTCTTACGATTTAAAGCTAAGCTTAAGCAGTGTACGAATTAATAGTGGTCACATATATTTTATCAGTTAGTTTTTCAAATTAATGTTATTATTGTTGTTGTTGAAATTACAACAAGTTGTTTTATTCTATAGTATAGAGAATAAAATTATATTTCAGAAAAAAATATATTAAAGTGAGATATCTGCATTAGCATTGGAAATAACGTCTGTTAAACATTGCATATGGGTAAAAAAGCTTGCCGTACGAATTAATAGTGGTCGGGGCTCGTACATTAAGTTTATACGGTTTTGTGCCACGCCCACTCCTTCCCGCCCATCCAGCACCGCCCACTTTTTTAAAACGTGTTAACTCGAACAGCCGAAGAGATAGAAACATGAAAGTCGGTATGTAGACTCAGCATGAAGAGCTCTACAAAACTGCATACCACAATTTTCCCCCCTCCTCTTGATTTCCCCTCCCCGAGTTGTTTTCTCTAAAAAGAAATATCTCCAAAACTAATAAAGATATGAACATGAAATTTTGTATACAAGCTCAGTAAATATATATCTTTAAGACTGCATACCACAAAATTCCCCTCTGTTCGAAAGTTACCCCTCAATGACCAACAAACTCAAATGTTTCGTAAATTCCACTTTATTTGACCAATTTACTTGATATTTTGAACACTATTCGATCGGGCGATGTGAAATCAACTTTTTTTTTTGAAGATTTAGGGTGTTGCAGGGTATTATATTGTCGAGTATACTCGACTATAGCGTCCTTACTGGTTTTTCTTTGAACCAATGGACCTGTTTATGACTTTGCGTGCAATTTTAATTGCATTATTAATATCTTTATGTTTTTGCTTTTTCAAAACATTAGCCGTACTCTTGATTACATTTACGAATTTTATCTTCTTCTTCTTGTTTGATGGCGATGTTTTTGATTTTCTTTGTTTGAGCCCCATTCCAAAAGTAGTAGTTTTCATGGCGTTTGTGACGAAATATGCTTCTGCTCTTTCTCCAATACCTCTATTTAATGCTTTGACACGCGACAAAGCCTTTTCCGCTAGCATCTTATCGGCTTTATGTCGCTCCTTAATATCCTTATTTTAGTTATTCATTGAAAACTTCTGAATGAATACTCAGCTAGTGAGAGTTAAAGATGCGTTTAATAAATCAAAAAAAGAACATTCAAGAGAAGAATATTAATTGTGGTAGTGTTGATAACCACAAAATTAAACATAGTTGTCTGTTACCCAACTCAATCAGAGCACTTATTGTTGGGCCGTCGAATTGTGGAAAAACAAACATTATGATCAGTTTAATTGAGAGTCCAAACGGTCTTAAATTTGAAAACATCTATCTGTATTCGAAATCCTTGTATCAACCGAAATAAGAATATTTGAAGAAACTCATTAGTCCAATAAAAGGAATGGGTTATTTTACGTTCACTGAGAATGAAAGTGTTGTAGCCCCTGATGAAGCCAAAAACAACTCAATTCTGATATTCGATGATGTTGCATGCGAGAAATAAAATAATATTTGAGCGTATTTTTGTATGGGGCGACATAAGAACATTGACTCGTTTTATTTATGTCAAACATATACTCGCATACCTAAGCATCTTGTTCGTGACAATGCAAACTTTTTTATAATGTTGAAACAAGATGAACTTAATATGAAGCATATATATCAGGATCATATGGATGTTGACATGGACTTTGAAACATTTCGGAAAATTTGTCAAATATGCTGGAAGGATAACTATGGCTTCTTATTGGTTAGCAAGGATCATGCTATAGATGGCATGCGTTATAGAAAGGGTTTTGATGAGTTCATCCTCATCTAAATCTTGCTAATAAAAGATGAAACACCCCAACACCAATAGTCCATTTGTTTAAAAACCATCGAAATGACAACAACAACGTCAACTTTAAGTGGAAACAGCGCACTTTTAACAGCAAACTACTTCCCACCCATTTCCTTGGATGGGGAATATGAATGTACTCTCATCGACTTTCATATGTACAATTCAATTCCTAATGTCGACTATGACAATAATTTATTTCATATTGGGAAACAAATAATTGAGATACCTGTGGGCTCTTATGAGCTTGATGATATCAACGACTACATTCAAGAGAAATTAAAAGAGAGAGGCCTCAAAGACATTCTACAAATTAAGAGCAACAGCAACACGCTTTAAGTGAAAATTTTTTCCAAGCAATTGCCAATACATATACTTCGATAAAAGCTGAACTATTGGAAAATTTTGGGATTCGATCATCGGGTGCTAGCAAAAAAAACTCCTGTTCGTTTCTCAGACAAACCAGTTAATATTATGAAAGTAAACACGCTTCGATTAGACTGTAATATTACATATGGGTCATATGTTAACAATGTACCATCGCATGTACATACTTCATGAATTTGCTCTCAATGTTGCTCCAGGCAATAAAATGGATGAGATTCCACGAAATCTTATTTATTTACCGCTGAATACGAAAGAGATTAGTACACTTTTAGTACGAATCATTGACCAGGGGGGGAATTTAGTTAATGTGCGTGTTGAGTCTATTACACTTCGTCTCCATTTAAGACCACAACAATGATTATCTACAATAAAAATTCATGGAAGCTAGAAAAACCATTCATTTTTAATTGTAGTGCGAAAGGTGAAACACCTATAAAGTTCAAGAAATCCTAACAAGAAAAAAAAATTATTTTTAAAATCGGTGGGCCTAAAAATCAGATCTAATCATACTAATGATGAGTCACATATTAAATGTACGTGAAAAACCTCACTCGGATGAGAGTATAAGCAAATTGGAATTTCATACCTATTCACCATAATTACAATCGTTTAAGACCAATGATGAAGTTCGAATTACAATTCAAGACCAAGATTTGTATGTTTTACCAAACGAAAGTTTTATAAATGTTGAGGGGTCGATAAGCAAGGCGGATGGTTCGGTGACTACTAAGGGTAAATTGAAAAATAATTGTGTAGCCCATCTGTTTGATGAGATTCGCTATGAGCTAAATGGAATTGAACTTGATCGAACACGATTTGTGGGCACTACATCAACTATAAAAAACTACATAACTTTAAACAAAGCAGAGAGTTTAATGTTGGAAAATGGCGGCAGGTTTAATGGCGGAGAATTTGAGACAACAAGTAATGGTTATTTCAATTTCTCTCTCCCGTTGAAGCGTTTACTTGGATTTGCCGAAGATTACGACAAGGTCTTGCTAAACTGTAAACATGAACTCATTTTACACATGACAAAGAATATGGATGATGTCTACTTTTCTAAAAGTGGATCTGAAACTCACAAACTAAATATTTTTAACATATCTTGGAAGATACCACACGTTACACTCAATGATCGAGCCAAACTACAAATGTTCAATCTAATTAAAAGTTCAAGTGTCTTGTCAATCCCATTTCGTAGCTGGGATTGTTACATCAACCCGACCTTACTCAACATGTGTGGAATGTCAAATTGGCGGCCAACAGGGAGCGACCTCGATATGCGGTAACGGCATTTTCCTGAATGGGAAATTCATCACAAACAACTTGAAAAATTTAAAAGTACATTTGAACTCTGAATCGTATCCATATGATGATTTAAATGTAGATTTTGAACGAGAGCGTTTTGCTACATTGTTTGATATGTATGTAAACTTTCAAAAAACGTATTACATAAGAGATAGCAGCTCACTACTCAACATGAAGGAATTTAAAGAAAAATCTCCATTTGTTGTTGTTCATCTTTCGCGTCAGAATGAAGCAGTAAAAAAACAAAGAAATAAATATATAAACAAATAAATAAAAAGAAATAACAATGGGAGTAGTTCACTCAAAATTTATAAAGAAATCAATCTTGCAACAGATTGATGAATTTTATGCCGAGTTTAAGGAGGCAGTGTTTGAGGAGGATAAAGTGTTCCTAGACGAATATCGAGAATATTTCTAATGTCATTCCAACTTTTCCATCATCAAATCACGATTATCAATCCTGCTGTTGGTCATGTGTTAGAGACGGAGACCAGGTTGTCACTTGCGCCTGTTTCTTTTACACTACACGCAAGGAAAAAGTTATTCGACTTATGAAGCGCTACTACCATAAAAAGAAAACGAATAAATAAAACACAAGGAAATATATTAAACATAGCAGAGTTTTTTATTTATTTATTTATTTTTTTTTTTTTTAACAATAACATTTTTATAATTACTAATTATTGTGAAATGTATTTACAATTATTACAATATATTTACAATTATTAAAATTTATCTACAATTTTTCAACTTTCTCAAGTTTTATATTTAAGTATAAAATATAGTTTTCATTTTGAAGAATATTCATAGCATTGCTGCATGATGCATATTCTTCTTCATTTGTTTTATTTGTTATATTGCTTAGCTCAGCTAAACGTGCCTCGGAAACCAATACTTCCGTTTCCTTAAGCCTTATTTCTTTATTAATTTCATTTATTTTTCTTTATCTATAATGATCCCAAGCAATAGTATGAATACCATCACTTGTAACCATTCTCTTATTATCTCTACTACTTAAACTAACTTTCCTTATACTCTCAGTATAAAGGTTGTGACCCCTAGATCCAAACATTAGCATATTGTCTACAAATTTGACATTTTCAAACAGACATTTATTATAACTATCTATGCATAACTTATCTAGAGCAGACTTCTTTACCCCTTTTGATTTTTTTACACACCCCCCGTTTTGTACTGTCAAAGAGTACATTTTGGAACGAAGCCCAACAAACACTAACATTTGCTTCCCAAAATTCTCATCCTTCATCATGCCTAATCCTTTCTTATTGCAGCGATTCAAATTATATTTGGAAATTTGCTCATCGCTATATTCCGAAGTATCAAACCGCATTTCAACATCATCATGAATATCCGCATAAAAATCATCAGTTTTTATGGAATATATGAATGAGTCAGTATCCATGAAATTCAACAAAATCCTATTATTATGTATATTTCGGTTTCATGTAGCCATAATGGAAATCATACATTTTCCACTTTGAGAGTTCAAGCACTGTGAATCCAAGATACATTGGCTTATTGTATATGAAATATATGAAAACGTTGCATTTCTATCGCATACAAGTCATCTGTAAATCTTTTTCAAAATTATTTTTAGCAGCTGTTCTATGTTGAGTGTTGAGAGAAGTGTATGATTGCAACCATGGCTTTTGCTTAAAACGCAAAATATTATGAATTTCGTGAAAAACATCTGCCAACAGAAGCACATCCGTCTTCAAATACAACTCCATTTACTCTCGCAAACTATTACAGTTGAACTGTGACCACATGGTCTGAGCATGGGAATACTCTTCGACACTACATTCCTTGTTTGTTAAGGAATTGAAAAATTTATCTTTTGTAGGAAGACAAGAATCTTCAAGACGTACCAATGAATCTAAGTATTGGTACGGGAAAACACCCTTCCTACGCACGAGATTGAAGTGAGCTTCATTTGGGAAAAATTGTTTGACAATTTTGAAATCGTCATTACTAAGATTTGATGCTAAAGCATCCAGGCTTGAAGCCATAAAGCGGAATGAATCTAAGAAACGGATTTCTAAATTAGTCTTATCGGACTCAATATGAATTGTTTTGGACAATGAAATGCACAATTCTTTATTGAGTGGGATCACTTTGAGATCACCTTGTTCCTGATTTAACTCTTTGACAAACAGGTGTGACGCCCACGTGAAAATACACGGGTATAAAGGCTGCTATCTTATAATTAAGATTACATTGGTTGTGAGCTGCCCCCCTAAATTTGCCAGTTAAATAGCAATGAAGGGATCATTCGTTCGGTGCTTAGTTCACTATCGAAAATATGGCACTTTAGTACACTTTAAAAATTTATTTCTTCATCTACACTCAAATTCATCGGTTTTATATTCGACAAATATGATGTGTAGATGTTTCTTAAGTCTTTAAATAAATTCTTTACAAATTTGAAACCAGCATTTTCCCCCGACTCCATGACAAATTTATCTAAGGAGTGCATTCGACGCACTTTTTATAAAATATGCATGTGCTACAGGAATATGCTGGTTCACCTGCACTAAATTTTCTCAAACTGTCTTATTTAGGGGGGCTAACACACATTCGAAATCTGCATAAACTACGAAAGGTAGGTCTAACCTTTGGATATGTCTAGAAAAACTTAACTTACATTTATCAGCGGTAGACAATTTAGCCACGAACTTCACACGGTGTCCCTGATGCTCCACTTTTGAGTAGTCCGAAGAGTAGTTAAGGCAGGTGTTGCAGAAGTACAACTTATGGTGATTTTTTTAATGCTGACTGGCCACAAGTCTGAAAGTTAGAAAAAGAAAAACAAAATAGCTATGAAGACATATTCAATCAACAAACAATAAAAATATGAAAACTTACCGTGAGATGGATTTAATCCAACAATAATGAGCCGCTTCATCCTGAATCAGGAACATCAGGTTGATGTGTATCGACCGTTCACCTCTTGAAGAAGTCCATACACCTGTTTGGTTTCCTCGTCCCAACAAAACACGTAAATGCTAATTGCACTATTCTGCTCCTCAAATATTTTCAATTCCTTAACGGGTGTAGGGAAGCTCATATTGGAAAAGTTGAGTTGAATATGTGCTCACCGCAATCTTTTCCCTGCTTATGTCGGGAATTCCATAAGAATTTCAACGATGAGCGGTGTTGGCATTCCTTGGCTTTTTAAGGGCGGATATGATTGCCCATTTAAAACAAAAATCATCTTCATTTGCGATCTGGGCAAAATGAAGTGATTAGAGCCTTTTAGCGGCTCATACTTATTGACGCTCATTTCGAGTCTAAGCATTTGTTTCAAAGCCCAGCCACTGTCCTTTTCTTGGAATTGCTCCATTTTGATGAGTATGTCCTGAGCATGATCCAGGAAGAAGTCAGTGTCAAAACACTCATCTTCGTCTGGGGGGACTTTATCGCCACCACTTCATCCTCATCCTTTATGAGGATGTATTCCGCAAACAGCTCCAAATTCGCTTTAACTGCCGTGTGTTGTCTTAACATTTTAGTCAGCATGGGTTCGAAGGCAGCTGCTGCTTGTACCAGAAACACATCAGGAATAAGGATGTCATTCCTCTTGTTTTCAAACGCATACTGGGTTATGCGATTTGTAAAGCCAGTAGCGATTGTCAAGACGTCCCCATTGATTGGTGATGAAGCCGCATTCCTATGCTCCAGAGTCCTCACGTGTGCTGCCCAATTACCACGATTGACGAAGAGCGAGCAATATTCGCAACACTTGGTTGAAGACGATAATGCCATTTTTATTTTTTTTTTTTTTTAATTTATAATTTTTGGATCAGTACAACAAAATATTTATTTTCACGTTAATTTTAGTTTATAATTTTGGTTATAGTTCACTTAATGTTTTTTTTTTTTTTAAGTGAAACTTCTTTAGCATGGGTACGATTTGAAACTCGATGAAAAGACATGAAAAAGAGACAGACTATACATTTATATGGTTTAGCCTGCGAGAGAATGAAATAAAATATAAAATGACAGTCTGTAGTCATAAGTTTAGAAGTCTAAAAAAAAAACAACAACAACAACATGCTTAGTTTGCTTTGCTTATTTTGGCATTCCTCTTCAACCGTCACTTTCGCCATCTGTCGCATATGCAACAACAACTTACCTGGCATGTTTACTCCAAATATTATAACAACGCTTGTTGTTGCTATTTTCGGCGTAAGCACTGTGTGGTTGTTGCTACTTATGACTCTGTCTGAACCTATACATTGTGTTTGTTGTTGCCCTTGACTTAGCGTGGCTAAACAACGTCGCTAATCAGCTTCATAATATATGCAATTCGCGTCCTCACAATTATGTTCAATTTTGTAATTGACAGTCATACTCTTTCCATTGCTCTGATTAGCAAATGAAAACCAGTAAGGGAGCTATTTTCAGCTTTGCTGAAACTTATATACTCTTGCAAGCATTTAAAAAATCCGTTTTATAGTTTTTCCAATATGATTCTTATAAGTTTCTTAAGATAAAGGGGCGTAGCCCCGCCCATTTTCCAATTTTTTTTTCAAGAATAGAATGCAATCATTCTACACTTCATATTACGATTTTCTATCTCGTCTGCTTATCGATAAATAACATTTTTAAGTTTTTCTCTATATGGGCGGTGCCACGCCCTTATGTCCGATTCTTATGAAACTTTGTAATATGGTCAAGACTTTTTAAAAACGCGTAACTGCAAGGTTTCATCTGTTTATAGTTGAAAACAAAAAAGTTTTTCTAACAAAAACCGAATTTTTGACCGATTGTTCGTATGGGAGTTATATGCTATATTTATCCGATCTTCACCAATTTTTCAGTGTGCCTTAATTTACGTTCAAGATGTTCTTGTGCAAAAAATCGAGGCGATAGCTTAAAAATCAAAGAGTTTATTGAGCAAAAACCTCATTTTTAACCGATCGTTGCTATGGCAGCTATATGCTATAGTTTTCCGATCAGGCTGGTTTCTACATATAAACTACCTGCAATGAAAAGAAAATTTTCTGCGTTTAAATTTTTTTGCTCACTTGAAAACTCTGGGAGGAGTTCGCATTGAAACAGACAGACGGACAGACTGACTTGGCTATATTGTAAAGGACTCCCGGTTCACGCCCAGGTCTTTAGGCTGGGGTAACTTAGTCGTAACCAGGTAGCCGGCTCTACAATTATTTGTATTTGCAGGACCCCTGAGCGCTGTCAAAAATAATGACACACAAACGATTTAAATTTTAATGTAAAGGTTATTGCCAAATACTGCTTAAATCCGATCCCTGGTTCCTGTGCCAATGGTTCTCGAAAACTATAAGAGCTAGAGACTTGAAATTTGGTGGATAGACTCTTGAGGTCAAACGCTAGATCAAATTTGAAGGATTTTTTGCCACGCCCACTCCTTCCCGCCCATGGAGCACCACCCATTTTTTCAAAAGGCTGTAGCTCGAAAACCTAATGAGTTAGAAACATGAAAATGAGTATGTAGACTCAGTATGTATAGCTCTACAAAACTGCATACCACATTTTTTCCCCCTCCCCTTCCTTTCCCCTCAAAAATTTGTTTTCTTAAAATTGCTGTATCTCCTAAACTATAATAGATACAATGCTGAAATTTTGTATGCAAACTCAGAAAACATACCTTTTTAAAACTGCGTACCACAAACTTTCATTTTTAACGCTGTGTGACAACGCAATGACAAACAAGTTGAAATTTGGCATAGATTACGCTTTGAACACTGCTTTATCGTATTTGTAACAAAAACCGTACTTAACACTGAGAAAACTATTAAAGCTAGAGACTTGAAATTTGGAAGATAGACTCGTGTGGTCGAACACTAGATCAAGTTTGAAGAAATTTTTGCCACGCCCATTCCTTCCCGCCCATCGAGCACAATCAAAGGTCATTTTTTTCTTAAAATTGCTGTATCTCCTAAAGTATAAAGAAGACAATGCTGAAATTTTGTATACAAACTCAGATAACATACCTTTTTAAAACTGCATACAACAAACTACCACTTTCCCCGCAAAGACCAACACACTAAAATTTTGCAGCAATGCTTTGTAACAAAATCCGTACTAAAGCGCCATCTAATGGCAACATTGCACTGTGAGCCCTGCCTGACCTTAGCAAATACACAAACCATATCGTGGTACACTGCTTTTGCTGTCGGCGAATGTTTAACGGGTTATCAACATAGGTGTGTGTACAGGGTATTATATAGTTGAGTATACTCAACTATACCGCCCTTACTGGTTTTGTTCTCCTTTGGAACTAAATCCCGTATTGTATACAAATACGCGTCGGTCAGTGTCGATTGCAGCTGTATAAAACGCTTCGACCGAAGAAATAAGAGACCATAGTAAGCCACAACTTGGCAAGTATAGTCGGACGCCGCCTGAACTGGTTGTGAATTGTAAGTTCATCCAATGCTACTCTGCCGGCGCAAACACTAAACCTGCCAGTCCGGCGTCCGTCCGATGTGGTGGCTGCAACGCCAACTGTCGACTTACCATCAGTAGGCGGCGTCAAACAGCGCGCAGCGTCTTGAAACATTAACAAATACATTGTTTCATTGTTTTCGCCACCACTGTACCGACTGCAACCTGCCTGCAGTGACGTCGTCGCATCACACTGCCTATTGTCATTGGCTATGTGGCGAACGGCAAAACTGCACAGTTGTTTTTGCAAAACAACTGATCATCCACTGCTGCCGTCAAAAGTATGATGTTCTTTACACGAGGTCACTGACCCAACGACGAACAAATCAAACGCTAACACTAGCATATGCCTGCACCCAACTGACGCTTCGACGCAACGTTATGCCGACACCCGCGTCAATTGCGACAATCGTCCTTATTGTTGTTGTTTGCCGGCGAGCGAGTTATTTTGATATATGCAGATCTATCGCGCCAAAGCAACAACACAATACATGTGCTTGACTGACGTTTCGATGAATTGACGCAACGTCGCCAGTGATGACGTTCCTGCCAAATACCTGTTAACGTTGTTGCTATTTACATGACAAAAGTCACCAACTCAGTAGTCACCAAACAAAAAATAACGACAACAACATGGATATTTGTAATTTTGGCAGTCTTCTTTCACCGTCACTTTCGCCATCTGATGCATATGCAACAACAACCAAGCTGACTTGATCACGCCAAATATTACAACAACTCTTGTTGTAGTAATTTTCGACACAAGCACGAACCGTTAGGTCAATCAGTGCCTGAAAGCATGCAATGTGTTTGTTGTTGCTCGCTACTCAGTGTTGCTGCCAAATCAACGTCGCTACTCCACGTCGCTAATCAGCGTCGCTAATCAGCATCGCTAATCAACCTCATAATCTGTGAGCCGCGAATTCATCTCCAATTCGCGTCCTCACAATATGAACTCGTCTCGTCGTGCTGATCAAGAATAAATATACTTTATATAGTCGCAGATGTGTCCTTCTCTGCGTTGCAAACTTCACGACAAAGTTTATATACAGTGCCGCTCAACTGAATAGGTTTGACTTCTTTTTTACACTTAGAACATAATATCTTCATAACGAGCACTCGAATTTAGCATGCCGAAAAATTTCGACATAAGAAATATATTTTTTTTTGGTGGTTTCAAATGAAAACTAATAAAAGCGAATATTACACGTTGTTTATTGGTATTTAAGGTTTAAAATAAAAATTTTTTTACCTCATATTTACCAGAACTATTATATAAAAATCCAAGTTATCACTAACTCTAAAAACAAAAAGATAGCTTTACGGTCGACAAGATAACTCGTACAGATTTCAAAATTTTTTGATGCGGATTTTTTAAAAAAATCAAGAAATGTACTCTCTATAGTCTGTCGAGCCGGTTGTTTGATATTTGGATTTTGAAATTTTTAAAAAATAGTTAAACTGAAAAATGTATGAAAAAACCAGTAAGGACGCTATCTTCAGCAAGGCTGAAGCTATAATACTTTTCACGTTGTGTCACTAAAAAACTAAATGAATAGTTTTCATGCCTCCCTAACAACATAACTGTAAGGTTTCAAGTCAATTGGTTAAAAAACAAAAAAGTTTTCCATACAACGGGTCAATTTTCGCTATAAAAGGGCGTGGCCGCGCCCACTTTTGGTCAAAATTGTTTTCATTCCTCCCTAAGAACATAACTGTAAAGTTTCAAGTCAATTGGTTAAAAAACAAAAAAGTTTTCCATACAGCGGTTCAAGTTTTGCGATAAGTGGGCGTAGCCATGCCCACTTTTGGTCAAAATAGTTTTCATTCCTCCCTAAGAAGATGACTGCAAAGTTTCAAGTCAATTGGTTGAAAAACAAAAAAGTTGTCCATACAACGGGTCAAATTTCGCTAGAAGTGGGCGTGGCTACGCTCACTTTGGGTCAAAATAGTTTTCATGCCTCCCTAAGAACATAACTGTAAAGTTTCAAGTCAATTGGTTAAAAAACAAAAAAGTTTTCCATACAACGGGTCAATTTTCGCTATAAAAGGGCGTGGCCGCGCCCACTTTTGGTCAAAATTGTTTTCATTCCTCCCTAAGAACATAACTGTAAAGTTTCAAGTCAATTGGTTAAAAAACAAAAAAGTTTTCCATACAACGGGTCAAATTTCGCTATAAGAGGGCGTGGCCGCGCCCACTTTTGGTCAAAATTGTTTTCATTCCTCCCTAAGAACATAACTGTAAAGTTTCAAGTCAATTGGTTAAAAAACACAAAAGTTTTCCATACAACGGGTCAAATTTCGATATAAAAGGGCGTGGCCACGCCCACTTTTGGTCAAAATAGTTTTCATTCCTCCCTAAGAACGTAACTGTAAAGTTTCAAGTCAATTCGTTGAAAAACAAAAAAGTTTTCCATACAACGGGTCAATTTTTGCTATAAGTGGGCGTGGCTACGCCCACTTTTGGTCAAAATAGTTTTCATTCCTCCCTAAGAACATAACTGTAAAGTTTCAAGTCAATTGGTTAAAAAACAAAAAAGTTTTCCATACAACGGGTCAATTTTCGCTAGAAGTGGGCGTGGCTACGCGTGGCTACGCCCATTTTTGGTCAAAATAGTTTTCATTCCTCCCCAAGAACATAACTTTAAAATTTCAAGTCAATTGGTTGAAAAACAAAAAAGTTGTCCATACAACGACGTGAATATTGCTCCTCTTCCTCTTCTTCATTTTGTATGGGAGCTACCAGTTCCAGATGTCCAATCTCATTGAAACTTTCAGGCATGTAGTCGGACTATGTAGAACTACTATGTTTAAAATTTCAGCACTCTATCATACAAAACAAAAAAGTTTTCCATACAACGATTCAAGTTTTGTTCATTTTTCTTCTTCTTTTCGTATGGGGGCTACCAGTTCCAGTGGTCCGATATGGCCGGTTCCGACCAATGATTTGACTGCACGAATAAGAAGTCTCTGTGCAAAATTTCAGCTCGATATCTTCAAAACTGTGGGAGGAGATTGTATATATACAGACAGACGGACAGACGGACAGACGGACATGGCTAAATCAACTCGTCTTGTCGTCCTGATCAAGAATATGTATACTTTATATAGTCGGAAATGAATATTTCGATCTGTTACAAACTTCAGCACAAAGTTATTATACTATTTCACATACGTGAAAAGTATAAAAACGAATTTTGATTTTAAAACTACCCCAATATTCTAAATTTGCGGAATTCAAAAAACCGATAACTTAGATTTTTCTGTAGTAGTTCTGGTAAATATGAGGTAAACAAATTTGTACATATGTATATTAAACTTTAAATGCCAATAAACAACGTGTAGTATTTGCTTTCACTAGTTTTAATATTATACCACAAAAAAAAAATTATTTCTTTTATAGAAATTTTTCGAGTTTCTAGACGTATGTAATCCCTTAAGTAAAACGATCAATTATTTATAAAGTACAAAAGTTTTTTTATACCCTGTACACATACTGTGTATCGGGGTATATTGTGTTTGTTTGAGCGAAATGTATGTAACGCACAGAAGGAGGGCAGGGGGACCCTATTAAGGATATATATTCTTGATCAGGATGACAAGAGAAATCGATTAAGCCCTGTCCGTCTGTCCGTCCGTCCGTCCGTCTGTATTCACCAATGGTTCTCGGAAACTGTAAAAGCTAGAGACTTGAAATTTGGAGTGTAGACTCGTGATGCTTGGCACTACATCAAGTTTAAACGGTTTTGTGCCACGCCCACTCCTTCCCGCCCATTCAGCGTTAAAACGTTGTAACTCGAACACCCGAAGAGATAGAAACATGAAAGTCGGTATGTAGACTCAGCATGAAGAGCTCTACAAAACTGCATTCCACAATTTTTCCCCTTCCCCTTGATTTCCCCTCCCCGAGTTGTTTTCTCTAAAAAGCAATATCTCCAAAACTAATAAAGATATGAACATGAAATTTTGTATGCAAGCTCAGTAAATATATATCTTTAAAACTGCATACCACAAAATTCCCCTCTGTTCGAAAGTTACCCCTCAAGGACCAACAAACTCAAATTTTTCGTAAATTCCACTTTTTTTGACCAATTTACTTGATATTTTGATCACTATTTGATCGGGCGATGTCAAATCAACATTTTTTTGTAGATTTAGGGTGTTGTACCACCAACTGCGTGTGCAGGGTATTATATTGTCGAGTATACTCGACTATAGCGTCCTTACTGGTTTTTTTTTGGTTTGGTTTTTATATTTTTTTTATTATATTTTTAAAAACATAGCTGAAAATCTACATTATTTTTGGCTCAAATGAATAGGTTTGACTAACAAAACTATAAAAAAAAATTATTTGCAGCAATATTTCATGGCACTTGGTAACTTAAATAATAAAAGACACTATTTCTGCATTATTTAATATTTGGTATGACCACCCTTATTCTTAATTATTTCAAACATTCGAGATGATAAGGAATCGTAATATTTTTCAATTTCACTCAGTGAAATAGTTGACCAGGCTTTTTCAATCGCTTCAACCAGGGTCGCCGAGTTTTGAATTTGTCTTCTCCCTTCACACAGTCTCCTGGATAAAAGTCCCCAAATGTTCTCGATAATATTAATGTCTGGGGAGTATGGCGGCCACTCGAGCAAATTGACATTCTGATCCTTAATCCACTGTTTTGTAACCCGGGCTGTATTGATGGGGGTGTTGTCTTGTTGGTACGTCCATTGAATAGGTCCAAAAATTTCGGAAAGCTGGGGAAAAGCCTTTTGGAGCACAGTCTTGTAGACATTTGCATTCATCTTTGATGAAACAAAAAGCAGCTCGCAAGTTCCATAAAACGATATGGCTCCCCAAACAATTACGCCCCCTGTACAGGAGTGATGACGACTCAAAAAACATTCCTCCTTTCGCATATCGTGAAAATAATAGTTGTAGCCATCCGATCCGTCGAGATTGAACTTTTTTCGTCGGAGAAGACCACAGTCTTCCACTCCTTGTCCCATGTCATGTGATCCCGCGCAAATCGAAGTCGCGAGGTGGGAATTCGTAGCAGTTCGAAGGATAAGTCGCCTCTCTGATGCCGTTGTAGCATATTTTTTTCCTCCTTTAATTTTTTTCCCGTAATCGGCTTCATTACGAAGGAAATTGCTTACCACGTTTTGGCTTCGACGAATCTTCTTTGCTATTTCATTATGTTTTAGGCCAGATTCAATATAGCCTTTAATTTGACCTTTTTCAAAATCGGTTAAAGATTTTCCCCGACCCATATTAAAAAAAAATGGTAGCAATTACTTTAAATTAAAGTAGTCCAAAGAAATTATATGTTTTCAATCACGCAGTCAATCAAAAAGTGAAGTCAAAATTGTCAAACCTAATCAGATGACCACACATTTAGCGAATTTCACGATGAAAGCAAAATTCTGACTTACCGGTGCATAAAACCCGTTACATTTTTTAATCATATTATGAGTAAACAAATGAATGTTCAAAACAAAAAAGAAAGAAGGAAAAAATGCCATAGGAACAAAGAGAGAAGAAAAAATTGAAGAAATAATTTTAAAACCTATTCAGTTGAGCGGCACTGTACTTTTGCAAGAGTATAACAATTAATTTACAAATTCAAAATATTCCAAAAGTGAACACTTATAATAAATTATATATGCAATAAATAAAGTCAAGTAGATTCCAAACATTGGAGCATTGGTAGTTAACTTGACTCTGTTTTACGGGAGACACTCTGCCCATTTAAATAAATTCTTCTTCTTCGCATTTGTGCATTCAAAAATTTACACATTCCAACTTGCCCAAATAACATGGTTGGTACATACTTTTTTACTTAAAATGTACTATTTCTGCGAGTTTTTTTAACCATTTCAAAAACAACTTCACATTAATTATAAGTTTAAAATTACTTCAACAATTTAATTCGAATGTACTTCTCAATCTTCGGAACTTTATACAAGCAGATTGGCCAGGCTTTACACCAATTGTTTTCCAGTTTAAAAAATTTAGTTGATTTGGGAAGGGTTTTTTAAACGCAGATTTATTAATAAAAACATGTAAAATATTGAATTGTTTTAATGCATATTAATGGGGAAACCATAAAGTTTATTATTTGGTCAATAATTATTTCTAACAACTTAAAAAAAGGCTCAATATAATAAAATCTCTGAAAAAATTGTCAGAGATTTTGCAAGAGTGTGGAAATATCTATAATATATTTCTCAGACACGTAAATTTTCCTTTTTATTGTTTTGAAATCATCGATCTGAAATGTTGCACAGATCCTCCAATTTTATTACATAAAAACTATTTTGATCAAAAATTGAGCATGGCAACGCCTACTTATAGCAAAAATTGATAATTTTCTTATCTCAGGATGCAATGAGCTAAAACAATGAAACTTAGTATATACGATATTAAGATAAAGAGAAATTCAATCCAGAAAATGGGCATGGCAAGACCGAAGATAGCGTCCTTACAGGTTTTTTGTTTCTTTTAAAGAAAGTTTCACTTCAAACACGTGTACTGTGTTGCACGCGATGTTTATTTTTGTTTATATTTTTACTTTAAATATCACACGAGGGCAAAGGTTTTGCTGAAGTTATGTGCAGAGACTGATTTCTGAGCATTCGGGGCCATCATTTTTATACGCCTTTTTTGATGCTCAATAAGTACCCTCAATTCACTCAATAAGTTGGCGCAATATCTTAACTCGCGCCATTCATAAATTAGCATCATTAATAAAAACACTTTGACCATTAAAAAACAATTAGTACTAGACTCAGGGCAATAAGATTCATTGATAAAATACACTTTGGTCACTGAAAACAATTAGTACTAGACTCCAAGTGCATCAAACTGTCCTACAAGAATGATCCTGTCTGGATCATTTAACTTAAGGGGTTATTCTCATGTAAACGCATGAATTTTACCTGTTTTTAGAAATTTTTTTTTTAAAAGATAATAAAATGTAATCAAATTAGTTTTTATACTTTTCACTTATGTGAAATAGTATATTAACTTTGTCACGGAGTTTGTAACAGATCGAAATATTAATTTCCGACTATATAAAGTATATATATTCTTGATCAGGACGACAAGACGAGTTGATTTAGCCATGTCCGTCTGTCCGTCTGTCTGTCGGTCTGTCTGTCTGTATGTATGCAAACTAGTCCCTCAGTTTTGAAGCTATCGAGCTGAAACTTTGCACAGAGTCTTAGAATTTATTACGATGAATCATTCGTCGGAACCAGCATGATCGGATTATTGGAACAGGTAGCTCCCATACGAAAAGAAGAAGAAAAGTGAACAAAACTTGAATCGTTGTATGGAAAACTTTTTTGTTTTGTACAATAGAGTGCTGAAATTCTAAACATAGTAATTTTACATGGTCCGACTACATGCCTGAAAGTTTCATTGAGATTGGACATCTGGAACTGGTAGCTCCCATACAAAATGAAGAAGAGGAAGAGAAGCCATATTCACGTCGTTGTATGGAAAACTTTTTTGTTTCTTAACCAATTGACTTGAAATTTTAAAGTTATATTCTTAGGGAGGAATGAAAACTATTTTGACCAAAAGTGGGCGTAGCCACGCCTACTTATAGAGAAAATTGACCCTTTGTATGGAAAACTTTTTTGTTTTTTAACCAATTGACTTAAAACTTTTCAGTTATGTTCCTAGGGAGGAATGAAAACTATTTTGACCAAAAGTGGGCGTAGCCACGCCTACTTATAGCAAAAATTGACCCGTTGTATGGAAAACTTTTTTGTTTTTTAACCAATTGACTTGAAACTTTGCAGTTATGCTCTTAGGGAGGAATGAAAACTATTTTGATCAAAAGTGGGCGTGGCCACGCCCTTTTATAGCGAAAATTGACCCTTTGTATGGAAAACTTTTTTGTTTTTTAACCAATTGACTTGAAACTTTACAGTTATGTTCTTAGGGAGGAATAAAAACTATTTTGACCAAATGTGGGCATGGCTACGCCCATTTATCGCAAAACTTGAACCGTTGAAACATTACAGTTATGTTGTTAGGGAGGCATGAAAACTATTCATTTAGTTTTTTTTATAGTGACACAAAGTGAAAAGTATTATAGCTTCAGCCTTGCTGAAGATAGCGTCCTTACTGGTTTTTATATGTTTTTATTTGGACCTTAAACTGTGTAAAAAAAATATATTCTTTTCTTATTTTTCATTTCTTATAAGTTTTTTTTTTAAATTGAAGTAGACACCAAAAAAAAAAAAGTATGTCACTGGTCAGGGTGATAGCGGCTGTTAATTTTCTACGAAATGAGAAACCCGAATGGATTATAAGGCTGATGTCAGAGTGCGCGCGAGAAGCGAAGCGATGCGAGAAGCTATGAGCAAAGCGAGAAGATGGCAGAGTGAGAGCTTTGCGAGAAGCGAGCTACATTGCTCTTTTTTAGTTATTTGTTTCCACCAATATGCTATTATGATAGTTTTTGCTCTTTTGGTCCCATAGCGGTGGGCGTAAAAAGACTTCAGTAATTAAATTTTCGATGTTTATATCCATTTTGTTCGGGCGTTCTTTCACAAATGACACCAAATACAAAAAAAAAAGTATGATTTTAAAGCAAAAGGTTAATAAAACTCAGAATACCGCAACAAACTTGACATCTGAGCTTTCAAACACGTGTGTTTTGAAAATAAACGGTAATTAAAGGACAAAATGCAACAAAACAATCGTACGCTTTGAGCGAGTTGAAGCGATAAAGCATGTTGCAAACTGCTTTCTCGCTTTGTTCTCGCTTTATCGCTTGAACTCGCATCTCGCTTCGCTTTCACTCTGACATCTTTCGAGCGATTGCATATGAAAAAGGTTGCAGTGGTTTATCGCACGTTCTCGCCCAATATTATCGCTTCGCTTCTCGCGCGCACTCTGACATCAGCCTTATTCAGGAGGTCTGTCGCTATCGTCCGTACCAAAGGTATTGAATTTCATTGGAAAACAAAAAAAGGCCGGTCTGTCAAAAAAAAAATTACGAAAATCGCGTTTTTTTTTGTTTAAATTGCTTTAAAAAAATAAGAAAATATTTTCGAAAAAACACGGGTTTGGTACGGACGATAGCCATTAGTGTCTAGAAAAAGTCTGCAAAATTTCAAAGCAATCGGTCTAATAGCTTTTTCTCTAGGACCCTGACCGTTTTAGAAAATGACGTTTCGAGAAAAACGCGTACAAAGTTTTAAAAGCAGTAGGCGGTCGCTTATGACGCGTCGGCGATTATAAGCTGTAACTACTTTTTTAGTAGAAATTTCGATCTGAAATTTTCACAGCATATTTTCAATATGTTCTATTATCGAAATATAAAAAAAAAAAAAAAATTTTTTTTTTTAAGTCGTTACATGAGAATGACCCCTTAAGTGTCTTTTTTTTCAATTGAAAAAAACAATTTTGATCATTAAAAAGCAATTATTCCTAGACACAATTATAAATAAAAAGGATGAAAACCAATTAATGATAGACTCAAGGATAAAAAAAAGGATGAAAGTCAATCAGTGCTAGGCAATTGACAGACGGACGGATAAAGTAACAAAAAGAAACATGCATACACCTGTAATCGAGTGTGAAAAACAAAGGTAAAAGTGACAAAGTGATAAGGGTGAGTCACCGGTTGACAAAACGCACATCAAGCCATAAACGGACAGACGGGCGGATAGACAAGAACAAGCATGCCGAGTACTAGGAGAACAGAATGAATCACTGCATACAAGATCGACAATGCTCACACCTGTATTGAAGTTTGCGCAGGCCAAGGTAATTCAAAGGAACAAGGTAATGAGAGTGGGTTTTGTGTTTACAAAACACACACACACACGCACACATCAAGCAACCAATGAGCGGGCACACAGACAGAGTATAAGGAGAACAGAATGAATCACTGCATGCAGGATCGTCCATGCTCACTAACAGCATTGAAGTGTGTGTGCAGGTCAAGGTAATGAGGGTGGGTTTTGTGTTGACAAAACATATACACACTCACACACACCAACAAATGAACGGCCGGACGGACAGGCAGCCTAACAAGAGAACATAAGCACTCAATGAGGATGAGTCACCTGCTGACCACACTCACCAACGAAAGAGAAAAGAGAATAGCAGCAATCACTACACACAAGGACGATCATACTCACTTTATATACTGACGGTGGGTTTTGTGTTGAGACAACACACACCAACCGATCAACAGGTGGGCGAACGGACAGACAGAGTAATAGGAGAACAGAATGAATCACTGCATGAATAACGTATTCAGTCCAAGACAATTCAAAGACACTAGCCAATGAGGGTGGGTTTTGCATTAACAAAACACACATCAACCGATCGACGGGCGGGCGGACGGACAGACAAGAACGAACATGCTCACTACATATGCCGAGGGTGGGACACCTGTTGACAAAACACACAAGGTCACACGGATCAACTAATGCAGAGAGACAGTCAGGTAGATAACAAAGGATCAATTAGTGCAGACGGACAAGTAGATAACAAAGGATCAAGGGTCATTAGGTCAAAACCACTTAGTGTCGGCAGATAAAAAAGGGTCAAGGTGTGAAAAAGCAATTAGTCCCTTAGATAAAGATCTGCCCCTTTGATAAAAAAGCAATAACTGTCAATCCCAATTTTAATGGAAATCCATAAATTTGTTGCAGAACCGTCATTCTCCTACTACTAATGATTGCGCAATTTGCGGAAGGGGAGCAGCGTCGGTGGGATGAATTCATCCCAGAACTTACACTAGCAATAAACACCAGTATGGCCGACAGCACCGGTTATACGCCAGCATTTTTGGCGCAGGGGCAGGAGCCACGGCTGTCGAAGGCATTGTTCGACGAAGTTGCTATAGGGTCAGGTCGCGTTGCGGAAGGGGTCAGTGAGCATCAGGCAAAGATGAGTGAGATTTTCGAAATCGTGAAAAAATCTCAGTCGAAACTTAGCCAGGACCAAGCGAGAAGTTATAATTTACGGCAACGCGAATGGAGGCCTGAAGTCGGTCAGAAGGTGCTTGTGAAGCAACATCACCTAATTAGCGGTTACCTTCAAAACTAGCATGCGCCGTAGGGGCGCATGGTTATATTACTAATTATTAAGAAAAAACCAGTAAGGACGCTATCTTCAGCAAGGCTGAAGCTATAATACTTTTCACTTTGTGTCACTATAAAAAAAACTAAATGAATAGTTTTCATGCCTCCCTAACAACATAACTGTAATGTTTCAAGTCAATTCGTTAAAAAACAAAAAAGTTTTCCATACAACGGGTCAATTTTCGCTATAAAAGGTTGAGGCCAAGCCCACTTTTGGTCAAAATAGTTTTCATTCCTTCCTAAGAACATAACTGTAAAGTTTCAAGTCAATTGGTTAAAAAACAGAAAAGTTTTCCATACAACGGGTCAATTTTCGCTATAAAAGCGCGTGGCCACGACCATTATTTATCAAAATAGTTTTCATTCCTCCCTAAGAACATAACTGTAAAGTTTCAAGTCAATTGGTTAAAAAAACAAAAAAGTTTTCCATACAAAGGGTCAAGTTTAGCTATAAGTGGGCGTGGCCATGCCCACTTTTTATCAAAATAGTTTTCATTCCTCCCTAAGAACATAACTCTAAAGTTTCAAGTCAATTGGTTAAAAAGCAAAAAAGTTTTCCATACAACGGGTAATTTTTCGCTATAAAAGGGCGTGGCCACGCCCACTTTTGGTCAAAATAGTTTTCATTCCTTCCTAAGAACATAACTGTAAAGTTTCAAGTCAATTGGTTAAAAAACAAAAAAGTTTTCCATGCAACGGGTCAATTTTCGCTATAAAAGCGCGTGGCCATGCCCACTTTTGATCAAAATAGTTTTCATTCCTCCCTAAGAGCATAACTGCAAAGTTTCAAGTCAATTGGTTAAAAAACAAAAAAGTTTTCCATACAACGGGTCAATTTTCGCTATAAGTAGGCGTGGCTACGCCCACTTTTGGTTAAAATAGTTTTCATTCCTCCCTAAGAACATAACTGTAAAGTTTCAAGTCAATTGGTTAAAAAACAAAAAAGTTTTCCATACAAAGGGTCAAGTTAAGCTATAAGTGGGCGTGGCCACGCCCACTTTTGATCAAAATAGTTTTCATTCCTCCCTAAGAGCATAACTGCAACATTTCAAGTCAATTGGTTAAAAAACAAAAAAGTTTTCCATACAACGGGTCAATTTTCGCTATAAAAGGGCGTGGCCACGCCCACTTTTGGTCAAAATAGTTTTCATTCCTTCCTAAGAACATAACTGTAAAGTTTCAAGTCAATTGGTAAAAAAAACAAAAAGTTTTCCATACAAAGGGTCAAGTTAAGCTATAAGTGGGCGTGGCCATGCCCACTTTTGATCAAAATAGTTTTCATTCCTCCCTAAGAGCATAACTGCAAAGTTTCAAGTCAATTGGTTAAAAAACAAAAAAGTTTTCCATACAACGGGTCAATTTTCGCTATAAGTGGGCGTGGCTACGCCTGGCTACGCCCACCTTTGGTCAAAATAGTTTTCATTCCTCCCTAAGAACATAACTGTAAAGTTTCAAGTCAATTGGTTAAAAAACAAAAAAGTTTTCCATACAAAGGGTCAAGTTAAGCTATAAGTGGGCGTGGCCACGCCCACTTTTGATCAAAATAGTTTTCATTCCCCCCTAAGAGCATAACTGCAAAGTTTCAAGTCAATTGGTAAAAAAAACAAAAAGTTTTCCATACAAAGGGTCAAGTTAAGCTATAAGTGGGCGTGGCCATGCCCACTTTTGATCAAAATAGTTTTCATTCCTCCCTAAGAGCATAACTGCAAAGTTTCAAGTCAATTGGTTAAGAAACAAAAAAGTTTTCCATACAACGAGTCAATTTTCGCTATAAGTGGGCGTGGCTACGCCTGTCTACGCCCACTTTTGGTCAAAATAGTTTTCATTCCTCCCTAAGAGCATAACTGCAAAGTTTCAAGTCAATTGGTTAAAAAACAAAAAAGTTTTCCATACAAAGGGTCAATTTTCGCTATAAAAGGGCGTGGCCACGCCCACTTTTGATCAAAATAGTTTTCATGCCTCCCTAACAACATAACTGTAAGGTTTCAAATCAATTGGTTAAAAAACAAAAAAGTTTTCCATACAGCGGTTCAAGTTTTGCGATAAGTGGGAGTAGCCATGCCCACTTTTGGTCAAAATAGTTTACATTCCTCCCTAAGAACATAACTGTAAAGTTGCAAGTCAATTGGTTAAAAAACAAAAAAGTTTTCAATACAAAGCGTCAAGTTAAGCTATAAGTGGGCGTGGCCATACCCACTTTTGATCAAAATAGTTTTCATTCCTCCCTAAGAGCACAACTGCAAAGTTTCAAGTCAATTGGTTAAAAAACAAAAAAGTTTTCCATACAACGGATAAATTTTCGCTATAAGTGGGCGTGGCTACGCCCACTTTTGGTCAAAATAGTTTTCATTCCTCTCTAAGAACATAACTGTAAAGTTTCAAGTCAATTGGTTAAAAAACAAAAAAGTTTTCCATACAAAGTGTCAATTTTCGCTATAAGTAGGCGTGGCTACGCCCACTTTTGGTTAAAGTAGTTTTCATTCCTCCCTAAGAACATAACTGTAAAGTTTCAAGTCAATTGGTTAAAAAACAAGAAAGTTTTCCATACAAAGGGTCAAGTTAAGCTATAAGTGGGCGTGGCCACGCCCACTTTTGATCAAAATAGTTTTCATTCCTCCCTAAGAGCATAACTGCAAAGTTTCAAGTCAATTGGTTAAAAAACAAAAAAGTTTTCCATACAACGGGTAAATTTTCGCTATAAGTGGGCGTGGCTACGCGTGGTTACGCCCACTTTTGGTCAAAATAGTTTTCATTCCTCCCTAAGAACATAACTTTAAAATTTCAAGTCAATTGGTTAAGAAACAAAAAAGTTTTCCATACAACGACGTGAATATGGCTTCTCTTCCTCTTCTTCATTTTGTATGGGAGCTACCAGTTCCAGATGTCCAATCGCAATGAAACTTTCAGGCATGTAGTCGGACCATGTAAAACTACTATGTTTAAAATTTCAGCACTCTATTGTACAAAACAAAAAAGTTTTCCATACTACGATTCAAGTTTTGTTCACTTTTCTTCTTCTTTTCGTATGGGAGCTACCTGTTCCAATAATCCGATCATGCTGGTTCCGACGAATGATTCATCGTAATAAATTCTAAGACTCTGTGCAAAGTTTCAGCTCGATAGCTTCAAAACTGAGGGACTAGTTTGCATACATACAGACAGACAGACAGACCGACAGACAGACAGACAGACGGACAGACGGACATGGCTAAATCAACTCGTCTTGTCGTCCTGATCAAGAATATATATACTTTATATAGTCGGAAATTAATATTTCGATCTGTTACAAACTCCGTGACAAAGTTATTATACTATTTCACATAAGTGAAAAGTATAAAAACAGACTTTAGTAAGGTTGAAATGGAAATTAATATAATGCAACAGTCAAACCCGTCTGATGGACCTCTGCGGCCCGGCTTTCAAAATTGTGTATTTGTGATGAATCGGGCGGTGCTGCGTTGGTCTTTCAAATCATAGCGGTTGGGGGTGGGCCTGCGTTTCAGAAGAAATTGATGTAAAATGTTAGAAATTGCATGCAAAAGGACAACTAAATATCAATTGCATATATTCACTCTGAATACCATGTGAGTCGCCTTGCGTTTTTCACTTTACCCGCTGCTAGGGATAGAGTACGTCTGGTCACTATACGCTGTTTTGGCAGAAAGTCGTTCGCTGAAATTATTAATTTTAGTTTTTTAGCAGGCTCGATATCGTTTTTATTATTTTCAAAAAGAAAAGACAAATTGTTTCTCTTTTTAATAATTTAATTTTTATCCCAATATATTTCGGACTCCACCGGAGTTCGTCTTCAGGGGTTAACACGGCGTCTTTGCAGGTCGTCCTCGAGCCTGCTAAAAAACTAAAATTAAAAAGAAAAAAAAAAAATCGCGTGCAACACAGTACACGTGTTTGAAGTGAAACTTTCTTTAAAATAAACAAATAACCTGTAATGGCGCTATATTCGATCTTGTTATGTCCATTTTCGGGATTCTCTTTATCTTAATATCTAATATACTAAGTTTCATTGTTTTAGCTCATTGCATCCTGAGATATGTAAAATTATCTATTTTGGCTATAAGTAGGCGTTGCCATGCCCAATTTTTAAACAAAATAGTTTTTATGTCTCTCTAAGACAAAAAGTGTGAAGTTTCAAGTCAATTTGAAAATTGAAAAAAAAACAAAATACGTTTTCATTGCAATGCCGTAAATTTGTTTTTTTTCCTCTCATCAATGATTTATGGTAATAAAATTGGAGGATCTGTGCAATATTTCAGATCGATGATTTCAAAATAAAACAATAAAAAGGAAAATATATTACAGATATTTCCACTCTCTTGCAAAATCTCTGACAATTTTCTCAGATTTTATTATATTTAGCCTTCTTTTGAGTTGTTAGAAATAATTATTTACCAAGAAACAAACTTTTTGGTTTCCCCATTAATATGCATTAATAAATCTGCGTTTAAAAAACCATTCCCAAATCAACCAAATTTTTTGAGCTGGAAAACCATTAGCCTCGCCAATCTGCTTGTATCAAGTTTCGAAGATTGAGAAGTACATTCGACTTAAATTGTTGAAATAATTCTAAAGTTTTAATTAATGTGAAGTTGTGTTTGAAATGCTTAAAAAAAACTCGTAAAAATAGTACATTTTATGAAAATAAGTATGTACCAACCCTGTTATTTGGACAAGTTGGAATGTGTTAATTTTTGAATGCATAAATGCGAAGAAGAAGAATTAATTCAAATGTGCAGAGTGTCTCCCGAAGAACAGAGTCAAGTTAACTACCAATGCTCCAATGTGTGGAATCTACTTGACTTTATTGATTGCATATATAATTTATTATTAGTGTTCACTTTTGGAATATTGTGAATTTGTAAATTAATTGTTTTCATTTGCTAATCACAGTAATGGAAAGAGTATGATTGTCAATTGCAAAATTTAACATAATTGTGAGGACGCGAATTGTAGATGAATTCGTGGCTCATCTATTATGAAGCTGATAAGCGACGTTGTTTAGCCACGCTAAGTAGAGGGCAACAACGAACACAATGTATAAGTTCAGACAGTGCCATAAGTAGCAACAACCACACTGTGCTTGCTTACGCCGAAAATAGCAACAACAAGAGTTGTTATAATATTTGGAGTACACATGCCAGGTTAGTTGTTGTTGCATATGCGCCAGATGGCGAAAGTGACGGTTGAAGAGGAATGCCAAAATTACAACTAAGCATGTTGTTGTTGTTATTTTTTTTATGACTACTAAGTTTATGACTACAGACTATCATTCTATATTCTATTTCATTCTTTCGCAGGCTACATCATATAAATGTATTGTCTGTCTCTTTTCATGTCGTTTCATCGAGTTTCAAATCGCACCCATGCTAAAGAAGTTTCACTTCAAAAAGGTCGCCAAACTCAAACTTAAATGAAATTATTTATCCTCATCGTGCAGCGACAGGTTGAGGAGCTCAATAGCGAGCTTAAGTCCGCCGTCGCCATTTCGACGAGTTTTACAATGACCTGGAGATCCACGTGGTCGTGGATGGGCAGCAGCGTATGTCGGTATGGCGGCGGATGCGTCGAGCAAAGAGGCAGACGGAGGATCCCGTTAATAAGATGCGTTTTCGCTAATATTTCGTTGTTTTCCTTTGAAGATACTTGTGTTTAACGAGTCTGTTGTTATTTTGTAATATTTTCGGCGTGGAAGGCTGATTTTTTTTTTTTGTATCTTTGATAAACAAAAACAAAAAAAAAAACAAAATGTTTCTAATCAGGAAAAAATATATATGTAGAGTTAGGTTATGTTTATTTGTTATAGTATAAAATATAGTTTGATAATAATATAAAAGAATTTCGAGAAAGGTTGACAATATCAACGATACGACTTTAACAGCTTTAAGCAAAAACGTTTATAATCTTTACACAACTTAGCAACTTTAACTACTTTAAACAACGTGTATTAATCTTTCGACGTTTTCGCTTCTCTACTGCTCGAGCGAATTTCTTTCTGCTGAATCCCCGTCTCAACTTCTTCTTCTTTTGCTGTCGTTCACAAAGAATAATGTGTCCAGCTGTTCTTATGTATATGCATATAACACAAAAAAGGGGAAACGGAACGGTGTCTCTCATGAGTTAGGGGAGGGGGGAGGTTTTGAAGGTTGATGGATCAGGTGTTGTTTTTAAGAGAAGAAAGGGTGAAGGTGGAGGGTTTGGGTTTCTGGCGTTCAAAGGAGAAAGAAAAAAAAAGAGAGTGGTTGATGAATAGGGAGATAATAATAATATGAAAATAATGCTATAGTATGATAATATATAATAAATAAATACGTAAATGCCTAAGAAGGGAAAAACAAAAAAAAACAAAAAGGATATATAAAAATTATATATATATGAATAAAAATAAAGTTTTCAATTAAGTAGGGTACATTTAATCCGGGACGGACGGGGTGGTGGAGGAGAACGGGGTTGGTGCATCGTCAAGGGACACGGGATCTACGCTGTCACTCCCAAGGGGATGGGGAAGTATGAGGGCCCCTCCCCACAAAACATACCGATCAGTGCCGATCAGGCCGATCAGTGGCTGTAGGGTGCAGCATGAATGCCACTGTTGAAAGTCTGTAAGCCGTCGTTAAACTAACAGTACGGCAACAGCGTGTCACTGTCGCTGTTAACAGCCTGTAAGCCGGCCGGCAGGGTTGCTTTGCGACGGCCACTGTTAAACCAACAGAGCTGCTTTGTAACAGCCTCGATCAGCTGGCAGCCTTACATATGGGCACAGTAGTTGCTGTTGGCGGATTTCAGTGCGACAGAGTGCATTGGAAAACGGAAATGCACCGTTTGAGGTGAATGACCGGTCTCAAGGCCTAGGAAGGATACCGTTGGACAGAATAGCGGGAGAAAGGCAGCAGCGAGTTTGAGTTCTTGCGGTTCGATTCGGGAAAAGTCTCGCGTGAAGAAACAAAAACGCTTTTCACCCGTCGACCAAGTCGTCGTATATATATCTTGAGTGTTTTGAACCCACGTTGTGCTACAGTGCATACGGCCGCTACAGCACGTTGGGCATAGCCATCTCGCACAGCTACAACAGCAATACCATCTTCCTACGTCCAGTCAGACGCAGATTTCGTCCAGCAATCAACAGGATGTGCGTTAGCATCTGACCGAGCGAATCGTCTAACGAGCGTCGAGGGAGAACGCACCACCCCGCAGCAGCAACTGGAGGAAATCTTACAGATAAGTCTAGCGTTTAAGTTATATTTTGTAAACTAGCACGTAAGTCATTATAAGCGAGGTAGGAGATAGGGTTTCTTGCTCCAGTTTTAAGTTAGTAACATCTGATCTTTCCGATCGCTTTTCCTTTTGAATTAAAAGTTGTTTTGTACGAACCGAACGTCAACCTCTTTTTTCTTCACTTCTCTTGAGTTTGGATTTCAGGCAAAGACGAAAGGTAACGTTACTGATTCACGCACGGTTTTTTATATAAACATCAACTAAATTTTATGTAAAACGGACTCTGTCGGCGAGCTAAACCCAGCCTTTGAACCGCGTAGAACCGGGAGTCCTTTACAGTACCAAGCATAGTTCTACGACTAGACAATGATGGCAAATTAATAAGCTTCAACCGACTACTATAGGTAGGAAGGTAAACACAGGGGTCCCAGTGTAGATTCCTAAGAGCAAACAAAAGGAACTGTTTCTGAACAGACTCATTTCACACTGAGGATCCCAAACACACGATGCATATTCCAAGATGGGCCGTACTAAAGAAGTGTAAAGCAATTAAGTTGTGTACGGGTCATTAAATTCCTTTTGCCATCTTTTGTTGAAACCCAGTACGCGTCTAGCCTTATTAACAGACAGCGAAATATGTGAAGCGAAATTATGTTTTGGATCCATTAAAACATCAAAGTCATTAAACTGAGAGATACGTACAAGGTACAAATTATTTAACTTGTACGAGCAAACAATTAGTTTTTTTCTATAAAATGACATTAGCTTGCATTTATCACTGATTCACAATAAATTGTTTACAGCACACCATTGTGAGAGAGAGTCAATATCAGACTGGAGCAGATTCTACTGATCTGTAGAATTAATGGTTAGACATAATTTCACGTCATCAGCAAACATTAAAACATGGCAGTGTTTGATCACAGTAGGCAAGTCATTAATAAATATATTAAACAATAATGGGCCAAGGTTACTACCTTGAGGAACCCATAGAGTAACAAAAAGTCGTCTAGAAACCGATATTTTAAAAATAACACATTGAGTTCGAGATTCAAGATAAGACGACAGCCAACGGACTAATGATGGTGGAAAACCATAAGATTCGAGTTTTGCTAAAAGCAGAGAGTGACAAACACAATCAAATGCTTTACTGAAATCTGTGTACACAACATCGGTTTGGCAGCCGGATGAAAAATTTCGATTGGCAATTGAAGTGAATTCCAATAAGTTAGTTACCGTCGACCGTTTCTTGAGAAAGCCATGCTGAGACAAATTTAGAAGTGATGGCTCTTTCCAAATGGTGGAGACAATAGAGTTTTTAAGCGACATGTTGAAAAGCGTACATAATGGATAAAACAACATTCCAACGCAGTGCTTTAAAACGCAACTAAGAATATTATCTGGACCAGCAATAAAAGATGACTTAATTAATTTCAAGTGTCTAAGAACTGTTTCATTTTCAATAACTGGCACATTGATATGAGTCCTATCATTGATGAAGTATGGATAATTTATTATAGGTGCTTTGGAAAAATTCGGCAAAGAGGTTGGATATCGTTGCATCATCGTTTCCTTCCACACCATTGAATTTCATACATGACGGAAATGAGTCAGAATTAGACTTGTATTTAATTATCTTAAAAAAAATTTTATTTTCAACCGAGTTGAAATGTCAGAATTGGGCGAAAAATATTAGTCCATTTAAGATTTCGTTTTTCACTCTATATAAAGATTACTCATGGTCAACATCATGCCTGCTTCGCATTTTATTGCCAATATAAGCAGCTGCTGAAAATGTTCCTTACAGAAATGCATAACCGATAATTCCATTTGTACTTCAGGTGATTTTTTAGAAAAAGAATAACTCTTCATTTTCAACAGTTCCAAAAAGTTGAAATGGTGTAAAGTCAACATTTTACCAATTTTCCAAAATAGAAAACCGTTATATCTCTGTAACAAATTGGTCTAGAAGAGCAAAAATTAGCATGTATGATATTGAATGGAAAGGAAATCTGTTTCAATTAAAAAGTGGGCGGGGACAGGCCCTACAACAGACGTTACTAATTGAAGGTACAGGGTATGTCGGAGTCGAGTACTGTCGACTCCAATCCTTACTTGTTTTATATTATTTTCGTCGCTAAACAATGCAATATAATTTTCTTCAGTCAATCAAACTCAAACTAAAATCAACCTTATCTCTAATAATGAAAGTTACATTGCCTCAGCTTAAATAAAATGTAATTTATTCGCAATAAGCATGAATAACTAAATACATATACATATTAAGCCGACGGCACTTGATCAGTCCAATTATTTTATTTTCATTCTTAAAATCAAAACTCACAATGTGTACATGCCCGCCCTAATTCTTCTTTTGTCCATCCTTTCTTTGAATAAAATAAGAAAAAATTTTCAGCAACCTTGCAAACATGCCCACACCCCACTTCATCTTTGCCATCACTTTTCGTAAATAAAAGTTGATTATGAAATTTGGCAACGGAGCTGGAACTTCATTCATAATTTCAACTAAATTCCCGTGGTGTAGAACGTGTCTGTCCGTCGTTGTTAGAGCGAGCCAGATATACATCTGTTTTGCTGTATCTGTCTGGCAAGAATTTTCCGCCATTAGTTGCGGCTGATTTCATTTTGAAAGCTTAGCGTGAGAGGCCTTCGGTCTCTTGTTATATTTTAATACTCTCTGGTTTTTAGGGGTTTTCCTGCAATTATTCGAATTTTTCTCGCCGTAAGAACCATCCTTGAACTTCAACGAACATTTAAAAAAAAGAATTGGCCAAATTGGTCCAGGCGTTGTTGAGTTATGCGCTTACCAACACATTTTGCGATTCATTTTTATATTATAGAATAGATACTATTAATATAACATTATATCTCAACACCAAACACAAAAAAGTTAGTGAAAACTAAAACTCTTGGACTCAGAGTAAGATTATCATTCAATACAATACCAAATTCCATACAAAATGTATGAAAACGCATAGCACCCAATTTATTCACTTTGCGCCGCTCGTCCGCCTAAACAGTTAGTCTTACGAAAAAAAAGCTTAGAACATAATTTTTAGTTTAATTTAGTATAGTGATGTTTTTGCCGTAAAATGAGCCAAAATGGAGATATGGTGCAAAAATGTGATTTTGGACGCTATTTTTTCAAAATGGTGGCTCGAGCGGCGGTCATAGAAGTTCGCAAAGTGAAAATTCGGAAATAGCAGCCCAAAATCCATATAGATGCCAATTTTCAAAACTCCCGAAAAACTTTCCAGGTAAAACTACATTCTTACTGAACTATCTGACGTTCTGTTTTTTCATAAGTCAAAGTAATTTAATGGCGCTTCAACTGCGCAATTGTCAACGGCTTGCGTACCGTAGGCCAACTTTCTTGGCTACCGTATACACATGAACTAAATGCCGAACTCAAAAACCAAACGAAACAGAGCGAACAAAGACTTAGTTGTTTTTCCGTTGTGAAATGTCTCTTGCTCACTAAGTCTTATTTTGTAGATATTTCCGCGGGTTTCGGGTCGAAAAAATTATGTTCGATCAACTGTTCGATCTTGCTTCGTATGGTATTAAGGGTGTAAATGGTTGCCTGTACTGTTCGATCTGGCTTTGTACGTTTTTCGTTCGTACAGAGTTGCATCCAAACCACCTTCAGACCGGCATCCAAATCACCACTATGTTGTTAAGTTATGCTCGATCAAACTTTTGGTCGTAGACGTTGCTAGAGCAACATGCAATTCTAATTCTAAGTCGCATTTAGTATGCGACCGATGAATACTTGCATCAATAAATGCCGCATCGCAGCTATGAATTTTATGCTGGGATCCCAAAATTTTTGCTGGGAATGTATGTAACGCCCAAAAGGAGACATCTCCGACTATACAAAGTATACACATTCTTGATCAGCTCGATGAGACGAGTTGATATAGCCATGTCCGTCTATATCTATATATATTAGACAGAACCAAAAGCTCTTCGCACTTCGATTCGATCATTTCTTAAGCAGATCAAGTTTATTTTGTTGTTCCCCTTATTGACTAAGTTTAGTGGTGAGGGGAAAATGATTGGAGTAACCTCGGGTAAAAACTTACAAAAGTCGATTTATCTTGGTTGTCTTTTGAGATAGGAACACCAATTTGGAGTGTATATAGCTGACTCAAACCTCAAGAAGGTACATTAAAACCAGTAAGGACGCTATCTTCAGCAAGGCTGAAGCTATGATACTTTTCACGTTGTGTCACTATAAAAAAACTAAATGAATAGTTTTCATTCCTCCCTAAGAACATAACTGTAAAGTTTCAAGTCAACTGGTTAAAAAACAAAAAAGTTTTCCATACAACGGTTCTAGTTTCGCTATAAGTGGGCGTGTCCATGACCACTTTTGGTCAAAATAGTTTTCATTCCTCCCTAAGAACATAACTGCAAAGTTTCAAGTCAATTGGTTACAAAACAAAAAAGTTTTCCATACAACGGTTCAAGTGTCGGTATAAGTGGGCGTAGCCATGCCCACTTTTGGTCTAAATAGTTTTCATTCCTCCCTAAGAAAATAACTGTAAAGTTTCAAGTCAATTGGTTAAAAAACAAAAAAGTTTTCCATACAACGGGTCAATTTTCGCTATAAGTGGGCGTGGCTACGCCCACTTTTGGTCAAAATAGTTTTCATTCCTCCTTAAGAACATAACTGTAAAATTTCAAGTCAATTGGTTAAAAAACAAAAAAGTTGTCCATACAACGACGTGAATTATGCTTCGCTTCCTCTTCTTCATTTTGTATGGGAGCTACCAGGTCCAGATGTCCAATCTCAATGAAACTATCAGGCATGTAGTCGGACTATGTAAAACTATTATGTTGAAAGCATTCTACCTTCAATACCTTCAATTTGTAACGGTTGTAATAGGGCGTTGCCCCGACCCCTTTTCAATCGAAACCGACCTCATTTCCATTTAATATCATATATATCAATTTTTACTCTTTTAGACCAATTCGTTCCAGAGATATAACGGCTTTCTACCATTGCTATATGTGGGCGTGGTCACGCCCATTTCACTATTGAATCTTGTTATACTCCATTCCAATATCCTACATGAAAAGTTTCATTCTTGTAGGTAGTATGGTTCTTGAGATATAAGCGTTTCAAATTATTACTATATAGGGGCGTGGCCACGCCCATTTTTTTACTTTTCATGTATGTGAAATAGTATATTTACTTTGTGCTGAAGTTTGTAACACATAGAAATATTCACTTGCGACTATATAAAGTATATATATTCTTGATCAGGATGTCAACACGAGTTGATTTAGCCATGTCCGTCTGTCTGTGTATCCCACAGTTTTAAAGATATCGAGCTGAAATTTTGCACAGAGACTTTTTATTTGTAAGATCAACTCATTTGTTGGATCCAGTCATATCGGACCACTGGAACTGGTAGCCTCCATACGAAAAGAAGAAGAAAAGTGAACAAACATTGAATCGTTGTATGGAAAACTTTTTTGCTTTGTAAGATAGAGGGCTGAAATGAAACATAGTAGTTTTAAGTAGTCCCACTAAATGCCTGAAAATTTCATTGAGATCGGGCAACTGGAACTGGTACCTGCCATACAAAATGAAGAAGAGGAAGAGAAGCAAGATTTACGTCGTTGTATGGAAAACATTTTTGTTTCTTAACCAATTGACTTGAAACTTCACACTTATGTACTTAGGGAGGCTTTAAAACTATTTTGACAAAAATGGGCATGGTTACGCCCTCTTTTAGCCCAAATAAATAATTTGCATATCTCCGGTACCCAATGAGCAAAAACAATGAAAATTGGTATATAGGCTAATAAGATGAATAGAAAATATATTCACTCAAAAAAATGGGCGTGGCACAAGATATGGCGTGAAGAGTATCCAAGCTGCAGCCTTGTTGAAGTTAGGGTCCTACCTGGTTCCCTTTTCGATTAATCATTTTTTTCAACCGACCTAAATGGTGCTTATTCTTATTGTTAATTAACTGCCTCTTATTTCCTTTTCTCGCTCATAGAGATTTTCATGTTTTGGGCATTTTGCTTAGCGATTCGCATATGTTAGGACAAACATCAATAATTATATGTTACATAAAGGAACAAGTTACATAATACAGCCACGCATTCAAATTACTCTTCAAATCTGGATGTAATGTATGTACCTGCTACTCATTTTAAACATCTGAGTATTGATTTTTGTTTTTCCCCTTTTCGAATTCATTTTTTTTTCAACCAACCCAAACGATTTCAAATTGATCAATGCTTTTTCTTATTGTTAATTCAGTTTACAAAAACTTTTTTTTATTATTTTTGAAAAGTCACACACGTTTTATATTTTCCACCTTAACGATTTTAACATTACCAGTGCTTATCATTTATTGAATTTTCAATAGATAACACTCAACTACACTATTATCATAAAGTTTTATATTTAGCCAAAAAATTTAAAAGCAGAAAATTTTCTTTTCCATGCAGGCAGCTTGTATGATCGTATCACTATATCATATTGCTGCCATAGGAACGATTAGTCAAATTTTGGGATTGGGATTTTGTGGTATACAGTTTTGTAGGGCTATACATACTGAGTCTACATACCGACTTTAATGATTCTATCTCTTTGGATGCTTGAGTTATAGCGATTTAAAAAAGTGGGTGGGGCTGAATGGGCGGGAAGGAGTGGGCGTGGCAAAAAAAAAAATAATAAATTTGATCTGCTGCCGAGCATCACGAGTCTACCCTCCAAATTTCAAGTCTCTAACTCTTATAGCTTCCGAGAACCGTTGGTGAGGACGGACGGACATGGCTCAATCAATTTCTCTTGTCGTCCTGATCAAGAATATATATACTTTATGGTGTCCCCCTCCCTTCCTTCTGTGCGTTACATACATTTCGCTCAAACAAACACAGTATACCCTGATACACAATATGTGTACAGGGTATAAAAATGCTTGCAAGAGTATATATCTAAGTTTCAGGAAAGCTCAAAGTAGCTCCCTTTCTGGTTTACATTGTTTTAGCTCACTGCGTCCTAAGATATGCAATTTATAATTTTTTGGTACAAGTGGGCGATACCATGCGCAATTTTTGATCAAAATAGTTTTTATGCCTCTCTAATACAATTAGTGTGAAGTTCCAAGTCAATTGATTAAGAAACAAAAACGTTTTCCATGCAACGACAAAAAGTTTCTTTTCTTTCTCTCAGTAATGATTTATGGTAATAAAATTGGTGGATCTGTGCAACATTTCATGTCGATGTTTGCAAAACAATAAAAAGGAAAATTAGGTGTCTGAGAAATCTATTATATCTATTTTCGGGTACATGCAATAACGCCCAGTGCAATAACGCCCATGGGCGTTATTTCACCCTCAAAAGTGCAATAACGCCCATGGGCGTTATGAATCAGTACATCGAACAATAACAAGTTTCATATTCTTTCACAAACGGGATCTTTTTGACACATACGTGTTTTTGTTATAATTTGTTTCACTGCGGAGTTTGATTTAAATTAATAGAAGAAAAAACATTTCGATAATTGTTTTTCATAAAGTTTTTCAATTAGTATCGTATTCATAGATCACATTTTAATATTTAATCAATAAATATTAACTTAAATTAATAGTCAAGCAATAATTACACTGTTTTGTCAACCTGATCCATTGCTAGGACAAGACGATTCATTACTGGGACAAGTGATCAATCACTGGGACAAAGAGTCATGAAATATTAATATTCGAAATTTTTTTATTAAACCGGTAATAATTAATATAGCTGAATGTGTATCTTTTTCTTAAAAGACTAAATATCAAAATAAAAAAAACAAACATTTTATATAAAAACTGACTCCAAAGCAAAATCGGACAGTAGTTTGCTTAGTATAAATGTCCTCTTAATTTGGAAAACTTATATGCAAGGAATACATTTTTTTCGCTTATATTTAAAGTTCATACAATTGTCTCTCTGAAACAAAAAAAAAAAAAAAAAATCGCGTTACACAGTACACGTGTTTGAAGTGAAACTTTCTTTAAAAGAAACAAAAAACCAATAAGGACCCTATTTTCGGCCTTGCCATGCCCATTTTCTGGATTGAATTTCTCTTTATCTTAATATCCTATATACTAATTTTCATTGTTTTAGCCTATTGCGTCCTGAGATATGCAAATTATCAATTTTTTCTATAAGTGGGCGTTGCCATGCCCAATTTTTAATCAAAATAGTTTTTATGCCTCTCTAAGACAATAAATGTGAAGTTTATGGTAATAAAATTGGAGGATCTGTGCAACATTTCAAGTCGATGATTTCAAAACAATCAAAAGGGAAATTGAGGTGTCTCAGAAATCTATTATATACATATGTATATTTTCACACCGTTGCAAAGAGATGTATGAGAGGTGGTGTTAAGAGTGATAGGCTGTGCGCGCGGTGGCTCCAGCCTTTTTGGCTTAAAAAGAAAGAAACGCGGTGTCAAATACTTGCTCAGACGAATGTAAACAATGGCTCACCTGCAAACAGGTGATCGACTACTGATGTGAGATCGCGAACAGGTGGCGAAAGTGATGTGGTGAACTTTCACAAAGCCTAGCTTACACGTTCACAAGTAACACGTAAATCGATATATCGATATAACGCTAAAATTTTAAACTTTGAGTAAATAAATAAATTTTGTTCATGGATATGCACCTAAAATTAACATACACGCAGTTTACTTAAAATACACACAAAAAACACACATCACACACACATACTAAATAAAACCAGTAGGGCGGTATAGTCGAGTATAGTCGACAATATAATACCCTGCACACATGGTAGGCGGTGCCACACCCCCAATCTACAAAAACATATTGATCTGACGTCGCCTTTTCAAATAGTGTTCAAAATACAAGGAAAATCGGTCAAAAAATGTGGATTTTACGAAAAATTTAAGTTTGTAGGTCTCTGAGGGGTAGCCATCAAAGAGAGGGGAAATTTGTGGTATGCAGTTTTTAAGATGTATTATCACTGAGCTTGTATACAAAATTTCAGGTTCATTCCTTTGTTAATTTTGGAGATATAGCAATTTAGAGAAAATTACTAGGGGAGGGAAAATGAAAATGAGGGGGGGATTTTGTGGTTTGCAGTTTTGTAGAGCCACTCATACTGAGTCTACATACCGACTTTCATGTTTCTATCTCTTTGGATGTTTGAGTTATAGCGATTTAAAAAAGTGGTAAGGGCTGGATGGGCGGGAAGGAGTGGGCGTGGCACAAAAAAAAAATAAACTTGATCTGCTGCCAAGCATCACGAGTCTACCCTCCAAATTTCAGCTCTTACAGTTTCCGAGATCCATTGGTGAATACAGACGGACGGACGGACAGACGGACGGACATGGCTCAATCAATTTCTCTTGTCGTCCTGATCAAGAATATATATACTTTATGGGGTCCCCTCCCTTCCTTCTGTGCGTTACATACATTTCGTTCAAACAAACTTAATATACCCTGACACACTGTATGTGCAGGGTATAAATATAAAATAAAATAATAGCAAACAGTGAAAACACGTCACACTTCCAAACACACACACACATACCCACAACACATACATACACACATATTCACACACGCACACACATACACACATATACATATACACACACACACACAAACACATACACATATATTGGAATCAAAGCATCGCAGATGCACGTAGACAATGCCACAGAGCGAGGAGACTATACCAGAGATCTAGGGGAACTGAAAACTTCAGCCAGCTACAGCAAGCCTATAGAAGCTGTCGAGCAAAGCTAAATAAAAATATCCGGGATAGTAAGCGCAAGTGCTTCCTCGACCTATGTGACGAAGCAGACGCGGAGCCATGGGGAGCTGCGTACAAGCTAGTCATGGGGAAACTTGGCCATAGAAGACATCCAGTGCCCAGCTGCCCAACATTTCTAAGGAAGATAGTTTCTACTCTCTTTCCAACTCAGCAAATTGTACAACGTACTACTGTGACAGAAAATCCCAACTCATCACAGTTTACTGAGCTAACTAACGTCGAAGAGATACTGGATATAGTAAGCCATATCAAAAACGACAAAGCGCCAGGCCCAGATGGCATCCCAAATAAGGCACTATAACTTATCATCGCCTCGGTGCCCGGGATCTTCGTGGATCTGTTCAACACCTGCCTCGTAGAGAAGACGTTCCCAGAAAGATGGAAAATACAAAACCTGGTGCTAATACCCAAAGGAGGAAAACCACCAGAGGACCCATCCGCGTACCGACCACTCTGCCTACTTGACACGGTTGGCAAAATTCTGGAGAAGATTATTTGTAACAGGATAGAGGCGTCACTACAACAAACAAACGGTTTATCCGACCTCCAATTTGGATTTCGAAAAAAACGATCCACAATTGACGCAATTAAGACAGTCACAGAAATAGCGAAGGCAGCAATAGAAGGAAAGCGCTGGTCTGGAGGTACGAAACAGTACTGCTTAATAACAACACTAGATGTTAAAAACGCCTTTAATTCAGCACGTTGGCCAAAAATACTCAATGCGCTACGTGACAAAAGAATTCCAGAATACCTTGTAGCACTCATCGATAGCTACTTCAAAAATCGAATCCTGAGGTACAACACGGACATTGGCCAGGAAACATATCACGTAACGGGAGGAGTGCCACAGGGGTCAGTGCTGGGCCCCCTCTTGTGGAACATCATGTACGACGGGATCTTACGACTCAGAGTTCCAAACGGTGCAAAAATAGTAGGATTCGCTGACGACATCGCCCTTGTAGTGGTAGCCAAACACTTGACCGAAGTTGAAAATGCTAGTAATACAGCGATAAACATCACCCATGCCTGGCTTGTAGCTAATGGACTAGAACTTGCCAAACACAAAACCGAAGCAGTACTTATAAGTAGTAGGAAAAAAGTTGAAACGGCAGTGCTGACGATTGGCAATACATTAATAACATCAAAGCTGGCGATTAAATATTTGGGAGTGATGATAGACCACAGGCTGACGTACAAGTACCACTTGGAATATGCTAGCAAAAAGGCCGCCGTCGCCACTTCGGCCCTAAGCAGGATAATGCTGAATATGCGAGGACCAAGACAACATAGCAGACTAGTCATATCGAGCGTTGTAAGATCCATATTGTTATATGGAGCCCCAGCATGGGCGCCAGCACTAGAAGTACCGTCGTACAGCCGAGAAGTCCGAGCAGTGTACAGAAGGTGCGCCATCAGGGTGATCAGCAGTTTTAGAACGGTCAGTGAAGAAGCAGCACTAGTGATCGCGGGTATGATCCCGCTAGATCTACTAGCAGTGGAAACTCAGAGCCAGTTGGAAACAACATTGCGCAGAGCTCAGACCATCGAACAATGGCAGGCCCGTTGGGACCGCTGTCAAAATGGCAGATGGACATATCGACTCATCCCAGACATAAAGACATGGCTTATGCGTCGACACGGGAGTACAGACTTCTATATTAGCCAAGCACTGACAGGTCACGGCTGCTTTAAATTCTATCTCCATCGATTTGGACATGAGGACAGCCCAATGTGCTGGTATTGCGGGGAAGGTTCAGTCGGCGACGTGGAGCACCACCTATTTGAATGTGCCAATTTTGGAATACATCGCCAACAAGTTGACAATATAATTGGCGGAACACTAACGCCGGACAACATCGTTGAACACATGCTACAAAGTGAAGCAAAATGGTCAGTTATAAGTAACTTCATAACATTGACAATGAAAACGCTCAGACAAACAGAGCGAGCGGAGAACGCAAGACGAATCAGACAATCCTAAACTTACTAATACTAAGTACATACAAATAATGAGTTGTACCGTAGAATCGTTGCTAACACAATAACAATACTAACAACAATATTGAAACAGTCCCTCAAAGTGCCTGAGTCCCTAGTTTTGCGAAAGCACATAACATCCCAGACCCGAGCCGCAAGGCTGAGCTCGCCCGTGAAGTAATATCTAGAGATAGTCCCACGGGGATCCCGAGCCAGATGCGAGAGAGAGGGGTGAATGGTTTTTGTGGGTTAGAATCCCACACTACTGCACAGGCAGTGTATTTTCGAAATTTTCGTTCCGAACACCTCTCTCTTAAAACCAAAAAAAAAAAAAAAAAAAAAAACACATATTCATGTGTATGCAATAAATGAAGTGAAGGTGAAAGTGAAAAGACGTTGTGTCCGCGTCGGTCCCTGTTTTTTGGCTGAAATGTGGTCCAAAGTAGTGAAATCTTGCTACCAAAGTTACTGCAAAAGTTCGCTTACCGGTCGGGACATCGTGTTACTCTCGAGTCGATGCCGTCAGGTGCAGCTGTAATTAAATCGACGATTTTCTCAAATTCATAATCAAAAAAATTGTTGTTGCTCAGTGGAAGTTTTAATTTCGCGGAAAAAAAATTTTGGAATAACTTTTCACTCAAACGTGCGAAAGAGAGAACAGCTGTTGATCAGCTGTTGATCAACTAGTGATGAACGATCGTGCAAAGTAGGCGGTAACTGACTCGTTACAAAAAGCAAGAAGACCCCGTTTACGCAACAAAAAATTAGTTACTAATGAATATGATGTTCATGCGTCGTCATACTTACAAATACATATATGTCCTCACACACAACAAGTGATAAATATGCCAAAACCAAACGTGCACATTACACACACATACAAATGTAAACACAAATATAATAAACCCATACATACTTTTAACATATATTTATTAAATTAAATGTAAAGTTTGATTGTTAAATAAAAGGAGCGCTTCGCTTATTTAAATATATCTAAATAATCTGCAAGCACTCGTACATACATATACACACATGTATGCATACACATACACATAGACATAAAATTCATACAGGCACATACTCCGTTCAAATATACACCAACACACACACACACACACACACACACACATACACACTTGTACACTGAAACACAAATATGCAGCAACACAAGTGAGGTGAAGTGAAGTGCGTTTTTTTTTTGGGCTCCCGGCGATGCCTGTAAAATATTAAGGAAACAATAACAAATCGAACCAAAAAATGTCGGTAGTGAAACTTGCGTGGTTTTCCAACTTTGGTGATCGAGCGCGCCTTCAGGGCCATGCTTCTTGGCTGCAATTGCAGATCGAATTTGTTCTTTAACGCCAAAAACTGTTGTTGTGAAAAGTGCAATTAAAAATCACTCAAGTTGAAATATTCCACTAAACTGTATGCACATGGTAAAAAGACGGACAGCTGCTCAAGTCTCCACAGCTGATACAGGGCTGTAGCGATACCAGTTTAAACTTTAGTGGTATTAAGGCGTATGCGTAGCTCTTGCGGGTGAAACATAAGTCATGTCAACTGGGAAAAACTAAGCTATGTACGCAGATGGACGCGAAATTGTATGTAGTAAAATGCGGAACGAATGGAATTCGAATGTTGCCCTACATAAAAGGCATTTGTATAAATTACATGCATAACATACTTAAATACATTGTCTCAGTATTACTACTTTATTTCTTTTACTGTATTACTTAATTTGTTATCTTCACACTCACATAAACAACTACGCACACTCACACATATATAATGTGGGCCATTTCAAGCGTGTCAAATTGTGTCAACTGAACCTGCAGCGTCTGTTTCCACATTGGGCGGCTGCATGGGGGTACAAAAGTGATTCAACTCGCTTAAAAAAAAACTAACCTCACCATATGGTGTACCCTTAAAAAACGAGGCTCTAGTGACCGAGATGAGGCGGTATAACCTCCATCCCGCCGGAGGAAATTCCAAGGCCAACGCGGGAAGTTTGGCAACGAAATCCAGCAGCGTCTGACCCATATTGGGCGGCTTGCTGGTCTGCGTCTGACCCCAGAGGGGCGGCAGAACTACCTACCTGGCTGAAGATATAAACGGCTATATGGGAAGGAACCCTGATAAAAAACCAAGAATGAATAAGTTACCGGAGAAAACTCGAGCAGGGATATCTGCTCAAAGGTCGGCAGCAGCTACAACTGCCGGCTTAGGCCCGGCTCTGAACAAAGTCAGAGATGGGTCGCCAGTAGCGATCATCAAAACGCCTGTTGCAGCGGTGGCACACTTGGCCGTTGCATCAGAAACCGCGACAAACAGTGCTGGCACACCTCTCTCTAGTAGTATGAACTGGGAGGAGATGAGTGCGTTCAAGCAAAGTTCGAGAGTGATGCGGTCTCCTACGAGGACAGAGCGCATAGCCAGTCATCAAACGAACGATCAAACAAGCAATAAGAAAGTTCAGCAAGTAAACAACGGAGCGTACGTAAAGGGTACAAATGAAGATATGTGGGCGCAGCTGGAGGAAAAGATGAATGAACTGGTGGAGAAAATGATGCCTCCCCGACGTAGTATCACCAAGCCCATGCTGGCCCTGGTAGATGAGATCTACATGCTCCAAAGAGCAATAGGCGGTAAACCCCCACCTGAGAAATCGCTCAGCAAGCAAGCCGACATCGACATATCGGTCAAGAAGCGCGAGCGGAATATCCAAATAGACTCGCCATCGCCGAAATCTGCAAGCAAGAAGGTAATGACAGAGACGCCACCCCAAAGGAATCCATCCTCTCTTGCCCCAGAGCCTGAATGCCACAACGAGAGCAACGAGAAACAAAGAGCTACTGCTAACGACGGTAACCCCATAATTCTGGCCCCAGAGCAAATAGATGAAGCTAAGAAGAAGTGGACAAAGGTCAGTAGGAAGGCGACTAAGAAAAGAAGACCACCCAGAAGTGACGCAGTGGTAGTAAAGAAGGTTGGAGAAGTGTCCTACGCTGACATTCTTAAGAAGGTCAAAAGCGATCCTCAACTGGAAGTCCTTGGCAAAAGTGTGATGAGCATACGTAAAACAGCAAAAGGTGAGCTGCTGTTCAAGCTATCAGGCGTTAGTGGCCCCAATACCAGCCAATTCCACTCCGCTGTACAGCAGGCATTGGGAACACTCGCAGAAGTCAAGACGCTGGCTGAAACTATAGTCGTCGAAATCCGAGACATAGACGAGGTCACGACCAAAGAAGAAGTGTACGAGGCACTAAAACTAAAATTTCAGGACATCGAAATAGCGCAAACAGCTATCACCTCGATCCGGAAGGCATATGGAGAGACTCAAATCGCAACGCTGACATTACCAACCGCTGCTGGTGAAGCCTTGCTTTTAGTTCCGAAAGTTCGCATCGGCTGGGCAACGTGTCGCATTAGACAGAAACTACAGCCAAAACGGTGTTTCAAGTGCATGGATTTCGGCCACGTATCGTCAAGATGCAAGAGTGACGTCAACTGCAGTGGAAGCTGCTTTAAATGTGGTGAACCGACCCACAAAGCTAAAGAGTGCCCAAATAACCCGAAATGCGCACTATGCTCGAGAAGCAAGAAGGATGCAAACCACGCGACGACAAGCGCAGCCTGTCCCTTTTTTCAGAAAGCGCTAAAGAGTATGCGGACTAAATGAGATTTGTCCAAATCAACTTAAACCATTGCGAGGCCGCTCAAGACATGTTGACTCAAATTGTACGCGAGCACAGAATTGACGTAGCCATAATAAGCGAACCGCATAGACATAAAGAGCAAATAGAGTGGGTAACAGACAGTCACAAAAAGGCGGCAATATGGAGCTGTAGTAGTCGACAGCAAATCATTACGGAGCATAAAGCGGCGGATGGCTTCGCAAGAGCCAGGATTGGCAACACATACATCTACAGTTGCTACCTGCCTCCAAATCCAAGCTACGATCTACACCATGCGACAAGAGTTCTTGACCAAATCGCATTAGACGCCAGAGGGAAGCACCCGCTAATAATCGCCGGGGACTTCAACGCATGGGCCACCGACTGGGGTTGTCCCATAACAACCCCAAGAGGAAGAGCACTTCTAGAAGCATTTGCAAACCTAGACATCGTGATGCTAAATAAGGGCACACAGCCTACTTTCTCACGGGCAACTGGTAGCTCCATCATAGACCTGACGTTCATCAGCACAAGCAATGTAAGGTCATCGTCCTGGTGTGTTAGTGACATCGAAACTCAAAGTGATCACTCTGCGATAATATTTTCCATAAATGACCGGCAAAACACAAAGAACACCCAACCGCGCATCGGATATAAAGTCGAGACATTAGATGAGGACAGCATGCTCGTCATGCTGGAGGGCATGACCATCCAAGGCACAGCCGAAGAAAAATGTAGGCAACTTACGAAGCAGATCAACAAAGCTTTCGATGCATCCATGGTTCAGAAATCAGCTTACGCTGGAGGCCGAGATGCAGTATACTGGTGGACGACAGAAATTGAAGCAATTCGTAAAGAATGTTTCAGGGCTAGACGCAAAGCCCAGAGATCCAGACGAACAGCCCAATTCGGAGCCAACAACGAGGCGTATAGACAATGTCGTTTAAAGCTCAAGAAAGCCATTAAAAAGAGCAAAAGAGACTGCTTCAAAAAGCTGTGCGACGCGTCCGACAGAGTACCTTGGGGATCTGCCTACCGACTTGTTATGAAAAAGATTAAAAGAAACGACATGCCAACATGCCCCGTACTTCTGGAGAAAATTGTCGGTACCCTATTCCCAGCGCAAACAAATCGTTTGTACACTCAAGGTGTTGAACATGATACTGATTCACTGCAGCCAGTCACAGTCGAAGAGCTTAGCAAGATCTCAGAAAGGCTGAAGGACCAAAAAGCCCCCGGACCGGACGGCATCCCGAACCGTATCCTGAAGATTATTATACGCCAATATCCAGAGATACTCGTAAACGCCTTTAACTCCTGCCTCGTCGAAAGAGTGTTCCCAAGGCAATGGAAACACCAGAGCCTAGTGCTTATCCCAAAGGGAGGCAAGCCGCTCGAGGAGGCCTCATCATACCGGCCACTATGTATGCTGGACACAGCAGGTAAGATCCTCGAACGATTGATAGCCAATAGACTGGAAATAGCGATCGGAAACGGTGGTGGATTATCCCCACGACAGTACGGCTTCAGGAAGAACTGCTCGACGATCGATGCTATCTCCAAAGTAAAAGAACTAGCAGCTAACGCTATCTCAGGAGAACGATGGCTGTACGGCAGTAAAGAATATTGTCTTGTAGCGACGCTGGATGTAAAAAATGCATTCAACTCGGCCAACTGGGATAAAATCTTAGAAGCTTTGAGAGGTTTTGACGTGCCGGCCCCACTTGTTGAAATCGTCGCAAGCTACCTCTCCGATAGGACGCTTGATTATAGCACTGACAACGGCCTGAAACAACATCGAGTAACAGGTGGGGTCCCACAAGGGTCAGTATTGGGTCCCTTGCTATGGAACGTCATGTACGATGGAGTCCTTAAAATTAATATGCCAGACAACGTCAAAATTATTGGCTTCGCAGATGATATTGCTATTGTCGTGACGGCAAAATACATTGAGGCAGCTGAGCTAGATTGCACTGAAGCAATTAAAAAAGTTAAAACGTGGCTACAGTCAAGATGCCTAAGTCTAGCGGACCATAAAACTGAAGCAACGCTCATAACCAGCAGGAAAACAGTTGAATCAGCCGTCATACAAGTGGGTGAAACATTAATTGAAACAAAACCATATATTAAATACCTTGGGGTGCTCCTGGACTACCGCCTGAGTTTTAAGCATCACCTCTGCTACGCAAACAATAAAGCTGCATGCGCGATCTCTTCGCTATCAAGATTAATGGCCAACACTGGCGGACCCAAGCAGAACTCAAGGAAGCTGCTGACAAGCGTCGTAACGTCTATCGCGCTATATGCAGCACCAGTATGGGTCGAAGCATTCGACACGGCCGCCTACAGCAAAGATATTGAGAGCACATACAGACTCTGTGCACTTAGGGTAATAGCAGCGTACCGTACAGTCTCAAAAAGTGCGGCATTAGTCATAGCCGGCATGATCCCACTCGACCTACTGGCCAAAGAAGCGGCAGAGCGCGTATCACGAAATCCTGCGCCCACCCGAAGAACGCTACGTACGCGAAGCATCGCAGCCTGGCAAGATCGGTGGAACCGATCAGTTAAAGGACGTTGGACTTACTGTTTGATCCCTGACATAGAAAGATGGACCAATAGGAAACACGGACAGGTTGACTATTACTTGACTCAAATTCTGACTGGACATGGGTGCTTTAGATCGTACCTATACAAGTTTAAACACGACGTCAGTCCGTTTTGCGCCGAGTGTGCGCCAGGAACTATAGAAGACGCAGATCATGTACTTTTCAGTTGTCCGCGATTTGAAGAAGACCGGAGGCAGTTGAGTAGAAGGGTTGGGAGACTACCGACAAGCAATTCACTGGTAGACATCCTACTCGACTCCGAAAACAGTTGGCTCGCCGTGTGTAACATGGCATATAATATCATAACAAAATTGCGTCGCGCAGAAAAACTGGGCAATCTTCATAACGGGCAATATGCCACTCCCCCCTCGCGAAGTAATGCCTAACGGCGGATCCCGCGAGGGGAAACGGAGTGGGGGTGGGTTTTTAGTGCGGTGAGTCGAAAGGCAAGTCCCACACCTCGGCTTTCAATGCTTTGTGCCACCTCTTAAAAAAAAAAAAAAAAAAAAAAAACACTTGTACACTGATATACACCAATACAAACACACATACAGGATTACAGATACACAGACCAACCGCACATACGCACGCAAACACCAATACACGCATGGGTACACACATACGCAACTAATTACGCAACATTACGCTATTGCGGTGTACCCCAAACGGGGCCCTGGCGACCGAAAAGGGGCTGTTAAACCCCCATCCAGTCGGGGAGAAAACCCTAGGCCAACGTGGGATCTCCCTTTGCTGCAGGCTATTATCCATACATAAGCACCACCTTCACACAAACCCACTCCCGTAATACCGAGCCCAGTAAGGTATTACGTATGATATACTGGACGCCACTTACGAATTCGCATATTGAGCTGACGACTTTGGCCTTCTGCGACCTCAGTAAGCAGCTTGGAACGCTGACGAAATGGCTCGTAGGCTAAGGCCACCGTCGCCTCCGTCCCGCTAAAACCTTGGCAGGCCTCAGAAAACGCTCGCATGCCGTCGTCAAAAATCTGACCGTGTAGGTACAGTTGAGGTATCCTGTTTTGCACCGATCTGGCACTGAACTTCGTCTCTCATAAGGACCGGAGTCAACCGTAGCGTGGACCTCCTCAACACCGGCACAACCCCCACATACGTAGGTAGCAATGGAACATCTATAATAGATATAACATTTGCGAGTTCTAGCCTAATTCGAGACTCATCATGGCAAGTAAGCGACGTGTACACAAACAGCGACCATGCAGCAATCATTTTCACGGTGATAGACCGCAGACACACCTACGGACAGCAACAATACAGGAGCCACACGCCCCATGGGTACAAAATCGAGACCCTCGATGAAGCCAGTCTGCTGGTCATGCTCGAAGGTTTGGTGATACAAGGGTCAGCCGAAGAGAAAAGTAATCAATTAATGCAGCATATCACGAAGGCTTGCGACGCATCTATGTCGCGGAAAACAACATCCCCTGGGATTAGGAAGCCGGTGTATTTGTGGAACGATTCAATCAAAGAAAAGCGCACGGCGTGCCTAAAAGCAAGACGAAGATTTCAGAGGTCCAGAGGTACTTCTGTATTTGAAATCCTAAGAGAAGAATATAAGAAATGCCGAAACATCTTTAAAAAGGCGATAAAAACTAGCAAGAAAGAATGCTTCAATAAATTGATTGAAGATGCCGATGCGGAACCCTGGGGCGCTGCTTATGCCAACGTGTCCTAAATTACTAGGAAAAATAGTCACTGAGCTATTTCCAACGCAAAGGCACCTACAATACACCCCTGCTCAAACGAATCGCATATACCGCCCCCAACCAACCACAGCTGAAGAGATCTTAAACATCGCAAGTAAGCTGAAAGATCGGAAGGCTCCTGGCCCAGACGGCATCCCAAATCGCGTGCCTAAAATAGCTATAGGTCACCTTACACAAGAATTCGTCGACGTGTACAACTCCTGCTTAGCTGAAAGAGTCTTCCCAGCCGTATGGAAACGACAGACACTGGTGCTCATCCCAAAAGGCAGCAAACCACTGGAGGAACCTTCTTCGTATCGTCCTCTATGCAGCGGGAAAAATCCTCGAGCGCATCATCGCGACCAGAATTGAAGAGGCTATTGCTTTGGCTGGTGGATTATCACCCCTCCAGTTCGGCTTTAGGAAAAATAAGTCAACGATTGATGCCATATCTGAGGTCGTGGGTATAGCAACCTCGGCTCTTTCTGGGCAAAGATGGCTATACGGTGACAAAGAATACTGCCTCATGGCGACTCTCGACGTCAAAAATGCGTTCAACTCTGCTAACTGGAGTAGGGTCCTAGAGTCATTAGCCCAGCTGCAAGTACCAACGCCACTCACCGACATAATCGCTAGCTACTTCACGAGCAGAATACTAAGCTATGGCACGGAAGAGGGTCCAAAACAATACCGCGTCTCTGAGGGCGTTCCACAGGGGTCAGTCCTGGGGCCCCTCCTGTGGAATGCGATGTACGATGGAATAGTAAGACTGAGCACGCCTGATAATGTTAAAATAATTGGCTTCGCAGACGACATAGCAGTAGTTGCAACCGCAAGGCACATCCGCCAAGCTGAACAACTATGCACAGACGCGATAAGAGCAGCAAAAGAATGGCTGCAAACGATGAACCTGATGCTGGCCGACCACAAAACCGAGTCGGTCCTATTCAGCAGTAGAAAAGTTGTCGAAACAGCCACCATTCAAGTTGGAAATGCGCCAATCGTCACGAAGCCCAATTTGAAGTACCTTGGGATTGTGCTTGATCATCGGCTCAACTTTAAAGACCACCTTTGCTACGCTAGCAGTAAAGCAGCTGGTGCCATATCCTCGCTCTCCAGGCTCATGGCAAACACCAAAGGTCCCAAGCAGAGATCAAGGCTCTTACTAGTGAGCATCGTCAAGTCGATCATGATGTACGCAGCACCCGTTTGGGCAAACGCAGCAAATGTCCAATCGTATTTCCGGGATGCCGAAGGCACTTACCGCATCTGCGCACTTCGAGTAATATCGGCTTATCGCACAGTCTCCGAAGATGCATCCCTGGTAATAGCAGGTATGTTGCCGCTTGACATTTTGGTGAGAGAAGCAGTCTATAACAGAAGTGCCGAACAGCGTCGCGACCTAGATCGACAGGCCTTAAGAGCAGAAAGTATTTCGGTTTGGCAAGAGCGGTGGAACCATGCAACCAACGGACGATGGACGCACCGACTGATACCAGACATCCGTAGATGGATAGACAGAAGACACGGACAGGTTAACTATTACCTCACGCAAATACTGACCGGACATGGGTGCTTTAGGTCCTACCTTTTCAAATTTAAGCACGACGTTAGTCCGTTTTGCACAGTATGTGCCCCAAATACCAATGAAGACGCAGAACACGTAATTTTTTGTTGTCCGCGTTTTGAAGAAGATCGCAGGGAGCTGAGTAGGAAAGTTGGGAGACTACCGACACCTAGTTCGCTGGTAGACATCCTACTCGAATCGGAAGAAAATTGGATTGCAGTGTGTAGCATGGCCTTTAAGATCATATACAAACTGCGTCGCGCAGAAACACTGCGCAACTTTCATAACGGGCAATAGGCCACTCCCCCCCACGAAGTAATGCCTAACGGCGGTTTCCGTGGGGTCAAACGGACAGGGGTGGGTTTTTAGTGAGGTGAGTCGAGAGACAAGTCCCACACTCAGGCTTTCAATGCTTTGTGCCACCTCTTCAACAAAAAAAAAAAAAATATAAAAAAAACATATTCAATCTCGCACATACGCACATATACACACTCACACACACACACTGCATACACACTCACACCATATCAAACACAGACGCATACAAACATTCAAAACGCACATGCTTAAGTGCTACTGTGAAGAGTAACGTGGATACACAAAGTCACGGATCCGACTGAGCCAACCTCTGCCGCCTGGCGGTGTATCCAGAAAACGAGGCTCTGGCGACCGAGATAGGGCGGTATAACCGGGATGCTCGCACACAGGAAGTACACATAACACCCCCTCCCGTCTCCCGTAACACCAAGCCCAGTAAGGTGTTACGTATGGTATACTGGACGCCACTTACGACTACACGAATACGGGCTGACGACGATGGTATTCTGCGACCTTAGTAAACAGATTGAAACCCTGTCGAAACGGCTCGTAGGTCAATGCCACTGCTGCCTCCGTCCCGCTAAAACCGTGGCAGGCCTCAGGGAACGCTTGCAGATTGGAGCAGAACGCGGACAAATAAGTGCGACGCAGTTCAAGCGACCACTGTGACAGAACCAGACCCTAGACGGATGGTAACAACGCTAAATGGTCAAAAATTGAGAAACGACAAAGGCCAACCAAATACGAACCAAGAACAAGGCCAGATGCGATAGTGGTCAAAAAGATAGGCGAGTGCACATACGGCCGACATACAGAGCATTAGAAAGACGGCAAAAGGTGACCTACTGCTCCGCATGCGCAGGAAACAGGCGCATGGCTCGGACAAAATACAAGCTGCCATCGAACAGGCGCTGGGTGAAAAGGCGGAGGTTAAAAAGCTCACAGAGCTCGCTCAAATCGAAATACGCTATCTTGACGAAGTTACTTCGAAAGAGGAGATCTACGAAGCAGTAAACGCGAAGATCGAAACCACCAGTCTTTCGGCTAGTATGGTGACCTCAATACGGGCTTCCCCAGACGGCCAGCAAACAGCCACTCTGAAGCTACCAACGGAGTTAGCGAAAAAACTCATAGAGATCGGCAAGATGAGGATCGGTTGGGTGATATGCCGCATAAGAGGCATCGTAACGCCAAGGAAATGCTATAAATGCCTCGGCTTTGGGCATATATCAGCAAACTACACCAGCAAAGAGGACTTCAAGTCCGCATGTTTCAAATGCGGCGAACAAGGTCATCTGTCAAAAGACTGTAAAAGAACTCCGAGCTGTGTCCTTTGTCGAAGAAGCGGCGCGGGAAAAACGGACCACGTCACCGGAGGTTTCAAGTGCCCGGAATATCAAGAGGCTGTCAAAAATACAAAATGCTAAGGATTCTACAGCTGAATCTAAATCATTGCAAGGCGGCTAACGACAAGCTAACCCAAACTGTGACCGAACTGGACATCAACCTGGAAATCATAAGCGAACCATACAAAAAGCACAACGGACCCGGCTAGGCTCCCGATCTGACCCACAAATCGGGAGTACTGTCATGCGGTTCCCAACCACCACATATGGATATGAAGCTTGCTGCAAACTACTACGCGAGAGTCAGAGTGAGCGGCATGTGGGTCTATAGCTGTTATCTTCCGCCTAGCCTTACACTGGAAGAGTTCAGCAACGCCATCGACAACCTTGCAGACGACAGCTCAGTACTAGTGGCCGGTGACTTTAACGTGTGGGCTATCGAGTGGGAGTCATCTGTCACAAACGCCAAGGGACACATCCTTCTCGAAGCATTTGCCTCTCTAGACGGGACCCTACTAAACTCAGGCGATAGCTTCACATTCAGCAGAGGAGGAGCAGGCTCGATTGTGGACCTAACATCCACTACTGTGGAATATAATGTATGACGGCGTCCTGCGAATCTCCTTATCCGAAAAAGTTAATGTGGTAGGGTTCGCCGATGACGTTGCCTTGGTAGTGGTAGGCAACCAGCTCAATGAAGTTGAAAAGGCAGGCGAAGAATCCATTACCCGGATACAAAGATGGCTATCAGGTGTTGGCCTCCAACTGGCTGCTCACAAGACAGAAGCGGTGCTGATAAGTAGCAGGAAGCGAGTGGAGCATGCAACTATAAGGATAGGAGAGTCCACAATCACATCCCAAAGGGCCATCAAATACCTGGGCGTGATGATAGACACTAGGTTGAGCTTTAAAGAGCACCTAGAATATGCCCACAGAAGAGCGCTATCGCAAAGCAGAGCACTTACCCGCATAATGCTAAACCACAGAGGGCCCAGGTACAGCCGAAGACTTCTCCTGCATAGTGTGGTTAAATCGACACTAATGTACGCGGCTCCTATTTGGGCAAAAGCGACTGGAACGAGGAGCTATATGAGAGGCATCGAGCATCAGCAAATGGCAGTCAGTATGGGAAAACTCCACTCGGGGCCGATGGACTTTTCGTTTGCTCCCACAACTAAATATCTGGTTAAACAGAAAACATGGAGAGCTGAACTTTTATACAACGCAGCTGATCAGCGGACACGGCTGCTTCAGACAATATCTCCACACACTTGGGCACGAAGACGACCCTCTTTGCCCATCATGCATGGTACCTGAATTCGCAGAGGAACGAAGCCTCTAAGAAACAGCGTTCGGGGAGGTAGTAACGGTGGAGAACCTAAACAAAGATATGGTCGACAACATACACAAGTGGGAAGCCATGGGATCTTTCGCAAAAACAGTCATGACGAAGTTGCGGGATCTCGAGAGACGAAGAAGAATAACAACCAGAAACAATAACTGAGCCCGACCAGCCTGTGAAGCAATACCTCGCAGTGGTCCCGCAGGTTAGGATCGGCTATCACCAACTTTCCAACTTTCCATACTTTCCATACTCTTCACATGCTTCTTCATACTTTTTCATACCTCATTTTATCTGTAATACTCCTTGAATAAAAAAAAAAAAAAACACCGTTGCAAAGACTCTGACAATTTTCTTAGAGATTTTATTAAATTCCGCCTTATTTTAAGTTGTTATAAACAATTATGTACCAAGAAATAAACTTAATGATTTCCCCATTAATCTGCATTAAAACAATTCAATATTTAAGATCTGCATTTAAAATAACCTTTCCATCAACCAAATTTTTTGAGCTGGAAAACCAAAGCCTCGCCAATCTGCTTGTATCAAGTTTCGAAGATTGAGAAGTTCATTCGAAATAAATTGTTGAAATAATTTCAAAATTAAAATTAATGTGAAGCTGTATATGAAATGGTTAAGAAAAACTCGTAAAAATAGTACAGTTTATGAAAATAAGTATGTACCAACCATGTTATATGGACAAGTTGGAATGTGTACATTTTTGAATGCATAAATGCGAAGAAGAAGAATTAATTCAAATGTGCAGAGTATCTCCTGAAGAACAGAGTCAAGTTAACTACCAATGCTCCAATGTGTGGAATCTGCTTGGCTTTATTTATTGCATACATGTATAATTTATTATTAGTGTTCACTTTTGGTTTCACAACAAAGGAAAAGGGTATGATTGTCAATTGCCAAATTGAACGGGCTTCAACATACATAATTGTGAGGACACGAATTGGATTATGAAGCTGATTAGCGACGTTAATTAGCAACGTTAAGTAGCGGTCAACAACAAACACAATGCATATGCTCAGACAGTGTCATAAGTAGCAACAACCACACTGTCCGACCTTACTGTGCATGCTTATGCTGAAAATAACAACAACAAGACTTGTAATATTTGGAGTAAACATGCCAGGTTAGTTGTTGTTGCATATGCGCCAGATGGCGAAAGTGACGGTTGAAGAGGAATGCCAAAATTACAACTAAGCATGTTGTTGCTGTTAGTTTTTTTACGACTACTCAGTTTATGACAACAGACTGTCATTCTATATTCTATGTCACTCTCTCGCAGGCTAAATCATATAAGTATACAGCTATTGACAGCTTATTGGAAACGACAGTATGGTATGTGGTTTCCTTCATTTCTTTCAAAAAATTTCCTATAATCATATCTATACCTATAATCTAAAAGAAAAACCTTTGTCCTTTACTCATACAGCAATATGCTTATAAAATACATGTAAGACCTCTAATCTAAAAGAAAAACCTTTGCTGGATTCAGAAATATAAATAAAGTATGTTTTATGAACGATTTGCTGGTCGAACCTCAAATTTGACCGAGACAACTAATTGAAAACAGTACCGATTTACCTTAAAATCTCTAAAGTTTTTTAATATTTTGCAAAACTTTGGCCTTTGGGTGATGCTGGATTCCATTGACGAATCAATAAATATGAAGCGATTCATGAAAATTAAGTAAAGAAATTGATGGAAACAATTGTCTTAAACACAAACCAACAGGTCACTCAACAAATGAAAGAAAGATGTCTATAATGACAAAATAAAGATCAGACAGATTGGCCATGCTCATAAAAATATTTTTGGTTAGCTAAAAGTGGTAGAGCATTGCTTGCGTCACACATACCACATGTCGTCTAGAATAGCATTAGGAAAATTAACTTGTTTCAATGCATTGCTTCGGTGATTGATAGTTTGTTGGGATACTTCTGCAACATAATGATCCATTATTGAACGCTATTCGGCTGCAAAACTTCTTAAAGAATTAATTTACGACGTTCTTACAATATGACTACCTGTGTTACCAATTGTTTGACGTGCTCTCTTTTTTTCGTTGATCATTTTATTCACTGATTTGCATTAATTTATTGTATATTTAATAAAATACCAACCATTTAAAGCATTTTAGATGGATTGCAATCATAAGACATGACATTTTTATGCCTCACAGCTCAACAGTTGACGTTCTCAAAGCTAGTGTTCAAATTCTGCTTCTCACTACTCTTTATGGTATTTCATGAAAGCTATTTTGTGTTAAAATATAAAAAAACTTTAGAGATTTTAGGGTAAATCGATCGTGTTTCCAATTGGTTGTCTCGGTCAAATTTGAAGTTCGACCAGAAAACCGTCCATAAAATATCCCAGCAGTTCTTCGATCTAGTACAGAACTAAGGTTGGAACTAGTTTGAATGTAAATACTACTAGTGCCAGCTCAATCTACTCTCAATGCTTTCAACTGGTGAGTTTTACTAGGATATGTCATAGGCAGGGGTCAATTGTCACAATTCTACCACTTCCGTCTAGTTACCGAACTAGACCTGCCGTGCCACTTTAGGGTATACGAAAAAAAGAAAGTGAAACCATATTAATTGACTGAGTAATTGTTTTTTTTTACTATTAATTATAATTGGTTATTTAAATACTTTATTTTTTATTGTTAATAATAATTGAATTCATAAACATTAATATAATAAACATTTAAATTCTGGTGGGGCTGGGGTTCGAACCTCATACCTTCGGTTTCATAGTCCAACACACTAAACTCAGAGCTACAGCAGGCGACATAGAAACATTTGATATTTGATAAATTTTATTTATTTGAAATATTTTTTCAGACTGGTGCTCTTATGCATAACCTCTGTCTGGTTTAAATACTAGTCCCAAATTCACTTGTTGAAAAATAGTTTCCAAATAACGAAAATGGATCCATTCGACATTTTGTTTTTTAAACTGGTGTGATAAAGCGCCATTTTTGACTAGTTCTTGTACTAGTTTCGAATTCGACAGTTGGGTACTAGTTTGCTAATATAAGCAAACTATCGAAAAGGGGACAATTGACAAAACGAGAACTGCTGGGATATTTAACTTATATTTCTGAATCCAGCAAAGGTTTTTCTTTTAGATTAGAGGTCTTACATGTATTTTATAAGCATATTGCTGTATGATTAAAGGACATTTTTTTAAAGAAATGAAGGAAACCACATACCATACTGTCGTTTCTAATTAGCTATCAATAGATGTATATGAATAGGATTATAACTTTGTCGCGGAGTTTGTAACAGATCGAAATATTCATTTCCGACTATATAAAGTATATATATTTTTGATCAGGACGACAAGACAAGTTGATTTAGCCATTTCCGTCTGTATGTATGCAAACCAGTCCCTCAGTTTTGAAGCTATCGAGCTGAAATTTTGCGCAGAGTCTTAGAATTTATTACGATGAATCATTGGTTGGATCCAGCCATATCGGATTACTGGAACTGGTAGCTCCCATACGAAATGAAGAAGAACCAGTAAGCAAGTAATTTTCGGCGTTTCTGAAACTTATATACTCTTGCAAGCATTTGGAAAATCCGTCTTATAGTTTTTTCAATAAGAATCTTATAAGTTTATAAAGATAAAGAGGCGTAACCCCGCCCATTTTCTAATTTTTTTTAAAGAATACAATGCAATCATTCTATACTTCATTTTACGATTTTCTATCTTGTCTGTTTATAGGGAAATCACATTTGTAAGTTTTTCTCTATATGGGCGGTGCCACGCCCTCATTTCCGATTCTTATGAAACTTTGTAATATGGTCAAGGATTCATAAAAACGCGTAGCAAAGTTTCATCTGTTTATAGTTGAGAACAAAAAAGTTTTGTTCCTATGGGAGCTACATGCTATATTTATACGATCTTCACCAATTTCGCAGTGTGCCTTTATTTACGTCCAAGATGCGATAGCTTTAAAATCAAAGAGTTTATTGAGCAAAAACCTCATTTTTTACCGATCGTTCCTATGGCAGCTATATGCTATAGTATTCCAATCAGGCTGGTTTCTACACATAAACTGCCTGCAAGAAAAAGAAAATTTTCTGCGTTTAAATTTTTTTGCTAACTTCAAACCTGTGGGAGGAGTTCGCATAGAAACAGACAGACGGACATAGCTATATGAACTTGTCTCGCCGTGCTGATCAAGAATATATATACTTTATATTGTCGGAGATGTCTCCTTCTCTGCGTTGCAAACTTCATGACAAAGTTAATATACTCTTGCAAGAGTATAAAAACAAATGTAGGTCGTTGAATGGAAAACTTTTTTGTTTTGTATGATAGAGGGCTGATTTTAAACATAGTAGTTTTACATGGTCCGACTAAATGCCTGAAAGTTTCATTGAGATCGGGCAACTGGAACTGGTACCTGCTATACAAAATGAAGAAAAGGAAGAGAACCAAGATTCACGTCGTTGTATGAAAAACTTTTTTGTTTCTTAAACAAATTAACCCTATAGTTGAACATTAAAACAGTGCATTACTTTCAACAATTTAAAGAACTTTTAACTTTTAGTTTAAATGGCGGCGTTGGTAAAAGAATCGAAAAGATACTGAGGTGGTAGCACAAGAAAAAGGACAGCAGTAATAAACGTCAACTTTTAAAGCTTGTCTGGAAGGTTGATTTTACATAACATAACGCATGCGATAAGAATCGAAACGGCGGTTGGCTCAAAGTGGATTGTTGTACTTTTACTTAACACTTTTGTTGGCTTCTTGGTTGGCGGGGGGTCACTTGAATCACCAAACTGTTTCGTATTACCGTTGCATTTTTCCTCGGAGCATGCGTCACAATGGTAAAACGTAATATTGTTTTTAAACCAGAAATTTGGAATAAATTTGCATAGCTCTTCGGTCGCATTTGATATGCATCTTCGTCGGTACACTGTACCAAAACGAAGATGTGGATCTATAAAATCAACAATGTTTTATTATAAAAAAAGGATTTGGAAGCTTAAAGATTTACCAGAAGCAGTAACTATGCAACCCATCTGTTCATTATCGCATTTAGTAAGATACGATTCAGACACATTATGATTAGGGGCCGTTCAAGCAATTTTTAAAAATTTTTGACCCTCCCCTCCCCCATGTAACGCGCCGTAACATTTTTCAGGTCCCCCCCTCCCCCCACCATAACGTTACGTAACAACCAAGTCACCATTTCTACCTAAAAAAACACAATTATGTTGCGCAAAGTACCGAAAGGTCGCTAAATTATAATAAAAACCAGTAAGGGCGGTATAGTCGAGTTTACTCGACAATATAATACCCTGCACACTCAGTAGGCAGTGTATTAGTTTTGGAGATATAGCGTTTTATAGAATCACTAGGGAAAGGGAAATAAAGGGAAAGCGGAAAAATGCAGTATGCAGTTTTGTAGAGTTACTCACACTGATTCTACATACCGACTTTCACGTTTCTATCTCATCGGGTGTTTGAGTTATAACGTTTTAAAAAAATGGGCAGTTTCGGAGAACCATTGGTGAATACAGACGGACGGACAGGGCTCCATCGATTTCTCTTGTCATCCTCATCAAGAATATACATATATACTTTATAGGGTCCCCCTGTCCTCCAATATAGCCTGATACACAGTATGTGTCCAGGGTATAATTACAATCCTTACTAAAATAACATATTTTAATCAAAAATAAAACATTATTCTTAAGAATTTAAATATACAGCGACAATTAATGTTACTGTTCATCTGTCCATAGGGTTGCACACTTGGGAAAGAAAAATAAAAATTCCGTACAATGCAAACGAGGGTCTGCCATTGAAACGAAAAGTGCTGACAACTTCGGAGATTTTAATTTCGTAGTAAAAAGAAAATAATGCTACGTAACGCGTTGTTCGACACCCCCTCCCCTCCATGTAACGCATCGTAACGTTTTATAAGACCCCCCCTCCTCCCAAATTGCGTTACGTAATACTTGAACGGCCCCTTACAATCAAAATCAAATTCACTTGTACAAACGTAACATTGAAAGCCCAAAGCTGCTTTACATATAACACTGGCGAAGATCACGGCGATGAAAAAATTCTTTTTCCAAAATTTCAGCATGACAAATTATTTTTATTGATTTATATGATTTCTTGTATCTTTTTGACAAGTGTGTAGAAGCGTTCTGGATTATTTAAATTATTATACTCTTCACGTTAGTGAATAGTATTATGAGTTTGTGCTGAAGTTTGTAACACATAGAAATATTCACTTGCGACTATATAAAATATATATATTCTTGATCAAGATGACAACACGAGTTGATTGAGCCATGTCCGCCTGTCTGTATATATACGATCTCCTCCCACAGTTTTAAAGATATCGAGCTGAAATTTTGCACACAGTTTTCTTTTTTGTGCGATCAACTTATTTGTCGGAACCGGCCATATTGGATTACTGGAACTGGTAGCCCATACGAAATGAAGAAGAAAAACAAATTTGAGTCGTTGTATGGAAAACGTTTTTGTTTTGGAAGTTAGAGGGCTGAAATGTCAAACATACATAGTATTTTTACAAAGTCCGACGCAATGCTTGAAGGTTTCATTGAGATTGGACATTTGGAACTGGTAGCTGCTATACAAAATGAAGAAGGGGTAGAAAAGCAAGATTCACGTCGTTGTATGGAAAACTTATTTGTTTCTTAATCAATTGACTTGAAACTTCACACTAATGTTCTTGGGGAGGCGTTAAAACTATTTTGACAAAAATGGGCCCACTTTTACCAAAAATCAATAATTTGCATATCTCCAGTAACCAATGAGCAAAAACAATGAAAATTTGTATATAGACTAATTAGATGAAGAGAAAATATATTCAATAATGATTAGCAGGCTCGAGGTCAATTTTGACACACCAAATTTGTAATCAAAAAGTTTTGGCAGTTTTAACAACAAACAATATTGCAAGAACTAGCTCAAAAGCTAGCAGCAGGCAGATCGTACAGCTGTTTCGGGAGTTGCCAAACTCCTTCATCAGCGATCTTTGCTTAACGATGAACGGATTATCAGCACTCCCTATACGTTTTTCTTGATAAACTGCATGAGAATTGCAAGTTATCAAACGAAAAACCCTGAGAAATGCTGCTTCGATCATCGCCTTGCAATATTGTTGTTGTTGTGGGCCACCGCTGTTTGTTGGAGTCAAGTCTTGACTCACGTCAACTGCTTGTGGACCAAATTTAGAAAAATAAAACAAAAATTTTATTTTTCAAGTTTCTGTCATACTACACAATTATGTGGATGACTACGGCGTTCCTTCCGTTTTAGTTAAAAAGTGTTTTGTTTTACGACCTATACAAAAAAATATTCAGTCAAAAAATGGGCGTGGCAACAGAAATGGCGTGAAGAGTATCTAAGCTTCAGCCTTGCTGAAGTAAGCGTCCTTACTGGTTCTTCTCATTCTTGTTATAGGGCTACCAGTTGTAGTGGTTCAGTCACTACAAAAAAATTAATAATAGCTTTCCTAGGCACATCTAAACAAGCTTTTTCAGACATCAAAATGAATGAGTTGATATGGATCAAAATATAGACGCAAAGAAAAAAGTTTACGACAGGTAGTTTCTGCATTGGTTAGGATTTTTGAGCGCCATTTGGGTACTGGAGATATGCATTTGATTTGGCTATAAGTGGGCGTAGCATGCCCATTTTTTGGTCAAAATAGTTTTTATGCCTCCCATAAACATAAACATAAGTGTAAAGTTTCAAGTCAATTGATTAAGAAACAAAAAAGTTATTAAATTATTAATTTAAATTTCAGTTATAAGGCACATTGAGTTTACGATATACATATGCAAATTATTGATTTTTGCTGTAAGTAGGTGAAGCTAGGCCCATTTTTTGATCAAAATAGTTGTCATGCTTTCCTACGAACAAAAGTGTAGAGTTTCAAGTCATTTCATTAAGAAACAAAAAAGTTTCCCATACAAAGACTTAAATTTATTGATTTTGGATGACAGGTACCATTTGCCGTGGTTCAACCTCAATGGTAATTACTTAGATTTAGTATTGGGTACAAGAAACACCATGTTTTGAAATTTCAAGTCCCTATCATTAAAAACAAAAAACTTTTCCATACAACTATTTGAACATTATTGATTTTTCTTCAGCATGAAGAGTACAAAAATGATTAGCAGATTAAATATGTCGTTAAAATATAAAATACAAATACGATTTTTTTTTGTTTTGAAACACCAATGATGTATATTCCAAAAATGTCCTTTTGATAAGTTTTTCGAAATGTTTCGAATTACAGCGATTCGAATTTCGATTGCTGTAATGATAGAAAAATCATTAATAACACTATTTGGTGTGACAATTTTTTATTTGATATAATAACTTGTTATGTTAACAATTGAATTTGTTGTAAAGTACAAATAGTTTGTATTACACAGCCAGCATACTGCGAGACAATTTGTAGATAAAATGTTTGCTTAAATCGCTGTTGTAATAAGTAAATAAGTAATTCAAATTGTTTTAAAACTACACTCGCGATGCAAAGCACACAATTTGTAAAAAGGTTAATATTGAATTTTTAACAGTGATTTGAAAACTCTTTTTGTTACTATTGCATTTATAACCGTGATTTGAAAACTCTTTTGTTATTTTGTATTTTATCATCGATGAGCACTTTGTTGCCGTTGAATATAAATATTACCCCCTTCTCTGGCTGGAAGATGTTTTCCAACGTGTCCACTACTTGGATGTCACAGGAGCCTGTCTCTTCGTGCAGAAGGTTGTGCAGACATCTGGTGTCCAGGGTATCAAGTTCGTTGCAGTAGTACTTATGTTCTAATTCATTACATTTTTGTTTATAGCCTAAGGTTTTTCTTATATTAAATGCCACAAATTTTGGCGAAATTATAAAATTGTTTGTTTTATTGGTAGCGGAATAAGCCTGGAAAAAGTGTATTTTTCTTTTGCAAAAATCGGGATTTGTAGTTTAAAAATCAGCTTGCTGTTTTGAATTGTTGTTTCAAGTTTAAGTAAATTGTACAATGTTTCTAATGATTTTATCGTTACATTTTGCGATTCGAATATTTTTTTTACTTTTTCGATTTCTCTATCATCTAATATGTATTTTGGTATAATTTTTAATTTTGAAAACAGCAAGCTTTCCGCTATATTATTTATGTGATCTTTTAGTAGATCTATATTGAACCCTATTCTATTGACAGTTTGCATTGTTTGCAATTTTATACTGTCTTCTTCGAATTCTTTATTTATTGTGTTTCTAAAGTTCGAAAAAAAATTTTTTATCGAAATATGTTCTTTGTTTATGTGATCCGATATGGACTCGAATCTGTTTAAAGTCTCTGTATTGAATTTATTTTGTCTGTTCATATGGTTTGTTAAAAATGTCTCTGTTCTCGTTATTTCTCTCAGTTGAGTATTAATGTCTTGTGCGTCGTTGTCGTCCATGTTGCCTGTAACTAGCTTGACCAAGCTGCCTAGGCCGTTGACTAATCCCCTTTTTTGGCGATGATAGGGTAGGAGAGAGTCTATTTTATTTTGTAGTTGGCCTAGCTTAGCTTTTAAAACAGCCACAGGGTCTACAAAGTCGTCGTTTAGTCTGATACGGTCAATGGCGTCATATAGTTTCTGTATACACTTGTTATAAGCTGTAGTGTCTATTACGTGATTTATTGTTTCGTAGGACTTGATAAGTAGGGCTTCGCCTAGGTCGATTCTAGCAATGGGTGCTGAATCGTTTATCGGACGGACGGATATGTGTTGAGCTGTAATACACAGAGCACTGTGCAAAAGAAAAAAAAAAAGATAAAGTAGTTTATCTCCTACGTTTGGTTCGTCTGATTTTTGATTTGTGAATTTTTTGAAGTCTAGTCGTGACCACAGTAGGGCCATTGTCTGAAAGTACTTTGTGTTTTGAAAACCGAGGTGTAATTTTATTCCTCCTGTTTTCTTTTCTAAAAACCACGTCATCGGTTGCTTCCGGTGTGGGTTTTTCTCTAGTCTCATTAAGTCTTTTTAGTTTTTGTCGGGATGTTTTTTCTAGGCGATCCTTTATCTCTGGATAAAGAGTCTCGCGAAATTGGTTTAGTTTTGTAATGTAGTCGTGGTGGTCGTTAAATTGTATCGTTTGGTCAAAGGTGTGCGTTCTACCATTGAATAGTTCAAATGGTGTATGTTTTGTAGTGGAGTGGATGGCATTGTTATAGGTAATTAGGGTTTCGGATAGTATTTCATCGTGTTCTATCGATAGTTTACGTTGCTTCCTTGTCTCTATCAGTATTCTATAAATTTCTGTCAGTGTAGAATGTAGACGTTCTACAGGTGCATTGCTGGATGACTGTTGGAAAGACGTCATATGTAACTCGATACCATATTGGCGACAAAAATCTTTAAATAAGTTGCTAGCAAATTCTGCACCTTGATCATAAACAATTTGTTTAGGAATGCCAAGGAAGCTAACGAAGTGCTGTAGTGATTTTATGACATTTGCACAGTTTCTGTTGGGTATTGGGTAGGCACAAGCGAGTTTTGAAAATTTGTCTATCATTGTCAGGTTATATGTGTGATTGATACAGTAAATGTCGATGTGGACTATGTCTAACGGTTTTGTAGGTGTTGGTGGTGTTTGGTATACAATTTGTTGCGGTTGTCTGTCGTGTTTGTGCGTTAAGCACAATTCACATTTCTTCAGTGTTTCCTTTATTTTATTTTTCATTTGCGGGAAAAAGACCGAACGTTTGAGATGTAGCAATGTCTCGTCGACACCACGGTGATTATTGTTAATGTGGTAATCTTTTATAATTTGTGTTTGTTCATTTGCATTTGCCACGTCTTTCAGAACGATTGTGGTTCTTAACAGTTTTAGTTTTTTATTTATGAAATGCGTTGCGTAGACGTCCTGTACGATTTCAAAAATGTCATCTGTTGCGTATACAGCACATATCTTTTTCCGTACTTGTATTGCTTTGAGTATTTCGGTTATTTTGTCAATGTCAAATTTTGGTTCTGTGACGGTACGCCTGAGTTTTCCCTTAAATGGGGTTGTCACTTTGCAATTTGGCGGCAGTCCTATTTTTAGAACTAATTGCAAGTTGAAGTCGTTTAGTGATTTTTCGGATGTCGAGAAAGTCAATGGTTCATCCCGTTTAGGGGTGTCTGCTGAATCGTCCATGTTGACAGTATAGTTTACATTCACGTCCGCGTCAGGTTGTATACGGCTTAATGCGTCTGCTACAACATTTAAAGAACCCTTTTTGTATACGAATTCATAGTCATAGTCCGATAGTTGGAGCTTCCAACGAAGTAGTTTGTTATTGTTTGCGTTAGAGCCCGTATTCCAAGTTAGTGGTTTATGGTCTGATACCAGTGTAAATTTTCTACCGAAGAGGTAGGGTCTGAAGTGTTTCACGGCCCATTGTACGGCCAACATTTCTTTTTCCGTTGTGGAGTATCGTACTTCGGTGTCGGTCAAAGTTCTACTTGCGAACGATACTGGTCTGTCATTATTTATTGAGCCTTGTGACAACACGGCTCCGATAGCGTAGTTGCTAGCATCAGTAGTCAGAATAAATGGTTCGTTGAAGTTCAAAATTGGATCGTTGCAAAGAAGTGTCTTACAGAATTCAAATGTTCTTGAGAATCTGTCGTCAATTCTAGGTTTATTAGTCCCTTTCAGTTGTACTGTTAGTGGTTTTGTGAGTCTCGCAAAATCTCGTATGAATTTTCTATAGTAGCCGAGAAGGCCTAGAAAAGATTTTATTCGCTTCCTGCTTTTAGGACACGGAAAGGTTTTTATAGTGTCCAACTTAGTTGGATCTGGTTTAACTCCTTCTTCCGTTACTACGTGTCCGAGAAAATTTACTTTTTTTCGAAGGAAGTTTGATTTTGAAATTTGTATTTTGAAATTGGCAGACCTTAGTCTGTCGAATACTTTCTGTATATGTTGTAGGTGCTCTTGAAGTGACGGGGAGTATATTATTATGTCGTCTAAATAGACAAGACAAAAAGAACCAACATAATCGCCTAGGACATTGTCCATAACTCGTTGGAAGGTTGCCGGGGCATTTTTCAGACCAAATGGCATGCGAATAAACTCGTAGTGGCCGCCCTCTACGGTGAATGCGGTCTTAGCTCTGTCACTTTCGACCATTTCGATTTGATGGAAACCATTTTTCAGGTCAAGTGTTGTATAATAACTTGTTTTACCAAGTTGATCGAGAATATCAGTAATATTCGGTATAGGGTAGCGGTCTGAGATAGTTTTCTCATTCAGCTTCCTATAATCTATGACGAGACGCCATTTTTTGTTCTCTGGAGAGTCTGATTTCTTTGGTACTATCCAGACTGGTGCACTCCAGGGCGAATAACTTGTTTGTATAATGTTTTGATCGAGCATAGAGCTGACTTGCTCTTTAACCTATTGTTTGAGAGCGAAAGGATAGCGATATGACTTCACATGTATTGGTGTGTCATCGGTAGTGTGTATGTGATGTTTGATATTACTGGTGAACGTTAATTTGTCTTTGTCATTGTACAGTAAGTCAGAGTACTCTCTGCAAAGTTTCAGTAAGTGTCTTTTCTCTTCCTCATTTAGATGGTCTGTCGCTACCTTGTCAATACCTTCAGGGTTACAATGTATCGTATTCCCGTTAGATGGTATTTCATTTGATTCGTCGAAATGTTCGTCGTTGTATTTCAAGACTTGTAGAGGTTGTTCGAGGTGAAACTCGTAATCATCCTCAGACCTGTTAACAACTTCTATTTTACTGGTACCGTTAGTCGCGGTATAGATACCTTCCGAAATGTCTACGTCTTCAGTTATAGTTGTACAGTGGCAAAAGAAGCTTCCTTTGTTTAACTGTACAGGAAGGTCTACTATTACTTTGCTTGTGGCTGGTATCAGAAGGGTTTCTGTAACTGGATTCGTTTCTATGTGTAGTTTTATGTTTGAAGTCGCTGTCTCTAGTTGCATTTTGTCCAAGTCGATTTTCGCTTTTGCCATTGTTGGTAGGTCTATACCCAACAGGCCACCGAAATTCGGATGAAAATCAAAAAGGGGTAAATCCACGCCACCATTGCATTGAAGTTCTGCAATTGATGGGATTACTACTTTTTTGTCGATAGTGTGTTCGTTAAGAACCGTGCGGAAAGTAATGTTACTCTCCAATTGTTTGTGATGTTCTGGGTGGACGAGGGATGGATTTACGAACGAATTCGTAGAACCAGTGTCAACTAAAAATTTTATCGGGTATTGAGCAATTGAATTAATATAGATGTAGGGTAGTGACGGACCATGCGTCTTTCTACTTAAGAACCCGTTTTGTCTTCCGAGGCTTCTTTTGGAAAACTAGCCGGTTGTTGGTTCGCGTTATTATACTGGTTGTTAGGTGCTTTGAAAGGATTTTGTGGAGGATTGGAACGATTGTTGTCATTATTATGTCGATAGTTATTGTCTCTCGCTTTGAAAGTAAAAGCTCTGTTCAACTCGGCAGAACTCGTAAGCCTCTTCAATGGTTTTTGGGTTTTTAACTCTGATTAGAGTATTAAGTGGATCGCGTAAGTTGACCAGGAAGGTGTTCAGGGCGATTTCGTCATATAGTTTTTTCTTTGCATCATTGGCCGCAAGTAGTTGGTTGTTGTTTCTAAGGATTGAAACTAATTCGGTACGTATTTTTGTAATACCGAAGAAAAGTTGCGCGATGGACATATTGCCCGAAAAGGTTTGCATTTCACCTAGTAGAATTGCCTCGCTCTTCTTACAAGCATAGAGACTGTTTAAATTATTTTTAATGTCGTCCCAGACCAATTGCGTGTTAAGCATGGCTAAGGCTTCGTCAGCCTTACCCACTACTTTATTACGAATTGCTCTGAGGAGAAGCAGGCCATAAGGTGTTTGGTCTGTTCCTCTAATGAGCATTATAATCTCCTCCACATTAGTTATGAATTTTTGTAACTGGCTAGAGGTTCCGTCGAAACACGGTAACTCTTTAATGAAAGCCAGGATGTCAGTTGCACCTAACGAAGTTGATAGGCCACTCAAAGCACTGACACCACTGACTGTTGTGGGTGTTGAACCCGAAGCGTGGCCAGAATCCATAATTGTTCTAGGAGATGCTGGTTGGACGCTATTCTCTCTAATTTCTGGCAAACTACTACTACTTCTGAGTCCTGCACGAGCTTTTGCCTTAAATATATCTGTTAAATATATCTGTTCGTCTTTAGTGTAAGTTTCGTTATTCTGTTTGTACGGGTATGCGTTTTCGGTTGTAGTAATTTAGGGTATTTTTTCGAACTTTTGCTTATATATGTGTGTGTACTTAAAATTATATAGCCGCTTCGCTATTTGTTTGTATGTATATGCGTATATATCTTAAGTTTATATAGTTTTCTTGGTAATTTGTTATATATGTTTTGGCTTGATTTTAATTTTTGTGAAAAGCGACTCTTTCGTTTTTTTTTTGTTTTACTTGCTTATATACATATGTATATGTGTATATTCTAAAATTATGTAGCTATGTCGCTAACTGTTTGTATATAGTTTGATTTGAATTGCTTTTTCTTTATTTGATTTGAATTGCTTTTTTTTCTTGTGAGACTTTTCTTTGTATGTATGTGTAAGAGTTTGGAATATGTATAGCTGTGTCGCTTATTTGTTTATATATGTGTATGCTTTTGATTTGTTTTGATTTTTGTGAGACTTTTTTTCCTTATATATATGTATAAGTGAAGCGTTTGGAATATGTATAGCTATGTCGCTATTTGTTTAGATATGTATATGCTTTTGACTTGGTTTGATTTGTTTATTATTTGTATGAGAAAAATTGTTTTTCCCTATTTTTTATATATAAGTGTAGCGTTTGGAATATTTATAGCTATGTCGCTATTTGTTTGTATGAGTGTATTTGATTTGTGTATGCCCACCGGCTAATTGTTTGTTAGTATGTGTATGCCCACCGGCTAATTGTTTGCTTATGTTTTATAAAAAAGAAACTAGGGCTCCTTGTTAGTGCTCTCTGACAATACCCAGCGGATTACTGTGTACCAGAGTCGTGCTTTCTTCTTTTTGTTAGTTGAGCGAATTTCAATTTTATTTGTACATTTATGTATATGCCCACCGGCTTTTTTTTTTTTTTTTTTTGAATAAAAAGAAACTAGGGCTCTTTGTTAGTGCTCTCTGACGATACCTAGCGGGTTGCTGGGTAGCAGAGTCGTGCTTTCTTCTTTTTGTTAGTTCACTTTGACATTATCTTAGCGCGTTGCTGGACAGAGGTCAGTCAGTGTTTTCTTCTTTTTATAGAGCGAATTTCAATTTTATCAAAAAAAAATTTGTTAACGAAACCGTTTTGTTTTGTGTGTGTTCTTTTTTTTTTGCTTAGTTGTTTGTCATAGGTTTCTTTTCTTTTGCGTTTTATTTGCGGACAGTGCCCGATTGTTTGGTGCATACGTGTTCACTTCTACTTTTTTTTTTTTTTTTTTTTTTTTTACTTTTAACTCATTTCCTTCTTTTTTTTTTTTTTTGCTCACTTATTTGCCTCACTTTGTCTCACTTTTGTCTCACTTTCACAAATCAAATTTTATATCGCTAACTTACATTATAATTACTATCATTATTCTCATTGGTCCTCTTCTTAGTGATGATGTCATCTTTAGGTTCATCTTGCAGTGGTTTTTTTTTGTTGAGTTGGTTTTGATGTTGTGTTGCTGATGTCTTCTTTGATGTTGCAGTAATGTTGCTGATGTCCTCTTTGATGTTGTAGTAATGTTGCTGATGTCCTCCTTCGTTCTTCTTTTTCGGCTGCGCCAGTTACCAGTCGGGCCGGGTAACGATTAGATGGTGATCAGATCTCTAGTTCAAAGTAATGACTCCACTGTTCGGCTTCGGTTTTTAGAATGAATTTATAAGCATTCTGCCTAACGGACAGAAGCTTGAAACTTACTTATGTATTCTTATGTGTAACAATGAAACTTATAAGTATATAATTTTTATATAGTCGGCTCAGCACTTTTGGCTTTGCCGGACGTTGCGACGTTTCTTATGCTGTGCCGGACATTGCAACAGCTCTTGGTTTTGTTTATGTTAACGTCTACATTGTCGCTGATTCGCACGACAATGTAAACATTCTGCTTGTGTTGTTTTTGATATGTCAGCAACTTGTGGTTGCTGAACCCGAGATGTGTGAGTTCACTGCTCACTGTTGGCTGTGTAGGCGAGGCGGCTTTGGTGGCCGATCGGTGCGGGGTACCGGATCGGTAACTCGCGCCGTTCGCCTTCAGTGCAGGCAACTGCGTCCCGTCCTCCATTCTAATCACGCCTGGACGCCCAGGCGTGGGAGACAGCACTCGCTCTCGACCCGCCTCCTCCGCCGCCACCTCATCGGCCCACGACAGGTCGCTACTGTCCACTTGCAGGACATCTTGCAGTGGTGCGTCCAATTCCATGGCCACGGGCGAATCCGCCACCATGATCACCTGCCCCGGCTCCGGTGCCTTTGGTACTGGCCTGAGCACGAAATAAACCCAGCCTTCCTCCTCCTGCGTCACCTTCCGAACATCGGACGTCCAGGTGACGGAATCGAATGCCTGACGAATCCATTTGGTGGCAGTTGCCTCCGTCATGGCGCTGCTGCTGCCCTTCTTGGCGCTGCTGCTGCCCCGGTTAGCACTGCTGCTGCCATTATTGGCGCTGCTGCTACTCCTGCTGATCTTACCGCCTTCTGCCTGCATTATCTACAAAAAAATAAATCGAAGAACAAAAATCGTACCCAATCGTGGTCGTTTCCGAATCCCAAAAAAGACCCATCACCACGTGGACGCCGCTTTTATACCCGTTCTGCCAGGGCTGTCTTCTTGCTGTACAGGATTACCCCAGCACATTAGTGAGTAAACTCAGACCGACACCAGCCGTATTACCATTCTGCAACTCACGATCCACCGCTCAGACGCAGCGTCGCTAACGCCAGTGACGACCGTCAATAGTCAAAACAATAGAACAAAAACACAATCATATGCATGATTGGTTCATCGTGCCAAAGCAACAACACAATACATACGCTGGACTGGCGATTCGATGCATTGACGCAACGTCGCTTGCGTCAGTGACGACGTTCCTGCCAAATACCTGCTAACGTTGTTGCTATTTACATGACAAAAGTCATTAACTCAGTAGTCGTCAAACAACAACACCATGCATAGTTGTAATTTTGGCATTCTTCTTTCACCGTCACTTTCGCCATCTGGCGCATATGCAACAACAACCAAGCTGACAACGCACCGTTAGGTCACTCAGCGCCCAAACGTATGCATTGTGTTTTGTTGTTGCTCGCTACTCAGCGTTGCTGATAGATAATCAACGTCGCTACTCATCGTCGTTAATCAGCGTCGCTAATCAACGTCGCTACTCAGCGTCGCTAATCAACGTCGTTAATCAGCGTCGCCAATCAACTTTGTTAATCAGGGTCGCTACGCAAAACTGCTGCTCACGAAATCGGACTCACGAACCAAACTATTTTCACGAAAACGAAAAGCGCAAAACTGTTGCTCACGAGATCGGACTCACGAACCAACCTATTTTCACGAAAACGAAAAGCGCAAAACTGCTGCTCACGAAATCGGACTCACGAACCGAACTATTTTCACGAAAACGAAAAGCGCAAAACTGCTGCTCACGAAACCGGACTTACGAACCGAACTGTTTTCACGAAAGCGCACAACTGCTGCTCACAAATCGGACTCACGAACCAAGCCATCACCTAGCTCCCCGGACACGGAACCCCGCCATAACCAAATCGACAAAGCATCCCCTTCCCCCGCCGCTAGACCAGTCGTACTCATTCAGCAGGCGAATGTTACTGACACCAGTCTTGCGCTGGTTCCGGGAATAACGGCTTCGCCCCGTCTTCCGACGATGGCGCTGCATCCACTTCCTGGACGAAGGGCTTCAGCTCACTAACGTGGGCTGTGCGTATTCTGCCACCCTTCCGATCCTGCACCTCGGCAACCACGGGGGAGCGAAAACCTCGCACCACAAATGGTACGTCGAACCGAGGTGCCAGCTTAGCGGCAAACCTCTCCACAGGCGCCAGTTTCGTCGCCTCAGATTATAATGACGGGCTTGTTCGGCAGCAGCCTTCGTCATCTCCTGCCTCACTAAGGCAAAGATCTCCTCTAACCGAGTTGACCTCTCCTTGGGGATCACCACCTCCACCCCGGATCCAGGTGTGCACTCATCCCAGAGCGCCTTGGGTACTCGCTGCTCACGCCCTTGCACCAAGAACGCGGGAGAATACCCCGTACTGTCAGCCACGCTGGAATTTACCGCAAGCGACAATTCCGGGAGGTGATCGTCCCAACGACGCTGGTTCGCTGCTGCGAACTGGGAAATCATGGTTTTCACCGTTCGATTTGCCCGCTCTGTCGGATTCTCTTGCGGTGTGTATGGCGCTGTGAACTGCTGCCTCACTCCCAAGTCTTCCAAAAACCGCTTAAATGCCCGGCTGGTAAACTGAGCCCCGTTGTCGGTGATCAGAACTTTCGGCACGCTGAACCTTGCGAGGATCCGTTTTCGGAAAGCCTTTCGGAGATTGCTTTCCGCAAAGGGACCAACTCCACCCACTTAGAAAACTTGTCCACAAACACCAACAGCACATAGTTGCCGTGAGTGGACCTGGGGAGTGGTCCCACAAAGCCAGCACAGACAGTGGCCCAGGGGTCCGATGCGATCTGCGTCAGCATCTTCCCGGCCGCCTTCTGTTGACTGACCTTGAATTTTTGGCACGACTCGCAACCCCGCACAAACCGGCGGACATCACGGTATTAACCCATCCAAAAATAGCGGACTGGATACCGTTGAGGCGGCATACGGACCTAATCCTCCGTACCCTCGCCGACCCTCTTCCGGGACGACGGGACCGGGCCTCACACCGGGTCTTCCTCCTTGTGCCGTCCACTATCACCTCATTCGGAAATGGGGCCGACACGACTTCTTGGGCTGCGGGCACAGCTAGCACGGCCGTTCTCTACATCGCCACTGCGTCGGTTTCCTGACAACCTCTAAGGCCTCTCAGGACGACCAGCTCACCTCCACAACGCAATTCCGAGCCGATTCCTCGCAAGAAATCCAGGCCCAAAATTAAGTCGTCCATTAGTGACTCCAAAACCAGTAAAACCATCTGGCAGGAGTGCTGTCCGAGGCGCACTTCGACGGATACCTACTCTTTAACCTTTGAGTTCGATCAGTCCGCCAGCAAGACTACATTGTCCACTGGCGTCTTACTCCCATTGGCGCTAATCTTAACTGCCTTACGACCACTCAAAAAACTGCGTGTTGCCCCTGTGCCCAGGGTGGCCTCCATTCGGGTTCCCTCGATGGACACAGTGGCTATCACGCCGCCTCCACTGAGTTTGAGTGGGGGTTGTTACACTCTTTCGCCCAGTGACCGTTTCGCCCGCAACGCCTACAAGCGCGCTTGGGGTCTATAGCGAATTCGTCTTCGGGAACCATCTCCCGACAACGTTCCGCCGGCCTTGGAAGAGCGTGACGCGACTGAGATATCGAGCTCTCTTCCGCTTCCAGCTCTTCCAAGTCCTCGACCTGCCGCATCAATTCTCGCAGGGTACGAGTACGAGTCGGCTGTTGCGGTAGATTTGGGCCACCCTCTGCTCTTCCGAGAAGTCAAGATGTCTCATCAACTCCCGGATAGCAAGGACAAAATCCTTAAACGGTTTGTCTTCATATTGACGGCGGTTCCGCACTGTCTCTTACATCCTCTCTCCGAATCGCGCTGATGCGAAGAAGTCCATGAAATCCTGCATGAACTCGTGCTATGAGAGCCATGCAGTTTTCAAGCCCCTGTAGCAGCACAACGCACGTCCTTGTATGAACTCAGGCATGAGTCGGGGAAGCACATCCAGCGAGAACCCATAACCCTCCGCCAATTCCTCCAGTCGTTCCAGGAAGCAGAGAGGATCGCTATGCCCATCAAAATGGATATGCCATTTCCGGGCCTGGTCCATCATCTGCCAGGAAACTTCGCTCCCCACTCCTTGATTTCCCGAAGGGCACAGTCTTTGGGCCCTCAACCCATTGACGGCCTGTCTGAACAGTTCCGGGTGGCTTCTGGGTGATGCTACCGGGAGCTCCCGAGGCCTTGCTCGACCGAGCAGCAAACTGAGATCGCGTTGAGTATTGGCGTCCCTATACAGACTCCGATCCCACCCGATCTGGCTTGGCGCTGGTCCCCAGGCTGCCGGACCCAAGACTCGGCTGTCTCCGTCCCCTGCGACCACCCAGTCCGGTCTGGTCTCTGACCACATGACCTAGCGAGGTGGCTCCCTAATTAGGCTCCTCGTCTCCCAACCGGTCTGGTTTGCCGTTGTTTTCCCGGCTGCCGCATTCACCACACGATTTACTACATTGGTCTCGGCAAACCGCTCTGGTCTGGAGCCGGACGCCACCACCTCCGTGTTTTGTGAGGCTGTTTCCACTCCCAGCCCAACTCCGACTCCCACTGTCGCTTTTTCCTTGCTACTCTCGGTTATCGATGGCAACAACCGAGACGTAGAAGTTTTTGGGTGGAACCGGATGGACAAATCGCATGTTCCTCCTCGCAATAAATTCCCATTTGCACGAACTGCGCCATCCGCTGTCGCATGTCCGTCATCGTCCCTAGGGGACTTAACGAAAACTCCTTGCAGCACTCTATAAGCGCTTAGCTCTTAAGGGTGTGCACCCAACCGGTGGCTACCATTGCTGCTCCTTCCGGGCGCAATGACCACACTCAATTCGTTTTTCAATCGTGTATAAAACGCTCAGGGTCCCTGCTCGGGCGCCAATGTAAAGGACTTCCAGTTCACGCCCAGGTCTTTAGGCTAGGGTAACTCAGTTGTGACCAGGTAGCCGGTTTTACAATAATTTGTATTTGCCGGACCCTTGAGCGCTGTCGGAAAATAACGACACACAAATTTTTAAAATCAAATAAAGCGTTTTATTGTATTTGGTCGAATATTACAAAATTACACATATTGTCACCAATTCGTTCCGGGTTCCGGTACCGTTGTCCGATGGGCTTCGTCTTCCACACCCGTCCTGGCACCCTGGACCAAATCCCCACGGAAATCCAAATGGGCCGCCACTGTTGCGAACCGCTGAAGCACACGTCTGCGCAAGTCGGATGGCCTATTCACCTCGACTTAGCGTCACGCACGTAGCATCAGGTCCCACCCAGTCGCCCGTTGGCGTCACCTAGGATTGGCCGGCGCTGGTGATCCTCACCAGCTGCCCGTACAGTGTCACAAAGGCCCTTGCCCTTGAATGTCCACCAGTGTCACGTTAACCACGCGCCACTGGCTATTTTTGTCCTCCTCTGGAACCAAAAGTCGTTGCCGTAAACCTACGTACGTGTCGGTCAATGTCGTTTGCAGCTAAATAAAGCGCTTTGACTCCAGTTAAAAACATCCCCCAAAGCTTGCCACCACTTGACAAGTCTAGCCGAGTGCCGCCTGAACTGCTTGTGAATTGTAAGTTCACTCAACGCTATTCTGCTGGCGCAAACACTAAACCTGCCAGTCTGGCGCCTGTCCGATGCAGTGGCTGCTGTTAAGTCCGAATTAAAAAGACAGTAATTTATGGCCAGGCGACTACGTCGTCGAGCGCCAAGAACGATAATGATTTATTAAGAATATTTAAAGTTACATTTTGGGAGCGCTTCTAATGCGCTCTGGTCAAGCGATCGTGCGATTCGCTGACCAAGCAGAAAAGCGTTGACTGTGCATATCATTGTATAGATGCAAGATCTAATTACATCCTCGCTTAGCGGTCGCGCATGTATATGCGTATATGACTAATACTAGGTCTCCTATTGCTACTTCTGTCGGATTCTTATTTCTATCATATAGTATCTTATCTTGTATTTTCCTATTTTCTAACAATTTGTTCGCTCTTTGTTGAGCTGTTTGTAACCTGAATTCAACTTCTTTCTCGTAGGCCTCAATATTATATATTGGGTCGATCACTGATGTTAACAGAAAATCGAATGAAGTAGGAGCTTTGCCAAACACTACTTCGAGTGGACAATAGTCATGAGCCAATGAAGGGTTCGTGTTGTAGCAATACGTAAAGTATTTAAGCCATTCATCCCAATCCGTTTTGTCTGTTACTATGTACGATCGTACGTACTCATTAAACGTTCGGTGGCGTCTTTCAACCGTTCCGAGTGTTTGATGATAGTAAGCTGTAGACGTAACGTGCTCTACGTTGAGAAGTTTTGATAGGTTTTCTATACACGAGTATAACGTTATCTACTAATGCTCTCGCAATTGTATTTGCGGATTTGTCCACGACCGGAATTGTTATTAGGTATTTGGTAAGATCGCATATTACAGTGACTGCATACACATTGCCATTTTTCGACTTTGGTAATGGTACAATGGTATCTATTTGCACTACATCAAATGCAGTTGCTGGTGTCTCTGTAACGATCATTCCATTTCTACTTTTATTACTTTGGGTATCAGTGCTATTGTGAGGTACTCTAGAGTTTTATTACCTATTTCTTTATATTTTGTGATCCGGATCTTTTCAAATATTTCGTCATTTAACGATTGCTGCAGCTTTTTGATATTATAATCACCTGCTAATTTTTCAAGTATCGGAAATAATTGATTTAAATCAATTTTTCCATTAATGATTATAATCATAATAATAATAAATAATAATAATTATTGTTTTATCAAATGGTTTGGTGATCACCTTTCCTATTCTTTTTATTTTTATGCACTCGCTATTAATTGCTAGCTTAGCGATGCCTCTCATATTGCTACTGAACACCTCTGTAATTTTTAAATGTTCTGAGAACTGTGTACCACATACATGTTTTTACATGTTTGATCTACATACTCTTTTTGTTTTTGTAACCTTGTTGTTACCTTAAACATTCTGTTGACTACCTTTGGTATGTCTTTTATATCTGAGAATTCTATGCGTGACAAAGCATCAGCCGCATAGTTCTCTTTTCCCCTCAAGTACTCTACAGTAAAGTCATATTCTTCCAAGCCTAAACGGATTCTTGTCAATTTTGACGAAGGATTTTTCATGGAGAATAAATAAGACAGTGATCGATGGTCGCTTTTTACTAAGAACTTAGTGCTGTAAATGTATGGCCTGAAATGAGTAATGGCCCAATGAATTGCAGCTAGTTCTTATTCTATTTTAGATTTCTTGCTTTCGCCTTTGGTGAATGATCTCGAGGCGTATGCAACTGGCAGTTGAATATCATCGTACTCTTGACTGAGTATGGCGCCGCAAGCGAACTTACTTGCGTCAGTTGTTATGCAAAATTGTTTGCTGAAGTCTGGATATTGCAAAATATTTGGACTCAATAATGTATATTTTAAATACTCGAATGCTTTATCACATTCTGAAGTCCATTCAAATTTGACGTTCTTCTTACAGAGTCTCGTTAAGAGACGAGAATGTTCGGCGAAATTTCTAACAAAACGTCTATAGTAGTTGCAGAATGCAACGAATCGTTTGGTCTCATCGGCATTTTTTTGGGTGTCTGGAAGAATGCCTTTGTCTGTACATTTATGCCCGAGATAAGTCACTTCGTGACCGAAAAATGAGCATTTGTCGGGATGTAACTTAAGGTTATATTTTCGACATATATCAAAAACATCTGTTAGATTTTGTAACATATGTTTCTCATTTTTGCCTAATACAACTAAGTCATCCATGTATACAAAAGCTTGTGCAGGTGCTAGTCCAGCAAATGCTAAAGTCATCATTCGTTGGAACGAATTTGGTGCTACCTTGAGACCATATGGTAGTCTTTTAAAACGATAAGATCCTTTTGTTGTTGAAAAGGATGTTATGTCCCTAGAACTTTCTTCTAGCTCGATTTGGTGAAATCCGGACGTTAAGTCCAAGCAAGAGAAATAGTATGCTCTGCCAAGTTGATCAAGAATGTCATCTATTCTTGCCAACGGAAATTTGTCTGCAATTAGTCGTTTATTCACTGCCCTATAATCTAATACGAGTCTCCATCTTTTCTCAGTTTTACCTGGTAGAGACTTTTTGGGTACCAATAGCACTGGGCTATTGTACTCAGAAGCTGATGGTTCAATGATGACGTCATTGATTAGCTTATCAACAGGTCTATTTATTTCTTCTTTGTGTGTGTGGGGGGTTCTATAGTTTTTGATATAGGTAGGATCTTCTGTTTTCAAGCGTAATTTTTGCTTGTAGAAGTTATTGACAGTTATTTTATCAGTTTCTAGAGCAAATATGACGATATATTTTGTGCATAGTGCTTCTAATTTTGACTTTATGAAGCTTAAGAAATTTTTAGACAACTTATGGAGTTTAATATCGTTGGACTTTTTGTTGACGTCCCATGATATTACTTCGTAGTCGTTAAGACTTTGGGTTTTTACGTGCACATCGTGCAGAGTTATGTTGTCATCAGTGGTATTGACAATTCTTACGAATGTTTGCGTGCTGGTAGCAATTGTATTTGCTATGAATATTCCATCTTAAAGTGTTTGATTTGGAATAAGCACCGCATTTTCTTGGCTTTTATTTTTATTAATCTGATTACTTCAGATCTTGCCGGTAGAGATATTGCATTCACAGACGGAAAGTGTCTGATTGGTATTGCAATATCCTCAGGGAAATCACCCGGCCTTAGAATAAGCCAGTCTCGATCTCTTTGATAGTCAAGAATACAATCGTATTTCTTGACGAAATCAAGTCCTAAAATACCGTGTGATGGGATTGGAAAATCATCCGAAACAACATGGAAATCATGTCTTATTAATAGATTTTCAACCATCAAATCGGCTGTGATTTTCCCTAAAGTAGTTGTCATACCCTGTCCTATGCCGTGTAGGCTTGTTGTCGTGCACTTATCGATTTCTTTTTCTATTTGCCCTATTTTTATAACTGATATGTCAGCTCCTGTGTCTATTAGAAATGATGAAATTTTACCGTTAAGGTCTGTTTTCGTTGAAACGAAAGTTGTGAGGTTTAAATTTATATGGAAAACTTTACTGTTTACTTGTGAATTATCTATTGAGTACTTGGGGTTTGCGTGTTTTCCGCAGTTTCCTGCGTAACGCGAATATTTCTACCTTGCTGAGTGTACCTATTGCCCTGTCTCTGGTTATAGTTGGATTGGTAACCTCCGCGTCCGCGTCCACGACCTCGATAATTCGAGTGACCGCGACCACGTTCACCTCCTCGGTTACCATTGTTGTACTGACCACCTTGCCGTTTGCCATAGAATAGAATAGCATTTTTTTGGCCAGTTGCGTCAGTGCAACTGTTTATGAATTTGGAGACGGCATCGTTGAGGTCCGGCCTCCACTATCCATCTAACCTTTTCTAGGGCACAGTTCTTGGTCATAGCCTTTACCGCGCTGTCGGTGGCGTATTTGTTTGCCACCTCAGTCGGTAGATCGTCCGATATATAGGCACCTTTTAAGCTTTTAGTTAGCTCTTCTATCTCTTTGGTCTTGCTGCTCTGCTTGAGATTCATCAATTTGGCTGTTAATACAGCAACTGGTTCACCTTTTACTGATGATTTCAATTTACTGATAACCTCACCAATGTTTGTCTCGTTGCCTGTTATTAGGGTGCGGGCTGTCCCTTTCAATTTCGTTTTAATTAGGTTGACCGCTATTGCCTCGAGCCCTGTTTTGACCGAATCAACCAAGGCAAGTGCGTCCGTGAACGCCTGGAGATTATTTGGCTGGTCATCAAAGTCGGGTATCAACCTTGAGGCGAAGTTTAAAAAGTCTATAGGCGTATACGCCATTGTTGGGGCTCTATCTTGTTCTGTTGTGTCTAATGTTGACATATATTCTAATAGTGGTTTTAACGAACTCACTATTTGGTGTGGCACTTGCAGGTCTATTTTGTGCTTATCTGAGATTTTTAATAATTTATCTCTCAGGCTCCAAAATAAAACCTTACATAATGTTTTGTTTTACTAAGCTTCTCGTATCTTGCGTTTATTAACTCCCTAATTTTTTCTAAGACTGTTATTTGATTCACTAAATGTTTTTTAACGGTTTCTTTTTTTATTTCCACCGTCTTATTTAGACATTTGTAGGATCTCTGGAATTCTTCTGATTCCTCCTGCAATGTCTTATTAATTAGTTCCCATTGATCCATTGATGAAGGGAGAAGCCTATATATACTTGGATACCGGAGGATACCTATCACGGAACCGTGATACTCTCCGGTTAGTATTATACCCTGAATTGTTGATAGAAATTGTAGGGATTCTTCGAGGTTATACGTGAATAACGCACCGCCAAAAGATTCCGTATATATTTCTAACAAGTCTTCTAAGGGTAGTGCCCAGTCTGCGCTGAACGCGCCATTTTCTTCTAATATATTTAGGATTCTGACTACTATCTCTGGGTCTTTTTCTAAAACCGCCCTAGATGCTCTATGCGTTTTTTTTTTGAATGTCGTGTGTGTTTTTTTTTTTATACCCTGCACATACAGTGTGTCAGGGTATATTAAGTTTGTTTGAACGAAATGTATGTAACGCACAGAAGGAAGGGAGGGAGACCCCATAAAGTATATATATTCTCGATCAGGACGACAAGAGAAATTGATTGAGCCATGTCCGTCCGTCCGTCTGTCCGTCCGTTCGTCTGTCCGTCTGTATTCACCAATGGATCTCGGAAACTGTAATAGCTAGAGACTTGAAATTTGGAGGGTAGATCCTTGATGCTTGGCAGCAGATCAAGTTTATTTTTTTTTGTGCCACGCCCACTCCTTCCCGCCCATCCAGCCCAGCCCTATTGACATTTTTTGTGGCATCAACAGTTTTCGAGTTATCGATTAGCAAAGTCAACAATGGCTTTTTTGCTTTGAGCGACGATAACTCCGCGGAAAATTATGCTACAGAGCTCCACAGTAACTCAAATTAAAGGTAATGAAATTTCCTATAAGGTCCTTATAGCGGTATAATCATCTTGAACCCACATTTGTAGAAATATTGTTTCAAAAAAAGAAGAAAAAAATGGCAATTTTTTTTTTTTGCAATTCTTACGATGAATCTTAAACCTCTCATCATAAAAAACAAACAGGATTAGATTCAAAAACTAGAGGTTAAGAGCTACAATTTCTTTTTTTTTAACTTTTGTTGTACGACCAATATTTTCCAAGTTATTCGTCGTCAAAAAAGACTCCAAAATAAAACTTTTTTTTTATATGCTTTAATTTTTCTGTCTAATGTATATTCTTGATCATCTAGACGAGACGAGTTCAGATAGCCATCTCCGTCTGTCTGTCTGTCTGTCCGTCTGTCTGTTTCAATGCGAACTCCTCCCAGAGTTTTGAAGTTAGCAAACAAATTTGAACGCAGCAAATTTTCTTTTCATTGCAGGCAGTTTAGCATATATGTAGCTGCCATAGGAACGATCGGTTTTTTTTCAAGTTATCGCCCCAATTTTTTGCACAAGAACATCTCGGACGTAAATTAAGGCTCACTGCAAAATTGGTGAAGATCGGATAAATATAGCATATAGCTCCCATAGGAACAATCGGTCAAAAATTCGGTTTTTGTTAGAAAAACTTTTTTGTTTTCAACTATAAACAAATGAAACCTTGCAGTGACGCGTTTTTACGAATCCTTGACCATATTACAAAGTTTCATAAGAATCGGACATAAGGGCGTGGCACTGCCCATATAGAGAAAAACTTAAAAATGTGATTTATCTATTAGCAGACGGGATAGAAAATCGTAAAATGAAGTGTAGAATGATTGCATTGTACTCTTGAAAAGAAGTTAGAAAATGGGCGGGGCTATGCCCGTTTATCTTTATAAACTTATAAGATTCTTATTAGAAAAACTATAAAACGGATTTTCCAAATGCTTGCAAGAGTATATAAGTTTCAGCAAAGCTGAAAATAGCTCCCTTACTGGTTTTACAATAATTTTTAATTTTAACATCAGTTTTATTTTATTTTTATTTTTTGCTCATCAAAGTAGCAAGTACAATTTTTAATTTTTTTTTAACTAATACTACGTTGTTGGTGTTGCGACCAAGCTGTTGCTTCTCAACTTGTCGGCGCTTCTGGTTCCGGTTGTGCTGCTCACGTCCTTCCTTAAGTTATTCGTACTCCTGTAGTAGTCGTTGGGCCACGTCCCACGGTGGAGGTGGATTGGCATTTAGTGCACAACGTATCGCCGCCAGGCGTTTCCTCAGGCGCACTAAACGTCCACCCCTTTGCTTCGGTGGGCGCACTACTGCACGCCTTGCTGCTGGTTGCGGGCCTTGTATTCTTCTATCGTCAGTGGTTGGGGACCCGGTCGACCAGTTTCCATCGCCGCAGTCTGTTAGGTTTATAAAATGGAATTATTATTTGTATTTATTTTCTTTTTTTATTGTTAAAAGAATGTTCGCCGCCGTCCGTCCATCGTTTAGGGTTTTTTTTTTTTTTTTTTAGTTAGTTCATAATGTTTGTTTGTTTCATTTATGTTTATTTTTATTGTGTCTTTTTTTTTTGTTTATTGTTTTTTTTTTTATTGTTTAATGGCACATTTTCAACAACACTGCCTTAAGTCGTTTCCACAACTTTTTCACTACTACTCGGACACAATTTGTAAGCTTATGTGCCCGTTTGTTTATACGCGCGTAGTTTATATGCACTTTTCTTTGTTTTTATACTTTTCACTTATGTGAAATAGTATATTAACTTTGTCACGGAGTTTGTAACAGATCGAAGTATTAATTTCCGACTATATAAAGTATATATATTCTTGATCAGGACGACAAGACGAGTTGATTTAGCCATGTCCGTCTGTCCGTCTGTCTGTCTGTCGGTCTGTCTGTCTGTATGTATGCAAACTAGTCCCTCAGTTTTGAAGCTATCGAGCTGAAACTTTGCACAGAGTCTTAGAATTTATTACGATGAATCATTCGTCGGAACCAGCATGATCGGATTATTGGAACAGGTAGCTCCCATACGAAAAGAAGAAGAAAAGTGAACAAAACTTGAATCGTTGTATGGAAAACTTTTTTGTTTTGTACAATAGAGTGCTGAAATTTTAAACATAGTAGTTTTACATAGTCCGACTACATGCCTGAAAGTTTCATTGAGATTGGACATCTGGAACTGGTAGCTCCCATACAAAATGAAGAAGAGGAAGAGAAGCCATATTCACGTCGTTGTATGGAAAACTTTTTTGTTTCTTAACCAATTGACTTGAAACTTTGCAGTTGTGCTCTTAGGGAGGAATGAAAACTATTTTGATCAAAAGTGGGCGTGGCCACGCCCACTTATAGATTAACTTGACCCTTTGTATGGAAAACTTTTTTGTTTTTTAACCAATTGACTTGAAACTTTACAGTTATGTTCTTAGGGAGGAATGAAAACAATGTTGACCAAAAGTGGGCGTTGCCACGCCCTTTTTTAGTGAAAATTGACCCGTTGTATGGAAAACTTTTTTGTTTTTTAACCAATTGACTTGAAACTTTACAGTTATGTTCTTAGGGAGGCATGAAAACTATTTTGACCCAAAGTGAGCGTAGCCACGCCCACTTCTAGCGAAATTTGACCCGTTGTATGGACAACTTTTTTGTTTTTCAACCAATTGACTTGAAACTTTGCAGTTATGTTCTTAGGGAGGAATGAAAACTATTTTGACCAAAAGTGGGCGTGCCCACGCCTTTTTTTTAGCGAAAATTGACCAATTGACTTGAAACCTTACAGTTATCTTCTAAGGGAGGAATGAAAACTATTTTGACCAAAAGTGAGCGTAGCCACGCCCACTTCTAGCGAAATTTGATCCGTTGTATGGAAAACTTTTTTGTTTTTTAACCAATTGACTTGAAACTTTACAGTTATGTTCTTAGGGAGGAATGAAAACAATGTTGACCAAAAGTGGGCGTTGCCACGCCCTTTTTTAGTGAAAATTGACCCGTTGTATGGAAAACTTTTTTGTTTTTTAACCAATTGACTTGAATCCTTACAGTTATGTTCTTAGGGAGGCATGAAAACTATTTTGACCCAAAGTGAGCGTAGCCACGCCCACTTCTAGCGAAATTTGACCCGTTGTATGGAAAACTTTTTTGTTTTTTAACCAATTGACTTGAAACTTTACAGTTATGTTCTTAGGGAGGAATGAAAACAATGTTGACCAAAAGTGGGCGTTGCCACGCCCTTTTTTAGTGAAAATTGACCCGTTGTATGGAAAACTTTTTTGTTTTTTAACCAATTGACTTGAAACTTTACAGTTATGTTCTTAGGGAGGCATGAAAACTATTTTGACCCAAAGTGAGCGTAGCCACGCCCACTTCTAGCGAAATTTGACCCGTTGTATGGACAACTTTTTTGTTTTTCAACCAATTGACTTGAAACTTTGCAGTTATGTTCTTAGGGAGGAATGAAAACTATTTTGACCAAAAGTGGGCGTGCCCACGCCTTTTTTTAGCGAAAATTGACCAATTGACTTGAAACCTTACAGTTATCTTCTTAGGGAGGAATGAAAACTATTTTGACCAAAAGTGAGCGTAGCCACGCCCACTTCTAGCGAAATTTGACCCGTTGTATGGAAAACTTTTTTGTTTTTTAACCAATTGATTTGAAACTTTGCAGTTATGTTCTTAGGGAGGAATGAAAACTATTTTGACCAAAAGTGGGCGTGCCCACGCCTTTTTTTAGCGAAAATTGACCAATTGACTTGAATCCTTACAGTTATGTTCTTAGGGAGGCATGAAAACTATTTTGACCCAAAGTGAGCGTAGCCACGCCCACTTCTAGCGAAATTTGACCCGTTGTATGGAAAACTTTTTTGTTTTTTAACCAATTGACTTGAAACTTTACAGTTATGTTCTTAGGGAGGAATGAAAACAATGTTGACCAAAAGTGGGCGTTGCCACGCCCTTTTTTAGTGAAAATTGACCCGTTGTATGGAAAACTTTTTTGTTTTTTAACCAATTGACTTGAAACTTTACAGTTATGTTCTTAGGGAGGCATGAAAACTATTTTGACCCAAAGTGAGCGTAGCCACGCCCACTTCTAGCGAAATTTGACCCGTTGTATGGACAACTTTTTTGTTTTTCAACCAATTGACTTGAAACTTTGCAGTTATGTTCTTAGGGAGGAATGAAAACTATTTTGACCAAAAGTGGGCGTGCCCACGCCTTTTTTTAGCGAAAATTGACCAATTGACTTGAAACCTTACAGTTATCTTCTTAGGGAGGAATGAAAACTATTTTGACCAAAAGTGAGCGTAGCCACGCCCACTTCTAGCGAAATTTGACCCGTTGTATGGAAAACTTTTTTGTTTTTTAACCAATTGACTTGAAACTTTACAGTTATGTTCTTAGGGAGGAATGAAAACAATGTTGACCAAAAGTGGGCGTTGCCACGCCCTTTTTTAGTGAAAATTGACCCGTTGTATGGAAAACTTTTTTGTTTTTTAACCAATTGACTTGAAACTTTACAGTTATGTTCTTAGGGAGGCATGAAAACTATTTTGACCCAAAGTGAGCGTAGCCACGCCCACTTCTAGCAAAATTTGACCCGTTGTATGGACAACTTTTTTGTTTTTCAACCAATTGACTTGAAACTTTGCAGTTATGTTCTTAGGGAGGAATGAAAACTATTTTGACCAAAAGTGGGCGTGCCCACGCCTTTTTTTAGCGAAAATTGACCAATTGACTTGAAACCTTACAGTTATCTTCTTAGGGAGGAATGAAAACTATTTTGACCAAAAGTGGGCATGGCTACGCCCACCTATCGCAAAACTTGAACCGTTGTATGGAAAACTTTTTTGTTTTTTAACGAATTGACTTGAAACATTACAGTTATGTTGTTAGGGAGGCATGAAAACTATTCATTTAGTTTTTTTTATAGTGACACAAAGTGAAAAGTATTATAGCTTCAGCCTTGCTGAAGATAGCGTCCTTACTGGTTTTATTTGCAAAGCACATTGAGCTGGTTGCTTTTTCACTTTTTATTATATTATTCTTTTTCATAGCACCTCGCTATGGTTGCTCTTTGTTGTTGTTATGTTCAAATTTAATTAATTTGGTTTCGCGACCCGAAAACTGGCAGGATCGCCATGTTAAGTCCGAATTAAAAAGACAGTAATTTATGGTCAGGCGACTACGTCGTCGAGCGCCAAGAACGATAATGATTTATTAAGAATATTTTAAGTTACATTTTGGGAGCGCTTCTAATGCGCTCTGGTCAAGCGATCATGGGATTCGCTGAACAAGCAGAAAAGCGTTGCCTGTGCATAACATTGTATAGAGGCGAGATCTAATTACATCCTCGCTTAGCGGTCGCGCATGTATATGCGCAACCTACTTCAATGTTGAGTAATGCTTATGTTAGCATAAAGTGCGCTACGCTGGAATATGTGAAGCATATTCCACAATGTATTGCATTGATGTTATACACATACAACACTGCAACGCCAACCGTCGCCTCACAAGAGGCAAGTGACGTCCGCTACATTACAACTACATTGTCACCCTACTTTCGACAGCACTGTGTCGTCTGCAACCGGCCTGCAGCGACGTCGTCGCCTCATACTGCCTATTGCCATTGGCTATGCGGTGGACGGCAGAAGTTGCTTCTCCTTTTCACACACATTAACCGATCATCCACCGCTGCCGTCAAATGCATCAGTTTTCTCACGCGGGGTCGCTGACCTGCCAACACACAAAACAAAACGCTGCCAGCACCCAACTGACGCTTCGACGCTACGTTACACCGCCGTCCGTGTCAATTGCGACAATCGTCCCTGTTGTTGTTGTTTGCCGGCGAGCGAGTTATTTCGAATTCTGCCAGTCTAACGTGCCCAAAGCAACAACACAATACATGTGCTGAACTGACGCTTCGCTGAATCGACGCAACGTCGCTTGCGTCAGTGCCGGCGTTTTTGCCCAAACCCTGTCATTGTTCGCATGACAAACGTCGCCCCAAGCAACAACACAATATATGTATGTGCTGGACTGGCGATTCGATGAATTGACGCAACGTCGCTTGCGTCGGTCACTAAACACAAGCGCGACAACCGATATGAGTTTGATAATCGCCAAACACATAACAACAACACGCATAATCGCGATCTTCGCCATCTCCTTTTCACCGTCATCTTCACCATCTGGCGCCCACCCATGAGCCGTTATACACTTGTGCTGAAACGCTAATCAGCACTGCATAGCATACGCGATCGCTAATCAGGCCCGCCGAACTTATGTGCTTGATAATCAGCCGCTAATCAGCGCCGTATGCGATCGCTACTCCGGCTCGCTGTACTTTTTCGAACGCTAATCAGCCTCGCTATGCTGCACGCACGCTAATCAGCGTCATGTCACATACGCGATCGCTAATCAGGTTCGCTATGCTTGTATGAAACGCTAATCAGACTTGGCATCCAGACACTAACCTGTGAGCCGCGAATAATCCTGGAATTCGCGTCATCTCATTCCCCCCCTCTCCTCGGGCAAACGCGTCACTCTGGCCACACCTAACGCGTGCAAGACTTTGCAGCACTAATCCAACATACACACACTGGACGGACACCCTGACGAAAAACTACTGCACACGCCATGTGCCTTAATTCCGCCCGGTCCTCCAGCCGCACATCCTGGATCCAACCCCGCCTTGACATGCTATGCCTTCACCACGTAAGTGTACGCAATATGCATTTTGTTTCCTAACCACCCCCTGTGTCTGTTGCTTTACAGGCCCACCTCCGCGCACATCGCACCACGCCGCCACAGCTACGCCTTTGGACGCCACCACACTAGCCTCAACCTGAGCCAGTGCCAAAGCAACAATATAAAACGCTGTTTTTTTTTTAGCATGTACATTAAAGTTCTGTGTTTTTTCATCACATTCATTCGTAAATAGATTTTGTGAACCTGACGCATTAAAATTAATTAAAATAATTCTATTATGGCTCCAAAAACAATGCAAACCTCAGTTGAACTTAGGCAGTTAATAATAATATTGAATTTGGGGGGTAAAACTGTACGAGAAATCGACGAGTTGGTTGGAAGAGGTAAATCTACTGTCCAGGACGTAATAAAGAGGTTAAGGCTGGCAAATAAAAGTAGAGAAGGCCAAGGAAAAATATTAAATGAGCGAGAAGAGAGTTCAATAGTTATGGAGATAAAACGAGACCCTTTCAAAACGGCTAAAGAACTTAAAATCTCTCTGAAAAATCGAACCGGAAAAGAAGTTTGCCTAAACGCTGTCCGTAACACATTACATAGGTATGACTATCATGGAAGAGTTGCCAGAAAAAAGCCACTTATAAGTCCTAAAAACAAAAAAATTATGATGAAATAAGCAAAGGAGTATTTACTAAAATAATAAAAGGTAATATCATACATTAAAGTAGTATGTTTTCTTTAAATCATGATTACAACCCCAGAGCTGCTTTGTCGAAAGATAGTGATGGGGTGTTAGAAGGGGACAGCTAGACGATCGTCCTGGAAGTTGTTGTACCAACGGGATCCTCGGTGGAGAGATTCCAGGAGTTGGAAGTAGTCGCCAGATGGCTGAATACGGGTTTTTTTTTTTTTTTGACGAGTCGAGTTGTAAAAATTGTCGAGCACGGTCGAAAAAAAATAAATAAGTATATGTACATTTTTCAAATAAAAATTTTTCGAATGAAAAGAAAAAAAAACGGTGCATACAATTAAAATTTAAAGAAAACCAAAAATAAAACCAGTAAGGATTGGAGTCGACAGTATTCGACTCCGACATACCCTGTACCTTCAATTTTTATCAACTGTTTGAAGGCGTTGCCTCGCCCACTTTATAATCGAAACAGATTTCATTTACCTTCAATTTCATATATGGCATACCAATTTTCACTCTTTTAGACCAATTCGTTCCAGAGATATAACGGCTTATTACCATGGTTATATGTGGGCGTGGTTACGCCCATTTCAGTTTTGAATCTTGTTATACTTCATTCCAATATCATACATGCAAAGTTTCATTCTTGTAGGTAGTATGGTTCTTGAGATATAAGCGTTTCAAATTATTACAATATAGGGGCGTGGTCACGCCCATTTTTTTAATGCAGCTTCTTGAGGCTTGAGTCAGCTATATACACTCCAAATTTGGTGTTCCTATCTCAAAAGACAACCGAGATAAAACGAATTTTGTAAGTTTTTTCTCGAGGTTGCTTCAGTCATTTGCCCCTCACCCCTAAACTAAGTCCAAAAGGGGGAATACAAAATAAACTTGATCTGCGTAATGAAAAACAGAATCGAACTGCGAAAAGATTTTGGTTCTATCTATTATAGTTTCCGAGATCGACGCGTTCATACAGACGGACGGACGGACGGACAGACGGACATGGCTAAATCGACTTCTCTTTCGATACTGATCAAGAATATATATACTTTGTATAGTCGGAAATGTCTTCTTTAAGGTGTTACATACATTGTCGATGCGCACAAAACTAATATACCCTTGTACCATAAGGTACAGGGTATAACAAGACGTAAAAAAACGCTACAAACACACAAAAAACCATAAAGTGGAACACAAAAAAAAAAAAATAATATATACTTATATAAAACAAACATTTAGTTGAAAAGAAAATTAAAATATAGTTTAAGTTATTACTGTTTAGTGTAAGCCAGAAAGGAGAGATGCCAATTTTCATAACTCCCGAAAAACTTTCCAGGTAGATCTACTTCCTTCTGTATTAAAGATATTACTACGAAAATAACGAAACACATAATACTCAATTTTTATCTATAATATAAAAATGAATCGCAAAATGTGTTGGTAAGCGCATAACTCAACAACGCCTGGACCAATTTGGCCAATTCTTTTTTTTAAATGTTCGTTAAAGTTCAAAGATGGTTTTTACGGCGAGAAAAATTCAAATAATTCCCGGAAAAACCCTAAAAACAGACCTTTTCTTTTTCCCATACAAACTTGCGACGTCGCAAGCATTAAACGTAACATGCTATGCTTCTTCTTATACGTCAGTAATGTTATGTGTTTGTTGATTGAAAGAGAACAAGAAAACTTTGAGAGAACGTACAAGCCAGAGAGTATTAAAATTAATTAATACTCTTTGCAAATTACACGCACTAATGTGTAAACAATGCAGGTATGTACGGCTTGAAGGATTTGACTCCAAGTCATGTCAAATTAAAAAAAAGTTGAAACAACAACAAACTGTCAATGTCAGTGTTGTTTTTCTTGGATTTTCACTACTGAGTTTGCTTTTATCAACTGATACACGAAAGAAACCGTAGCTATCTATATCGTGTTTAGTGCAGTGTTTAGTTACCTATGATCACTTATTATTGAATGTGAGACAATAATCTATAGTATAATAAAAATGAATCGAAAAATATGTTGATAAGCGCATAACTCAAAAACAGCTTCTGATTCAATGAAATTTTCAGTTAATCTTTAGATGGACCTCCTGAAGGTTTTTATAATGTTTTGGTATCAATCCGACCATTTTAACTGGTAGCCTCCATACGGAAAGAAGAAGAAAAATAAACAATATTAAGATTTTGTGGACGCAAGCACGTACCATTCTTTGCTTCTTCTTACACTTTTGTATTGGTATGAGTGTGTTGTTTGCAAAGAGAACAAGAGAACGGTGAGAAAACGGAGGAGCATTACTTTCGAAATTGTGCTTCACTTCTTCTTCATCTTTTACAGACAGCCACATATGTACACATATTAGTGTTTTTATACTCTTCACGTATGTAAATATTATTATGACTTTGTCACGGAGTTTGTAACCCTCAGAAGGAGAAATCTCCGACTATTGACCTGAAATTTTACAGCTTTACTACCATAAATCATTTGTCGGAACTGCAATGATAGCACCCATACAGAATGAAGAAGAAAAATGAACAGAACTTAAGTCGTTGAATGGAAAACTTTTTCGTTTTGGAAGATAGAGGGTTGAAAAAAACATAAACAAACATAGTAACTTTACGTACGCAGACTAAATTTCTGGAATTGTCATTAAGATCGGACCAATGAAACTGGTACTTATCATACAAAGTGAAGAAGAGGAAAAGACAGAAAATTTACGGCGTTGAAAGGAAAACTTTTTTTTTCTTAATTAATTGACTTACAACTTCACAAGCTAATAAATACAAGCTAATAAAATAAATATCAATAAATTGCAAGTTTCCATATTAGCTTAAACAATGAAAATTGGTATATAGGCTATTAAAGTAAAGAGAAAGCAGATTCAATCCAAAAAATTGGCGTGGCATAAAAAGAGCGTGAAAAGTAAAGTCTTCAGCAAGGCTGAATAGCGTTTTTTATACTCCTGCAAAAATAATATATATTTGCGATGCCATGAAGTTCGCTACGCAGAGAAGGAGATATCGCCGACCACATAAAGCATATATTATCTTCATAAGACGAGTTAACACAGTCATGTCCATATGTCTGCTTCAATACCAACTGCGAGCTCAGTTTTAACGATTTCAAAAAAAATAAAACGCAGAAAATTATCTTATCCTTTCAGGCAGTTTCTATGTAAAAAATCTGCATGATTGGATTGCTATTACATTTAGCTGCCGGTTAAAAATTAGGTTTTTTAAAACTACCACCTTAGTTTTTTGTACAAAAACATTTTAGACGTCAAAAAAGGCACTTTGCGAAAGAAACAATCGGTCAAAACAAGATTTTTGTTAGAAAAATGTTTTATTAATTTTTAACTATTTTCCAAAATTTTATTAGAATCGAACATAAAGGCGTGGCCCCGACCATATAGAGAAACATCTTCAAAATTATATTTTGCTGTAAGCAAAATCGCCAGAAGGCTGTAAAGTGGAGAGTATTTTTCATTTTGCTAAAATGGAACAAAGGAACAATTAGTCAAAAATATGGTTTTGTTGTTCTTAAATATAAACAGATGGAATTTTGCAATCACATGTTTGTAAAGGTAATTATATATCACTGCAAAGTAAGAAATTTGCCATAATTACAAGGCATTAAGAATTCTGAAACGCATTAACGGTAATTAGAGTTTCAAAACGCTGGAATATTTTTTTTTTTAAATTTAATTAATCTACGAAAACAAAATCTGGAAATAATATTGATGACTTCGAACCCAACAAGAATTGATAAATGAACGTGGCTGCTGCAACATATAATAAAAATTTTAAACGCCTATGTACCTGTATCTATAAGTCTGACAAGAAGAAAATTTAGGAACCAACTGTGATAGAGTGTTAAAAGATTCAATCCTGGGCTATATGCAACAGTTCATCATACTTTGAGGGCGTAGCAAAGCGCGCTGGGTCAGCTAGTAATCAATATTAACTACATATTTTAAACTGTATTATTATTATATTATTATTATCTTTACTTACTAATTTAATTTTATTTACTTTTTAATATGAACAATTTATTTAATTTGCTTAATTACTTTTTATTTTCATTTTGATTACTTTTCTTATTTTTTTTTTTAATTTTACTTGAATTTTTTAATTACTTATTTCACTTTCGTTAATCTTCTATAATATAAAAATGAATCGCAAAATGTGTTGGTAAGCGCATAACTCAACAACGCCTGGACCAATTTGGCCAATTCTTTTTTTTAAATATTCGTTAAAGTTCAAAGATGGTTTTTACGGCGAGAAAAATTCAAATAATTGCCGGAAAAACCCTAAAAACAGACCTTTTCTTTTTCCCATACAAACTTGCGACGTCGCAAGCATTAAACGTAACATGCTATGCTTCTTCTTATACGTCAGTATTGTTATGTGTTTGTTGATTGAAAGAGAACAAGAAAACTTTGAGAGAACGTACAAGCCAGAGAGTATTAAAATTAATTCATACTCTTTGCAAATTACAAGCACTAATGTGTAAATAATGCAGGTATGTACGGCTTGAAGGATTTGACTCCAAGTCACGTCAAATTAAAAAAAAGTTGAAACAACAACAAACTGTCAATGTCAGTGTTGTTTTTCTTGGATTTTCACTACTGAGTTTGCTTTTGTCAACTGATACACGAAACAAACCGTAGCTATGTATATCGTGATCACTTATTATTGAATGTGAGACAATAATCTATAGTATAATAAAAATTAATCGAAAAATATGTTGATAAGCGCATAACTCAAAAACAGCTTCCGATTCAATGAAATTTTCAGTTAATCTTTAGATGGACCTCCTGAAGGTTGTTATAATGTTTTGGTATTAATCCGACCATTTCAACTGGTAGCCTCCATACGGAAAGAAGAAGAAAAATAAACAATATTAAGATTTTGTGGACGCAAGCACGTGCCATTCTTTGCTTCTTCTTACACTTTTGTATTGGTATGAGTGTGTTGTTTGCAAAGAGAACGGTGAGAAAACGGAGGAGCATTACTTTCGAAATTGTGCTTCACTTCTTCTTCATCTTTTACATACAGCCACATATGTACACATATTAGTGTTTTTATACTCTTCACGTATGTAAATATTATTATGACTTTGTCACGGAGTTTGTAACCCTTAGAAGGAGAAAACTCCGACTATTGACCTGAAATTTTACAGCTTTACCACCATAAATCATTTGTCGGAACTGCAATGATCAGACCATTAGAACTGGTAGCACCCATACAGAATAAAGAAGAAAAATGAACAGAACTTAAATCGTTGAATGGAAAACTTTTTCGTTTTGGAAGATAGAGGGATGAAAAAAACATAAACAAACATAGTAACTTTACGTACGCAGACTAAATTTCTGGAATTGTCATTAAGATCGGACCACTGAAACTGGTACTTATCATACAAAGTGATGAAGAGGAAAAGACAGAAAATTTACGGCGTTGAAAGGAAAACTTTTTTTTTCTTAATTAATTGACTTACAACTTCACAAGCTAATATCAATAAATTGCAAGTTTCCATATTAGCTTAAACAATGAAAATTGGTATATAGGCTATTAAAGTAAAGAGAAAGCAGATTCAATCCAAAAAATTGGCGTGGCATAAAAAGAGCGTGAAAAGTAAATAGTCTTCAGCAAGGCTGAATAGCGTTTTTTATACTCCTGCAAAAATAATATATATTTGCGATGCAATGAAGTTCGCTACGCAGAGAAGGAGATATCGCCGACCACATAAAGCATATATTATCTTCACAAGACGAGTTAATACAGTCATGTCCATATGTCTGCTTCAATACCAACTGCGAGCTCAGTTTTAACGATTTCAAAAAAAATAAAACGCAGAAAATTATCTTATCCTTTCAGGCAGTTTGTATGTAAAAAATCTGCATGATTGGATTGCTATTACATTTAGCTGCCGGTTAAAAATTAGGTTTTTTAAAACTACCACCTTAGTTTTTTGTACAAAAACATTTTAGACGTCAAAAAAGGCACTTTGCGAAAGAAACAATCGGTCAAAACAAGATTTTTGTTAGAAAAATGTTTTATTAATTTTTAACTATTTTCCAAAATTTTATTAGAATCGAACATAAAGGCGTGGCCCCGACCATATAGAGAAACATCTTCAAAATTATATTTTGCTGTAAGCAAAATCGCCAGAAGGCTGTAAAGTGGAGAGTATTTTTCATTTTGCTAAAATGGAACAAAGGAACAATTAGTCAAAAATATGGTTTTGTTGTTCTTAAATATAAACAGATGGAATTTTGCAATCACATGTTTGTAAAGGTAATTAAATATCACTGCAAAGTAAGAAATTTGCCATAATTACAAGGCATTAAGAATTCTGAAACGCATTAACGGTAATTAGAGTTTCAAAACGCTGGAATATTTTTTTTTTTAAATTTAATTAAACTACGAAAACAAAATCTGGAAATAATATTGATGACTTCGAACCCAACAAGAATTGATAAATGAACGTGGCTGCTGCAACATATAATAAAAATTTTAAACGCCTATGTGCCTGTATCTATAAGTCTGACAAGAAGAAAATTTAGGAACTAATTGTGATAGAGTGTTAAAAGATTCAATCCTGGGCTATATGCAACAGTTCATCATACTTTGAGGGCGTAGCAAAGCGCGCTGGGTCAGCTAGTCTTCTATAATATAAAAATGAATCGCAAAATGTGTTGGTAAGCGCATAACTCAACAACGCCTGGACCAATTTGGCCAATTCTTTTTTTTAAATGTTCGTTAAAGTTCAAAGATGGTTTTTACGGCGAGAAAAATTCAAATAATTCCCGGAAAAACCCTAAAAACAGACCTTTTCTTTTTCCCATACAAACTTGCGACGTCGCAAGCATTAAACGTAACATGCTATGCTTCTTCTTATACGTCAGTATTGTTATGTGTTTGGTGATTGAAAGAGAACAAGAAAACTTTGAGAGAACGTACAAGCCAGAGAGTATTTTTTTTTTTTTTTTTTTTTTTTTTTATTAAAACTAACTTAAAGTTATAAACTTAAAAGCTAGTACAGAGAATAGAAGCCATGGCTGCAGAGGCCTTCAGCTTAACATATTTGTAAATTTTTACATCTACTATTTACAACAAAGATATATACAAGAGAAATTAAAAGATAATTGATGATATTTACATATTTTGTTTTTTTTTTTTTTTTTTTTTTTTTTTAGAAATTTATATTACATATTTTTATTAATATTATAAACTAGGTTGTTAGATTGTAGGTTGTTAAGTTTAGATTTTATGATACATATTGCATAATTTGAGGAAAGTCAGGATTTTATTGATGTTTTGGGAAGAGGGATTCGTCAATGAGTCTATTGGGTTGCCATTATGAAAAGTGGTTTTTCTGTGTGAGTTAAAAAAGGGGCATTCGACTAAAAGGTGTTTGATATTAATGGTTCCATTATTATTGCAAAATTGGCAATTATGTGGGTGAGTAGGATTCATATAGTGGGAATGTGTTATGTTTGTATGGCTAAGTCGTAGTCGAATTAGTTTAGTTTCATCATTTCTTGTTAATTGAGGTTTATTATTCGAAGTAGTATTTAAATAGTCATTTGTATTTAAGAGTTGATTGTTTATGTTTTGATACCAACGTGAGGTATTTTGAAATTCATTATTGCTTAATGATTTATAGAATGCTTTTATATATTTTTTAATATCTATTGAATTAAAATTATGTGTAAAAATAAGAGGATAAAGAACGGCTTTCTTTGCCTTTCCATCTGCAAATTCATTTCCAGGTATTCCTGTATGCCCTGGTATCCACAGTAGCTTAAATTTTGGAAAATGCTTTTGAAGTAGTTCTCTAATGATTGTAGGGTAATAAGAAGTATTATTTATGTTTACTATTGCATCTAGCGATGAGAGAGAATCTGAACATATCATGTATTTGTTGTTTTTGTTTTTGAGTAAAGAAATCGCTTCGAAAATTGCTATTATTTCTGCAGAGAAAACTGAGGAATACTCTGGTAATATACCTATTTTTAGAAGACTATTTTGGGTGGTGACTGAAAATGTAATAATATTGTTTATTTTAGAGCCGTCAGTATAAATGAAATTATATTGGTTATATTTTTGTTTAATTTCTTTAAATTCATTTTGAAATATTTCATGACATGTACAGGTTTTATTAAATTTTCTCAAATATGTGTTAATAGTGGCTTTAAATTGCCAAGGTGGCTTGTTACAAGGTTTAAGTACAATCTTTGGAATTGTGATGTTAAGTTTTCTATTGAGTTCTATTATATGGTCAATGGTCGAGAATTTTTTATTATTTTTTGGGAGTTTGTGATTTTTGAGTATACTATTTATGGGTGAGTCCTGTGAGTTTATGAATGATTTAAATAATTTTGCTGTATTGAAGTTTTTATGAATTTGTAATGTTGGAATTCCTGCTTCAAAGAGGAGGTTGTTAATTGGTGTTGTCCTAAAAGCACCAAGGGCACTTCTAGCTGCAGCATGTAGAATACAGTTAAGTTTTTTTAAGGCTGTATTTGAGGCTGAGCCATAAATAGGCAATGCAAATTCTATTTTTGAAATTAAAAGTGCCTTGAGGATTGATATCAATGTGTGTGTTGAACAATTAAATTTATTAGACCCAAGGCATTTTAAAATATTGAGTTGTTTCGTAAGGGAGTTGGCTAGGATTTGTATATGCTTATTCCATTTGTAGTTACTTGTAATTGTTAGTCCTAAAATCTTTAGTGTTTTTGTATCAGTTATATTAAAGTTATTGGCGGAAATACTACAGTTACAACCGTGTTTTTTACAAATGTGTATATGTTTACATTTTGTGGATGAGAGGAGTGCTCCAGAGTAGTTACACCAGTTGTTAATATCTGTGAAAATGTTTTGCATAGGTATTTGAATATTTTTTTGGTTACCTAATTTGATAATTAAATTATAATCATCAGCATAAGCACTAACATTTATTTCTTTATGAAATGAAATTATATTGGTTAGTTTGTTGTAGGCAATAGAAAAGAGTATAACTGAAAGGGGTGAGCCTTGTGGGATTCCATTATGAGAGGGTAAAGTAGTTGAAAAATGTTTTCCGATTCTAACTTTAATTTTCCTGTTAAGCATAAAGTTTTTAACATAATTGACAATTTTTGGTCCTATCTTCCATTCATGTAGCTGGTCAATAATTGCGTGCAAACCGATTTTGTCAAAAGCTTTCATAAAGTCAAGTGAGACTATAGAAACATGGTTTTTTGAGGTAAGGCTTTTAGTTATAATATGATCTACATAAAGTAGATTATCTATAACTGACTTTCCTTTTTTGAAACCAGTTTGGCTTTTGTTTAAAAGCTTGCCAGTAGTGGCAAACCACCAAAGCCTTTTTGCTACAATTTTGTCAAGAACTTTTGCCAGGCATGAATTTAAAGAGATGGGTCTGTAGGAATCTATTTCACAATTAGGACTATTGGGCTTAGGTACTGGGGCTATTATGCTTATTTTGTAAGTTTGTGGAATGAAGTTGTCTAAAATCATGTTGTAATATTGTAGGAGTCTATTTTGCATTTCAAAACTAAGATTTTTAATCATTGGATATGCTATACGATCAATACCAGGCGTATGTCCTTTTAAAGAGGCAAGTGCGGATGAAAATTCAAGAAAGTTAATACTTGTTTCTATTGCCACAGCTTTACTGCAAGGATTATAGAGGTAATTAGTTGTCAAAACTCTTTGTTTGCTATGTTTGAATTCTTGTGTGAAGTTGTTGTCGTTAGATTTAAGAGACCAGTTTTTACAAAAAATATCGGCTATTTCTTTTTTGTTTGTAATGAACAATCCGTTTGTAGGGTCTTGTATACTATGAATATTTTTGTGTTTGTGTAAACCACAAAAGGTTCTTATATTATTCCATATTTTTGCTGTTGGGGTAGATGGGCTTATATCAGATGTGAAGTTTTGTATGGCTGTGTTTTTTGATAATTTTAATTGTCTTCTGAAAAGGGCATTCTGTTTTTTGTAGTGAATAATATTTTCTGTTGTAATACACCTTTTGAGTGTACGCCACGATTTGTTTTTATTTTTTTTTAAACGTTCTAATTCTGCGTTCCACCAAGGGACCCGTTTAATGATTTTATTGGAAGATTGTGGAATAGAGTTGTTGGCACTCTTAAGAATAATTTTGCAGATGTTTGCTCCTTCTTTGTTAATGTTATCACTAACTAGTATTTTTAAATTGTTATCTTGTGTTAGTTTTGTGTAAAGTGGCCAATTGGCTTCTTTGTGTTTAAATATAGGTCTTTGAAATTCGGGTTGATGATTTGGGTTGTCAAAAAGTGAGATTAATATTGGTAGATGATCACTACCATACAAATTGTCAGCCGTTGACCATTGAGCTTGTAAAGCTAGATCTGGTGTGCAGAAGGTTAGATCAGGGTGTGTGAGGCTATTGTGTGTACTGAGGTGGGTAGCTGTTCCATCATTAAGCAATACTAAATTTGATTGTAAAATGAATTTGTTTACGACATTTCCCCTCTTGTTGTTTTTTGGCGAACCCCAACTGTTATGCCAACTATTGAAGTCTCCTGTTACCAAAAAAGGTGTGTTTTGTAAACTGATGACAGATTCTAAGTTGTTGCTATTGAATTTTTTATTAGGTGCAATGTATGCAGAGATGATTTTTAGTTTTTTCTTCGATACAACTTCAACGCAAACTGCTTCAATGTCATTAGTAAGAGGTATTTCTTTGGACTGAAGAGAAGAGTGAACAAGAATTCCAACTCCTCCGTACGATGAAGTTAAAGACTTGAAAAATAATTTATAATTGATGGGAATGGGAATATTTAAAGGTGTTGAAAGGTGCATTTCTTGTATGGTAATAATATGTGGATTATTTGATTTAATCAGAATTTGTAATTCACTGTAGTTATTGTGGTAACCATTCATGTTCCATTGAATAATTTGTAGAGTCATTTTGTTTTTAATTTACTAAAAGAAGAAGGAATTAAGTGTAAAGAGAAAAAGTAAAGTATTTTTAATGCCAGCCGCAGTGCCTTGCCAAGACAATCCAAAGAGAAGAAGTGTCAAGTGTAGACTTGACCCAACATATCTCTCCGCACGTCAAAGCTGCAGCCGCAGCGACTGGCACAACTACAGTGAGATCATTTGTCCCCCTCACACCTGTTCCCGAGAGCGAGACATGTGCAGCAACACTTGTTACCGCACATGCCCCGCTCTCCGAAACAGGTGCAGAGAGACGAAATACTTCTATTTAGAGCTAATCGCTCTCGCTCATTCTCTTGTTTTCATTAAGTTGTGATGCTGTACTTTTTATTTTCTTTGCATTTACTGTTTCTTTGCCAGATTTGCTTTTTAATTGTGATTTGAGTCGTTTTGATATATTTCTGGGGTAAATTTTTTTCGTTTTTGATTCTGTGTTATGTTGGCTTGTTGCTTTATTTACGTCATTGTCTGTGTTTGAAGGAGTGAGGAGAGGTGTGGAATCGGAATCTATTTCAGGGTCAGAGTATGTAACGGTTTTACGAATATGCTCATTGGAATTTGTTTCAAAAGTGTTTGTTTTGCTACTACTGTTAGGATTAGTGTTTACCTTATTATTGATGTCTACTTTAGTATTGTTGTGATTTTTGGTGATTGCTGAGAAGAGTTGTCCGCTGTGCTGGTGTCGTATGTTGTAAATGTTGATGGCTGTCTTAATATCCACCTTTTCCAGCGTTTTTATTGCTTGAATTTCTTGTTGCTTTATGAAGACTGGACATATTTTACTCAGAGTCGAATGGTTGTAGTTTTCGTACTTCTTATCAAGGCAGTTGATGCATTTTTGTTCTAAATCGCAACTGGTTTTCTCATTTTCATCCAAATGATATTCTTGAGCGCAATTGAAGCATGTTTTTTTGTTTTTGCAGAGCTTTCCAATATGTCCATATCTAAAGCAATTGTTGCATCGAAGAGGAAGTGGAATGTAGGGCCTAACGTTAATACGTTCATATCCAACCATGATATAAGTTGGTACATTATGTGTTCCAAATGTAATGATTATTAAACCAGTTTCCTTTAAGGTGTTGTCAATTTTCTTCATTATTTTTTTTGCAGCGATTACGTTTTGGTTTTTCAATTCTGTAGTAATTATTTCTTCATTTATTGAACGAAGTTCGTTGCAGTAAATAACACCTTTTGACGAGTTAAGTGTTGAATGTTCAACAACAGTTACGGCAATGTCTCCAATTAATTTCATTTTTAGTAGTTTTGTTGCTTGAATTGTATTTTTTGTTTTTACAATGATGTTTCCTTCTCTTGTTTTCTTAGCAAATTCAACTTCGCCATCGCAAGTGTAGTCAATCGACTTTTTAATAATGAATGGTGATATGTTGGCCAGTGAATCATTATTGTCGCGAGAAATTAATAAAAATTTCGGTTCGCAATTGTTTTTATACCTGTCCGGTGGTTCTCCCATTGTCTTCTTGTACGTACCAGAAGAATTAATTGAAGAGAGCGCAAAGAGTGGAGAGATAACTGTTTGAAAAAACTTTTTTGAAGAGAAGATTTGCCGATTATTAAAGCAAGCACAGAAAAACGTCTGAACGCTTCAATAGCAAATTTGAGACTGAGAGAGTATTAAAATTAATTAATACTCTTTGGAAATTACACGCACTAATGTGTAAACAATGCAGGTATGTACGGCTTGAAGGATTTGACTCCAAGTCATGTAAAATTAAAAAAAAGTTGAAACAACAACAAACTGTCAATGTCAGTGTTGTTTTTTTTGGATTTTCACTACTGAGTTTGCTTTTGTCAACTGATACACGAAACAAACCGTAGCTATGTATATCGTGTTTAGTGCAGTGTTTAGTTACCTATGATCACTTATTATTGAATGTGAGACAATAATCTATCTATAATATAAAAATGAATCGCAAAATGTGTTGGTAAGCGCATAACTCAACAACGCCTGGACCAATTTGGCCAATTCTTTTTTTTTAAATGTTCGTTAAAGTTCAAAGATGGTTTTTACGGCGAGAAAAATTCAAATAATTCCCGGAAAAACCCTAAAAACAGACCTTTTCTTTTTCCCATACAAACTTGCGACGTCGCAAGCATTAAACGTAACATGCTATGCTTCTTCTTATACGTCAGTATTGTTATGTGTTTGTTGATTGAAAGAGAACAAGAAAACTTTGAGAGAACGTACAAGCCAGAGAGTATTAAAATTAATTAATACTCTTTGCAAATTACACGCACTAATGTGTAAACAATGCAGGTATGTACGGCTTGAAGGATTTGACTCCAAGTCATGTCAAATTAAAAAAAAAGTTGAAACAACAACAAACTGTCAATGTCAGTGTTGTTTTTCTTGGATTTTCACTACTGAGTTTGCTTTTGTCAACTGATACACGAAACAAACCGTAGCTATGTATATCGTGTTTAGTGCAGTGTTTAGTTACCTATGATCACTTATTATTGAATGTGAGACAATAATCTATAGTATAATAAAAATGAATCGAAAAATATGTTGATAAGCGCATAACTCAAAAACAGCTTCCGATTCAATGAAATTTTCAGTTAATCTTTAGATGGACCTCCTGAAGGTTGTTATAATGTTTTGGTATCAATCCGACCATTTTAACTGGTAGCCTCCATACGGAAAGAAGAAGAAAAATAAACAATATTAAGATTTTGTGGACGCAAGCACGTGCCATTCTTTGCTTCTTCTTACACTTTTGTATTGGTATGAGTGTGTTGTTTGCAAAGAGAACGGTGAGAAAACGGAGGAGCATTACTTTCGAAATTGTGCTTCACTTCTTCTTCATCTTTTACATACAGCCACATATGTACACATATTAGTGTTTTTATACTCTTCACGTATGTAAATATTATTATGACTTTGTCACGGAGTTTGTAACCCTTAGAAGGAGAAAACTCCGACTATTGACCTGAAATTTTACAGCTTTACCACCATAAATCATTTGTCGGAACTGCAATGATCAGACCATTAGAACTGGTAGCACCCATACAGAATGAAGAAGAAAAATGAACAGAACTTAAATCGTTGAATGGAAAACTTTTTCGTTTTGGAAGATAGAGGGATGAAAAAAACATAAACAAACATAGTAACTTTACGTACGCAGACTAAATTTCTGGAATTGTCATTAAGATCGGACCACTGAAACTGGTACTTATCATACAAAGTGATGAAGAGGAAAAGACAGAAAATTTACGGCGTTGAAAGGAAAACTTTTTTTTTCTTAATTAATTGACTTACAACTTCACAAGCTAATATCAATAAATTGCAAGTTTCCATATTAGCTTAAACAATGAAAATTGGTATATAGGCTATTAAAGTAAAGAGAAAGCAGATTCAATCCAAAAAATTGGCGTGGCATAAAAAGAGCGTGAAAAGTAAATAGTCTTCAGCAAGGCTGAATAGCGTTTTTTATACTCCTGCAAAAATAATATATATTTGCGATGCAATGAAGTTCGCTACGCAGAGAAGGAGATATCGCCGACCACATAAAGCATATATTATCTTCACAAGACGAGTTAATACAGTCATGTCCATATGTCTGCTTCAATACCAACTGCGAGCTCAGTTTTAACGATTTCAAAAAAAATAAAACGCAGAAAATTATCTTATCCTTTCAGGCAGTTTGTATGTAAAAAATCTGCATGATTGGATTGCTATTACATTTAGCTGCCGGTTAAAAATTAGATTTTTTAAAACTACCACCTTAGTTTTTTGTACAAAAACGTTTAAGACGTCAAAAAAGGCACTTTGCGAAAGAAACAATCGGTCAAAACAAGATTTTTGTTAGAAAAATGTTTTATTAATTTTTAACTATTTTCCAAAATTTTATTAGAATCGAACATAAAGGCGTGGCCCCGACCATATAGAGAAACATCTTCAAAATAACATTTTGCTGTAAGCAAAATCGCCAGAAGGCTGTAAAGTGGAGAGTATTTTTCATTTTGCTAAAATGGAACAAAGGAACAATTAGTCAAAAATATGGTTTTGTTGTTCTTAAATATAAACAGATGGAATTTTGCAATCACATGTTTGTAAAGGTAATTATATATCACTGCAAAGTAAGAAATTTGCCATAATTACAAGGCATTAAGAATTCTGAAACGCATTAACGGTAATTAGAGTTTCAAAACGCTGGAATATTTTTTTTTTTAAATTTAATTAATCTACGAAAACAAAATCTGGAAATAATATTGATGACTTCGAACCCAACAAGAATTGATAAATGAACGTGGCTGCTGCAACATATAATAAAAATTTAAAACGCCTATGTCCCTGTATCTATAAGTCTGACAAGAAGAAAATTTAGGAACTAATTGTGATAGAGTGTTAAAAGATTCAATCCTGGGCTATATGCAACAGTTCATCATACTTTGAGGGCGTAGCAAAGCGCGCCGGGTCAGCTAGTATGCCTATAAAAACTTTTGTTCATTAGTTATGAAACCAAAATGTAGTAATTTAAATACATATTATTTTCTGCATTTTATTGAAAAAATAAATACCTTAAAATAATAAAATAATAGTAATAATAGCAACACACTATAAACCATTTTGCGTTGCTATAACTGTGTTGCTTACTTCACGCAGGTACAGCGACAACAACATGCTTAGTTGTAATTTTGGCATTCCTCTTCAACCATCACTTTCGCCATCTCGTGCATATGCAACAACAACTAGCCTGGCTTGTTTGCTCCAAATATTACAACAACTCTTGTTGTTGTTATTTTCGGCATAAGTATGCACCGTTAAGTCGGACTGTGTGGTTGTTGCTACCTATGACACTGTCTGAGCGTATGCATTGTGTTTGTTGTTGCCCGCTACTTAGCGTTGCTAATTAGAGCTGCGTTGACCATTCCCGATAGTATCGATATATCGAGTATTTGTGTTTACGAACCAATATTGAGTTTTAAGTTTAGATAGTAAACGATAGGGGCAAGTGCATAACAATTTGTGCGTCACTATTTTTGGCGGATCATCAGAGATGAGTAAATTATACTGTAATTTAGATTGTCAATCTGCCTAGAGACTTGCAGGTGTACCAACTCATGTCACTTGATATTTGAAGCGAACATACGTCAAGTGACTTCCACTGTAAAACTTAACAGCTCTGTTATTGCCCGTTTTGGGCAACATTTTTACATCCGTTTTTCTATAGCGGTTTTCACGCCCAACTCGATAACGTCGCAATTTTAACAATTTTAATTTTAACGAGTGTCGGGCGTGAATACCAAAATATGCAAGTTTACGTAAATTCGTTACTTCATCTTCTTCTAAATAAAGAAATGAAAAATTGAATTTACCTTAATTGTGCAAAATAAACCAAATAAAATTAAAATTCTGCGAAATAACGTAAAAAATCAATTAATAGAATATAAAATTAATCAAGTTATTCGACAAATTGAGTTTCTGAAAGGTAAATATGTTTATTATTGCATGAATACCCAAATAATTAACTAATTGTGTTAAAAAGTGCACAGATATGGGTCGGGTTGGAGCAATTAAGGTAGCATTGGATGACTTTGTGGACGACATTATTGGCATTAGGGATGTCAATTTTTGGAGATTTACCACCCCCGGGATTTTCGGGATTTTAAACTGAAATCCCGGGATTAGTCCCGGGACTAGTTAAGACGTAGTAAATAGTTAATAAATTTTAATTTTTATTATTATTTTAACAAACAAAATACGAAGAAACTAACAAAAATAGACTCTGTTTTAGTCAGTCTTATAAAATGACTTACGAAATATTTTTTAAGTTTAAGCGTTTAACATGTTATTTTAGTTAAAGCGTTTTAAACATCGTGTTGGTTAAAATATAATCTTTAAAATACTAAAGAATTTAATGTTGTACTCTCCAAACCTGCACACCAAAAAATACCTTTCAGCTTTCAAACTTGTTGGTTGGACGGTTACAATATAGTTAAAAAGTTTCTGAAGCTAGTAACTATTACAAAAAAAAAATTGTTTTTAGAGAACGATTCAGAGAAGTCGTACTACTCTTTTCGCAAAGGATTTTGTAAACTACATTAAAAAATGTTGGGTAATTTTTCTTTTAAATTTTGGCCATCATTCTGCAGCCCCTCAAATCACAACATCAATACTTCAAATACTTAAATTAACTTTTCTTGGTTATGAAATAATGGAATTTTTATGCTTTTCACGTATGTGAAAAAGTAATATTAATTTTGTCACGGAGTTTGTAACAGATCAAAATATTAATTTCCGACTATATAGAGTATATAAATTCTTGATCAGGACGACAAGACGAGTTGACTTAGCCATGTCCGTCTGTCTGTCTGTCTGCATGTATGCAAAGTAGTCCCTCAGTTTTGAAGCTATCGAGCTGGAACTTTGCACAGAGTCTTAGAATTTATTACGATGAATCATTCGTCGGAACCAGCATGATCGGATTATTGGAACAGGTAGCTCCCATACGAAAAGAAAAAGAAAAGTGAAATAAACTTGAATCGTTGTATATTTTTCTTTGGATCCCAATCCATGTTTTCAGTTGCTCTGAACTATTTATTACCATGTTGCATTCTTACAAAGACGGTGATTTTTGAAGCACATACACATTGCCGAAAATTTTCTCCATTTCTTCACGTTCTTCAAGAGACCACCTCGTCTTTTTTGTTTTGGGGAAGGGAGATCCTTGATGAAGAAAATTTTAATGTGTACATAGAAAAAGTTAATTTTTAGTTTTCAAAGTCATAATAAGTTTTTACTGCTACGACGCTTGGGTTTCGGGAGAATATAATCAAAGGTCTGACTCATTATCATCACTTTCGCTGTCTAAATGTACGTCCATATTAACGCTAACTGCAATAAGTTTAATAGATCCATTAATTTATACGTTTTTTTATATTCAATATTTCGTATAATATACTTACTGTTGGGACGCTTCAATGTCAACGCTGAACTTTTTCCTTTTGTAAGACAAATTGAATTGTTTCATTTCATTTTCTTTTAACGAATTTGTTTCAACATCTTCGCTTAATTCAGCTTCAATCACTTCATCTGTAATAATTAATTAATTACTTTTTTGTCTATTAAAGAATGTGTTTCACCATCTTTCACCATCATCTGTTGCAAAAAGAAAAATTATTTTTTGGTACCCATAAAATTCGTTAGTCGGTCTATTTGTTGTTCCTTTACATTGAGCGTCGAAGTGTAGGTGACCAAATGCTTACGAAGCATTGTACCCTTTAAAGCTTCTTGGCATTGAGCTCCACATATCTTTGAAAATTTCTTTAACAGTGGGCCAGCGCGTACATATTGTATTTCCAAATTTTGGTGTTAGGCACACTAAAAATATATATCTCTGTTAAGGTTTTGAAATTTTCAACGTCAACATTTTCATCGATAATTTTCAATCGTTAGCCTTTCTTCAGGTCGGCGGCGCACAGTGGGGTCTTCTGAGTTTTTCCATTGCAAAAATCATATTTTCTGAACGAATAAAGATAATTGCATTTAAAAAGTTTTGTTTAAAAGTGAATTCCTTAAGCTTTGAAATAATCATTCAATATGCTACGATATCAGGGAGCGGCATAGTATGTTGTCAAAGTCCGAATCTGTTCCCGGTGCAGTATTAGCGTCAGAAAATGACTAGTTTTTCATTTTTTACAAACTTAAAAATTTGCGACTACACAATTTTTATACACTGGGTCACAGCTTATTTCGTGCAGACCCATAGTAAAACTTTGAAGCGGCGCAGTTAGATAACTGATTATGATTGCGAAAAATTTTAAATGTAGAAAATCCTCTTTCCATAAATACCGAAAACTCAAATTGACAAGAAAGAATAGCTCGCAGCTTAGTTCGTGCACTGCAGTATGCTTTCAAAAGAAGTATTTTAGTATGGTCTTTAATATTTTGTGTTACCTAATTTTTGGCTATCAACGTCTTTGAGTCTATTTCCTATTGATGCGACTAGTTTTTCGGTAGTTTCCGGGGGGATTTCTTGCCATTCTTCCACCAGGGCAGTTTTAAGGTCATTTCGGTTTGAAATTTGTCGTGTTCTTACTGCCAAGTCCAAAATTGCCCATAAATTTTCGATGTCATTCAAATCTGAGGACTGCGCAGGTTTAGTCATCATGTGGGGACAATTCCAGATTAGCCATGAGTGCACAATCGCCGATTTATGCTTTGGGTCGTTGTCTTGGTAGAAACGAAATCGCTGACGTAGGCCCAAGTCATCGGCTTTTTGGAGCAAGTTTTCTTTGAGAACGTTCATCTCTTTGTTCATTGTTCCATCAATGAAAACTATCTTGCCAACGACGTGCTTGTTGATTTTTTTTTTTTACTAACGGCTTTTTGCAAGCTACTCGACCATTGAAGCCTTGTTCTCGTAGCACTCGGCGCACTGTTTAAACAGCTCGCCAAATTTTACAATTGTTTTGACAATCCTTTTCTTTCCTTTGCTATGATAAGCAAATGTAATCAAATAAGTTACAAGTAATATGTTGTTGAAATTATATATGTGTAAGCTAATATTTTGCATATGGCAACGCCATAAAACAGTAAGCTCAAAGTACAGAGAGCAATTATGTCTTTAAGCGCTCTCTTCAAGTTTGACCTACTTTAGTTGAGTTAGTTCGTAAGATCACCTCGTCGTGTAAACATTAAAGCGTTCTCATTATTAATAAATATTCTTTTATATAAACTTAAAACATCCAATGCACTCTGTTCTTCCTATTAAAACTCCAACAAATAGGTTATGGGCCCAGAAAACCATTTAAAAAGTTTTTTGTTTATATAAAAAAGGACCAGAAAAAGTCCGTAGATGTTCTTTGTTAAATTGCAAACATTTGATAAGTCAATAAGGGTCAATTAACAAAATGAGTGTCTCTTTTCAAATCGAAAAACTTGGTGAAGCCAATTATGATGTTTGGTGCATGTCTATGAGAAGTGTATTAGTTACTTCAGACTTGTGGTCAGTAACTAATGGAAGTTATAAATAGCCTTCGGCAGAAAACGCCGGTGAAGTGGCAAAATGGAACACGACTGATCAAAAGGCACTAGCAAGTTTAATTTTAAACGTGAAGCCAACACAGTTGATGCACATAAAGTCATGTACAACAGCTGCACAGGCATGGCAAAAATTAAAAGAAGTGCATATGCCAGTAGGACCAGTCAGAAAAGTACAACTATATCAACAACTTTTGCGTCTTAATATGCAAAAAAGTGAAAATGTAGTCCAATACGTTAATTCATTTGTCGAATTAATAGAAAAATTGGCTGAATTAGACATTAAAATCAACGACGAGCTAAAGGTAATTATGTTGCTGTCAAGTCTTCCTGACACGTGGGAAAGTTTCGTAGTCGCCATAGAGACGCGGGACGAACTGCCGACATTCGAAAAAATTAAAGTAAAGCTCCTAGAGGAAGGTGCACGAAAACAAGAGAGGGACGAACGAGAAAGTTCAGTCCAAGCCAGAGAACAGCAACAAGCCACCGCAACTACAAGTGCACCGCATAAATATCGGGTGTTTTCGACACCCGGGTGTTTTTAAGCAACGCAAGTTGGGTGTGAACATTCACTCAACAATATTTTTCGGGTATTCCGACACACAAGCGTAAATCTGGCGCCGGTCATTTTTTTGCATGTGTGCGTATAATAAGGCATAACAAAAATACTGACAAAAAAAGGATGGGTGAAAAAGAAAACACAAGAATCGAGACATAAAATGTTTTCGGCGACATGAGTGTTGTTGTTTTTTTTTGTGTGCGTCTCAGGTTTCTTTGTTTTTCGCTTCACCCGCTTGTACGGCAGCATTTGCTGCAAAATCAAAATTAGTTGCAGAAAAAAAATAAAACATACATAAAAATTATTGTTTTACTGCTTCATTGCGTATTTAATGTCTTAATGAATAATAATGTTTTAAAGAATATGTGTACATACATTATAAAAGTAATAATAGTAAAAATAGTATCACAATCCATTTCAATTTCACATTTTTTTTGGTATTTTGTTTTGTTTCCAAAATAAAAAAAAGTGTTGAACTTTAAAATAATAAGAAAAAGTAATAATTAAAGAAAAAACTTATTCAGTAAAATTAAAATTTTTGTAGAAAGAATGTAAAAAAAGTAGACTGTCCACAGATTTCGGTCCTAATCTATTCCGCTTTTCTGTTATAACATTCCCAGCTAAAGAAAATACTCTTTCAGCTGCTGCACTACTCGCAGGTATTGAAAGAAGTTGCAAGGCTAGTTTTGATAAAAGTGGGTAATAATTTTCATTTCTTTTCCACCACTCAATCGCTTCAAAGTCTTCGCTTATAGCTACTCTTTCTTTGCAATATCTCTCAATTTCTTCTGATGGCGATTCTCTTGAGTTGTAATTAGAAGTTGCAACTAGCTTTGAGAAAAAGAATGTTGTTTTTGGCACAGACGTTTGGCTAGTTGACGGTGTTAATAACTGAACACTTGGACTTCCTGGATTGGACGTGTATTGGCTCGAAAAACTATCCGTAAGAGAACTTCCTATTGAACATGTATCCAATTTTTCCATTTGGGAAATGCAAAACATCTTTATTTCCGCTAAATCATTGTGGTGCATAACAGCAGCAGGTGGATATAGGAAAAATGCCACCTTCGTCCATATGCTTACATTTTGTTGCCAAATTGTGTTAACGTTTCAAAGAATTTTTTCTTTTAGCAAAGCAATCGATGAAATATCCAAAATATTAGGTTCGCATAACTCCGAAATTTTGGCAATCGATGGCAATACAAAACATAATGATGGCGAGCTACATGTTTGTAATTCCTTAAAAATTCGTTCGAAATCTTGAAGAAGTTCTACCAGAATTTTTACTGTCGTTAAGTTTATATGTGTAAGTCTTTGGGCCTCTTGATTTTCACTTAATATTTGACTAACAGTTGCCCAGTTCTCGGCGATAGACTTAAGCATGGTGTAGTTTGAGTTCCATCGGGTAGGACATGCATTTTTTATAGTTGTGTGTAATTTATGTTGTAAATTTGCCTTTTTAAAATACTTTACGATCTTCTTACATGCGTTCAATGTTTCGTCAAGCTCGGTGGCTTCTTCGAATGATTTTTCTAAAACATTTGAAAGTGGCTGTTGCAGTTTAGTCGAATGTTTTTCTCAAATGCTTTTATCATGTTCGATCCTCTATCTATAACAAACTTTATGTTATCGATGTTTTCAACATTAAATTGTGAAAACAAGCTTTTAATTTTTGTCAAAATGTTTTCACCAGTTGATTTTTTGAAATCCATCGATTTTAATGCCAAAATGAAATCACATAGCCTGTAGTTTTTCTCATAATGGAGAGTGACTCCCAAAAAGTTTCGATTTACATACTGGTCAGTCCACATATCGACGGTGGCAGTGACTCCTCCACTGTCCGCAGCTTGTTTGATGTCGTTTGCGATTATCGCTCTTTTTTCTTCAGCTTCTTTTTGCGCTTTTCGACTCAAAGTTGTTGGATGAGGTATTAAGTCATGCACATCAACGCTATCTCCATAGGTTGCACCAATTTTTATGAAAAATTTGGCAAGTTCTAAAAAACCAGACCCGGATACTGCCGAGAAGGGGCGACAGTCTTCCACAACCCATTGTGTGCATTTTTCAATTGCTTCTTTTTTGTCGCTTTCCGAAACTTGTTTAAGTTCTTTTGGTTTCCTTAATGTAATGCAACATTTATGGCGTGACAAGTTGGATGTATGATTAGCAATAAATTTAAGTACTTTTCGGCATATGCTACAAAAAATCCAACCATCTACAACAGTTCCATCTTCTCTTAAAATTTCGCACAATATACTCCAAATAATACTTTTTCCCTTGTGTCTTTAGGTTACTGTGTAGTTTCCACAGTCAATTTTATTTTTAATTGCATCCGATTTTTCTGACATTGCGCGCTGTTACTTCTTCACTAAAATGACGACTGATCATTCGAAAGCAAAAAACAAAAGAAACCAAAACCAAAACTAGCCGATCAGTCCTTAAACACCTGGGTGTCTTTAAAACACCAGAGTGACACATGTGTGTTTTGCCTACATAGCATTTTTATACTTTTCACTTATGTGAAATAGTATAATAACTTTGTCACGGAGTTTGTAACAGATCGAAATATTAATTTCCGACTATATAAAGTATATATATTCTTGATCAGGACGACAGGACGAGTTGATTTAGCCATGTCCGTCTGTCTGTCGGTCTGTCTGTCTGTCTGTCTGTCTGTCTGTATGTATGCAAACTAGTCCCTCAGTTTTGAAGCTATCGAGCTGAAACTTTGCACAGAGTCTTAGAATTTATTACGATGAATCATTCGTCGGAACCAGCATGATCGGATTATTGGAACAGGTAGCTCCCATACGAAAAGAAGAAGAAAAGTGAACAAAACTTGAATCGTTGTATGGAAAACTTTTTTGTTTTGAACAATAGAGTGCTGAAATTTTAAACATAGTAGTTTTACATGGTCCGACTACATGCCTGAAAGTTTCATTGAGATTGGACATCTGGAACTGGTAGCTCCCATACAAAATGAAGAAGAGGAAGAGAAGGAATATTCACGTCGTTGTATGGAAAACTTTTTTGTTTCTTAACCAATTGACTTGAAATTTTAAAGTTATGTTCTTAGGGAGGAATGAAATCTATTTTGACCAAAAGTGGGCGTAACCACGCGTAGCCACGCCCACTTATAGCGAAAATTTACCCGTTGTATGGAAAACTTTTTTGTTTTTTAACCAATTGACTTGAAACTTTACAGTTATGTTCTTAGAGAGGAATGAAAACTATTTTGACCAAAAGTGGGCGTAGCCAGGCGTAGCCACGCCCACTTATAGCGAAAATTGACCCATTGTATGGAAAACTTTTTTGTTTTTTAACCAATTGACTTGAAACTTTGCAGTTATGCTCTTAGGGAGGAATGAAAACTATTTTGATCAAAAGTGGGCGTGGCCACGCCCACTTATAGCTTAACTTGACCCTTTGTATGGAAAACTTTTTTGTTTTTTAACCAATTGACTTGAAACTTTGCAGTTATGTTCTTAGGGAGGAATGAAAACTATTTTAACCAAAAGTGGACGTAGCCACGCCTACTTATAGCGAAAATTGACCCGTTGTATGGAAAACTTTTTTGTTTTTTAACCAATTGACTTAAAACTTTACAGTTATATTCCTAGAGAGGAATGAAAACTATTTTGACCAAAAGTGGGCGTAGCCACGCCTACTTATAGCAAAAATTGACCCGTTGTATGGAAAACTTTTTTGTTTTTTAACCAATTGACTTGAAACTTTGCAGTTATGCTCTTAGGGAGGAATGAAAACTATTTTGATCAAAAGTGGGCATGGCCACACCCACTTATAGCTTAACTTGACCCTTTGTATGGAAAACTTTTTGGTTTTTTAATCAATTGACTTGAAACTTTACAGTTATGTTCTTAGGGAGGAATGAAAACTATTTTGACGAAAAGTGGGCGTAGCCACGCCCTTTTATAGCGAAAACTGACCCTTTGTATGGAAAATTTTTTTGTTTTTTAACCAATTGACTTAAAACTTTACAGTTATGTTCCTAGAGAGGAATGAAAACTATTTTGACCAAAAGTGGGCGTAGCCACGCCTACTTATAGCAAAAATTGACCCGTTGTATGGAAAACTTTTTTGTTTTTTAACCAATTGACTTGAAACTTTGCAGTTATGCTCTTAGGGAGGAATGAAAACTATTTTGATCAAAAGTGGGCGTGGCCACGCCCTTTTATAGCGAAAATTGACCCTTTGTACGGAAAACTTTTTTGTTTTTTAACCAATTGACTTGAAACTTTACTATTATGTTCTTAGGGAGGAATAAAAACTATTTTGACCAAATGTGGGCATGGCTACGCCCACTTATCGCAAAACTTGAACCGTTGTATGGAAAAATTTTTTGTTTTTTAACGAATTGACTTGAAACATTACAGTTATGTTGTTAGGGAGGCATGAAAACTATTCATTTAGTTTTTTTTATAGTGACACAAAGTGAAAAGTATTATAGCTTCAGCCTTGCTGAAGATAGCGTCCTTACTGGTTTGCATTGTGTTTTGTTCTTACTTGTTGCTTATTTCTACAACCGTTATGAGTGCGAGTAAGAACGGCACGCGTCAACGAAAAATAACGGGGTGTCCGATCAAATAGAAAAAAATGAAATGTGTGAGCGTGTGCGCGTTGTGCACGCCACTCGCAATACACACATGATTTTTTGTGTGTTCTATATTTTTACTTTGCTGGCGGGTAATGTGTAGCACCGGCACTCAAATTTTAATGAGTGTGAGTAGAGTGTGGAATTTTGGCACCCTTGCAGATCTCTGGTCCAAGCCGTATACGCACACACAACTGTCCACAAAAACGATCAAAAGTACAGTCGCGACAGGCGACAACACGGTGCCAAAAAGAATTCTAGAAATTTCAACGAATTCAAGGGCAAATGTTTCAATTGCGAAAAAACGGGACATCGTGCGAGTGAGTGTCGTAGCAAGAAAAAAGAAATAGAGCAAAGCAAATCGAAAGAGGAACAAAATAATTTTCTGTTGCTCAGAGGCGTAGCTATCCAAAGAAAAAATACATGGTGTATAGATAGCGGAGCAACTTCTCACATGTGTTGTGATATAAGTAAGGGGACGTCCATAAATTACGTGAGATAAAATTAGGGGAGGGGGGGTTCAGGAAAATCTCACCAAACCTCACCTACGGGGAGGCGGGTTCATCGGACATCTCATGTGAGTTTTTTAGTACACTTGTTTACCATTTTTTTTTTTCAAAAATTTAAGCAAAAAAAAACAAAATTTAATTTTTTTTATCAAATTTGACGCAAAATCTCATGTGAGATTTAGAGGGAGGGGTTCGCCAAAATCTCACTAAATCTCACCAAGAGGGGGGGAGGGGTCTAAATTTCTAGAATAAAACCTCACGTAATTTATGGACGTCCCCTAAGTTTGTTTCATATTCAAAGCAAAGCGAAAAAGTATTGTTAGCTGCAAATAAACACGGTATTGGCACAGTTGAGTTACAAGCTGGAAATTTGAAGATTAAACTGAACAATGTGTTACACGTTCCAACTTTACATATTAATTTTTTTGTCAGTGAGCAAAGCAGCACAATACGGCAACAGTACATTGTTTAAAGAAAATGAAGTGATAATAAAGAATGAGAAAGGAAAAGTGATGTTGAAAGCATCAAAGTTTAACAACTTATATCTGTATGAAGATCGCGAAAATAACAATTCGGTTTATATGCTAACTGAATCAGCAATCGCAACTAAATGGCACAACCGTTTTGGTCACTTGAACTTCCAAAGTTTAAAACAATTAAATGACAAGCAGCTAGTGAATGGAATGAAGATAACAAATATGCCTTCGAAAATAAATTGTAACACGTGTAATAAGGCAATAATATGTGCTTTACCGTTCCCACAGAAAACAGAACGAGTATCAAAATCTATATTGGAGTTAGTTCATACAGCTGTATGTGGACCAATGAATGTCAAATCACTCGCAGGCAATCGATATTTCGTTACATTCATTGACGACTATTCACGAAAAACTTACGTTTATTTCATGCAAGCTAAAAGTGAAGTTTTTGCAAAGTTTAAAATGTTCAAAGCCTATGTAGAGTGTCAAACGAACAAGAAAATAAAAGCTTTAAGAAGCGACAATGGCACAGAGTATGTGAACAACAAGTTCAATAATTATTTGAATCAATGTGGTATAAAAAGACAGTTAACTGTTCCATATACGCCTCAACAAAACGGCGTAGCTGAGCGATTAAATCGTACGATTGTAGAAATGGCAAAAAGTCTACTAATTCACGCAAATCTGGAAGAATATTTATGGGCAGAAGCAGTTCATACAGCAGTTTATTTGCGCAACAGATGTCCTACAAAAGCGTTGGATGGAGGCACGCCATTCGAAGCCTGGAAAAATCGAAAACCTTCGGTTAAGCATCTACGAGTGTTTGGGTCACCCGTATTTGCACTAGACAAGTCAAGAAGAAACAAATTCCAAGCGAAAGGAAAAGAGTACACGTTTGTAGGCTACTCTTTCTTGTCCAAAGCATACCGGTTGTACGACCGAGAAAAACGAACAGTAATTGTTCGTCGAGATGTCAAATTCGTAGAGGATCAGTTGAACACTAACTTTGAAGATGAAAATAGTGACGATTCCGATAAATTCGCTACAAACATTATTCGCCTTGAGTCACACATCGCGCATCCAGAACCAGTTCCTGAAACCATTGAAGATGAATACCAGGACACCAACGGCAGCAACAGCGATAATGATGAAGAGTTCACCAGCGCGGATGGATCCAGCGATAATGAGGAGGAGTCTGCAAGCGAATCTAATCCAGAACAAGACCAAAGCAACGAATTGAGACGTGGGCCAGGTAGACCTAAAACTATTCGAACAGGTCAGCCCGGTAGGCCTAAGAAGCAGTACAATGTGCTCAATAGTCTAAATCAATTGGATGACATTGAGACACCTCAGTCCACTGAAGATGCGTTAAAGAGTAAGCACGCATCAAGTTGGCTGCAATCAATGGAAGAAGAGTATAGAGCTCTACTTGCAAACGATACTTGGTCTTTAGTAGACCTACCTGTCGGTCAAAAGGCTATTGGTTCGAAATGGGTTTTTCGAATCAAACGAAACAAAGACGGTGAGATCGAGAGATACAAATCCAGACTAGTTGCTAAAGGCTGTGGCCAACAATTCGGCGTTAACTATTATGAAACGTTCTCTCCTGTAATTCGGTACGAAACTATTCGTATGTTGTTCGCGATAGCTGCAGAAAAACAGTTATATATGCACCAAGTCGACATTTCCAACGCATACGTAAACAGCAAACTAGAAGAAAATGTTTATATGAAGCAACCCGAAAATTTTGTTGACAAGGGTCAACCACACAAAGTCCTAAAGCTAAAGAAAGCCCTTTACGGACTAAAACAATCTGGACGTGTTTGGAATAACACATTAGATGAGGTTCTACAATCGATGGGCTTCAAAAGAAGCAAGAACGAGCCTTGCTTATACGTCAAGCAGTATTTACAACAAATGAGTTATATCGCCGTGTATGTCGACGATCTCATTATCATATGTACCTACGAACAGGACATACTGAATATCAAGAAGAAGATCGCATCAAAATTCAAGATGCAAGACGGCGGACCGCTAAAATATTTTCTGGGTATGGAAATACAAAGAGACAGCGATAGAGGTTGCATATCAGTATGCCAAACCAACTACATAAATGCATTACTAGAAACGTACGGCATGCAAAACTGCCGACCAGCTGCAACACCACTAGACACAGGTTTTCAAGTCAATTGCAATGACGACAAATGTGGTAAAGTAAATCCAACGTATTATCAGTCACTAATTGGTTCCCTTATGTATTTAGCAGTCTTGAGCCGTCCGGACATTTTGCACGCCGTAAGCAAATTGTCACAGAAAAATATAAACCCGCACATAGAGCATGAAAAAGCAGCGAAACACGTTTTGCGATACCTCGCCGGCACAATAAACCTGAGTATCGTATATCGCAAAACAGGAGCACCAGTGAAAGGTTTTGTCGACGCTGATTGGGCCAATGACCAGACAGACAGAAAATCATACACAGGGTATGCATTTTTCTTGGCAGGCAGTGCTTTTTCATGGACCTCTTCAAAGCAGAGTATCGTGGCTCTGAGCAGCACGGAAGCTGAATACGTCGCTTTATCTACAGCAGCGAAAGAAGCCGTATACCTACGAAGACTACTGATAGAAATTGGTTGGTCAAATTCCAATCCAATCTTAATTTGTGGCGATAATCAAAGCGCGCAGCACATAGCGCATAATCCAGTTCATCATAAACGCACTAAACATATAGATATTAAGTATCATTTTATACGAGAGAAAGTTGAAAATAATGATATAGAATTACAATATGTATCTTCCGAAAATAATGTTGCAGATGTATTAACAAAAGGTTTAAACAAGCAAAAGCATTCTGGTTTTGTAAAATTGCTTGGTTTAAACTAAAATCTTATAATTTGTATTTCGATGCAAAAAGTATTAAGCTTAAGAGGAAGTGTTGAAATTATATTTGTGTAAGCTAATATTTTGCATATGGCAACGCCATAAAACAGTAAGCTCAAAGTACAGAGAGCAATTATGTCTTTAAGCGCTCTCGTCAAGTTTGACCTACTTTAGTTGAGTTAGTTCGTAAGATCACCTCGTCGTGTAAACATTAAAGCGTTCTCATTATTAATAAATATTCTTTTATATAAACTTAAAACATCCAATGCACTCTGTTCTTCCTATTAAAACTCCAACATATGTAATAGTAATAAGAGAAGTAATAAAGAATTATATGTGGAAATTAATAGATACAGTTAAGGAGATTGTTCCACATTGTAGCATTGCTAGCTGGCTAGTTTCTGTTGTACGGGAAATACGCTGCACTTTTGAGTTAACTCTTCTTCTTCCCATTTTTTCATTCAAAAATGTTCACATGCCAACTTGCATCAACAGCGTTGTTGGTACTTGTTTTAATTAAATTTCCAACAACGTATTAGTTATACAGGGGTGTGCTGATAAACAACTGTTACTTTCGAAGTGAATTGAAGTGAAAACTCCCAGATTTTGTGTTTTCGAACATTAGTCTTCGAATAAGGCAAAGATGCATACACAAAAAATCGTTTGCAACACAGTACACGTGTTTGAAGTGCAACTTTCTTTAAAACAAACAAAAAACCAGTAAGGACGCTATCTTCGGCCTTGTCATGCCCATTTTCTGGATTTAATTTCTCTTTATCTTAATCTATATTTCTCTTTATCTGAATCTATTATTAGGGATCAATTTTTGGAGATTTGCCAATCCCGGTGTTTTCGGATTGCAAACAGAAATCCCGGGATTAGTCTCGGGACTAGTTAAGACGTAGTAAATAATTCATAAATTTTCGTCTTATTCCTTTTTTTATTTAAACAAACCAAATACGAAGCAACAAACAAAAATAGACTGTTTCATTCAGTCTTACAAAATGAGTTACCACATATTTTATTTTTAAGCTTAAACGTTTAACATATTATTTTAGTTAAAGCGTTTTACAGATACATAACCTTAAAAGTAGTAAAGCTTTTAATGTTGTATTCTCCACACCTGCTGAAGAAAAACTCCTTTCACCTTAAAAATTTGTTGGTTGGACGGTTAGAATAGAATTAAAGAGTTTCTGAAGACACTAACCATTATAAAAAAATATGGTTTTAGAGAAGGACTCAGAAAAGCCGTACTACTCTCTTCGCAAAGATTTTTGTAAATTACATTAAAAAATGTTGGGCAACTTTTTTTTTTAAATTTTGAGCATCATTCTGCAGTCCCCCTACATCAGTATATCGATACTTTAAGTCTAGACAAACAAAAATAGACTCTGAAAGGTAAATATTTTCATATTAATGCGGGATATATAGGTCATATTTGATTGGAAATAACATAAAAAATATAAATTCCTGTGGGGGAGATACCGCAGTTCAAAACAAAAAAAAAACACAAAAACTCAGCATTGAACTTATCAACGCTGGAATCTAATTAACATAAGGTTCATTGCAGTGACCAGTCAGAAAAATGACACCACTTGCGCTTAAAATGATCCTTGACACCAACCAATCAATCACAAGGCCATCTATCGATCAAAATCTGTACTTGTATTACCATTGCACTCTTACACTTCTCAAGAATGTTTTCGGCAATGCATAAATATAAATAGATATTGAAATGGATTGGTGGTTAAGCAAAAGATCGCTGATGAAGGAGTGTGGCGACTCCCGAAACAGCTGTACGATCTGCCTGCTGCTTGCTAAACAGAGAGCAAGTTCTTGTGACATTGGTTGTGTGTCAAAAATTAAATTTGATTGTTATTTCCAATCAAATATGACCTATATATCCCGCATTAATATGAAAATATTTACCTTTCACAATATTAACGCAATTGGTCCACGCTATTAAAAAAAAAAAAAAAAAAAAAAAAAAAAAAATAGACTCTGTTTTAGTCAGTCTTATAAAATGACTTACGAAATATTTTTTAAGTTTAAGCGTTTAACATGTTATTTTAGTTAAAGCGTTTTAAACATCGTGTTGGTTAAAATATAATCTTTAAAATACTAAAGAATTTAATGTTGTACTCTCCAAACCTGCACACCAAAAAATACCTTTCAGCTTTCAAACTTGTTGGTTGGACGGTTACAATATAGTTAAAAAGTTTCTGAAGCTAGTAACTATTACAAAAAAAAAATTGTTTTTAGAGAACGATTCAGAGAAGTCGTACTACTCTTTTCGCAAAAGATTTTGTAAACTACATTAAAAAATGTTGGGTAATTTTTCTTTTCAATTTTGGCCATCATTCTGCAGCCCCTCAAATCACAACATCAATACTTCAAATACTTAAATTAACTTTTCTTGGTTATGAAATAATGGAATTTTTATGCTTTTCACGTATGTGAAAAAGTAATATTAATTTTGTCACGGAGTTTGTAACAGATCAAAATATTAATTTCCGACTATATAGAGTATATAAATTCTTGATCAGGACGACAAGACGAGTTGACTTAGCCATGTCCGTCTGTCTGTCTGTCTGCATGTATGCAAAGTAGTCCCTCAGTTTTGAAGCTATCGAGCTGAAACTTTGCACAGAGTCTTAGAATTTATTACGATGAATCATTCGTCGGAACCAGCATGATCGGATTATTGGAACAGGTAGCTCCCATACGAAAAGAAAAAGAAAAGTGAAATAAACTTGAATCGTTGTATATTTTTCTTTGGATCCCAATCCATGTTTTCAGTTGCTCTGAACTATTTATTACCATGTTGCATTCTTACAAAGACGGTGATTTTTGAAGCACATACACATTGCCGAAAATTTTCTCCATTTCTTCGCGTTCTTCAAGAGACCACCTCGTCTTTTTTGTTTTGGGGAAGGGAGATCCTTGATGAAGAAAATTTTAATGTGTACATAGAAAAAGTTAATTTTTAGTTTTCAAAGTCATAATAAGTTTTTACTGCTACGACGCTTGGGTTTCGGGAGAATATAATCAAAGGTCTGACTCATTATCATCACTTTCGCTGTCTAAATGTACGTCCATATTAACGCTAACTGCAATAAGTTTAATAGATCCATTAATTTATACGTTTTTTTATATTCAATATTTCGTATAATATACTTACTGTTGGGACGCTTCAATGTCAACGCTGAACTTTTTCCTTTTGTAAGACAAATTGAATTGTTTCATTTCATTTTCTTTTAACGAATTTGTTTCAACATCTTCGCTTAATTCAGCTTCAATCACTTCATCTGTAATAATTAATTAATTACTTTTTTGTCTATTAAAGAATGTGTTTCACCATCTTTCACCATCATCTGTTGCAAAAAGAAAAATTATTTTTTGGTACCCATAAAATTCGTTAGTCGGTCTATTTGTTGTTCCTTTACATTGAGCGTCGAAATGTAGGTGACCAAATGCTTACGAAGCATTGTACCCCTTAAAGCTTCTTGGCATTGAGCTCCACATATCTTTGAAAATTTCTTTAACAGTGGGCCAGCGCGTACATATTGTATTTCCAAATTTTGGTGTTAGGCACACTAAAAATATATATCTCTGTTAAGGTTTTGAAATTTTCAACGTCAACATTTTCATCGATAATTTTCAATCGTAAGCCTTTCTTCAGGTCGGCGGCGCACAGTGGGGTCTTCTGAGTTTTTCCATTGCAAAAATCATATTTTCTGAACGAATAAAGATAATTGCATTTAAAAAGTTTTGTTTAAAAGTGAATTCCTTAAGCTTTGAAATAATCATTCAATATGCTACGATATCAGGGAGCGGCATAGTATGTTGTCAAAGTCCGAATCTGTTCCCGGTGCAGTATTAGCGTCAGAAAATGACTAGTTTTTCATTTTTTACAAACTTAAAAATTTGCGACTACACAATTTTTATACACTGGGTCACAGCTTATTTCGTGCAGACCCATAGTAAAACTTTGAAGCGGCGCAGTTAGATAACTGATTATGATTGCGAAAAATTTTAAATGTAGAAAATCCTCTTTCCATAAATACCGAAAACTCAAATTGACAAGAAAGAATAGCTCGCAGCTTAGTTCGTGCACTGCAGTATGCTTTCAAAAGAAGTATTTTAATATGGTCTTTAATATTTTGTGTTACCTAATTTTTGGCTATCAACGTCTTTGAGTCTATTTCCTATTGATGCGACTAGTTTTTCGGTAGTTTCCGGGGGGATTTCTTGCCATTCTTCCACCAGGGCAGTTTTAAGGTCATTTCGGTTTGAAATTTGTCGTGTTCTTACTGCCAAGTCCAAAATTGCCCATAAATTTTCGATGTCATTCAAATCTGAGGACTGCGCAGGTTTAGTCATCATGTGGGGACAATTCCAGATTAGCCATGAGTGCACAATCGCCGATTTATGCTTTGGGTCGTTGTCTTGGTAGAAACGAAATCGCTGACGTAGGCCCAAGTCATCGGCTTTTTGGAGCAAGTTTTCTTTGAGAACGTTCATCTCTTTGTTCATTGTTCCATCAATGAAAACTATCTTGCCAACGACGTGCTTGTTGATTTTTTTTTTTTACTAACGGCTTTTTGCAAGCTACTCGACCATTGAAGCCTTGTTCTCGTAGCACTCGGCGCACTGTTTAAACAGCTCGCCAAATTTTACAATTGTTTTGACAATCCTTTTCTTTCCTTTGCTATGATAAGCAAATGTAATCAAATAAGTTACAAGTAATATGTTGTTGAAATTATATTTGTGTAAGCTAATATTTTGCATATGGCAACGCCATAAAACAGTAAGCTCAAAGTACAGAGAGCAATTATGTCTTTAAGCGCTCTCTTCAAGTTTGACCTACTTTAGTTGAGTTAGTTCGTAAGATCACCTCGTCGTGTAAACATTAAAGCGTTCTCATTATTAATAAATATTCTTTTATATAAACTTAAAACATCCAATGCACTCTGTTCTTCCTATTAAAACTCCAACATATGTAATAGTAATAAGAGAAGTAATAAAGAATTATATGTGGAAATTAATAGATACAGTTAAGGAGATTGTTCCACATTGTAGCATTGCTAGCTGGCTAGTTTCTGTTGTACGGGAAATACGCTGCACTTTTGAGTTAACTCTTCTTCTTCCCATTTTTTCATTCAAAAATGTTCACATGCCAACTTGCATCAACAGCGTTGTTGGTACTTGTTTTAATTAAATTTCCAACAACGTATTAGTTATACAGGGGTGTGCTGATAAACAACTGTTACTTTCGAAGTGAATTGAAGTGAAAACTCCCAGATTTTGTGTTTTCGAACATTAGTTTTCGAATAAGGCAAAGATGCATACACAAAAAATCGTTTGCAACACAGTACACGTGTTTGAAGTGCAACTTTCTTTAAAACAAACAAAAAACCAGTAAGGACGCTATCTTCGGCCTTGTCATGCCCATTTTCTGGATTTAATTTCTCTTTATCTTAATCTATATTTCTCTTTATCTTAATCTATTATTAGGGATCAATTTTTGGAGATTTGCCAATCCCGGTGTTTTCGGATTGCAAACAGAAATCCCTGGATTAGTCCCGGGACTAGTTAAGACGTAGTAAATAATTCATAAATTTTCGTCTTATTCCTTTTTTTATTTAAACAAACCAAATACGAAGCAACAAACAAAAATAGACTGTTTCATTCAGTCTTACAAAATGAGTTACCACATATTTTTTTTTTAAGCTTAAACGTTTAACATATTATTTTAGTTAAAGCGTTTTACAGATACATAACCTTAAAAGTAGTAAAGCTTTTAAGCTCTGTTTACACTAGAGATTTTTTGTGTAGATTTAGACAAAAATCTCATGTCTACAAGTGTAAACACCCTGTAGATTTATCTACACAGTCTCTACAACAAATTTAAATCTACACAATGAGTAGAGTGTGTAAACAACTTTCAGAGTAGATAAAACAGCCTCGATTTGTGTCTACAAGTTTGTTAAGCAACAGAACAAATTTTTTTCTCTACATTGATATTTTCACATAAAAATTATATCAATGATTCATATGTCACGTTTGACACTTCCGAAAATTCGTCCCAATTTGGGAATAAGAATCAAAGGAAGAACAAAAACAAAGAGTAAAATGGCGCCTTCACCAAAAAAAAAATGCGTGGGAAATGCGATTATGTGTATACATAGATATTATATGAATATTATTATATCAAATGACGGATGCGAGTGTACTGTTTTTGAATGTACGGTGTACCCATACTCAATAATATCAATAATTTGACAACGCCATTCTTCACAAAATGTTGGCACATAGCTGCGACTCCTTCCTTCAACTCCTTCAATAACTGCTGGTAAAATCCAACGTTCTCAGCATTCCTAGCATTTATTTTTGCGATCTATGGTTTCTTCCACAATCGATTTTGATGATGCATATTGTTTCTGGCGCATTTCCAACTTTTCTAATTTTTTTTGTTAATTTATTTTTGGGAATAATTTTTTAATGTCAAAAATCAGTATGTCAAAAGCGAAACAGTAGCGCCCTCTATCATTATCTACATTCTGCTCGAAAGTGTAGTCAGTGTAAACACCTTGTAGATAGCAATGTAGATATTTTCCAAATTTATCTACTCGAAAGAAAACTTTCGTAGATTTTCAGTTCAGTGTAAACACAAAACGTAATTTATCTACACTTTTTGTTGAGATATCTACACAAAAAATCTCTAATGTAAACAGAGCTTTAATGTTGTATTCTCCAAACCTGCTGAAGAAAAACACCTTTCACCTTAAAAATTTGTTGGTTGGACGGTTAGAATAGAATTAAAGAGTTTCTGAAGACACTAACCATTATAAAAAAATATGGTTTTAGAGAAGGACTCAGAAAAGCCGTACTACTCTCTTCGCAAAGATTTTTGTAAATTACATTAAAAAATGTTGGGCAACTTTTTTTTTTCAAATTTTGAGCATCATTCTGCAGTCCCCCTACATCAGTATATCGATACTTTAAGTCCTTGAAATAACTTTGGTTTGTGTAAAAAGCGCTCAGATTTATGCAAAAAGACTATTTTCGCCCCTCCTTGTGACAAGCTGGCTACGTTCTTGGTTACGAAATAATGAAATTTGTCGTATACGCTTTCTAACATATTGAAATAAATAACTTCAGAATAAAACCAGTAAGGACGCTATTGTCGAGTATACTCGACAATATAATACCCTGCACACACAGTAGGCAGTGTAACACCCCAAATCTTTAAAAAAAAATGTTGATTTGACATCGCCCGATCAAATAGTGTTCAAAATATCAAGTAAATCGGTCAAAAAATGTGGAATTCACGAAAAATTTGAGTTTGTAGGTCATTGAGGGGTAACCATAAAAAAGAGGGAAATTTTGTGGTATGCAGTTTTAAAGATAAATACTTACTGAGCTGGTATGCAGATTTGTAAAGCTACTTATACTGAGTCTACATACCGACTTTCATGTTTCTATCTCATTCGATGTTCGAGTTATAGCGTTTTAAAAAAGTGGGCGGGAAGGAGTGGGCGTGGCACAAAACCGTTCAAACTTGATCTGCTGCCGAGCATCACGAGTCTACCCTCCAAATTTCAAGTCTTTAGCTATTATAGTTTCTGAGAACCATTGGTGAATACGGACGGACGGACGGACAGACGGACGGACACAGCTTAATCAATTTCTCTTGACGTCCTGATCAAGAATATATGTACTTTATAGGGTCCCCCTGCCCTCCTTCTGTGCGTTACATACATTTCGCTCAAACAAACACAATATACCCTGATACACAGTGTGTGTACAGGGTATAAAAATCTAAGTCCTGAAAATCCCGGGATTTAACAAGTTAAGTCCCGGGATTTTTGGGACTTCGAAAACACTGAAATGCAAAAAAAGTATTTTCGCCCTCCCCTTGTGACAAGCTGGCTACGAAATGAAATTTGTCGGATACGCTTTCTAACTTATTGATGAATAGAAATAATTCACATCAGAATAAAAAAATCTAAGTCCCGATAATCACGGGATTTGGCAAGTTAAGTCCCGGGATTTCAGGAACCCGGGATCCCGGGATTGACATCCCTAGCTTACACTGAATTGAAAATCTACGAAACTTTTCTTTCGAGTAGATAAATTTGGAAAATATCTACATTGCTATCTAGGAGGTGTTTACACTAACTACACCAAGAACCCAAATCTACAAAAAAATGTTGATATGAATTCGCCCGAACAAATAGTGTTCAAAATATCAAGTAAATCGGTCAAAAAATGTGAAATTAACGAAAAATTTAAGTTTGTAGGTCATTGAGGGGTAACCAAAAAAAAGGGGATTTCTGTGGTATGCAGTTTTAAAGCTACATATTTACTAAGCTTGTCTACAAAATTTCAGATTTGTATCTTTTTGTTTTGAAGATACAGCAATTTTAAGAAAACAACCGGGGGAGGGGAAATGAAGAGGAGGGGGAAAAATGTGGTATGCAGTTTTGTAGAGCTATACATACTGAGTCTACATACTCATTTTCATGTTTCTAACTCATCAGGTTTTCGAGCTACAGCCTTTTGAAAAAATGGGTGGTGCTCGATGGGCGGGAAGGAGTGGTTGTGGCAAAAAATCCTTCAAAATTGATCTAGCATTTGACCTCACGAGTCTATCCCCCAAATTTCAAGTCTCTAGCTCTTATAGTTTTCGAGAACCATTGGTGAGGACGGACGGACGGACGGACAGACAGGGCTATATCAATTCGTCTTGACATCCCGATCAAGAATATATATACTTTATAGGGTCCCCCTCCCCTCCTTCTATGCGTTACATACAAACCGGCTCAAACAAACTTAATATACCCTTATACAAAGTGTGTGTACAGGGTATAAAAATTTGTTCTGTTGCTTAACAAACTTGTAGACACAAATCGAGGCTTTTTTATCTACTCTGAAAGTTGTTTACACTCACTACTCATTGTGTAAATAAAAATTTGTTATAGAGACAGTGCACAGTGGCCGGTTTAGCAAAAGTTGGGGCATAAAATAAAATACAGTTCCCAGGGACTTCAAATTTTCAACAGTTGATTATACTAACTTATAAAAAATGTATACAAATTTTGAGATTGATCGGACCACGCCCACTCTTACCTCCCATATTAACCATATTGAAATGCATTGAATTTGATTCTAATGTATGTTAATTATTTATCATTTTTTACATTGTTAAACGGAAAACGATATTTTTTATTAACTCTCTTCAGCCTCTATCTCAAATGAAGAGGAATAAATGTTTTCATTATCAGAATCCGAATCAGATTCAATATTGTTCTCGTTTACTATAACGGCCGGCTCAGCGAAAAGGGCAATCACTTCTGACGGCATCTTGTTTTTATTTGTCTTGAGCTTTTTATTTAAATAAAGGCTCGATATTAAGGGATCCGAAGAATCCATTGCTCGATGAAACATATCCTCTATATTATTAATACGACTATTTTTTCGTGCGTGGAATATTCTGTCGCGTTTGTAATATTTATTCCGAGCCTCGGATGCATTTTCGCCTAAACATCCGACGGGAACTGCGGAAGCAGAAATAATTTGCGAACCATGGACCAAGATCTTGTGAATGGTCGGTGACATGGGATACCATGGATACTTTTCCATATATAAGGAAGCAGTTTCATTACAAAAGCTTTGAAACTTTTCCGGGCTTATTTCAAACTCGCAAGAAATGGCAATTAAAATTGTCTTGAAGCATTGAAGAATTTTAAAATCGAATTCTAATATAGAGGCAAACAATTCATTATTTGCGAACGCCCTCCTCGCAGTATTGCCATCATTTGTATTGCCGCTTCCATTTTGTTTTGGTCGATCTACATGCAATCCCATTTGTTTCCATAGTTCATCTTGAATATTTTTTTTCCGGCAATTTAACAAAACTTTGTCGTTTGCATCTCGTACTTGCCATTTATTCAGACATTTTTTTTTTTTCAGGATTTTCTACATTTAAAATTTTTCGCAATCATAATCAGTTATCTAACTGCGCCGCTTCAAAGTTTTACTATGGGTCTGCACGAAATAAGCTGTGACCCAGTGTATAAAAATTGTGTAGTCGCAAGTTTCTAAGTTTGTATAAAATGATAAACTAGTGATTTTCTGACGCTTATACTGCACCGGAAACAAATTCTGACTTTGACAACCTACTATGCCGCTCCCAGATATCGTAGCGTATTGAACGATGGCTTGTTTTAAAGCTTAAGGAATTCACTTTTAAACAAAACTTATTTCATGCAATTATCTTTATTCGTTCAGAAGATATGATTTTTGCAATGCAAAAACTCAGAAGGCCCCACTGTGCGTCGGTTATTATTAAGTCATCCTGAGACAACTGGAACTGTTTAATTCCATTACTACCGGCTATATTTTCAAGCCTTAACAAAAGTTGATCTAAATCAATTTTGCTATGAACAATAATGTCGTTCCTATTAATCATGCCTTTTATTTTCTTTCCCAGTTTTATATATATATTCTCATCTTTGGAATATATTGTGGCAGATTTTTTATTCACGCACATGTGCTCTGTTATATAAGGATTTTCTGATAAATTTTCTTTTTGGGTATTGCTATTCTGCATCTGTCGCCTTGACTCTTGTCTAGTAGTTACTTTTAATATATTGTTATTTCCGTTTGTCATCATCTTAATATCTTCGAATTCTATTCTTGATAATGCGTCTGCCGCATAATTTTCTTTGCCCCTCAGATACTCAACTGTAAAATCATACTCCTCTAGATCTAACCTCATCCGTGTCAACTTTGACGATGGGTTTTTCATTGCAAACAGGTATGACAATGGTCTATGATCACTCCTTACTAAAAACTTTTTACCGTATACATAGGGCCTGAAATAGCCTATTGCCCAATGTATAGCTGCTAATTCTTGTTCTATCGTTGACTTATTACTTTCCCCCTTTGTAAATGATCTCGATGCATATGCTACTGGCATTTGCATGCCGTCATATTCCTGACTTAAAACTGCACCACACGCATGTTTACTTGCGTCTGTTGTAATGCAGAACTGCTTTTCAAAATCTGGATACTGCAGTATTTGTGGTGAGATTAATGCATCTTTTAAGCTTTGGAAGGCTTCCTGACACTCTGTTGTCCATTGAAAAACTACTCCTTTCTTTCCTAATCTTGTTAAAATTCTAGAATGCTCCGCAAAATTTGGAACAAATCTTCTGTAGTAATTGCAAAAAGCTACAAATCTTTTGGTTTCATCGGCATTTTTTGGTACTAGGTAATTCACTATTACCTGAAACTTGCTATCATCTGGCAAGATGCCTTTATCTGTACATTTGTGTCCAAGATATGTCACTTCGTGACTAAAGAATGAACACTTGTCCGGATGAAGCTTTAGATTGTACTTTCGGCATATTCCAAAAACATCTCTCAAATTTTTGATCATATGTTTTACTGAACAGCCCAGAACAACTAAGTCATCCATGTACAGAAATGCTTGCGAAGGTGTTAAACCTGCAAACGCGATCGTCATCATTCTCTGGAATGAATTTGGTGCGATCTTGAGACCAAAAGGTAGTCTTTTGAATCTAAATGAACCTTTGTCAGTTGAAAACGATGTTATGTCTCTCGAATTCTCTTCTAATTCTATCTGATGAAATCCTGATGTTAAATCGAGGCACGAATAATATTTTGTTCTTCCTAGCTGATCTAATATATCATCTATTCTGGGTAATGGGAATTTATCGGCTACTAGTTTCTTATTTATTCCCCTATAGTCAATTACAAGTCTCCATCTCTTTTCGGTATTGTTTTTAAGTGACTTCTTTGGTACCAACAGTATCGGACTGTTGTACTCTGATGCTGATGGTTCTATTATATCATCTTTTATTAGCTTATCGACCTGTCTACTGATTTCTTCTTTATGCGCTTGTGGTATTCTGTAATTTTTGATGTAGGTTGGTTCATCTGTTTTTAATCTTAGTTTTTGTTTGTAAAAATTGTTAACAGAAATTGTTTCGGTTTCTAATCCGAAAACATCAATATACTTTGAACATAAGTCTTGTAATTCGTTTTTCACGAATTCTGGAAAATTCTTAGATAGTTTGTCTATCTTAATCTTATCATTTGATGATTCTATTGCTTTGAAAATATCATAGTCGTTTAGACTCTCTGTAGCAATCTCTGCTGATGGTATATTTATATTTTCATCCGTAGTATTCAAAATCCTAACAAATGCGTTAGATTTATTTACTATGGTGCTGGCTATGAAAATGCCATCTTGTAATTCCTGGTGTGGAATTAATAGCTCCTCGTCAGCTGAAGTAACATATACTTGTCGTATAACTTCAGATCTGGCGGGTAGTGACAATGAGTTTGCGTGTAATGAGCTTCTCATTGGTATCGCTATACTTTTGGGAAAATTATTCGGCCTCAATATGAGCCAGTCTTGATTTCTTTGGTACTCAAGAATACAATTGTACTTCTTGAAGAAATCTAGACCTAGAATACCGTCAGATGGTATCGGAAAATCGTCTCGCACTACATGAAAATTGTGCTTAATCAGTAAATTTTCTACTTTCAAATCAGTAATTACTTTCCCTAATGTGAAAATTATACCTTTTCCTATGCCGTTTAGGCTTGTTATGGTGGTTTTGTCCACAGCTACATTCTTCAAATTTCCTACCTTAATTACAGATATATCCGCGCCTGTATCTATTAAAAATGATGATGTTTCATTATTTAATCCTGATCTAGTTGTAATGTGATTTGCTAAATTTAATTTGATGTTATAGATTTTACAGTTTTTCCTATTCGATTTGTCTATTGAGTATCTGGGGTCGGACTGTTTTCCTGCTCTTGGGTTACCCGAACCTGGGAATTATTTCCATAATTTTGCCCTTGGTTCTGGTTTCTATTTTGTCCATTGTGGTGTGAATTCCCGCGTCCACGTCCGTTGCCACGGCCTCGACCGCGACCACGTCTGTTTCCACGTGAATCACCTCCATAATAGTCATTATTGTTGTTATAGTTGTTATTGTAACTACCGGTGGGTCGGTTATTACCTCGCCACTGGCCTCGCTTATTGCCCCTAAAGTAGGTAATGGAACCTCCTTTCTCAGTTACTTGTTCGCCTATTATGCTTACATATGTACTCGTAAGTGCCCTTAAGTCGGTACATTTCATAGCCGCTAATAAAGATCTAAGGTGTGCACTAGTAAAAGTTTTACCTAGAGTCTGGGACGCTGTTCTTACCGCATATTCGGTTGCTTTCGGAGCGGGTACCCCGTCTGAGACATATTTGTCTCTTAAAGTTCTAGCTACCTGTTCTACCTCGGTTGCATACTGCAATGGTGTTTTGTTAATAAATTTCAGGTCCGCCATACGAACCATTATATCATTTATGTTTTTGTCTGCTACTAGCTCCTTCATTTTCTGTATACATTCTTTTATGCTTGCTTCCTCTCCTGACAATTTATTTATGCCTTCACCTACAAGCTTAGCTGATATGGCTGCTACCGCGATATCATTGTGTTGCTCCTCTATCAATCTATCTACCACTTGTAAACTTTTTATGAACCCTGGTAGTTTATGTTCTGAACCGTTAAATTCTCCAACGGTTTTTGACACTATGTCTACTGCTTTTTCTGGTGTTTGTGTCATGATTATTTTTTTCTTTTCCGACTTTGTATCTAATACTTTTACAATCGCTCCCTTGCTTGTTGAAGCTTTTTCTGTACCTGCGATTTCTTCGTCTTCTAAGTCTTGTAATGTTACTCCCAATATTGCTATATTGCATTCTGCCTTTTTCTCTAAGTCTACTGGCACTTCACACTCTATTTGATGCTTTGCGTATATTTTTGCTAACGCTTCCCTTAATCTTTTAGCAAATTGTGCTAACCAATCCTTATTTTCAATTGTCTGCTCATCAAAATTTGCAATTACCCTTTGTCTTACTTCGTTGTATCTATCTACTAGTCTTACAACATGCTTTGCTATTGTGCCTTTCGTAATGGGTATACTTTTATTTAAGCATTTGTATGATTTTTCAAATTCTACCTTATGTTCCTCAAGAATGGCAACTAAATTTTCCCATTCCATTTGTTACAATCTGCGTGTTGTTTTCTTTTTTTCTATCTCTTTTTTTTTTTTTTTATATATATATATATATATTTCTTATTCAGACTTTCTGAATTGTACATGGGCCTGCTTTAACCATATGAGTTAGCTGAACTTGCTTCTTTATTGAGCCTGTGTATTTTGAGTGTAACTTCAATACTAATTGGAAAATCATCACCAAAGTCATTACTAGCATTAATAGCTCTACCTTATACAAATCTGTTGGTGTGGGATTTTTAACTATAACCTCGTTAATAACATTTGCATTAGGGTTCTCAAACTTCGTAGTTTTTCCACCCATCTTGAACAATTGCTTTCAAACTGTTAAAAATAATTTTCCTAATTACTGTATGTGTTCATGCGCTCGCTTAACCTTGACGATCATGCGCTCATGACCATTTATTCTACTTTTACTTTCCTCACGCAGTGCAGTGACCCTTTCAAGTGGCCTACTTAACAAAGTTTTGCTGTGTGTGTGGTTTTCCCTTTCTCTGTGTTAATTGTTTTTGTTTTTTTTTAAGTCTGCGAGACGATTTAAGGGGGTATTCTAGTGTAGGATTTTGAAAAAATAATTTTTTTTTTTTTACATTTTCTTAAGGTCCAAACCCTTAAGAATATGTGCCTAAAAGGGTTTTTCAAAATTCGAAATATTTACGGAGTTATAAGCGTTTTTGTGATGAAAGGTACTAGTGTCGCTTTACGCTGAACAAAACTTTAAACGCGATTTTCTCGAAACTACTTTTTTCGACCTGGTTGGCAGGATATCTCGAGTTCTAATTATTCGATTGACTTGAAATTTTGAGTGAACTTTCTTAATACATCCCTCTATCGTCCCTACCTCGGATAATGCAATACAATTAGTTTTACTATTTTTAAAAAATCCATGAAGGCAAAAAAAAGAGGTAAAAAAACATTTTTCATTTTTAAATCGTCGCCATTTTGTGAAATTTTTTTTTAATTTTTTACCCGAGGTAGGGACGATAGCGATGTCTTTCCTGAGAATAACTGCGTTTTTGTTTTTTTTTTCGGACACTACAAGGATTGGAATCCTGCCAACCATGACCCCACTTTTTTTTTTGGCCTCTACTTTGCGACATTATAACTCGATAAATATAGCCTTTTTTTTTTTGGGGAAAATTTTCTTGTATTCTTTAAATATCAAAAAATACTTTGCAAAAAACCGAATACTAAAAATATTTTTATATTTTTTTTTATCGTGCGATGAAAAACGACTAAAATTGAGGCTTCTACACTAGAATACCCCCTTAAGTGTCGCTAATTTGTTTTGAAATATGATGTTTTTTTTTTTTTGTTGTTTTGTTTTTTATTTGGGGTTTTCTGTGTTTACATATGTGGTTTTTTTTTTTGTTAAATTTTATTGCTTACATATTGTATATTTGGTTTTTACATGGTGTATTTTGTTTTTATTCATTCTTCTTATATTTCTTCTAGCACTCTTGGTGCTGTATATGTAATTTTTTTTTGTTTTGGCATTAATGCCACTGTTACCACAACGCAGCTACCCAAATGTGGGTGCTTTGACTGGTATGAGTTAACAGCCACTCGTTCAAGTGTGGACAGAACTATACCCTTCTGTGTTGAGGTACAGTGTATCAGTGGACTGAAGTCTAAGTTATATCTATTCATATAGATATTCTCAAACTCCCCTACACTGATTGGACACCGTTGCCTCAGCAAGATCTCTATGGCCCTATTGGCAAATTGTGGATCTTTATCGTGCGTTGCACGAATGACTTCTTCTGTCATTTGAAGTTTGATAAAAAAAATTGTTTTTTTTTTCTAGCTGTTTTTTCTTTTTGTCAAAGATTTTTTTTCAAAAGATTTTTGTTAGGTTGCCATTAATTTAGCAATTTTTTTATTTTTATAATTCTTCCTAGCTTCTTATATTATGTTAGTGTGCTCTGAGCGTTTCCGCTTCTGAGCTGCTAGCTAAATCTTGCCGTGAGGCCAAGATTGTACATTTTTTTTTTAAATGTATATATATATTTTTAATTTTTCTGCTCCATTGGACCCTCTTGTTGTCCTCGATTGCTGGCTTGCTGACCCTGCGTCTTTGGCTGCTGGCGGTGCTGCTTCTGCCGTCTGTGTTGGTGGTGCTGCGTGGGATATTGTTGTAGTGAATTGCCGCTTCGCTTCAAGCGTCTGATTTGCCGGTGGTGATGGTGGACTAACAGCCGCACTGGCTCCACTTAGATAATTAAAGAGCTCATTCACCACAAGGCGACCATTTGGTGACTTGGTGATAACGCTTGCTCCAAGGCAGCGTTTTTGTTTTTTTTTTATACCTGTCTCTCCAATTTTTTAGTAAGGAGGCAGGATCAACGCTTGCTCCAAGGCAGCGTTTTTGTACGCTAGATACCAGCGTATATATTTTCTCTGGCTCTCCTTATACTAAGGAGGCAGGATCAACGCTCGATTCTACAAGCGTTTATTATTTTTTTCCCGGCTCTCCTTATATGAAATAAGGAGGCAGGATCGCCATATAATATCGTTTGATATTATTAGGAAAAGGCGAGTGTTTGGTTTTATGTCTTGCAGCCAATAGGCTGTGCTCATTCTTTATTCAAGCTTGACATTGACATTGCTTATGCGGACACCCGCTACTTATATAGGACTTAGGCTAACAGCGACTGCGCTGCTCACATAGTTCTTACAGTGCTAGATCAGCATTTTCGGACATGTAACGGTCAATGACACTTTGCATAGCAGTGCATTGTACGGCATTACAGTCCGTTACAATATTTGCTGTAAACCTACTGTTAGTTCTGTACAGTGGCGTAATGCTAACACTGCACTTACAATTACGATTGTGCTATGCGCACTTGCTTATACACTACAACTTTAAACAATTTGTTCGTTGATCGTCCTAAACTGAACTTTAAACAATTTACGATCACGAATCCGGCTCGAAGGACCAAAAATGTATATTATTCTCTTTAACAATATACACTATGTTGAGCACGCTCAAGTTTTTGAGTTGTACTGCTCGTCCGTGATCGGACGCATCTTTATTTAAAGCAATTTCTGCGCTGAGTTACAGCGCAGCAGGAAGTTTAATCTTAACTTCTAATTTTAGATTTACACTTAGTTTTAGTTATCTTATGCTAACACTGCGTTTGTCGAACGGCTGTGTAAACTAACCCTTGTGACCTGCTGTAGCGGCCGCACAAACAACCGCTGCTTACACCCGTTCGTCTTATCTGCCGCCTGCTGCGTAGGTCGCATGAATCACTATCTGCGACCTTCGACCCGTTGATCTTGTCAAACGGTTTCAGCTGTCGATCATAACGCGTTTATTTGTTTCTTATTTCTAAATATAAGATTACTTATCTACTAAACTCGCTGTTCCATGTTCATCCATGAACAGTATTTGTTGTTGGCGACCTCCCTGCCTCTTCGCACTTCGCATCCTAGATCAGTCACACGACTGATGAAGTGCTTTACACACTTTCCCTGCTTATCCAGAAATTGAACTATGATTCTTTGCGTGGCCACGGGACACACAAACTATGCGTTGCCAATGTGTCTCTTTTTCCTTCTCATCAACAAACTACGTCAACGCACAGTTTCGTGTGTTTCTTAGTATGTACCTCTTTGCCCTTCGCATCAACAATTCACAGTTTTACATTTGATTCCTGTGCGTGGCCTTGGCACACACATATACCCCTTTTCCCGTCTCAACAATAAGCTAACTATTTTGCAAATGCAAATTGTATTGTTTTGCTGCTTATTTTCATGTTATCCTGATACCATCATTATAAAATTCGAATTGCTTGCCTATATTCAGACAATAAAAGCGAATATTTGTTAGTTGATATTGATATCTTTAAATGCTGGTAATACTTTTGATTGTAAAAAATTCAATTTTGGAATTTTTTAAATTTTATTTATATTGGCATTAGGGAATACAATCCCGGGACTATTTTTCAATCCCGGGATTACGGGATTTTTGAAAATCAATCCCGGGATAGTCCCGGGATTGAAGTATGGGGCTTCTAATTGGGTTGAAATAAAAAAAACTTTTGTAAAGCTCTGTTTACACTAGAGATTTTTTGTGTAGATTTAGACAAAAATCTCATGTCTACAAGTGTAAACACCCTGTAGATTTATCTACACAGTCTCTACAACAAATTTAAATCTACACAATGAGTAGAGTGTGTAAACAACTTTCAGAGTAGATAAAACAGCCTCGATTTGTGTCTACAAGTTTGTTAAGCAACAGAACAAATTTTTTTCTCTACATTGATATTTTCACATAAAAATTATATCAATGATTCATATGTCACGTTTGACACTTCCGAAAATTCGTCCCAATTTGGGAATAAGAATCAAAGGAAGAACAAAAACAAAGAGTAAAATGGCGCCTTCACCAAAAAAAAAATGCGTGGGAAATGCGATTATGTGTATACATAGATATTATATGAATATTATTATATCAAATGACGGATGCGAGTGTACTGTTTTTGAATGTACGGTGTACCCATACTCAATAATATCAATAATTTGACAACGCCATTCTTCACAAAATGTTGGCACATAGCTGCGACTCCTTCCTTCAACTCCTTCAATAACTGCTGGTAAAATCCAACGTTCTCAGCATTCCTAGCATTTATTTTTGCGATCTATGGTTTCTTCCACAATCGATTTTGATGATGCATATTGTTTCTGGCGCATTTCCAACTTTTCTAATTTTTTTTGTTAATTTATTTTTGGGAATAATTTTTTAATGTCAAAAATCAGTATGTCAAAAGCGAAACAGTAGCGCCCTCTATCATTATCTACATTCTGCTCGAAAGTGTAGTCAGTGTAAACACCTTGTAGATAGCAATGTAGATATTTTCCAAATTTATCTACTCGAAAGAAAACTTTCGTAGATTTTCAGTTCAGTGTAAACACAAAACGTAATTTATCTACACTTTTTGTTGAGATATCTACACAAAAAATCTCTAATGTAAACAGAGCTTTAATGTTGTATTCTCCAAACCTGCTGAAGAAAAACACCTTTCACCTTAAAAATTTGTTGGTTGGACGGTTAGAATAGAATTAAAGAGTTTCTGAAGACACTAACCATTATAAAAAAATATGGTTTTAGAGAAGGACTCAGAAAAGCCGTACTACTCTCTTCGCAAAGATTTTTGTAAATTACATTAAAAAATGTTGGGCAACTTTTTTTTTTCAAATTTTGAGCATCATTCTGCAGTCCCCCTACATCAGTATATCGATACTTTAAGTCCTTGAAATAACTTTGGTTTGTGTAAAAAGCGCTCAGATTTATGCAAAAAGACTATTTTCGCCCCTCCTTGTGACAAGCTGGCTACGTTCTTGGTTACGAAATAATGAAATTTGTCGTATACGCTTTCTAACATATTGAAATAAATAACTTCAGAATAAAACCAGTAAGGACGCTATTGTCGAGTATACTCGACAATATAATACCCTGCACACACAGTAGGCAGTGTAACACCCCAAATCTTTAAAAAAAAATGTTGATTTGACATCGCCCGATCAAATAGTGTTCAAAATATCAAGTAAATCGGTCAAAAAATGTGGAATTCACGAAAAATTTGAGTTTGTAGGTCATTGAGGGGTAACCATAAAAAAGAGGGAAATTTTGTGGTATGCAGTTTTAAAGATAAATACTTACTGAGCTGGTATGCAGATTTGTAAAGCTACTTATACTGAGTCTACATACCGACTTTCATGTTTCTATCTCATTCGATGTTCGAGTTATAGCGTTTTAAAAAAGTGGGCGGGAAGGAGTGGGCGTGGCACAAAACCGTTCAAACTTGATCTGCTGCCGAGCATCACGAGTCTACCCTCCAAATTTCAAGTCTTTAGCTATTATAGTTTCTGAGAACCATTGGTGAATACGGACGGACGGACGGACAGACGGACGGACACAGCTTAATCAATTTCTCTTGACGTCCTGATCAAGAATATATGTACTTTATAGGGTCCCCCTGCCCTCCTTCTGTGCGTTACATACATTTCGCTCAAACAAACACAATATACCCTGATACACAGTGTGTGTACAGGGTATAAAAATCTAAGTCCTGAAAATCCCGGGATTTAACAAGTTAAGTCCCGGGATTTTTGGGACTTCGAAAACACTGAAATGCAAAAAAAGTATTTTCGCCCTCCCCTTGTGACAAGCTGGCTACGAAATGAAATTTGTCGGATACGCTTTCTAACTTATTGATGAATAGAAATAATTCACATCAGAATAAAAAAATCTAAGTCCCGATAATCACGGGATTTGGCAAGTTAAGTCCCGGGATTTCAGGAACCCGGGATCCCGGGATTGACATCCCTAGCTTACACTGAATTGAAAATCTACGAAACTTTTCTTTCGAGTAGATAAATTTGGAAAATATCTACATTGCTATCTAGGAGGTGTTTACACTAACTACACCAAGAACCCAAATCTACAAAAAAATGTTGATATGAATTCGCCCGAACAAATAGTGTTCAAAATATCAAGTAAATCGGTCAAAAAATGTGAAATTAACGAAAAATTTAAGTTTGTAGGTCATTGAGGGGTAACCAAAAAAAAGGGGATTTCTGTGGTATGCAGTTTTAAAGCTACATATTTACTAAGCTTGTCTACAAAATTTCAGATTTGTATCTTTTTGTTTTGAAGATACAGCAATTTTAAGAAAACAACCGGGGGAGGGGAAATGAAGAGGAGGGGGAAAAATGTGGTATGCAGTTTTGTAGAGCTATACATACTGAGTCTACATACTCATTTTCATGTTTCTAACTCATCAGGTTTTCGAGCTACAGCCTTTTGAAAAAATGGGTGGTGCTCGATGGGCGGGAAGGAGTGGTTGTGGCAAAAAATCCTTCAAAATTGATCTAGCATTTGACCTCACGAGTCTATCCCCCAAATTTCAAGTCTCTAGCTCTTATAGTTTTCGAGAACCATTGGTGAGGACGGACGGACGGACGGACAGACAGGGCTATATCAATTCGTCTTGACATCCCGATCAAGAATATATATACTTTATAGGGTCCCCCTCCCCTCCTTCTATGCGTTACATACAAACCGGCTCAAACAAACTTAATATACCCTTATACAAAGTGTGTGTACAGGGTATAAAAATTTGTTCTGTTGCTTAACAAACTTGTAGACACAAATCGAGGCTTTTTTATCTACTCTGAAAGTTGTTTACACTCACTACTCATTGTGTAAATAAAAATTTGTTATAGAGACAGTGCACAGTGGCCGGTTTAGCAAAAGTTGGGGCATAAAATAAAATACAGTTCCCAGGGACTTCAAATTTTCAACAGTTGATTATACTAACTTATAAAAAATGTATACAAATTTTGAGATTGATCGGACCACGCCCACTCTTACCTCCCATATTAACCATATTGAAATGCATTGAATTTGATTCTAATGTATGTTAATTATTTATCATTTTTTACATTGTTAAACGGAAAACGATATTTTTTATTAACTCTCTTCAGCCTCTATCTCAAATGAAGAGGAATAAATGTTTTCATTATCAGAATCCGAATCAGATTCAATATTGTTCTCGTTTACTATAACGGCCGGCTCAGCGAAAAGGGCAATCACTTCTGACGGCATCTTGTTTTTATTTGTCTTGAGCTTTTTATTTAAATAAAGGCTCGATATTAAGGGATCCGAAGAATCCATTGCTCGATGAAACATATCCTCTATATTATTAATACGACTATTTTTTCGTGCGTGGAATATTCTGTCGCGTTTGTAATATTTATTCCGAGCCTCGGATGCATTTTCGCCTAAACATCCGACGGGAACTGCGGAAGCAGAAATAATTTGCGAACCATGGACCAAGATCTTGTGAATGGTCGGTGACATGGGATACCATGGATACTTTTCCATATATAAGGAAGCAGTTTCATTACAAAAGCTTTGAAACTTTTCCGGGCTTATTTCAAACTCGCAAGAAATGGCAATTAAAATTGTCTTGAAGCATTGAAGAATTTTAAAATCGAATTCTAATATAGAGGCAAACAATTCATTATTTGCGAACGCCCTCCTCGCAGTATTGCCATCATTTGTATTGCCGCTTCCATTTTGTTTTGGTCGATCTACATGCAATCCCATTTGTTTCCATAGTTCATCTTGAATATTTTTTTTCCGGCAATTTAACAAAACTTTGTCGTTTGCATCTCGTACTTGCCATTTATTCAGACCAATCCGATATGAAACATGCAATACGAATTCAAAAAATCTTATCCATGAATGTAATGGACTCACTCCATATTGAAGAGTATTAGGCTTAGGCTTAAAAATTTCTGCATTTGTGTCCTTCGTCATCAAAAAATTTTTTGGAGTTGCACCACATATTGGACATGACTGAGTGGAGTTCATCCCCGTTAAAACATTTAAAACCTTACCGTCAATGAGCGTTAAATTGAGATCAAATGAAACCGTAATATTTCTATCAGCAATTTCATTAAATATGTATGGTGATAAATTTTGAACCTCTTCCTTTACTCTATCGTTTTCTTTTAAAATGTGCTCTTTACTTTCCTTGATAAATTCTATTTTTAATGGTCTACAAAATTTCACTGACTGAGTTTTTGCATTTAGCCACAGAACTCTTCCTAAGGAATCGACTAATTTAATTGGTATGAAAGAAGTTACGAATAAGGATTGGTCAAATGTTTCTGGCTCCTTTCCCAGAAATCCCTGTTTGTATAAGCTTTGTCCGGTCGATCCGTCGAAGCCATAGCTTGCAATCAAATTAACATTATTTATTTCTTGAAATTGATTAAAAACTTCTTTTTTAAATGTTAAGATCCTTTTTGCAGTGTGATTTACCATATTTTGCAATGAAACTTGGGCCATGGTTTCCGTTACTTCAATATCAATGGGTCTACATTGCAACTTAGCTTTGTAGACTTTATCATAGCTTGGCAATATATCACATCCTTGTTTCCGTATTAAAGTCCTAATGCTGTTGTACTGCCTTTTAGTAAAGGAATTCTCCAGTAAAAATGCTAAAGCTTCATCTTCGGAAATTGGAACGGGCTTTGGTACGTTATCAGTATTTTTTGGGACTTTGGGCATATTTTCCTTTAATGTACAATCAATAATTTTATTTCCTTTACATTTTTTAGCAGATATTGCAGCTGCATGAGTGAGTAAATCTATATTATGATCTTGATTAGTGGCGAGTTCGGAAGCTAGTTTGCGCTTCAAACGTATACCGCCTTCATCATAAGTTAAGCGTGGACGTCCTTTTGAATATCTTATCAAATCGTCTTTATCAATTTGCAATATCATTCGTCCAGCAAGCCACTTTGGATGTTCTTCTTTAAATCTTGTTATTTTCCTTTGGCATTTTGGCAAATATTTGTTAATGTATGAGATGAAATTGGATATTTGTCTCATAATATTCTGTTTCTTGTCTTGCCGTAAATTTGAAATAAGCTTTCCAAACACCCAATTAGAAATAACCTCAGTTTTGCGACCACCTTGAATCCAAATCTCAAGCATTTCCTCGCGACTAATTTCGAACGTGTCTGCAATATCATCAAATATTTAACAAGCGCGCAAAAATGCGCAAAAATAATTAATTTCATTATGTTAAGCACATATTACTGAACATAAATGCATTATTCGCCTCGAGAAGGAGCTAGAATAGTGCCAACTTTTACTCCACAGAACACGAGACTTATAGGTTAGGTTACTCAAAAAAAACAACACAACAATAACACATAAAAGCAAAGACAAAACACAGCATAACACAAACATAGATCTACATTTAATAATCAACATACCTTTATGGGTGTTTTCCATTTCAAAGATATGTTTGTTAACAAAGAAAAACGGTTTACAATTTAATGCAAAAAAAAGTTTAGTAGCTGCAAAATGACTTCAAAGTAACGGAGATTAAAATCAGCTGACTTTGATGGTTTCGCTAAAACACCAGGGTAGCTCAAAAAATTTTTCAAAAATGTATTTTTATACCTATGTCTATGTTCTATCATAATACTAAGATCTTTTTTCTGTATTCAAAACTCTATCTTTTTGTGTTTCTGCCCCAACTTTGGTAAATCCGGCCATTGTGCAGTGTAGAGAAATCTACAGGGTGTTTACACTTGTAGACATGAGATTTTTGTTTAAATCTACTCAAAAACAGAGCTTTATATGGAAAACTGTTTTGATTTTCAACATAGAAGGCTGAAATTTAAAAGGTAGTCTTTCTTCGTACTCATGGCAATTGTCTATAAGTATCATTAATATCGAACCACTGGAACTGGCACCGGTCATACAAAATGTACGAAATTAGGACATTTTACCCCACTTTACTCCGCCTACAATCAATTTTAGCCACCACCTGCATTACCAAATATATGAAGTTGCTTCCTATAACAAAATTTGTTCACTTTATTAACATATTAAAGCTGTAACAGCGAATCTATCTACTAAGCATTCTTCTTCTTATACCCGTGGCAGAACCTTCTTATTTGATTTTTATGCGAAATTGCGACGGGTTTTTTTTACTATAAACACCGAATCCGGACAAAGTAGGATGTGAATTTTTAAACTTAGGTAAAGGAATATATAATAAAGGTATTTTGAAAATTTGGGAGAGGTTTTTTTTGCGTATATTTTTCTTATTGCCCACCAATGTTGAAAAATACCTTAAAAATAGTTAGTTCAAACCAGTAAGGACGCTATAGTCGAGTATACTTGACAATATAACACCCTGCACACACAGTAGGTGGTGCAACACCCTAAATCTACAAAAAAATGTTGATTTGACATCGCCCGATCGAATAGTGTTCAAAATATCAAGTAAATTGGTCAAAAAAAGTGGAATTTACGAAAAATTCGAGTTTGTAGGTCATTGAGGGGTAACTTTCGAATAGAGGGGAATTTTGTGGTATGCAGTTTTAAAGATATATATTTACTGAGCTTGTATACAAAATTTCATGTTCATATCTTTATTAGTTTTGGAGATATTGCTTTTTAAAAAAAACAACTCGGGGAGGGGAAATCAAGGGGAGTGGTATGCAGTTTTGTAGAGCTCTTCATGCTGAGTCTACATACTGACTTTCATGTTTCTATCTCTTCGGGTGTTGGTTGGGCGGGAAGGAGTAGGCGTGGCACAAAACCGTTTAAACTTGATGTAGTGCCAAGCATCACGAGTCTACCCTCCAAATTTCAAGTCTCTAGCTTTTACAGTTTCCGAGAACCATTGGTGAATACAGACGGACGGACGGACAGACGGACAGGGCTCAATCGATTTCTCTTGTCATCCTGATCAAGAATATAAATACTTTATGGGGTCCCCCTCCCCTCCTTCTGGGCGTTAAATACATTTCGATCAAACAAACTTAATATACCCTGACACACTGTATGTGCAGGCTATAAAAACAGCTCCCTTCAGAAAACTACACGTGCAAAAGACTTGATATTTATGTTTTAACACTTAGTTCAGTAAGGAAGTAGTTTTACCCAGAGAGTATTAAATATAACAAGAGACCGAAGCTCGCTCACGCAGAACTTTCAAAAAATAATGTCGAATAATTGAAAGAGGAAAATTCTTGCCAGACAGAGGCAGCAAAACAAATGTATTTCTTGCTCGCAATTGACAATTACTTCACATAGGGAATTTAGTTTAAAAAATGAATGAAGTTCCAGCTTTGTTGCCGAATTTCATAAACAAATTTTGTTTACGAAAAGTTATGGCAAGAGGTGAAGTGGGGTGTGGGCATGTTTGCGAGGTTGCTAAAAAAATTTTCTTATTTTATTCAAAGAAAGTGTGGACAAAAGAAGAAGTAGGGCGGGCATGTGTATGTTGTCAAGTATAAAGAAAGAACTGATCCAGTTCCGTCGCTTGATATTGACAATTTGACTAAATAAATTGTCAAATTCGATTCAGGCAACTAGGCGATCATAAATGTCAGGAAGATGAACAATATCAAAAAGTAAAAGAAAAAGCAAGTTACCCACACACACTTACCCCCTCTGCTCCACAACTAAAGCAGGACAGACAATGCAAATGTTGACAAAGGGTGCAGTGGGGCATATAAGTGTGTACGCATTGTCATTGTTGTTGCTAAAATTTTTGCGCCAGCCGAAAATATCAGAATGTTCTTTGCTTTCTTCCTTATTCGTCTCTTCGCCCGCCGCATCGACAAACTACATTTAAAGCAAGACCGCCAAAGCAATGTTGAGAAAGGGTGAAGTGGAGCATAAAAGTATGTGCGTATTGTATTTGTATATAATTCTCTTTAACAATATACACTATGTTGAGCACGCTCAAGTTTTTGAGTTGTACTGCTCGTCCGTGATCGGACGCATCTTTATTTAAAGCAATTTCTGCGCTGAGTTACAGCGCAGCAGGAAGTTTAATCTTAACTTCTAATTTTAGATTTACACTTAGTTTTAGTTATCTTATGCTAACACTGCGTTTGTCGAACGGCTGTGTAAACTAACCCTTGTGACCTGCTGTAGCGGCCGCACAAACAACCGCTGCTTACACCCGTTCGTCTTATCTGCCGCCTGCTGCGTAGGTCGCATGAATCACTATCTGCGACCTTCGACCCGTTGATCTTGTCAAACGGTTGCAGCTGTCGATCATAACGCGTTTATTTGTTTCTTATTTCTAAATGTAAGATTACTTATCTACTAAACTCGCTGTTCCATGTTCATCCATGAACATTCTGCGGGCGGCCAGTCAGGTTGACTCGAATCATTTCTCGAGACTTGCATTGTCGGTATGCACATATCACCATAAGTACCACGATAGTTATCATGCAAAGCGTCAGAGACAGGTAGCCGCTGTAGTGGTGAAACTGCAATTCCTTCAATGGCAGCTTTTCGTTGCGCAGACCAGCTAGCTTGTCTTCCAATTGCTTGAAGTCCTGGTCGTAATTTGGCTGGGTAATATTCATCCGGGATATTTTGTCCTCTGGAATGACCTTTATGATTGCCACTATTGGATCTAATAGGTCGCTGATCCTCTCTTCAGACTCAAATTTCTGAAGACCAGTCAGAATTATGCCCTTGTATCTTGCTGTGCAGCCGGCTCTGAGAGATAAAATTCCTTCAAAGTTCTTGAACAGCCACCGATTTACTTGGCTCAATTCTACCCAAAATGTCTTTTTGCTCACTTCGTCATATTGACAATCCGCCTGGCTAGTTTTACGCAGCGCTGATAACTCACATACTCCATCCAGCGCAGGTTGCCATGGCCAATTTCCATTGCAGATGATGTGGTTCTCCAAACTTTTTTGACATCTGTTTATCTGTGCCTGTGACATCAGGAAGTACGCATTCAAGTCGAAATTGAACACGAGGTACTCCGCTTTCAACTTAACCTGCAGTGTCTTTTCTTTATGCTGAAACGGAATTGCCACCATCTTGTAGACCTCTGACGAATGGCTTTGCAACAATGGTATCTGTGCTTTGACTACTAGCTTGTCGTCAATGATGAAGCCTCGCGCCGACATCAGGCTGTATACTTGTCTCAATTCGTCGTTGAATTGTTTCCCCGGCATTTGTAGCTTAGCTGGTAGTACCTGCTTGATGTGCATTATCGCTTCGCTCAACTGAGATGGTCGTATCAGCACCGGATTAATTTTACCGTGGTTAATGTCAATCAATAAGTCAATGATTGCCATTTGAATCATTCTGCAGTCATCCATCATCGTTTTTAGTTGAGTTGACATCATCTGGAACTGAATCGCCATTTTTTCTCTATTGATGTTTTTAATGATTTCAGATTGGTATGTGTTAATCTGATCTCTCAAACTTTTCATCTGAGCATTCACGTCGTGTACGGTATTCTTCATAATGTTTGCTGTAGAGTCTATCACCGTGGTTTGCTTTTTAAACAACGCCCTGATGTTCTTTTGGTTGTCTAGTAAATTTCGTAAATTTTGCTCTGTTTGCTCTCGATCATTTGCGTCCATGATGCCAAACAACATGGCATAGACGGAGCCCAAAAATTCCAACGGAGCGCGCCTTTGTCGTTTTTTATGTATGAGCAGCTCATGGTTGTTGCTCAGACTTCGGTACCGATTTGCCAGTGATTTGGTCATCACGTCGCACACTTGTTCGAACTGCGTAAGCAGATAGCAGTGATCATCCTCTCCATTTGGTCCAGATACGCTCGAAGGTCGTAATACACTATCAAGTCCCATGTCGACGAAACGACGTCCATGCTGCCCAAGGAATCCATATAGATTGATGCTTGATCCGAAAGTTCAACCACCGATGCTCCACTGCTTTTCCCTGCTGTTGTAGTCTTCAACGGTGCCATTAGCCTCATCAACCACAACAAAACCTTTAGTGGCTTCCAGCTATGACCTGGCTTCTTTTTTGCCAAAGTCAGCATACTCTTCACCGTATGGTCCTCTGGCTTAGGTAGCTCCTCCGCTAGCAAAGGACATAATTTTCGAATAGGTCGCTTCACTGTGTTATTCTGCAGCTTTACAGACACTACTCGAACTCGGGCGTCGTCTCCAGGATGCGTTCCAACAACTTTCCCCAATGGCCATTTGGCAGGATGCGTATTCTCATCCTTGAGAACAACTACGTCACCTTCTTTTATGTTCTCCATTGGTACCTTCCACTTGTTCCGTTGCTGCAGGGTGTACAAATATTCGTCCTTCCACCTCTTCCAAAAATCACGTTGTATCTTTTGGACTAACTTCCAGCGGTTTAGAGACGATACTCTGCAGTCAGTCTCAGGGTCTGGAGCTGCTATCATTGGCCTCCCAATCAAAAAATGTCCCGGTGTTAATGCGTCTTCCCCATTCGTGTCGTTGATCGCGTATAAAGGCCGGGAGTTCATCACAGCTTCAATCTGCGCAAGTACTGTCGCCATATCTTCAAACGTCAAACTCACATCACCAACTACTCTTTTAAGATGATGTTTCATCGACTTCACGCCTGCTTCCCATATTCCTCCAAAGTGAGGACTTGCCGGGGGAATAAAGTGCCACGAGATTTTCTCATTCGCCAATACAGGTGCCAGCTCTTTATTATTTTAAATAGCCAGCTTGAACTCTTTGTCCAGAATTTTGTTGGCACCAACAAAATTCGTCCCGTTGTCCGAATACAAATGAGATCTTTTCCCTCGACGACCGAAAAACCTTCTTAGCGCTGCCATAAACGCTTCTGACGATAAATCGCTTACAGCTTCCAAGTGAACTGCCTTTGTCGTCAAGCAAACGAACACAGCGATGTAGCCCTTGAAACATTTCTGTCCACGTCCTTTGGATCATCGCATCTGAATCGGTCCGGCATAATCAACGCCCGTATGGTAAAACGGCCAAGTTACCGACAATCTACTTTGCGGTAAGTTTCCCATTATTTGTGAAGCGCTGCCTCTGCAATATCGGATACATTTCGTACATTTTCGAATGCATCCTTTAACCGCTTTGGATAGTCCAATAATCCAGTAGTCCCTTCTTAATGTGGCTTCCACCAGTCTATTGCCACCATGCAACGTCGCGTAGTGTGCTTGCCTTATCAAAAGTGCTGTGACATTCGATTTCGCTAAGATCACCGGATGCCGACTATTGTAAGGCAGCTCTGCGTTCCATAATCTTCCTCCAACACGAATTATGCCTCTTTGATCCAGAAATGGATTGAGACCTGACGTCTTACTATTACTGGGAACCGCTTTCTTGCTCGTCAACGCTGTTATCTCCTCGCTGAAATCCTTTTTTTGCAGCAATCGTATTATTTTTGTCGACGCATCTTGCAGTTCTTCATTCGTCAAGAACAATGGTTTCTCGCCACTCCTGATGAATCGCATCATATACGCCACCACTCTCTTTAATTTGAGCCAACTGGAGTATCGATTAATTAGATTATCGATAAACTTATTGTCAGCTTTCGACGTCAATAGCACAGTCGCCGTGTTCTTCGACGCGTCCTCCTCAATTGGCCAACAGTCTTCTGATTCCTTCAACCAATTAGGACCTTTCCACCAGATGTCAAGCCTTGTCAACGCCGCAGGAGAAATGCCTCGTGACGCATGGTCTGCCGGGTTGTCCTTGCTCTTCACATGGCGCCACTTTACATTCGTCGCCAATTCTTGAATCTCCTCAACTCGTTTTCGCACGAACTTATCCTTGCTTCGGCCATTCTGAATCCAACAGAGCGTAATCGTTGAATCACTCCAAGCATAGGCTTTGTAGGTAGCCGGAACGAGCCTTATCACTCTCGCCATTAATTTTGCTAACAAATGCGCAGCACACAACTCAAATTTTGGCAGTGTTTTCCGATTCTTCAGAGGGTTCACCTTTGTCTTAGCCGTCAGGAGATTTACTTCATATCCCAACTTTATGTAGACTACTGCCGCATAAGCTTTCTCTGACGCATCAGCAAATCCGTGAATTTCCAGCGATGATTCACCCGACGCATGCATCCATCTCGGTATGCGCAGCTTCCCCAATACGATCACATTCGACAAGAACTGCTGCCATTCATCTTCTAGCTCGTTCGGTAGTACTTCGTCCCATTTAGATTGAAGTAGCCACAGTTTTTGTATAAACAATTTTGCAACTACTGTTAATGGAGAAAGCCAACCCAATGGATCAAATATTTGTGCCGCTTGTGACAATACACTTCTTTTCGTGACTTTGCTTGTCAACATTGAGTTTATTCGAAATTGAAACTCGTCTGTTCTTGGATCCCAAAAGAGACCAAGCGTTTTAACGGCTCCATCGCCTTCAATTTTCATGAGCTCAGTTTCTTTTGTAGGTGATACTGCTGCTGTTATGGCCTTGTCATTCGAGAGCCACTTTCGAAGATGGAACCCAAATTTCTGTAGATGTCTCGATATACATATTTGTATTCTCTGACACTGTTCGACTGAATCCGCACCTGTCATCAGATCATCCATGTAGAAGTCTTCCCGAATTATGGACTGGAGCCAGTTGTCTTCTTTTTCGCAGCGCTTTGCCATTTCAAACAACGTACGCACGGCCAAAAACGGTGCCGCCGCAGTACCATACGTCACTGTCGTTAGTTGATATTCTTCTGGTGTGTCCCTCCACAAAATCCGATGATATTGTTGATCTTCTGCCGTTATCTTTATTTGGCGGTACATCTTCTCCACATCAGCAGTTAATACAAATTTCCACAGCCTCCATTTAATTATTATTTCGAAGATATCTCGTTGCAGTTTCGGCCCAGCGTACATGTTGTCGTTCAAGCTTTTACCGTTCGAAGATTTCGCGGAAGCGTCAAACACCACTCTCAGCTTCGTGGTCGCACTTTGCTCTCTTATTATCGCTTGATGAGGAAGGTAATATTTGCCACACGTACCATCCGCTACTTTGGTCATATGTCCCAGATGAATGTATTCTCTCATAAACTGCTGATACCCTTTCTGCAACTGTTCGTCTTTTTTAAATTTACGCTCCATCGACGTTAAACGTGCCATGGCCTGCTTTCTTGAATTGCCAAGCTCGACGTTACTTTTAAATGGCACCTTTACGATGAATTGCCCGTTGTCGTGCTGAGATACCGTTTGCTCATATTTTTTCAAGCATTCCAGATCTTCTTCGTTGCTTTCATCATAGTCATCGTCCTCCAGTTTCCAAAATCTTTCCAGATTTGTTACGGCCGACGTAAACTTTTTCGACTTGGCTTGCCTGATTATTCCAGACAATATCCATCCGAATTTGGTTGCTTGACCAATTATGCCATCTTTTTTCACGACGCCTTCCTCCAGAATTTTGCCAAAGACGTCTCCTCCAATAACCATGTCAATCCTATCGGATTTATTGAACATGGGATCTGCTAGCCACAAGTTCTTCCAGCTGTCAATCTCATATTTGAAGGACCGATCTGGCTGTGCACCTGTCAGTGATGGTAAAACTACCGCATCCACTGTTTGCACGAACTTGCTTAAAAACCTTGGCTTCAATTCCAGACGCATCTTGTATTTTGATTCTCCCACAACTGCCTCACCCAGACCGTGAACTTTTGTCTTAGTCCTGATGCGTGGAAGACTTAATATTTGCGCTGCTTCTTCCGTTATCGTCGTGATTTGCGATCCTTGATCAATCAGTGCCCTTAATAGTAATGGCTCACCGTTTGCCGCCTTTACTTTGACTTGCGCAGTGGCCAGAATAACCGTTGTTGCTGCGCCGCTCGTAGTCATCGATGTCTGCCTTGACTCTTTTTGTCCTAGCTCAATATGAAGCAGCTCATGATGCCCTCTTTGACAATACCTGCACTTCATTGACGCATTTGGACACTGCCCTGCTCCAAGCTTGTGATTCAAACATTTGTAGCACAGCTTCTGTTTATTTGCGAACTTCCTACGTTCGTCCGCCGAAACTGTCAGAATTTTCCAACAGTCACTTGTCACGTGGTTTGACAAGCTGCAGTACTCACACGTACTCTTTTTCGTCACTGTTGACGTATGGTGAGCCTTGAACGCTGACACTGGCTCTCGATGCTTGACACCTTCCTCTTTCTCAGCAACTGCTTTTAATGTCTGGTACTGCTGATCCAGGAACTTCAACACATCTTCCAATGTTTGGACCTCTTTTGTTTTTTTGATTGATTGTTCGTACAATCTCAAACCTTCTTTGTCCAATTTCCGCACCACAATACGCGCTGCAAACGGATCATTATCTTTCATTTCAATGCCCATTGACCTTATGGCATTTATGCACTCTGTTGTTGTATCCAGCAGATGCCTCACGCTTTCGGCACTGCTGCTATTTACCATTGGCTGATCCAATAAGCGATCCCAATGTGTTGAAAATAAAATTCGTTTGTTGTCGTAGCGCTGTTTTAAAAGGGACCAGGCTACGTCATAATTTCCATTTGAAATTTGTAAATGCTGCACCAGACGCGCTGCTTCGCCTTTCAAACACATGCGCAGTCGCATCATTTTTTCTGTTTTTGAGATCTTCATATTTTCATGAACCATCTCTTCAAATGAATTGTGGAATGTTGCCCACTCTTTCATATCGCCATAAAAGGCTGGTAATTTTATTTTTTCCAGCTCCAAATTATGGCTTCTTTGTGGCTCCATCGTCAAATCTTTCATTTTTTCTTCGATGGTCACCATTTCTTCGAAGTATTCTGCCAGAATATCATCATACAACACATCAATGTGTGCATCGTTCCGAATCGCCAACCCGTTGTTGTAGCGATTCTTAATATCCTCCATAAGCGTCTCTAAGTATTTAAATTGTTGACCGCTTACCCTAGCCTTTCCTCTTAGGTCATCCATATTCCGGCGTAGGACTTCAATCCTTCGACTGAACGTGTTGAAACTAACGTCCACCGTAGTTGTTCCGGTTTCCGATGCATCACTTCTCGGCAATTCCGGTGCGGACTTAATTCCACGCGTAAAAGGTACCAGTGATATTATATCGTCATTTAAGCCTATGCTTAGCTGTCGGATCACTTCGTCACATTTTTCAATGAAGTTATCGAAGATATTGTTTTTGAAATAATCTTCTTCACCGATACCATCCGCCATCAATTTCTGATGATTTCCATCCAGTTCTTTTCTGATTTTTGTTAATGACTTTAGCCATTCAGCGCCTTTTGGTTTTCGCACTCCGCCACTTAAACCATCCATGATATGATTGACCCTCTGAGCTAATTCCATCTGCACGTCAATTGTCTTCAGTCTGTTGAACCCCATGGTGGATATCACTCGCGCTTTACAACCTGGAACTATGCAGTTGAACCGTTGGAGGTATTTTTGTTTTGGTCGCCTTGTTGACCGTGTTGTGCCTCGACTCACAACCTGGATTCGTTCAACTGCAATGTATCCAACAAACGAGAAAATGTCCTTTTGCACTTCTCGTCCTGATTTTTAGCAGAACACAAAATCCAATGTTTTTGATTCCGTTTTTTTTTCTCTTTTCCGTTCTAGTCTCACAAACGACTTTTTCGGATTTTTATTTTTATTTTTTATTTATTTTCCTTTTTAGTCTCACAAACGACTTTTTCGGATTTTTGTATTTTTTTTTATTTTTCTTTTTAGTCTCACAAACGACTTTTTCGGAAAAAAAAATTTTTTACTTTTGCACTTTCTGCACTTTATAATATCGTTTGATATTATTAGGAAAAGGCGAGTGTTTGGTTTTATGTCTTGCAGCCAATAGGCTGTGCTCATTCTTTATTCAAGCTTGACATTGACATTGCTTATGCGGACACCCGCTACTTATATAGGACTTAGGCTAACAGCGACTGCGCTGCTCACATAGTTCTTACAGTGCTAGATCAGCATTTTCGGACATGTAACGGTCAATGACACTTTGCATAGCAGTGCATTGTACGGCATTACAGTCCGTTACAATATTTGCTGTAAACCTACTGTTAGTTCTGTACAGTGGCGTAATGCTAACACTGCACTTACAATTACGATTGTGCTATGCGCACTTGCTTATACACTACACCTCCCTTTTTGGGAGAATGAGTTTACCCGTGTAAATTCATTCTTTACAATTCGTAATTGTAAGATCCTATATATTTGTTAGTAGTATAAATTCAAAAATAAAATGAAATTGTAATGTTTTTATTAGAATATAAAATGTTAGTGTACAAATGTGTTGAAGTATCAAAATACATAAAAATATAAAAATGTGTAAGAATATAAATGTATAAAAATATAAAAATATTTTAGAATTGTTTTAGCGCTCTTCCTTGGATCCAATCATATTTCAACCAAATTTGTGACACGTCTGTCCTCTTCCTTCTTTTAGAAATTTCATTTTATTTCTTTATTCTGTCCATATGTACCGTCCATGTAGTAATGTTGTCTGTTATTGTACAGTTATTTCTCTCATCTACACTAACTACCTTGTATGGACCTCTATACTTATTACCTAGCTTGTGACTGGCCAAGTCACTTACGTACACTAGATCACCTATCACTAGTTCTAGACTATTTTGTTTCTTATCATAGCTGTCTTTATTGCCTATCTTATGTTTAGCTATCATATCCCTAGCTCTATTTTGTGCGTATTGCAATCTAAATTTTACTTCTTTACTATAATTTTCTATATTGTATACCGGATCTATATTTCCTTGTTCTAAGAAATCCTGAACTATTGGCTTTTTACCAAATACTAATTCAAATGGACAATAATCGTGGACAGTCGATGGTGTGGTATTATAACAATAAGTATAATACCTTAACCATTCATCCCAATCATCTCTTCTATCAGAAATGTAATTTCTTATATATTCATTAAATGTCCTATGGTTTTCTATAGTTCCTAATGTTTGGTGATGATACGGAGTGGATGTACTATGATTGATTCTCAATAGTTTAAATAATTCTTGCATTAATTCATTTTTGTATTCTGTACCCATGTCTGTAATAATTTGTCTCATGGGACCATAAATCAATATGCATTGTTCAAATATTGCTTTTGCTACTACTTTATCACTCTTATTCGGAACTGCTACCGTTATCAAATATTTAGTTAAATCGCATATCATTGTTACTGCGTACTCATTGCTATATTCTGTCCTTGGTAATGGACCTATTGTATCTATAAGTACTACGTCAAAGGCTTTTTGTGGTGTCGGTGTTATTATTAATGGCTGCCTAGTGTGCTTTAATGTTTTCGAAAGTTTGCACTGTTCACACGACTTTATATAGTTTCTTACATCAGATGTCAGATTTTTCCATATATAGTATTTCCTGATCTTTGCTAGCATTCTTCTATACCCTGGATGTCCTCCAAATATGGGATCATCATGAAACTTTTCCAATATTGTTATTTTATCTTTCTCACTGTCTACTTTGATCAGTGCTGGGAATATATTAATCCTTAAGCGCTTTAATTTATTTCCTTTTTCTTTAAAAATTTTTAACCCGACGCACAGTGGGGCCTTCTGAGTTTTTGCATTGCAAAAATCATATCGTCTGAACGAATAAAGATAATTGCATGAAATAAGTTTTGTTTAAAAGTGAATTCCTTAAGCTTTAAAACAAGCCATCGTTCAATACGCTACGATATCTGGGAGCGGCATAGTAGGTTGTCAAAGTCAGAATTTGTTTCCGGTGCAGTATAAGCGTCAGAAAATCACTAGGTTTATCATTTTATACAAACTTAGAAACTTGCGATTGTACAAAGTATATATATTCTTGATCAGTACGAGTTGGTGTAGCCATGTCCGTCCGTCCGTCTGTCCGTCTTTCAGTATTTATACAATATCTCCCACAATTTTGAAGTTATCGACCTGAAATTTTGCACAGAGTTTTCTTTTCTATGCGATCAACTCATATGTCAGAATCGGCATGATCGAACTATTGGAACTGGTAGCCCCCATACGAAAAGAAGAAGAAAAATGAACAAAACTTGATTTGTTGTGTGGAAAACTTTTTTGTTTTTGAAGATAGACGACTGAAATTTCACACCTAGAAGTTTTACATAGTCTGACACAATGCCTGAAAGTTTCATTGAGATCGGGCAACTGGAACTGGTACCTGCCATACAAAATGAAGAAGAGGAAGAGAAGCAAAGGTAAATCGTTGTATTGAAAACTTTTTTGGCTTTCAAAATAGAGGGCTGAAATTTAAAAGGTAGTCTTCTTTCATACTCAGGCCAATTGTTTATAAGTTTCATTGAGATTGGACCACTAAAAACGGTACCTGCCATACAAAATGAACAAAATCAAGACATTTTACCCCCTTCACACCGCCTACGATAAATTTTAGCCACCACCTGCATAGCAAATACGACAAGTTTCTTCCTATAACAACATTTGTTCACTTTATTAACATATTAAAGCTGTCACAGCAAATTTACCCACTATTCATTCTTCTTCTTATACCCGCAGCAGCGCCTTTTTCACTGATTTTTTGTGTGAGGTTGCGGCCGTTTTTTTGCTTTAAAAACCAAAAGAGCAAATAAGAGCAGCTGAAATTTTGAACATAGGTTAAGGAATGTTCAATAAACATAATTGCAAAATTTGGCGGTTAACATATTTTAACGTTTTTTTTAATTGTCCACCAAAGTTGAAAAATACCCAAAAAACAGATAGTTCGAAAAACAGCCTCCTCTAGTAAACTATAAATGCTCCTTGGTATTTATAGTATAACACTATAATATGGCTACCTAAGAATAGAAATCAATTCGATAATGATTCGAGCTATAATTTCGCTTTTATTCCAACTCAAAGATGCCGAATTTAAAAAAAAACCAGTAAGGGCGGTATAGTTGAGTATTCTCAACTATATAATACCCTGTACACACACCGATGTTGATAACACGTTAAAAATTCGCCGACAGCAAAAGCAGTGTACCACGATATGGTTTGTGTATTTGCTAATAGTGAGGCAGGGCTCACAGTGCAATGTTGCCATTAGATGGCGCTTTAGTACGGGTTTTGTTACAAAGCATTGCTGCAAAATTTTAGTGTGTTGGTCTTTGCGGGGAAAGTGGTAGTTTGTTGTATGCAGTTTTAAAAAGGTATGTTATCTGAGTTTGCATACAAAATTTCAGCATTGTATTCTTTATACTTTAGGAGATACAGCAATTTTAAGAAAAAAATGACCTTTTGTTGTGCTTGATGGGCGGGAAGGAATGGGCGTGGCGAAAATTCCTTCAAACTTCATCTAGTGTTCGACCACACGAGACTATCTTCCAAATTTCAAGTCTCTAGCTTTAATAGTTTTCGCAGTGTTAAGTACGGTTTTTGTTACAAATAGGATAAAGCAGTGTTCAAAGCGCAATTTATGCCAAATTTCAACTTGTTTGTCTTTGCGTTGTCACACAGCGTTAAAAATGAAAGTTTGTGGTAAGCAGTTTTAAAAAGGTATGTTTACTGAGTTTGCATACAAAATTTCAGCATTGTATCTATTATAGTTTAGGAGATACAGCAATTTTAAGAAAACAACTTTTTGAGGGGAAACGAAGGGGAGGGGGAAAAAATGTGGTATGCAGTTTTGTAGAGCTATACATACTGAGTCTACATACTCATTTTCATGTTTCAAACTCATCAGGTTTTCGAGCTACAGCCTTTTGAAAAAATGGGTGGTGCTCGATGGGCGGGAAGGAGTGGGCGTGGCAAAAAATCCTTCAAACTTGATCTAGCGTTTGACCTCACGAGTCTATCCACCAAATTTCAAGTCTCTAGCTCTTATAGTTTTCGATAACCATTGGTGAGGACGGACGGACGGACGGACGGACGGACGGACGGACGGACGGACGGACAGACAGGGCTATATCAATTCGTCTTGTCATCCTGATCAAGAATATATATACTTTATAGGGTCCCCCTCCCCTCCTTCTATGCGTTACATACAAACCGTCTCAAACAAACTTAATATACCCTGATACACAGTGTGTGTACAGAGTATAATGAGTATATCATTGAAAGTTGAAAAAAAGGTCAACTTTGAGTGCGTATATCTTCCAAACTAAAATTCCGATTTCGTTAAGGTTAATATTTCCTTAATCTCTGGAAAATTCTCTATCAGACGCATATATTTGTTTTATCCAAAGCGTTAATGAAATTTTTGATTTTTGCAAGCTGAATGTATCTGAGGCCCCTCTGTGCGACGTCGCTTGCAAAAATCAAAAATTTCATTAACGCTTTGGATAAAACAAATATATGTGTCTGATAGAGAATTTTCCAGAGATTAAGGAAATATTAACCTTGAAGAAATCGGATTTATAGTTTGGGAGATATACGCACTCAAAGTTGACCTTTTTTTCAACTTTCAATAAAATGCTCAATTTTTTTAAAATTCGGCACCTTTGAGTTGGAATAGCAACGCAATTATAACAGGAATCATTATCGAATTGATTTATATTTTTAGGTAGCCATATTATAGTGTTATATTATAAATATCAAGTCATTTGCATGTGTAGTTTTCGAGATGGAGCTGTTTTTCGAACTATCTATTTTTAAGGTGTTTTTTAACTTTGGTGGACAAAAAAAAAAAATGCTAAAATATGCTACCCGCCAAATTTTGACTATCTCTTTATTACATATTCCTTTACCTATCTGTAAAATATTATGTTCCCCTCGCTTCCCTTTTGGCCGTTATAACGCAAAAACGATCGCAACCTCGCACAAAAATCAGCGAAAAAGACGCTGCTGCAGGTATAAGAAGAAGAATGCACAGTAGGTAGATTCGCTGTTACAGCTTTAATATGTTAATAAAATGAACATATTTTGTTATAGCAAGCAACTAGTTATATTATTCAAATCAGGTGGTTGTAAAATTGACTGGGGGCGGTACAAAAGGGGGTAAAATGGCTTAATTTTCTTCATTTTGTCTGGCAGGTGGCAGTTTCAGTGGTCCGATCTCAATGATACCAATGTGCATATTACTTGGATACGTAAAAAGACTACATTTTAAATTTCAGCCTTCTATGTTGAGAAAGAAAGAAATTTTTCATACAACGACTTAAATTTGCTTCTCTTCCTCTTCTTCATTTCGTATGGCAGGTACCAGTTCCAGTAGTTCGATCTCAATGAAACTTTCAGACATTTGGTCTGGGTACCTTAAACTTCTGGTTGTAAAATTTCAGCCCTCTATCTTCAAAAATAAAAAAGTTTTTCATACAACAAATCAAGTTTTGTTCACTTTTCTTCTTCTTTTCGTATGGCGGCTACCAGTTCTAATAGTTCGATCATGCTGATTCCGACATATGAGTTGATCGCACAGAAAAGAAGACTCTGTACAAAATTTCAGGTCTATAGCTTCAAAATTGTGGGAGATATTGTATAAGTACTGATAGACATTCAGACGGGCGGACGGACATGGCTATATCAACTCGTCTTGTCATACTGATCAAGAATATATATACTTTGTACAATCGCAAGTTTCTAAGTTTGTATAAAATGATAAACTAGTGATTTTCTGACGCTTATACTGCACCGGAAACAAATTCTGACTTTGACAACCTACTATGCCGCTCCCAGATATCGTAGCGTATTGAACGATGGCTTGTTTTAAAGCTTAAGGAATTCACTTTTAAACAAAACTTATTTCATGCAATTATCTTTATTCGTTCAGAAGATATGATTTTTGCAATGCAAAAACTCAGAAGGCCCCACTGTGCGTCGGTTATTATTAAGTCATCCTGAGACAACTGGAACTGTTTAATTCCATTACTACCGGCTATATTTTCAAGCCTTAACAAAAGTTGATCTAAATCAATTTTGCTATGAACAATAATGTCGTTCCTATTAATCATGCCTTTTATTTTCTTTCCCAGTTTTATATATATATTCTCATCTTTGGAATATATTGTGGCAGATTTTTTATTCACGCACATGTGCTCTGTTATATAAGGATTTTCTGATAAATTTTCTTTTTGGGTATTGCTATTCTGCATCTGTCGCCTTGACTCTTGTCTAGTAGTTACTTTTAATATATTGTTATTTCCGTTTGTCATCATCTTAATATCTTCGAATTCTATTCTTGATAATGCGTCTGCCGCATAATTTTCTTTGCCCCTCAGATACTCAACTGTAAAATCATACTCCTCTAGATCTAACCTCATCCGTGTCAACTTTGACGATGGGTTTTTCATTGCAAACAGGTATGACAATGGTCTATGATCACTCCTTACTAAAAACTTTTTACCGTATACATAGGGCCTGAAATAGCCTATTGCCCAATGTATAGCTGCTAATTCTTGTTCTATCGTTGACTTATTACTTTCCCCCTTTGTAAATGATCTCGATGCATATGCTACTGGCATTTGCATGCCGTCATATTCCTGACTTAAAACTGCACCACACGCATGTTTACTTGCGTCTGTTGTAATGCAGAACTGCTTTTCAAAATCTGGATACTGCAGTATTTGTGGTGAGATTAATGCATCTTTTAAGCTTTGGAAGGCTTCCTGACACTCTGTTGTCCATTGAAAAACTACTCCTTTCTTTCCTAATCTTGTTAAAATTCTAGAATGCTCCGCAAAATTTGGAACAAATCTTCTGTAGTAATTGCAAAAAGCTACAAATCTTTTGGTTTCATCGGCATTTTTTGGTACTAGGTAATTCACTATTACCTGAAACTTGCTATCATCTGGCAAGATGCCTTTATCTGTACATTTGTGTCCAAGATATGTCACTTCGTGACTAAAGAATGAACACTTGTCCGGATGAAGCTTTAGATTGTACTTTCGGCATATTCCAAAAACATCTCTCAAATTTTTGATCATATGTTTTACTGAACAGCCCAGAACAACTAAGTCATCCATGTACAGAAATGCTTGCGAAGGTGTTAAACCTGCAAACGCGATCGTCATCATTCTCTGGAATGAATTTGGTGCGATCTTGAGACCAAAAGGTAGTCTTTTGAATCTAAATGAACCTTTGTCAGTTGAAAACGATGTTATGTCTCTCGAATTCTCTTCTAATTCTATCTGATGAAATCCTGATGTTAAATCGAGGCACGAATAATATTTTGTTCTTCCTAGCTGATCTAATATATCATCTATTCTGGGTAATGGGAATTTATCGGCTACTAGTTTCTTATTTATTCCCCTATAGTCAATTACAAGTCTCCATCTCTTTTCGGTATTGTTTTTAAGTGACTTCTTTGGTACCAACAGTATCGGACTGTTGTACTCTGATGCTGATGGTTCTATTATATCATCTTTTATTAGCTTATCGACCTGTCTACTGATTTCTTCTTTATGCGCTTGTGGTATTCTGTAATTTTTGATGTAGGTTGGTTCATCTGTTTTTAATCTTAGTTTTTGTTTGTAAAAATTGTTAACAGAAATTGTTTCGGTTTCTAATCCGAAAACATCAATATACTTTGAACATAAGTCTTGTAATTCGTTTTTCACGAATTCTGGAAAATTCTTAGATAGTTTGTCTATCTTAATCTTATCATTTGATGATTCTATTGCTTTGAAAATATCATAGTCGTTTAGACTCTCTGTAGCAATCTCTGCTGATGGTATATTTATATTTTCATCCGTAGTATTCAAAATCCTAACAAATGCGTTAGATTTATTTACTATGGTGCTGGCTATGAAAATGCCATCTTGTAATTCCTGGTGTGGAATTAATAGCTCCTCGTCAGCTGAAGTAACATATACTTGTCGTATAACTTCAGATCTGGCGGGTAGTGACAATGAGTTTGCGTGTAATGAGCTTCTCATTGGTATCGCTATACTTTTGGGAAAATTATTCGGCCTCAATATGAGCCAGTCTTGATTTCTTTGGTACTCAAGAATACAATTGTACTTCTTGAAGAAATCTAGACCTAGAATACCGTCAGATGGTATCGGAAAATCGTCTCGCACTACATGAAAATTGTGCTTAATCAGTAAATTTTCTACTTTCAAATCAGTAATTACTTTCCCTAATGTGAAAATTATACCTTTTCCTATGCCGTTTAGGCTTGTTATGGTGGTTTTGTCCACAGCTACATTCTTCAAATTTCCTACCTTAATTACAGATATATCCGCGCCTGTATCTATTAAAAATGATGATGTTTCATTATTTAATCCTGATCTAGTTGTAATGTGATTTGCTAAATTTAATTTGATGTTATAGATTTTACAGTTTTTCCTATTCGATTTGTCTATTGAGTATCTGGGGTCGGACTGTTTTCCTGCTCTTGGGTTACCCGAACCTGGGAATTATTTCCATAATTTTGCCCTTGGTTCTGGTTTCTATTTTGTCCATTGTGGTGTGAATTCCCGCGTCCACGTCCGTTGCCACGGCCTCGACCGCGACCACGTCTGTTTCCACGTGAATCACCTCCATAATAGTCATTATTGTTGTTATAGTTGTTATTGTAACTACCGGTGGGTCGGTTATTACCTCGCCACTGGCCTCGCTTATTGCCCCTAAAGTAGGTAATGGAACCTCCTTTCTCAGTTACTTGTTCGCCTATTATGCTTACATATGTACTCGTAAGTGCCCTTAAGTCGGTACATTTCATAGCCGCTAATAAAGATCTAAGGTGTGCACTAGTAAAAGTTTTACCTAGAGTCTGGGACGCTGTTCTTACCGCATATTCGGTTGCTTTCGGAGCGGGTACCCCGTCTGAGACATATTTGTCTCTTAAAGTTCTAGCTACCTGTTCTACCTCGGTTGCATACTGCAATGGTGTTTTGTTAATAAATTTCAGGTCCGCCATACGAACCATTATATCATTTATGTTTTTGTCTGCTACTAGCTCCTTCATTTTCTGTATACATTCTTTTATGCTTGCTTCCTCTCCTGACAATTTATTTATGCCTTCACCTACAAGCTTAGCTGATATGGCTGCTACCGCGATATCATTGTGTTGCTCCTCTATCAATCTATCTACCACTTGTAAACTTTTTATGAACCCTGGTAGTTTATGTTCTGAACCGTTAAATTCTCCAACGGTTTTTGACACTATGTCTACTGCTTTTTCTGGTGTTTGTGTCATGATTATTTTTTTCTTTTCCGACTTTGTATCTAATACTTTTACAATCGCTCCCTTGCTTGTTGAAGCTTTTTCTGTACCTGCGATTTCTTCGTCTTCTAAGTCTTGTAATGTTACTCCCAATATTGCTATATTGCATTCTGCCTTTTTCTCTAAGTCTACTGGCACTTCACACTCTATTTGATGCTTTGCGTATATTTTTGCTAACGCTTCCCTTAATCTTTTAGCAAATTGTGCTAACCAATCCTTATTTTCAATTGTCTGCTCATCAAAATTTGCAATTACCCTTTGTCTTACTTCGTTGTATCTATCTACTAGTCTTACAACATGCTTTGCTATTGTGCCTTTCGTAATGGGTATACTTTTATTTAAGCATTTGTATGATTTTTCAAATTCTACCTTATGTTCCTCAAGAATGGCAACTAAATTTTCCCATTCCATTTGTTACAATCTGCGTGTTGTTTTCTTTTTTTCTATCTCTTTTTTTTTTTTTTTATATATATATATATATATTTCTTATTCAGACTTTCTGAATTGTACATGGGCCTGCTTTAACCATATGAGTTAGCTGAACTTGCTTCTTTATTGAGCCTGTGTATTTTGAGTGTAACTTCAATACTAATTGGAAAATCATCACCAAAGTCATTACTAGCATTAATAGCTCTACCTTATACAAATCTGTTGGTGTGGGATTTTTAACTATAACCTCGTTAATAACATTTGCATTAGGGTTCTCAAACTTCGTAGTTTTTCCACCCATCTTGAACAATTGCTTTCAAACTGTTAAAAATAATTTTCCTAATTACTGTATGTGTTCATGCGCTCGCTTAACCTTGACGATCATGCGCTCATGACCATTTATTCTACTTTTACTTTCCTCACGCAGTGCAGTGACCCTTTCAAGTGGCCTACTTAACAAAGTTTTGCTGTGTGTGTGGTTTTCCCTTTCTCTGTGTTAATTGTTTTTGTTTTTTTTTAAGTCTGCGAGACGATTTAAGGGGGTATTCTAGTGTAGGATTTTGAAAAAATAATTTTTTTTTTTTTACATTTTCTTAAGGTCCAAACCCTTAAGAATATGTGCCTAAAAGGGTTTTTCAAAATTCGAAATATTTACGGAGTTATAAGCGTTTTTGTGATGAAAGGTACTAGTGTCGCTTTACGCTGAACAAAACTTTAAACGCGATTTTCTCGAAACTACTTTTTTCGACCTGGTTGGCAGGATATCTCGAGTTCTAATTATTCGATTGACTTGAAATTTTGAGTGAACTTTCTTAATACATCCCTCTATCGTCCCTACCTCGGATAATGCAATACAATTAGTTTTACTATTTTTAAAAAATCCATGAAGGCAAAAAAAAGAGGTAAAAAAACATTTTTCATTTTTAAATCGTCGCCATTTTGTGAAATTTTTTTTTAATTTTTTACCCGAGGTAGGGACGATAGCGATGTCTTTCCTGAGAATAACTGCGTTTTTGTTTTTTTTTTCGGACACTACAAGGATTGGAATCCTGCCAACCATGACCCCACTTTTTTTTTTGGCCTCTACTTTGCGACATTATAACTCGATAAATATAGCCTTTTTTTTTTTGGGGAAAATTTTCTTGTATTCTTTAAATATCAAAAAATACTTTGCAAAAAACCGAATACTAAAAATATTTTTATATTTTTTTTTATCGTGCGATGAAAAACGACTAAAATTGAGGCTTCTACACTAGAATACCCCCTTAAGTGTCGCTAATTTGTTTTGAAATATGATGTTTTTTTTTTTTTGTTGTTTTGTTTTTTATTTGGGGTTTTCTGTGTTTACATATGTGGTTTTTTTTTTTGTTAAATTTTATTGCTTACATATTGTATATTTGGTTTTTACATGGTGTATTTTGTTTTTATTCATTCTTCTTATATTTCTTCTAGCACTCTTGGTGCTGTATATGTAATTTTTTTTTGTTTTGGCATTAATGCCACTGTTACCACAACGCAGCTACCCAAATGTGGGTGCTTTGACTGGTATGAGTTAACAGCCACTCGTTCAAGTGTGGACAGAACTATACCCTTCTGTGTTGAGGTACAGTGTATCAGTGGACTGAAGTCTAAGTTATATCTATTCATATAGATATTCTCAAACTCCCCTACACTGATTGGACACCGTTGCCTCAGCAAGATCTCTATGGCCCTATTGGCAAATTGTGGATCTTTATCGTGCGTTGCACGAATGACTTCTTCTGTCATTTGAAGTTTGATAAAAAAAATTGTTTTTTTTTTCTAGCTGTTTTTTCTTTTTGTCAAAGATTTTTTTTCAAAAGATTTTTGTTAGGTTGCCATTAATTTAGCAATTTTTTTATTTTTATAATTCTTCCTAGCTTCTTATATTATGTTAGTGTGCTCTGAGCGTTTCCGCTTCTGAGCTGCTAGCTAAATCTTGCCGTGAGGCCAAGATTGTACATTTTTTTTTTAAATGTATATATATATTTTTAATTTTTCTGCTCCATTGGACCCTCTTGTTGTCCTCGATTGCTGGCTTGCTGACCCTGCGTCTTTGGCTGCTGGCGGTGCTGCTTCTGCCGTCTGTGTTGGTGGTGCTGCGTGGGATATTGTTGTAGTGAATTGCCGCTTCGCTTCAAGCGTCTGATTTGCCGGTGGTGATGGTGGACTAACAGCCGCACTGGCTCCACTTAGATAATTAAAGAGCTCATTCACCACAAGGCGACCATTTGGTGACTTGGTGATAACGCTTGCTCCAAGGCAGCGTTTTTGTTTTTTTTTTATACCTGTCTCTCCAATTTTTTAGTAAGGAGGCAGGATCAACGCTTGCTCCAAGGCAGCGTTTTTGTACGCTAGATACCAGCGTATATATTTTCTCTGGCTCTCCTTATACTAAGGAGGCAGGATCAACGCTCGATTCTACAAGCGTTTATTATTTTTTTCCCGGCTCTCCTTATATGAAATAAGGAGGCAGGATCGCCATATAATATCGTTTGATATTATTAGGAAAAGGCGAGTGTTTGGTTTTATGTCTTGCAGCCAATAGGCTGTGCTCATTCTTTATTCAAGCTTGACATTGACATTGCTTATGCGGACACCCGCTACTTATATAGGACTTAGGCTAACAGCGACTGCGCTGCTCACATAGTTCTTACAGTGCTAGATCAGCATTTTCGGACATGTAACGGTCAATGACACTTTGCATAGCAGTGCATTGTACGGCATTACAGTCCGTTACAATATTTGCTGTAAACCTACTGTTAGTTCTGTACAGTGGCGTAATGCTAACACTGCACTTACAATTACGATTGTGCTATGCGCACTTGCTTATACACTACAACTTTAAACAATTTGTTCGTTGATCGTCCTAAACTGAACTTTAAACAATTTACGATCACGAATCCGGCTCGAAGGACCAAAAATGTATATTATTCTCTTTAACAATATACACTATGTTGAGCACGCTCAAGTTTTTGAGTTGTACTGCTCGTCCGTGATCGGACGCATCTTTATTTAAAGCAATTTCTGCGCTGAGTTACAGCGCAGCAGGAAGTTTAATCTTAACTTCTAATTTTAGATTTACACTTAGTTTTAGTTATCTTATGCTAACACTGCGTTTGTCGAACGGCTGTGTAAACTAACCCTTGTGACCTGCTGTAGCGGCCGCACAAACAACCGCTGCTTACACCCGTTCGTCTTATCTGCCGCCTGCTGCGTAGGTCGCATGAATCACTATCTGCGACCTTCGACCCGTTGATCTTGTCAAACGGTTTCAGCTGTCGATCATAACGCGTTTATTTGTTTCTTATTTCTAAATATAAGATTACTTATCTACTAAACTCGCTGTTCCATGTTCATCCATGAACAGTATTTGTTGTTGGCGACCTCCCTGCCTCTTCGCACTTCGCATCCTAGATCAGTCACACGACTGATGAAGTGCTTTACACACTTTCCCTGCTTATCCAGAAATTGAACTATGATTCTTTGCGTGGCCACGGGACACACAAACTATGCGTTGCCAATGTGTCTCTTTTTCCTTCTCATCAACAAACTACGTCAACGCACAGTTTCGTGTGTTTCTTAGTATGTACCTCTTTGCCCTTCGCATCAACAATTCACAGTTTTACATTTGATTCCTGTGCGTGGCCTTGGCACACACATATACCCCTTTTCCCGTCTCAACAATAAGCTAACTATTTTGCAAATGCAAATTGTATTGTTTTGCTGCTTATTTTCATGTTATCCTGATACCATCATTATAAAATTCGAATTGCTTGCCTATATTCAGACAATAAAAGCGAATATTTGTTAGTTGATATTGATATCTTTAAATGCTGGTAATACTTTTGATTGTAAAAAATTCAATTTTGGAATTTTTTAAATTTTATTTATATTGGCATTAGGGAATACAATCCCGGGACTATTTTTCAATCCCGGGATTACGGGATTTTTGAAAATCAATCCCGGGATAGTCCCGGGATTGAAGTATGGGGCTTCTAATTGGGTTGAAATAAAAAAAACTTTTGTAAAGCTCTGTTTACACTAGAGATTTTTTGTGTAGATTTAGACAAAAATCTCATGTCTACAAGTGTAAACACCCTGTAGATTTATCTACACAGTCTCTACAACAAATTTAAATCTACACAATGAGTAGAGTGTGTAAACAACTTTCAGAGTAGATAAAACAGCCTCGATTTGTGTCTACAAGTTTGTTAAGCAACAGAACAAATTTTTTCCTCTACATTGATATTTTCACATAAAAATTATATCAATGATTCATATGTCACGTTTGACACTTCCGAAAATTCGTCCCAATTTGGGAAAAAGAATCAAAGGAAGAACAAAAACAAAGAGTAAAATGGCGCCTTCACCAAAAAAAACCAGTAAGGACGCTATCTTCAGCAAGGCTGAAGCTATAATACTTTTCACTTTGTGTCACTATAAAGAAAACTAAATGAATAGTTTTCATGCCTCCCTAACAACATAACTGTAATGTTTCAAGTCAATTCGTTAAAAAACAAAAAAGTTTTCCATACAACGGGTCAATTTTCGCTATAAAAGGTTGAGGCCAAGCCCACTTTTGGTCAAAATAGTTTTCATTCCTCCCTAAGAACATAACTGTAAAGTTTCAAGTCAATTGGTTAAAAAAACAAAAAAGTTTTCCATACAAAGGGTCAATTTTCGCTATAAGTGGGCGTGGCCATGCCCACTTTTTATCAAAATAGTTTTCATTCCTCCCTAAGAACATAACTCTAAAGTTTCAAGTCAATTGGTTAAAAAGCAAAAAAGTTTTCCATACAACGGGTAATTTTTCGCTATAAAAGGGCGTGGCCACGCCCACTTTTGATCAAAATAGTTTTCATTCCTCCCTAAGAGCATAACTGCAAAGTTTCAAGTCAATTGGTTAAGAAACAAAAAAGTTTTCCATACAACGGGTCAATTTTCGCTATAAGTGGGCGTGGCTACGCCCACTTTTGGTCAAAATAGTTTTCATTCCTCTCTAAGAACATAACTGTAAAGTTTCAAGTCAATTGGTTAAAAAACAAAAAAGTTTTCCATACAACGGGTAAATTTTCGCTATAAGTGGGCGTGGCTACGCGTGGTTACGCCCACATTTGGTCAAAATAGATTTCATTCCTCCCTAAGAACATAACTTTAAAATTTCAAGTCAATTGGTTAAGAAACAAAAAAGTTTTCCATACAACGACGTGAATATTCCTTCTCTTCCTCTTCTTCATTTTGTATGGGAGCTACCAGTTCCAGATGTCCAATCTCAATGAAACTTTCGGGCATGTAGTCGGACCTTGTAAAACAACTATGTTTAAAATTTCAGCACTCTATTGTACAAAACAAAAAAGTTTTCCATACAACGATTCAAGTTTTGTTCACTTTTCTTCTTCTTTTCGTATGGGAGCTACCTGTTCCAATAATCCGATCATGCTGGTTCCGACGAATGATTCATCGTAATAAATTCTAAGACTCTGTGCAAAGTTTCAGCTCGATAGCTTCAAAACTGAGGGACTAGTTTTCATACATACAGACAGACAGACAGACAGACAGACAGACAGACAGACAGACAGACAGACCGACAGACAGACGGACAGACGGACAGACGGACATGGCTAAATCAACTCGTCTTGTCGTCCTGATCAAGAATATATATACTTTATATAGTCGGAAATTAATATTTCGATCTGTTACAAACTCCGTGACAAAGTTAATATACTATTTCACATAAGTGAAAAGTATAAAAAAAGAAATGCGTGGGAAATGCGATTATGTGTATATATAGATATTATATGAATATTATTATATCAAATGACGGATGCGAGGGTACTGTTTTTGAATGTATGGTGTACCCATACTCAATAATATCAATAATTTGACAATGCCATTCTTCACAAAATGTTGGCACATAGCTGCGACTCCTGCCTTCAACTCCTTCAATAACTGCTGGTAAAATCCAACGTTCTCAGCATTTTAGCATTTATTTTTGCGATCTATGGTTTCTTCCACAATCGATTTTGGTGATGCACATTGTTTCTGGCGCATTTCCAACTTTTCTAATTTTTTTTGTTAAATTTATTTTTGGGAATAATTTTTTAATGTCAAAAATCAGTATGTCAAAAGCGAAACAGTAGCGCCCTCTATCATTATCTACATTCTGCTCGAAAGTGTAGTCAGTGTAAACACCTTGTAGATAGCAATGTAGATATTTTCCAAATTTATCTACTCGAAAGAAAACTTTCGTAGATTTTCAGTTCAGTGTAAACACAAAACGTAATTTATCTACACTTTTTGTTGAGTTATCTACACAAAAAATCTCTAATGTAAACAGAGCTTTATGTTTTAAATTTTTATAAATAAAATGAAATAGGAAACGAAGTAGGCATTACGATATAAAAAAGTAAAGAATTATTGTATATTGTATGCCTCGCAAACACATTTTTATTCGGCATGAAAATTTTACACGGATTCTTCTTTGGGTGCTTATATTTTCAACCGAGTTGAAATGTCAGAATTGGGCGAAAAATATTAGTCCATTTAAGATTTCGTTTTTCTCTCAATATAAAGATTACCCATGGTCAACATCATGCCTGCTTCGTATTTTATTGCCAATGTAAGTAGCTGCAGAAAATGTTCCTTACAGAAATGCATAACCGATAATTCCATTTGTACTTCAGGTGATTTTTTAAAAGAAGCAGAATAACTCTTCATTTTCAACAGTTCCAAAAAGTTGAAATGGTGTAAAGTCAACATTTTACCACTTTTCCTTTTTGACTGAAGCAATTCAAGCATTTTGGCAATCCCGAAAAATCCCGGGATTAGCCAACTACAGTCCCGGGATTTTCGGGACCAAAAAACGACCGGGATCCCGGGATTGTATTCCCTAATTGGCATGTTAGTAAAAATTTGATGAAAAATATATAATTTTCATATAATTAGTTATAAAATGTTGAAAAACTCATTATTTTCATAAATTATAAAAATTGCTGAAATAATTGAATATAAAATGTCCGTCCGGACTTGCAAAATATAAAAATCAAAATCAAGACAAAAATTCACGCCACACAAGCAAATGAAACGTGGCAACATCTTAAAAGTAAACAAAATCGGAAAACTGTCAACATTTCCAAGCCGAGTGAATAAGACATACATGTTAACTCTTTCGCACAGTTTCCCACTCTCGGTCTATTCGGCATTTTCAAAAACCGAAAGTTCTGCGTGAGCGAGCTTCGATCTCTTGTTATATTTTAATACTCTCTGGTTTTACCTGGAAAGTTTTGCGGGAGTCTTGAAAATTGGCATCTATATGGATTTTGGGCTGCTCTTTCCGAATTTCTACTTTGCGACCGCCGCTTGAGCCGCCATTATGAAAAAATGGCGTCCAAAATCACTTTTTTGACCATACCTCAGTTTTGGCTCATTTCACGGCAAAAACACCTCTATACTAAATTAAACTAGAGGAAATTTCCTACAAATTATATTCTTAGCTTTTTTTTCGTAAGACTAATAGTTTATGCGAACGAGCGCCGCAAAGCGTACAACTTTGGTACTATGGTTTTCATACATTTTGTATGGAATTTGGTATTGTTTTGAATGATAATCTTACTCTCAGTTCAAGTGATTTAGATTTCACTAACTTTTATTGTATTTGGTGTTGAGATTTAATGTTATATTAATCGTCAATTATAGTAAAACTTTCCAAATTCGAGTGCAAATTTACAAATCCAAACCAACCTTTTTGTCATCAAAAATTGCCGTTTTCTTATAAAAGAGGCAAGTAACACTTGCATGGTTCTGGTTCTTCAGCTTAAATACTCTTCACGCTTATTTCTTATGCCACACCTATTTTTTTGGCTGAATATATTTTCTCTTCATCTAATTAGCCTATATACAAATTGTCATTGTTTTTGCTCATTGGGTACCGGAGATATACAAATTATTGATTTTTGGTAAAAGTGGGCGAAACCATGCCCATTTTTGTCAAAATAGTTTTAATGCCTCCCCAAGAACATAACTGTGAAGTTTCATGTCAATTGGTTAAGAAACAAAAAAGTTTTCCATACAACGACATGAATATTGCTTCTCTTCTTCTTCATCATTTTGAATGGCAGATACCAGTTCCAGTTGCCCGATCTCAATGAAACTTTCAGGCATTATGCCGGACTATGCTAAATTATTATGTTTGAAATTTCAGCCCTCTATCTTCCAAAACAAAAAAGTTTTCCATATAACGATTATCCTCATTTCGTATGGGGGCTACCAGTTCCAATAATCCGATATGGCCGGTTCCGACCAATGATTTGACCACACATTAGAGAAGACTCTGTGCAAAATTTCAGCTCGATATCTTCACTTGCGTGAAGAGTATAACCAGTAAGGATTGGCGTCGACAGTACTCGACTTCGACATACCCTGTACCTTCAATTAGTAACGGATGTATTAGGGCGTTGCCCCGCCCACTTTTCGTGTGGTCATGCCCATATTATGATTGAATCTTGTGACACTATATATCAATATCATACACACATACACACTTTTTTGGGCTTGAAGTCAGCTATATACACTCTAATTTTGGTGTTCCTATCTCAAAAAACAACGCAGAAAATACTACTTTTGTACTATTTTACCCGAGGTAGCTTCAGTTATTTGTCCCTCACCCCTAAACTAAGTCAAAAATGGGGAAAACTAAATAAACTTGATCTGAGTAATGAATCACAGAATGGGACTGCAAAGAGCTTTTGACCCTATCTGTTATAGTTTCCGAGATCAACGCGTTCATACAGACAGACGGACGGACCGACGGACAGACGGACATGGCTGAATCGACTTCTCTTTCGATACTGATCAAGAATATATATACTTTGTATAGTCGGAGATGTCTCCTTAAAAGTGTTACATACATTGTCGACGTGCACAAAACTAATATACCCTTGTACCATAAGGTACAGGGTATAATGAGCATGTTATTGAATGTTGAAAAAAGGTCAACTTTGAGTGCGCATATCTTCCAAGCTATAATTCCGACTTCTTCAATGTTAAAATTTCTTTAATCTCTGAAAAATTATCAATCAGACACATATATATTTTTTTTGCAAGCTGAAAGTATCTAAGGCCCCTCTGTGCGTCGTTTTAGTTTTGACAATCTTAATAATGTTCTTCAATTGTTATTGAAATTTATAATGTTTTTGCGCTTGGTCATTGTACCGTACATTGTACATCTGAAATTTATATGAACTTAATAATATTTAACCAAATTATTTTGGTCATAAGCATTTTTGCAATTTCCAATTTCATCATATTTTATAATAGCTACGCCTATGTTAAGTTGTCATACACAACACATACAAAAATTCAGCGTTGAGCTAAACGCAAATATATTGTGCTTGCGCTATGAAACATAAGCTAAGCAAATTACAGTGGAAACTCGATTATCCAAATCAATTAAAACCAGGGGTATTCCGTATAATCGAAAATCTGGACGATCAATTTCATAGACAAATTATATTTTCGAAATTCCTACACCATATATTAAGACCAAGTTGGACAGATTTACCATTTTTACACTTTTCACGCAAGTGGATAGTATTATAACTTTGTCCTGAAGCTTGTAACAGCAAGAAGGAGGGAATGGAGACCCCATAAAGTATATATATTCTTGATCAGCTTGACAAGACGAGTTGATATATGTAGCCATGTCCATCTGTCTGTGAATATGCTATCTCCTCCCACAGTTTTGAACATATGGAGCTGAAATTTTGAAGAAAGTCTTCTCTAATGTGTGGTCAAATCATTGGTCGGAACCGGCATGATCGGATTAATGGAACTGGTAGCCCCCATACGAAATTAAGAACCAGTAAGGGCGGTCTAGTCGCATGTACTCGACAATATAATACCCTGTACACATGGTAGGCGGTGCCACACCCTCAATCTACAAAAACATATTGATCTGACGTCGCCTATTCAAATAGTGTTCAAAATATCAAGAAAACCTGTCAAAAAATGTGGATTTTACAAAAAATTTAAGTTTGTAGGCCTCTGAGGGGTAGCCATCAAAAAGAGAGGAAATTTGTGGTATGCAGCTTTTAAGATGTATTATCACTGAGCTTGTTCCTACCTTTGTTAATTTTGGAGATATAGCTTTTTTAAGAAAAATATAAGGGGAGGGGGTAAAATTGTGGTATGCAGTTTTGTAGAGTTACTCATACAGAGTCTACATACCGACATTCATGTTTCTATCTCTTTGGATGTTTGAGTTATAGCGTTTTGAAAAAGTGGGCGGTGTTGGATAGGCGGGAAGGAGTGGGCGTGGCAAAAAACCGTTCAAACTTGATCTGCTGCCAAGCATCACGAGTCTACCCTCCAAATTTCAACTCTCTAGCTCTTATAGTTTCCGAGAACCGTTGGTGAGGACGGACGGACAGACGGACGGACATGGCTTAATCAATTTCTCTTGTCGTCCCGATCAAGAATATATAGACTTTATGGGGCCCCCCTCCCCTCCTTCACTGCGTTACATACATTTGGCTTTTGCACAAACACAATATACCCTGATACATATATCGCTTGCTTACTGCAAGACTGGCATAACTCAAAAATTTCCGTTTCGAGAAAAACGCGTTTAAAGTTTTCAAGTTGCACTTACTTCCATAAGGAATGAAAAACTAAAAATTGCATAACTCAGAAACTATTAACAATACAAACATGAAACTTTGACACAATATAAAGCTTTAGTTAATGATCATTTCTGCATAATTAACTCAAAAATCGCATTTTTCGAGTTATGACAGTCTTGCAGTAAGCAAGCGATATGTGTGATGTGTACACTGTACAGGGTATACAAAAAATTTGAATCGTTGTATTGAAATTTTTTTTTGTTTTGGAAGATAGAAGGCTGAAATTTCAAACATAGTAGTTCCTAGTCCGACACAATGCTTGAAAGTTTCATTGAGATTAGAGAACCGGAACTTTTTTGTTTTGTATGATAGAGGGCTGAATATTTAAACATAGTAGTTTTACATGGTCCGACTAAATGCCTGAAAGTTTCATTCAAGATTCACGTCGTTGTATGGAAAACTTTTTTGTTTCTTAATCAATTGACTTGAAACCTCACACTTGTGTACTTAGGGAGGCATGAAAACTATTTTGACCAAAAAATGGGCATGGTTACGACCACTTCTAGCAAAAATCAATCATTTGCATACCTCCGGTACGCAATGAGCAAAAACAATGAAAATTGGTATATAGGCTAATAAGAAGAATTGAAAATAGACACAAGAAAGTGCGTGAAGAGTATATAAGCCTCAGCCTTGCTAAAGTTAGCGTCCTTACTGGTTATACTCTGAATTATCTTCAATTTGTCTTTTAGCTGTACTTTGGCATGGATTAATCATTAAAACGACGTACGTCGGTTATCATTCTCAACAATTAGAGCAAAGTATAATCGAGGTCTCGATATCCGAGTTTCTACTGTACTTAAATTGTGTATCAATCCTTTGAATTCACTTGTGTGCGCACACGCATAGTAGTCAATCACAAACACATGCGCACAAGTCAATTCGTTTTGCTTCACGCTTGGACCTAAACCCATTTCGTGCTTTACATACTTTCCCTGGTTATCTAGAAACTGACATTTGATTCCTTGGGTGGCCACGGCTCACACAAACTAAGCGTTGCCAATGTGTCGCTTTTTCCTTCTCATCTACAAACTATGTCAATGCACAGTCTTGTGTGTTTCTTCGTATGTACCTCTTTGCCCTTCGCATCAACATATTGACAATAAAAGCGAATAATGTTTATGATAAAATATTTGATACCGATAAGTTAAATGCAGATAAAAGTTTTGCTTTTAAAAATTTAAATTTTTTTTTATTTAATTTGATAATTTTATTTATGTTGACATGTTATTAAAAATATGATACAAATATAAAGTTTTCATATAATTAGTTAGAATCCGTTGAAAAATTCATTATGGTCATAAATTATAAAAATTGCTGAAATAATTGAATATAAAATGTCCGTCCGGACTTGCAAATTATGAAATTCAAAACAAAAGCCAGTGACGCACAAGCAAAACAAACGTGGCAACATCTCAAAAGTAAACAAAATAGAAACAACGTAAACAATTCCACGCCGAGTGAATAAAACATAAATTTTTAATCATTTCGACTCTATCGCACAATGTGCACCTCTCGAGCGTTCCTTAACTCGAAAAACCCAAAGTTCTGCGTAAGCGAGATTCGGTCTCTTGTTATATTTAATACTCTCTGGTCAGTGCGAAAGGTGTTGCGAGTTCTAGCGATAAAGCGAGAGCAAAGCGAGAAAACAGCTTTATCTCTTCAGCTCGATTAGGGCATACAATTGTTTTTTTGCATAATGTGCTTTAATTACCGTTACGCATGTTTGGTGTCTTATACCCTATATTTTTCGTCCAAATCCATCACGTTCACATTAATAACTAAAAGAAAGCAATGTAGTAGAGATCTGCATGAATTAATTCAAAGTTTAATTTCGATAGAATTAATATCCCATATATTTATATTCATTGATTTATGATGCCCAATTTTTCGATCAAAATAGTTGTTATGCCTCCCCAAGAACATAAGTGTAAAGTTTTAAATACAACGATGTGAATATTGGTTCTCTTCCTCTTTTTCATTTTGTATGGCAGTTACCAATTCCAGTTGCCCGATCTCAATGAAACTTTCAGGCATTGTGTCGGACTATGTAGAACTACTCTGCTTAAAATTTCAGCCCTCTATTTTCACTATTATCTTTATCTTTAACTATCAAAGCTTACGAGCTCATCTAGACAATTTTCAATTAGACAGAATAGCATCATCATCGAATTTTCTAATTCTTTCCGAGACGTGGATGAATAATGAAAACGTTCTCGACATTCCAAATATTGATATTGCAGTTCCACATTAACGACCATAGCCGAGAGCAGGCGAAGTTGCAATTTACCGCAATATGAATGACGGAGCTCATGCTGTTACTCCACAATTAGATCTCAATACATAGCAGCTTATGAAAGCAGATTGAGTAAAGATACTAAATTTATAATTGTAGCAATTATCATTTTGCTCAACCAAGAGGTACTTACCATTAAGAATAAATGCACTCCCGAATCCTAGGATTATAATATGGGAAAGAAGAAAAAAGTTTCAACGCTGGCTGGGATGTCAGCCCAAATGTCGGTGGAAGGTGTGACCGCTACTACCGGCGGGCACGTGTAGGAGCAATCCTCTCTGCGGAAAGGAGGGAACGGCTAGCAAGACCACAGCATCAGCCAACAAGAAACAGAGGTCTGATGACTCGGCGAAAGCTCCAGAGTGCAATCGAAAACGTCCAGAGAAAATTCCGGCTAGCTTAAACTCGAGGCCAGAGTTGCAGGTGACCATCATCGATAGGAGTAGCCCGGAAGTGAAACTTACTAACGATAACTGGCTCATCGTAGAAGGCTCAATCAACCAGGCGCTAGCTGGTCTGGATCCCAACTCCAATTATTAAGGAACCAACGACCGTTGTATTGATCAAGAGCCAGAATGCTGACTGTCACACTGGGGACTGGACGATCGAGCGAGGCCAGACCCGCGATAAGGGAAACGGCAAGGATCTCTGGATCAGCATTGGTCCTGAGTCCAGAAGACAACTCCTGAGTTAGCAAGGTCGCCTGAAGATGGGAAGTTGCCTTCGGGCAATCATTGTTGGTGGCGCGGGGGAGGGGGCGAAGATGCTAGGTCAACTGGATAAGCTTAGGGTCATGAGTGCAGTGAAAGATCTAATAATAATTAGTGTATAACGCGAAAAGACGCTTAGTGCGATAACATCGCACAAACCTGTCAATTAATTAATAAGTTAATTAGTTTCAATTAACAATAAAACAATTAAACTTAATATCTCATAATACAATGATTAAAAATGAAATCAAAACTCACAGTCAACATCAGCGTAAGCAAGAAGTGCATCGGATCTCTGTGCAACGGAACAACGCATATTTCACCTATACCGCTGCGTCAACCGAAAATACTGCAGCTCTAGAGCGAGCGCAGTCAATCACCCCCAATGAGACGAACGAACTTTTGCACGTAGCGAGCGGGAGAGCGCTTTCTTGCTCTCCGTCGCTACCGTCCACGTCTCAAACTACCGCAACAATAAGTATAACAACAACTTCAACGGTATCACCTGCCCGCCTAATAACCAATGCAAATACAATATCTTACGCAACCTTAGCAAAAGAGAATGCAAATAAAGAAACAAAGGCCGTTCAGACTGGAATGGATTGCTACATTCAAATTAAAAGAAAGTTGAGCCCTCTAAACTCGAAGCCGAAAATTACCCGTGTTGGCTTCAGCCTACCAGCAAGCGAAATGGCTGATAATACCAACACGTTCAAAATTCTGGAAGACAACTCTAATGATCTGGCCCCCGAAACAGAAAGCGTTAAAAGAATTCCAAAGCCACCACCAATTTACATCCGAGAAAAAAGCTGCAACGCTCTAGTCAGCAAATTTATCGAGCTTATTGGAAAGGACAACTTTCATATAATTCCCCTTGTAATGGGAAATATCTAAGAAACTAAGTTACAAACTAAGTCCGAAGATAACTACAGAGTACTGTCGAAGTACATGAGCGATAACAAAACGAACTTCTATACCTACCAGCTAAAAAGCAGCAAAGGCCTGGAAGTTGTACTAAAGGGCATAGAGCCTGAAGTCACTCGTGCAGAAGTAATCAACGCGTTACAAGAGAAAGGATTCAGTGCTAAAACTGTTTTCAATATCCAAAATAAGGATAGGAAGCCGCAACCACTTTTCAAGGTAGAAATTGAACCAGAAAGCAAGCCGATATACAAACTTCAGTTACTTCAGGATATGGCCATACAAGGTCATCGTGTACTCTGCGCCCGGTGTGTGTAGCTTGTGGAGAGCTTCACGACATTGCACACTGCCCAGCGAGCAAAGACGACGCCAGCACAAAAAAATGCGCCAATTGCGGGGGTAACCACACAGCTCACTATAAAGGTTGCCCAGTATAGAAGCAGCTGAAAACACGAATCCACCAGTGAGTGACCACCACACGCTCTCAAAACGCACAGCCTACCTTTACACCATCTAAATTAAACCCAGACGTCTTCTTTTCGGCCGCAGCCAGATCTTCACTTGGCCCCGGAATCACAACCAAAAACGAGTCATTTGCCACTACTTTTAAATCAGGACTGGTCCCCCCCCTACCTCAAATTTGCCGCACCCACAACTAGCATATGCGACTCAACACCACCACATACCGGAGCAGCATCAAAGAAATTTTTAATCAACGTTATCAACCATGCAGCAAAGTCTTATGGAGATTATGTCATTTATGCGGACAACTATGCAGGATTTAATGCGAATCGAAAATCTACTGATATAAATGCTGATATCGCAACAGTCCGAATAAAACATGCCTTCCATACGCATAGCTAAGTGGAATGGTATAGGCGTTTCACAGAACAAACTTGAGCTAGCTGAATTTCTACTTGCCAAACACATTGACGTAATGCTACTCTCAGAAACACACCTTAAAAACAAATATAATTTTAACATACGAGAAAACTTATTTTACGGAACAAATCATCCTGATGGTAAAGCACATGGGGGGACTGTTATTCTGATTAGAAACCGTCTCAAACACCATAAAATTAGTTAGTGGCTCCATTATATCTGTAACTGATTTTTGCAGATTTTTGACACACTGGGAGAACATTTCATAGCTTGGTTATTTTCCAGAGAGATGAAAAAAGTCTATCATTATAATGATACCAAAGACAGGAAAAGATCACACGATTCCCTCGTCGAACAGACCTATAAGTTTATTATCGTGTCTATCAAAACTCTTTGAGAAATGCGTGCTAACTCGGATAAATTCATTCCTAAGAACACAAAACAAAATCCCTTCACACCAGATCGGCTTTCGAGAAAACACGGAACTATTGAGCAGGTCAACCGTTTATCATCAGAAATACGAAACGCGTTTAAAACCGAGAATACTGCGGAGCAATTCTTGACTATATAATACCCTGTACACACAAAATCCAAAAAAAATAGTCTAAGTAATTTTGAAAACGTTTTCATTTTTCAAAATTTTTTTCGCCTGCAATCTACATATGTATATAGAAGAAAATCGTGTTAGTTACACAATTTATAACTGAAGAACGGCCATACCGATATGGCTGAAAATTGGTGGGTAGGAGACGGACATAGGATACTGTCTGACCATCCGTCTGTCCGTCTGTTGCTATGCGAACTCCTCCTAGAGTTTTAAGGATCTCCAAAAAATTTAAATGCAGAAAATTTTCTTTTCCTTGCACGCAGCTTGTATGTAAAATCCAGCATGATCGGATAACTATAGCATATAGCTGCGATCGGTCAAAAATTAGGTTTTTGCTCAAAAAATTATTTGATTTCAAAGTTATCGCCCGAATTTTTTGAATGAGAACATCTTGGAAGTCAATAGAGACACACTGAAAATTTGGTGAAGACCGGATAACTATAGCATATAGCTCCCATAGGAACGATCGGCCAAAAATTTGTTTTTTGCTCAATAAACGCTTTGATTTAAGAAAAAAAGTTTAAAAACCAGTAGGGGCGGTATAGTTGAGTATTCTCAACTATATAATACCCTGTACACACACCTATGTTGATAACACGTTAAACATTCGCCGACAGCAAAAGCAGTGTACCACGATATGGTTTGAGTATTTGCTAATAGTGAGGCAGGGCTCACAGTGCAATGTTGCCATTAGATAGCGCTTTAGTACGGATTTTGTTACAAAGCATTGCTGCAAAATTTTAGTGTGTTGGTCTTTGCGGGGAAAGTGGTAGTTTGTTGTATGCAGTTTTAAAAAGGTATGTTATCTGAGTTTGCATACAAAATTTCAGCATTGTATTCTTTATACTTTAGGATATACAGCAATTTTAAGAAAAAATGACCTTTTGTTGTGCTCGATGGGCGGGAAGGAATGGGCGTGGCAAAAATTCCTTTAAAATTGATCTAGTGTTCGACCACACGAGTCTATCTTCCAAATTTCAAGTCTCTAGCTTTAATAGTTTTCGCAGTGTTAAGTACGGTTTTTGGTACAAATAGGATAAAGCAGTGTTCAAAGCGCAATTTATGCCAAATTTCAACTTGTTTGTCTTTGCGTTGTCACACAGCGTTAAAAATGAAAGTTTGTGGTATGCAGTTTTAAAAAGGTATGTTTACTGAGTTTGCATACAAAATTTCAGCATTGTATCTATTTTAGTTTAAGAGATACAGCAATTTTAAGAAAACAACTTTTTAAGGGGAAACGAAGGGGAGGGGGAAAAAATGTGGTATGCAGTTTTGTAGAGCTATACATACTGAGTCTACATACTCATTTTCATGTTTCTAACTCATCAGGTTTTCGAGCTACAGCCTTTTGAAAAAATGGGTGGTGCTCGATGGGCGGGAAGGAGTGGGCGTGGCAAAAAATCCTTCAAACTTGATCTAGCGTTTGACCTCACGAGTCTATCCACCAAATTTCAAGTCTCTAGCTCTTATAGTTTTCGAGAACCATTGGTGAGGACGGACGGACGGACGGACGGACAGACAGGGCTATATCAATTCGTCTTGTCATCCTGATCAAGAATATATATACTTTATAGGGTCCCCCTCCCCTCCTTCTATGCGTTACATACAAACCGTCTCAAACAAACTTAATATACCCTGATACACAGTGTGTGTACAGGGTATAAAAATCGGACATAGAGGCACCGCTTAGGCAAATTTGGTATCTTTTCTCATAAAAATTTGGTCACCGAGGGGGAGGGGGGTTAAAAAGTGTCAAAAATGGGTCACGTAATTTGGGTACGTTCCCTAACATGCTTTGCTTCTTCTTACACTTTTGTGTTGGTATGTGTGTGTGTTGTTTGTAAAGAGAACTCAAAAACGATGAGAGAATTGAGGAACGAAAGAATAAAATAACGGGCGTAGCAAAGCGCGACGGGCCATACTAGTTAACTATATTGATAACATGTTGAACTTTTGCCGACAGCAAAAGCAATGATCTCACGTTATGAATTTTGTTGTATGAATTCTGTTATATAAATTTTGCAATATGAATTCTGTTATATGAATTCTGTTATTAGTCCAGTCATTTGGTAGTTCTACCTGGAAAGTTTTACGGGAGTTTTGAAAATGGGCATCTACATGGATTTTGGGCTGCTCTCTCCGAATTTCCACTTTGCGACCTTCTACGACCGGCGCTCGTGCCGCCATTTAAAACAAAATGGCGTCCAAAATCACATTTTAGACCATATCTCCATTTTGGCTCATTTTCCGGCAAAAACATCTCTATACTAAATTAAATTTGCGGAAATTTGCTACAATTTATGTTCTAAGCTTTTTTTTCGTAAAACTAATAGTTTTTTTTTTTTTTTTTTTTTTTTTTGCGCAAGACGTTGTGGTAGCGCACTACCCTCAAGTGGACTTGCGACACCAGGTCAGCCTGTTCCGCGACTACAGACAAAGTCAACAGTCGCTTTACTACTTACTCTACACACAATAAGAATACTAATAAACTAATTTTTAAACAATTTCTTTAATACTACTAAGTTACGCAATTAGTTATGTTATGTAGTTTTAATGAACAAAATTTTACTTATTTAAATATGTTAGAATACTACGTTTTATAAGGTTATTAGAGGAGCAGTCCTCCATTAAACTAAAATATTTGTTATAATACCTACATAAAACACGAAACGAGTCATGATCTAAATATGTCGATCTGCAGGTACTGAGACAGATCGGACTAAAATTTCTGGTTACTCTAGCGGGAACATTGAACTCTATATACGCCAACAATGTAGGAGAGAATATCATGCCATTTATTAGGTTATGCAAAAACAAAGTACCAAGCATAGTTCTACGACTAGATAATGATGGCAAATTAATAAGCTTCAACCGACTACTATAGGGAGGAAGGTGAACACAGGGGTCCCAGTGTAGATTCCTAAGAGCAAACAGAAGGAACTGTTTCTGAACAGACTCAATTTGGTTCTTATACTTTTCACACTGAGGATCCCAAACACACGATGCATATTCCAAGATGGGCCGTACTAAAGAAGTGTAAAGCAATTTAGTTGTGTACGGGTCATTAAATTCCTTGGACCATCTTTTGATGAAACCCAGTACGCCTCTAGCCTTATTAACAGACAGCGAAATATGTGAAGCGAAATGAAGTTCAGTGATCCATCAAAACACCAAGGTCATTAAACTGAGAGATACGCTCCAGATACAGATTATTTAACTTGTACGTGCAAACAATTAGTTTTTTTCTATAAAAAGACATTAACTTGCATTTCTCACTGTTCAACAATAAATTGTTTACAGCACACCATTGTGAGAGAGAGTCAAGATCAGACTGGAGCAGATTCTGCTGATCTATAGAATTAACGGTTAGACATAATTTCACGTCATCAGCATACATTAAAACATGACAGTGTTTGATCACAGTAGGCAAGTCATTAATAAATATATTAAACAATAAGGGGCCAAGGTGACTACCTTGAGGAACCCCAGAAGTAACAAGAATTCGTCTCGAAACCGATGTTTTAAAAAGAACACATTGAGTTCGAGATTCAAGATAGGACGACAGCCAACGGACTAATGATGGTGGAAAACCATAAGTTTCGAGTTTTGCTAAAAGCAGAGAGTGACAAACACAATCAAATGCTTTACTGAAATCTGTGTACACAACATCGGTTTGGAAGCCGGAGGAAAAATTTCGATTGATAATTGAAGTGAATTCCAATAAGTTAGTTACCGTCGAACGTTTCTTGAGAAAGCCATGCTGAGACAAATTTAGAAGTGATGGCACAAAGTGCTGTAGCTGTTCCGTAATGATCTGTTCAAACAGTTTTGGAATAGCACACAGTTTAGCAATGCCTCTGTAATTAGAAATGTCAACCTTACTGCCTTTTTTGTAAAGGGGTATAATGTAAGACTCTTTCCAAATGGTGGGCACAATAGAGTTTTTAAGCGACATGTTGAAAAGCGTACATAATGGATAAAACAACATTTCAGCGCAGTGCTTTAAAACGCAACTAGGAATATTATCTGGACCAGCAGTAAAAGATGACTTAATTAATTTCAAGTGTCTAAGAACTGTTTCATTTTCAATAACTGGCACATTGATATGAGTCCTATCATTGATGAAGTATGGATAAGTTACGTTTTGGTATGAATAGTTATTATAGGTGCTTTGGAAAAATTCAGCAAAGAGGTTGGATATCGTTGCATCATCATTTCCTTCCACACCATTGAATTTCATACATGACGGAAATGAGTTAGAGTTAGACTTGTATTTAATTATATTAAAAAAATTTTTAGGATCGCGATATATATTGGATTTTAATTTAATTAGGTAAAAATCGTAATCTCGTTTATTACATAAAGTGAATTTATAACGAGTTTTTGCATAGTTTACATAATCAACAAGAGATCCGGTTCTCTTATATTTTTTAAATAATCTATTTTTTAAGTTCTTTAGACGAGATAATTCTTTTGAAAACCACGGCGGTTTATTTACGTGTGATATCATCTTAACTCTTGGTACGCACAATTTAAACAGTTTATACATAGTTGCGTTAAAAAACTTTACTGCCTGTTCAATGTTGGGCGTGTTATGAATGTACGACCAATCAGTGTTAGAAAGCAAAAGACCAAGTCGTTCAAAATCGGTTTTTCTAAAACAAAAAACAAGGTTACGTTTGGCATCTAGAGGATTTTGTCGAGGATTTGTTAGTGAGTTTAGTGTAATTGTAAGCTCCAACGTTGGATGGTAAGAGTCTTCAGGTTGTGATACTGGAGGGCATCTGCAAAGTGATGCGAACTCAATGTTGTTTATAAAAACAAGATCTAAAATTCGATCTTTAGAATTTTTTATGCTGTTTATTTGGTTAAATGATGATTCAAGCAAAGAATCAATAAAATCATTACTAGACAAAGGAGATACTATATTTGAATTGTCGGATGCAATCCAAGAAATGTGAGGGAGGTTGAAGTCTCCAAAGATAAGCATTGTATCTGAATCCTTAACCAAGTCTAGTTTAGGCGAACGAGCGCCGCAAAGTGTACAACTTTGGTACTATTTCATACATTTTGTATGGGATTATTTTTTATACCCCGCATATGGAGTGTGGCAGGGTATATTAAGTTTGTTTTAAACCAAAAGTATGTAACGCATAGAAAGAAGGGAGGGGGACCCTATAAAGTATCTATATTCCTGATCAGGAGGACAAGTGAAATTGATGAAACTATGACCGTCCGTCTGTCCGTATTCACCAACGGTTCTCGGAAACTGTAAGACCCAGAGACTTAAAATTTGGAAAGTAGAACCGTGATGCTCGATAGCAGAACAAATTTGAACGGTGTTGTGACACGCCTACTTCTTCCCGTCCAACCAGTACCGCCCATTTTTTAAAACGCTTTCACACGAATACCTTAAGACATAGAAACATGAAAGTCGGTATATAGACTTTTCCCACTCCTCATAATTTCCCCTTCCCAGTATACATCTTTCAAACAGCATACCTCAAATTTCCATTTTCTTTGATGGTTACCCCTTAGAGACATACAAACTCAAATTTTTCGTAAAATCCACATTTTTTGTAACCAATTTTCTTGATATTTTGAACAATATTTGAACGGCCAATGACAGATCAATATGTTTTTGTAGATTTGGGGTGTGGCACGGCCTACCATGTGTGCAGGGTATTGTATTGCCGAGTATACTCGACTATATCGCTGTTACTGGTCTTTTTCTTTAAAATAATTTTTGGTTATCGATGTCCCTTCAGAATTCGATGTCTTCGTCAGTTTCCGGTTCTCCCTGTGAACTTAGTAAATCCATTTCGATTTCTTCAGTTTTGTAATGCGGCAATAACTGTTTGTGTTGCACTTCGGTTGGTTGTAGTATTTTTTCCACCCTTGCTCCGCGTAATACTTATTAATTAGAGTCAACGGATCGTTTGTTGAAGTTTTTTTTTACTGACATTTATTGTTGTTCTTGTTGTTTTTTTACTACTTAGTTCCTTGCCGTGTGTTCATTAGATCCGCAATAATTTCAGTATTTTAGCGGTTCATAGCCTTTAGTTTTAGCTATGAAATCTTTAATTGAGTTCATCAGGATGTTGGCAAGTACTAGAACGCTTGATATGCCCTGCATACATACTGTGTATCGGAGTGTATTAAGTTTAAGAGACTGTATGTTTATAACGCATAGAAGGCGGGGTGGGGGACACTAAAAAGTATATACATTCGCCCATCGAGCTTAACCGATTTGTTCAAAGGCTGTAGCTCAAAAACCTGATAAGTTAAAAACATTAAAATGAGTATGAGATTCAGCTTGTGTAGCTTCACAAAACTCCATCAAAAACTTTTTATACACTTGAAAGTGTATATTAATTTTGTCATAAAGTTTGCAACGCAGAGAAGGAGACATCTCCGACTATATAAAGTATAAATATTCTTGATCAGCACGACGAGACGAGTTCATAAAGCCATGTTCGACTGTCTATCTGACTGTTTCAATGCAAACTCCTCCCAGAGTTTTAAAGTGAGCAAAAAAATTTAAGCGCAGAAAATTTTATTTTCCTTTCAGGCAGCTTAAATGTGGAAACCAGCTTGATCGGAATACTATAGCATATAGCTGCTATAGGAACGATCCGTTCAAAATGAGGTTTTTATTTAAAAAACGCTTTGATTTTAAGGCTATCACTAAAATTTTTTGCATACTTACATTTTAGATATCAATAAATATACACTACAAATTTGGTGAAGATCGGACCACTATATCATATAGCTCCCATAGGATTTATCGGTCAAAAATTCGGATTTTGTTAGAAAAACTTTTTTTCTTAAGTATAAACAGATGAAACCTTGCAGTTACATGTTTTCATACATCTTTGACCATATAACAAAGTGTCATAAGAATCGGATATAAGGGTGTGTTACTGTCTATATAGAGAAAAACTTAACAATGTGATTTCTCTGAAAGCCGACGAGATACAAGATTGCAAAATGAATGTAGAATGAGTGCATTCTTTCTTTCAAAAAAATAGAAAACGGACGTGGTTACGCCCCTTTATCCTTATAAACTTATATGATACTTATTTAAAAAATAATAAGACGGATTTTCCAATAAGAATAATTGAGAAATTGCTTTCAAGAGTATATAAGTTTTAGCAAAGCTGAAAATAGCTCCCTTATTGGTTTCCTGAAAATTTGCTCTATGTTTTAATCTATAAAAGGTACAATGCTGAAATGTTGTATGCAAACTCAGCAACAGAAACTGCATGCCACAAAGTACCATTTTCCCAGCTTTTCATGCCTGCAAGGACCAAAAAACTGAAATTTTGCATAAATTGAGCTTAAGCACTTCTTTATTCTATTTTATATAACAGCAGCAATGCTTTGCAACGAAAACCGTACTTAACCGCCACCTATTGGTAGCTAATGGTAACATTGCACTCTAAGCCCTTACCAACGATATTAAGCATTAACAGAATTCATATTGTGATAACATTGGTCTTGCTACTTTCGCCGAAAGTTGAACATATGTTATTAACAAAGTTAATTGAAGACAAAAAAAAAACCAGTAAGGGCGGTATAGTCGAGTATACTCGACAATATAATACCCTGCACACATGGTAGGCGGTGCCACACCCTCAATCTACAAAAATGTATTGATCTGACGTCGCTTATTCAAATAGTGTTCAAAATATCATGAAAATCGGTCAAAAAATGTTGATTTTACGAAAAATTTAATTTTGTAGGTCTCTGAGGCGTAGCCATCAAAGAGAGGGTAAATTTGTGGTATGCAGTTTTTAAGATGTATTATCACTGAGCTTGTATACAAAATTGCAGGTTCATACCTCTGTTAGTTTTGGAGATATAGCGTTTTTAAGAAAAATACTAGGGGAGGGGAAATTAAGGGGAAAGGGAAAAATTGTGGTATGCAGTTTTGTAGAGTTACTCATGCTGAGTCTACATACCGACTTTAATGTTTCTATCTCTTTGGATGTTCGAGTTATAGCGTTTTCAAAAAGTGGGTGGTGCTGGATGGGCGGGAAGGGGTGGGCGTGGCACAAAACCATTAAAACTTGATCTGCTGCCGAGCATCACGAGTCTACCCTCCAAATTTCAAGTCTCTAGCTATTATAGTTTCCGAGAACCATTGGTGTGGACGGACGGACGGACGGACGGACAGACGGACGGACATGGCTTAATCAACTTCTCTTGTCGTCCCGATCAAGAATATATATACCAGAGAGTATTAAAATATAAGAAGAGACCGAAGGCCTCTCACGCTAAGCTTTCGGTTTTTGCGAATTAGCCGCCAAGTCACAGCGGAAAACTGTGCGACAGAGACGGAATGAGAAATGTATATATTTGACTCGCTCAGCCTGGAATTGTTTACATTTTTCCTTTTTTGTTTACTTTTGAGATGTTGCCATGTTTCATTTGCTTGTGCGGTGTGGACTTTTGTCTTGATTTTCATATATTGCGAGTCCGGACGGACATTTTATATTCAATTATTTCAACAATATTTATAATTTATGAAAACAATGAGTTTTTCAACATTTTATAACTAATTATATGAAAATTTTGTATTTTTCATAATATTTTCACTAACATGCCAATATAAATAAAATTTAAAAAAAAAAACCCAAAATTGAATTTTTTACAATCAAAAGTATTATCAGCATTTTAACATATCAATATCAACTAATTTATCATGAAGATCATTCGTTTTTGTTATTTGAATATAGGCACAGATCGAATTTTATAATGATGGTAACAGGATCACATGAAACTAAGTAGCAGAACAATACATATTGCATTGTTAGCTTATGGTTGAGACGGGTAAAGGGGTACGTGTGTGTGACATGGCCACGCATAAGAATCAAATGTTAGTGTCAATATGTTGATGGGAAGGGCGAAGAGGTCTCACGAAGAAATACACAAGACTGTGTGTTGTCAATACTTGTCGATCAGAAGGGCGAAGAGGCACACAGGTAACACGCAGTTTGTGTTGTTGCGAAGGACGAAGAGAGCAAAAAAGGAACGAAAGCAATGGAAATTGTGCACATTTTCGGCTATTCACACATATACACTTATTTGCCAACATATGCATAGGTTGTCCTGGTATGTGTGCGATCACAGTCCCAACAAATACAATACGCACACATTTATATGCTCCACTTCACCCTTTCTCTACATTGCTTTGATTTTCGGATGTCGCAAAAATTTCAGCAACAACAATGACAATGCGTATACATTTATATACTCTACTTCACCCTTTGCCAACATTTGCATTGACTGCCTTGCTTTGTGTGCGATCACAGCGACAACAAAAACAATACGCGCACACTTATTGCTCCACTACACCCTTTTCCCACATATGCATTGACTTTGGTTGTGGAGCAGAGGGAGTAAGTGTGTGGGTAACTTGCTTTTGCTATGATTTTTTTATATGTTGCGTGTAACTTGTTATTTCTTTGGCCTTTTGATATTATTGTCCTTCCTGATATTTATGTTTGCCTGGTATCCAGAATCAAATTTGACAAATTATTTAGTACTTCAATATGAATGTTAAATAAAATGTAATTTATTCGCAATAAGCATGAATATATATTAAGCCGACGGCACTTGATCAGTCCAATTATTTTATTTTCATTCTTAAAATCAAAACTCACAATATGTACATGCCCGCCCTACTTCTTCTAGTGTCCACACTTTCATTGAACACAAGAAGGATCGTTTTTCAGCAAACTCGCAAACATGCCCACACCCCACTTCATCATTGCCATCACTTTTCGTATACAAAAGTTGTTTATGAAATTTGGCAACAAAGCTGGAACTTCATTCATTTTTAAAACTAAATTCCCAATGTGTAGTAATTGTCTGTCCGTCGTTGTTAGAGCGAGCCAGATATACATCTGTTTTGCTGTTTCTGTCTGGCAAGAATTTTCCGCCATCAGTTGCGGCTGATTTCATTTTGAAAGCTTAGCGTGAGAGGCCTTCGGTCTCTTGTTATATTTAATACTCTCTGATATATACTTTATGGGGTCCCCCGACCCTCCTTCTGTGCGTTACATACATTTGGCTTTTGCACAAACACAATATACCCTGATACACAGTATGTGTACAGGGTACAAAAATCGCGTGCAACACAGTACATGTGTGTTGAAGTGAAACTTTCTTTAAAATAAACAAAAAACCTGTATGGGCGCTATATTCGATCTTGTTATGTCCATTTTCGGGATTCTCTGTATCTTAATACCTAATATACTAAGTTTCATTGTTTTAGCTCATTGCATCCTGAGATATGTAAATTATCTTTTTTTGCTATAAGTAGGCGTTGCCATGCCCAATTTTTAAACAAAATAGTTTTTATGTCTCTCTAAGACAAAAAGTGTGAAGTTTCAAGTCAATTTGAAAATTGAAAAAAAAACAAAATACGTTTTCATTGCAATGCCGTAAATTTGTTTTTTTTCCGCTCATCAATGATTTATGGTAATAAAATTGGAGGATCTGTGCAATATTTCAGATCGATGATTTCAAAATAAAACAATAAAAAGGAAAATATATTACAGATATTTCCACACTCTTGCAAAATCTCTGACAATTTTCTCAGATTTTATTATATTTAGCCTTCTTTTGAGTTGTTAGAAATAATTATTTACCAAGAAACAAACTTTTTGGTTTCCCCATTAATATGCATTAATAAATCTGCGTTTAAAAAACCATTCCCAAATCAACCAAATTTTTTGAGCTGGAAAACCATTAGCCTCGCCAATCTGCTTGTATCAAGTTTCGAAGATTGAGAAGTACATTCAAATTAAATTGTTGAAATAATTTTAAAGTTACAATTAATGTGAAGTTGTGTTTGAAATGGTTAAAAAAAACTCGTAAAAATAGTACATTTTATGAAAATAAGTATGTACCAACCCTGTTATTTGGAGAAGTTGGAATGTGTTCATTTTTGAATGCATAAATGCGAAGAAGAAGAATTAATTCAAATGTGCAAAGTGTCTCCCGAAGAACAGAGTCAAGTTAACTACCAATGCTCCAATGTGTGGAATCTACTTGACTTTATTGATTGCATATATAATTTATTATTAGTGTTCACTTTTGGAATATTGTGAATTTGTAAATTAATTGTTTTCATTTGCTAATCACAGCAATGGAAAGAGTATGATTGTCAATTGCAAAATTTAACATAATTGTGAGGACGCGAATTGTAGATGAATTCGTGGCTCATATATTGTGAAGCTGATTAGCGACGTTGTTTAGCCAAGCTAAGTAGAGGGCAACAACAAACACAATGTATAAGTTCAGACAGTGTCATAAGTAGCAACAACCACACTGTGCTTGCTTACGCCGAAAATAGAAACAACAAGAGTTGTTATAATATTTGGAGTCAGGTTAGTTGTTGTTGCATATGCGCCAGATGGCGAAAGTGACGGTTGAAGAGGAATGCCAAAATTACAACTAAGCATGTTGTTGTTGTTACTTTTTTTATGACTACTAAGTTAATGACTGCAGACTATCATTCTATCTTCTATTTCATTCTTTCGCAGGCTAAATCATATAAATGTATAGTCTGTCTCTTTTCATGTCGTTTCATCGAGTTTCAAATCGCACCCATGCTAAAGAAGTTTCACTTCAAAAAAATGTTGAAAAAGGAAAAAGAAATAGTTAATTGAAGACGAAAAAAATGTTGAAAATGGAAAACGTTTTCAAATTCAATTTAACAATTTGGCGTGTACAGGGTATACTGTATGTTGTCGAGAATACTCGACTATACCGCCTTAACTGGTTTTATTTTGATTTTTGAAACCACTAGAACGCTCGTTTTCTTTTGTTAGAGCTTCTTTGGTTTTAGTTCTTAGAAGCACAAGAATGTTTATTTTGTTTCATTAAAACTTTTTTTTTTGGCTTCGTTTTCAACAGCGTTTGACCTACATAGAGTGCAGTCGCATTGCGCTTCTATGATTTCACGTGCTCAAGACCGTTTACAAAAACGTATCTCACGTTACATCTTGATCGCGACCGCGCAGTGCGTACGTACCGCAAAGTTTACGCACATCTGGCGTTTGTGTTGGTCGACGTCAGAACCTTGCCGTTCTTTCTTTGTGCGATTTGCACAAAAAACAAAAACAATCTGTGTAATCTTCAGCTACATTGTTTGTGTCAAATTTTGGACTATTTCGTTTCGTATCTAGTCTCAGCAATACTGACTATCGTATACACTTTCGATAGTAAGCTAGCACGCTAACTGCTCTTGTAGTATACCAATTGAGGTTCCCCTTCAATGGAGTCTGACTTAGATGGAACTGACACCGCCTCTGAAGATGAGCTTACCTGCATTTGGCAAAATGTTCCCCAAAAAAGAAATGCAAAGGTGTCGCCAAAAGTAACATGTATGCAGCCTAAAGTAAGTGCTGCTGTGAAAGGCCTTCTTTCTTCGTTAACATCTTCTTCAAAGAACATAAATGCAAGTCCTCAACCTGGAAGTAGCAATCGCTTTCAACTTCTGGGCAACCTCCACGATTCTACCACAGGAGTTAATGTATTGCCAAATGTTCAATCTATTGTAAAGAACACTGGCACTATTGAGCGGTTAATAACAATAGTTTTATTAAATGTAGACGTGTTAGGCACGTTAAATATAGACTAAGCACAAAGTTTATTTAAATGGTCTGATGGCGGGTTTTTAATTGTCCGTAGTTGTTGCGCACACTCTCGATCGTTGTTGAAGAATGAGGATGTCCAATCGTAGAGTTGCCATTCAATGTGTTGGCGATTGGCGCTGTCAGCTGAGTGCTGTGACCACAGGGCTGCAGACGCTTACACTATTGACCCTGTCGATAATAAAGCCCCGCAAACCACCGCCTATAATTATTGGTCATGTCACTAATATAAACCTTTTGTGGAGATATCTTGATAAGGTTGTCAGTTCAGATGCGTACCATACAAAATCATATAGGGACTGTGTTCGAGTCTTTGGCAAGGATGCGAACACTCACAGATGGATTGTCAATAAACTTGATGCTCTTAAAGTTGACTTCCATCACTATCAATTGCATGAGCAACGTGCGTTTAAAATTGTTATTAAGGGTATTCATTGCTCAACTCCACTGGACCCCATCAAAAGTCACCTCGCTAATCATGGACACACTGTCAGGTACATTAATAATCCGATTACTCACAAAGATGCCAAGAAATTGGATATATTTTTTGTCGATCTTGAACCCCAGACCAACAACAAATCCGTTTTTGAGCTAAAAGTTTTATGCAGGCAGAGAGTGTCTATTGAAGCTCAGCGCAAATTAGACGATCTTGTTCAATGCCATCGATGCCAAGAGTTTGGACATACAAAAAGATACTGTCACAAAAAATTCAACTGCGTGAAGTGTGGAGGTGTACATGCAATAGCAGAGTGCAAGAAACTTGCTGACCAGCCCGTGACTTGTGTCAATTGCAAAATTATAAAGCTTGCCGAGTATATCAACTTTTCAAGACCAGGAACAAGCCTGTCGTCAGCTCCTCACACTCCATGCCCATTGCTTCTAACGCGAGAGTGTCTAATACTTTCATACCCTCTGAGCCTGCTAACTTCAATTCCGCACCTTTTTCGTACGCCGCACAGAGGGGCCTCAGATACATTCAGCTTGCAAAAATCAAAAATTTCATTAACGCTTTGGATAAAACAAATATATGCGTCTGATAGAGAATTTTCCAGAGATTAAGGAAATATTAACCTTAACGAAATCGGAGTTATAGTTTGGAAGATATACGCACTCAAAGTTGAGCTTTTTTTCAACTTTCAATGATATACTCATTTTTTTGAAAATTCGGCATCTTTGAGTTGGAATAAAAACGAAATTATAACTCGAATCATTATCGAATTGATTTCTATTCTTAGGTAGCCATATTATAGTGTTATACTATAAATACCAAGGCTGTAGCATTTATAGTTTACTAGAGGAGGCTGTTTTTCGAACTATCTGTTTTTTGGGTATTTTTCGACTTTGGTGGACAATTAAAAAAAACGTTAAAATATGTTAACCGCCAAATTTTGCAATTATGTTTATTGAACATTCCTTAACCTATGTTCAAAATTTCAGCTGCTCTTATTTGCTCTTTTGGTTTTTAAAGCAAAAAAACGGCCGCAACATCACACAAAAAATCAGTGAAAAAGGCGCTGCTGCGGGTATAAGAAGAAGAATGAATAGTGGGTAAATTTGCTGTGACAGCTTTAATATGTTAATAAAGTGAACAAATGTTGTTATAGGAAGAAACTTGTCGTATTTGCTATGCAGGTGGTGGCTAAAATTTATCGTAGGCGGTGTGAAGGGGGTAAAATGTCTTGATTTTGTTCATTTTGTATGGCAGGTACCGTTTTTATTGGTCCGATCTCAATGAAACTTATAAAAAATTGGCGTGAGTATGAAAGAAGACTACCTTTTAAATTTCAGCCCTCTATTTTGAAAGCCAAAAAAGTTTTCAATACAACGATTTACCTTTGCTTCTCTTCCTCTTCTTCATTTTGTATGGCAGGTACCAGTTCCAGTTGCCCGATCTCAATGAAACTTTCAGGCATTGTGTCAGACTATGTAAAACTTCTAGGTGTGAAATTTTCTTCAAAAACAAAAAAGTTTTCCACGCAACAGATCAAGTTTTGTTCATTTTTCTTCTTCTTTTCGTATGGGGGCTACCAGTTCCAATAGTCCGATCATGCCGATTCTGACATATGAGTTGATCGCATAGAAAAGAAAACTCTGTGCAAAATTTCAGGTCGATAACTTCAAAATTGTGGGAGATATTGTATAAATACTGAAAGACGGACAGACGGACGGACGGACATGGCTACACCAACTCGTATTGTCATACTGATCAAGAATATATATACTTTGTACAATCGCAAGTTTCTAAGTTTGTATAAAATGATAAACTAGTGATTTTCTGACGCTTATACTGCACCGGAAAGAAATTCTGACTTTGACAACCTACTATGCCGCTCCCAGATATCGTAGCGTATTGAACGATGGCTTGTTTTAAAGCTTAAGGAATTCACTTTTAAACAAAACTTATTTCATGCAATTGTCTTTATTCTTTCAGAAGATATGATTTTTACAATGCAAAAACTCAGAAGACCCCACTGTGCGCCGATGCTGCGAGAGGGAACAACCGTCATACTGACCATCCTAACAAATTCCAAATCCAAACAAATTCTGAACCTACTCAGAGTCATTACGGCATAAAGATGACCATAAATACCCGAATCGGATTATGGAACGCCAATGGGGTTGTCAACAAGGCGCTCGAGCTTGAATGTTTTATCGAATAGAACAAATTAGATATCATGCTGCTATCGGAGATTCAATTTTGCAGCCGCTCCAATTTTAAACTTCATGGCTACACACTGTATCTTGCCAGCCATCCGTCTGACGGTGCCCTTGGTGGAGCTGCAGTACTGGTGCGTTCTAATATGAAACACCATTGACCCATTATGCTCCGTCAATTTTCAAATGGCGTCAATTAAAATATTCACAAAACACGGTAATTTACGCATCTCAGCCATCTATTGTCCTCCAGGTTTCTCCTGGAACAGTAGTGTTTCCAAATTTAGCCAATCAGTTAGGTCCTAAATTTATAGTTGCTGGTGATTGGAACGCCAAGCCCCAATTCATGTGCCAGAGGCAGAGAACTGCTTAATTGCGTTCTAAATAGCAACCTAGATGTTTTGGCTACAGGTTCTCCTACGTACTACCCTTACGATTGCTCCCGTTCCCCTAACGCTCTGTATTTTGCCATCACCACCGGTATACCGCAAACGCAAATGTCCATCAAAAGAGTCTTCGAGCTCTCATCAGATCATTTGCCGCAAATTATTGAAATTGGTTGATGATGTAGTTGAGATTTTCAGAAATAATGTCCATTCTGCGGCACCTGAAAATCTGCGACCTCAACCTATCCGCCAGCAAACCTCACCAGAAGTGGTCCAACTCGTCAAAATAAAGCGTAGACTCTGAAGAAAGTTCTTGCAACCTCATCAACCAGCTGACAAAGCCAAATACGCGAGAGCCGCCAAAGATCTTATGATTATACTTAACAGAGAACGCTCAAATAAGTTTGACAATATGTTAACGCAAGCTGACCCTAACAAAGATGGCTACTTTAATTTATGGAAGCTCACGCGCAACTTAAAACGTCAACAGTCAGCAAACTATCCAATAAAAAGCGACGCATGTGTTTAGTGCAGAACTGACATGGAAAAAGCAGAGGCTTTTGCAGATCATTTAGAAGAAAGACTTACGCCATTTAGCCTAGCTGATTCTTGCGATGTTAAGATCTCCGCTTCAAATGGAACTTCCTATTCGACCAATCACACCTAAAGAAGTAATGGATCAAATGCAAATTATTAAACCAAAAAAGCTCCTGGTTATGACAGAATTGATGGAAAAGTGCTCAAATCTCTTCCAGTGAAAGCAGTCCTATACTCGGTACTCATTTTTAACGCAATCTTACGCATCGTCCACTTCCCCACCCAATGGAAGTGTGCAACGATTGCTATGATTCCAAAACCTGGTAAACCAAATCACCTTGTTGGATCACACCGACCAATAAGCTTGCTTTTATCTCTATCTAAAATATTCGTAAGAATATTTTTGAGCAGACTATTGGAAGTAACATCTGTGATAGAAGATCCCCCATCTCATCAATTTGGCTTTCGAAAGAGACATGGCACTCCTGAGCAAATCCATAGAGTTGTACAGCACGTACTAAATTCCTTTGAAGGCAAAGAATATTGCACTGCAGCATTTATAGACATACAACAAGCTTTCGATAGAGTTTGGCACGAAGGTCTATTATTCAAGCTAAAAAGCATTGTTCTTGCCTCTCTATTTAATAATAAAAAGTTTTCTGACGGATAGGACTTTTTCTGTGACAATCAAGGATGATTGCTCAAGAAATAGGTGTATCAAAGATGGGGTCCCTCAAGGCAGCGTCCTTGGGCCAGTTTTGTTCACTATTTACACTATGGATATGCCCTTGGCGAATACAGACCAGAATACAGACGTATGCGGATAATACAGCCATTTTGGCCTCTGCAAATTTCTTTTTTTTGGCGGCGGATCTTCTTTAAAATTATTTGAACAATCTATTTAACTGGTCGAAACGTTGGAACATCTACATAAACCTCTTGAAGTCGGGGAATGAGGTGTTTACACTCAGGTGGGACACCTGTCCTGCTGTGAAGTTTAATGGTTGTAGTCCATCGCAAAAAATCAACATTGCTATTTAGGAATGTACCTAGACAGAAGATTGATATGGGCGCACCACTTACGTCAAATCCATAGCAAATAAATGAACAATTAAAAAACCAGCAAGGGAGCTATTTTCAGCTTTGCTGAAACTTATCTACTCTTGCAAGCATTTTGTCAAATATTCTTATTGGAAAATATGTATTATAGTTTTCCAATACGATTCATCTACTTCTATAAAAATAAAAGGGCGTGGCCCCATCCATTTTCTAATTTTTTTAACAAATACATTGCAATCATTGCACACTTTATTTTGCGATCTTATATCTCATCGGCTTACAGAGAAATCACATTTTTAAGTTTTTCTCTATATGGGCGGTGCCACGGCCTCATGTCCGATTCTTAAGAAACTTTGTAATATGGTCAAGGATTCATAAAAACGCGTAACTGCAAAGTTTTATCCGCTTATATTTAAGAACAAAAAAGTTTTTCTAACAAAAACCGAATTTTTGACTGATTGTTCCTATGGGAGCTATATGCTATATATATCCGATCTTCACCAGTTTTGCAGTGTGCCTTAATTTACGTCCAAGATGTTCTTGTGCAAAAAACTGAGGTGATAGCTTTGAAATCAAAGACTTTTTTGAGCAAAAAGCTCATTTTTGACCGATCGTTCCTATGGCAGCTACATGCTAATGTTATCCGATCATGCTGGATTTTACATAGAAACTGCGTGCAAGGAAAAGAAAATTTTCTGCATTTAAATTTTTTTGATATCTTTAAAACTCTAGGAGGAGTTCGCATCGCAACAGACAGACGGACGGTCGGACAGACGGACACGGGCTATATGAACTCGTCTCGTCGAGCTGATCAAGAATATATATACTTTATATAGTCGGAGATGTCTTCTTCTCTGCGTTGCAAACTTCATGACAAAGTTAATATACTCTTGCAAGAGTATAAAAACTCTTCTGGCTGTTTAACGACAAAAGCAAGCTAAGTCTGAAAAATAAGACCTCAATTTACAAAATTATCATATCTCCTTCGTGGTCATATGAAATTTAACTTTGGGGTTTTTCAAAACAAGACACTACGACTTATTACTGGTGCCCCCTGGTACGTCCGTAATAAAAATATTCATAAGGACTTAAACATTCAATTTATTGGGGATCAAATCAACTCCTACAGCAGAAAATATATGGACAGACTGTCCAATCATCCAAACACACTTGCATATTATAGGCCATTCAATTTTGCAATTGACAATCATACCCCTTTTTTGCTCTGCTTAGCAAATGAAAATAATTAACTTACAAATTCAAAATACTCCAAAAGTGAACTTTAATAATAAATTATATATGCTATAAAGAAAGTCAAGTAGATTCTATACATTGGAGCATTAGTAGTTAACTTGCTTCTGTTCTTCGGGAGACACTCTGCACATTTGAATAAATTCTTCTTTTTCACATTTATGCATTCAAACGTATGCACATTCCAACTTGGCCAAATAACATGGTTGGTACATACAGTGACTCCAACGACTAACCGGACAAGAGTTTCAGCTTATAAGTGGCTTTATTCTGGCAACTCTTCCATGATAGTCATACCTATGTAATGTGTTACGCACAGTGTTTAGGCAAACTTCTTTTCCGGTTCGATTTTTCAGAGAGATTTTAAGTTCTTTAGCCGTTTCTCGTTTTATTTCCTTAACTATTGAACGCTTTTCTCGCTCATTTAATATTTTTCCTTGGCCTTCTCTACTTTTATTTGCCAGCCTGAACCTCTTTATTATGTCCTGGACAGTAGGTTTACCTCTTCCAACCAACGATTTCTCGTACAGTTTTACCCCCCCAAATTCAATATTATTATTAGAGCTGTAACAAACCGTATGTATTCGTTACTCAGTAACGAGTACACCATCTGATTTGAAGTAACGAAACGTTACTCGCAAATTGTTTTCGTTACTCTCATGTTTCGTATAAATAAATTTGATCCGTTATTCAATTTGTACGAAACAGCTGTTTGTGTGGTGTGTGAAGAAACCCAACTCAGAACTTAAAACTCCCATGAGTCATATGACGACAGACAACATACTTCGTTGTTCTGTTCATCCAAAATCAAGCTTAGACCTGTGTTATTAACCGCCCTATTTTAGGAAATGTCTTAAGCAAGTTAAGACACTGTTAAGTCGTAACATTCTCTTAAATGCCAGTTGATAACTTTTTAAGGAAATTCGTATTTTAGGAACAGAAAAAAAAGCTCTTTTCGTCTTAACGAAGATTTTCTAATACCTGCTCGCGAGGACGTCTTAACAAAGCTTTTAAACGCAAATGTTTGCGAAATTAATGTAAATTGTAAAAGTATGATTTTTTTTCAAAATTAATAATTAAATAAATAATAATTTTCTTATTATATTACTATTTTGTTGCAGTTTAGGCCGAAAACGACAGAATTCCACTAGCGATAACTCGCAGGGTTCTCACCTTTTTAACAACCCCAGAGCTGCTTTGTCGAAAGACAGTGAGGGGGTGTTAGAAGGGAACAGCTAGACGATCGTCCTGGTGGTTGTTGTACCAACGGGATCCTCGATGGAGAGATTCCAGAATTTGGAAGGAGGTCGCCAGATGGCGAACGCGGTTTCGAGAGAAAAAGAAAAAGAAACCAGTAAGGACTCTATAGTCGAGTATACTCGACAATATAATACCCTGCACACATGGTAGGCGGTGCCACACCCTCAATCTACAAAAACATATTGATCTGACGTCGCATATTCAAATAGTGTTCAAAATATCAAGCAAATCGGTCAAAAAATGTAGAATTCACGAAAAATTTGAGTTTGTAGGTCATTGAGGGGTAACCATCAAAAAAAGGGGAATTTTGTGGTATGCAGTTTTAAAGATACGTATTAACTAAGCTTGTCTACAAAATTTCAGGTTCGTATCTTTAGTAGTTTTGAAGATACAGCCAATTTAAGAAAACAGCCGCGGGAGGGGAAATGAAGGGGAGGGGGAAAATTTGTGGTACGCAGTTATGTAAAGCTACTAATACTGAGTCTACATACCGACTTTCATGTTTCTATCTCTTTCGATGTTCGAGTTATAGCGTTTTAAAAAAGTGGGTGGTGCTGGATGGGCGGGAAGGAGTGGGCGTGGCACAAAACCGTTCAAACTTGATCTGCTGCCGAGCATCACGAGTCTACCCTCCAAATTTCAAGTCTCTAGCTATTATAGTTTCTGAGAACCATTGGTGAATACGGACGGACGGACAGACGGACGGACATAGCTTAATCAATTTCTCTTGACGTCCTGATCAAGAATATATATACTTTATAGGGTCCCCCTGCCCTCCTTCTGTGCGTTACATACATTTCGCTCAAACAAACACAATATACCCTGATACACAGTATGTGTACAGGGTATAAAAAAGGTCGATTTTTGAATGTCATCGAGTGCGGGCGTAGAAAAGGATTTGCTAAAAAAATAGGAAGAAATATACATATATAAACGAAACAAAAAAAAATACAAAAAAAATAAAAAACTAGAAAGACTAAAACGTGAAACAAGAAGACGAAACCATACCGACTCGCGAAACATAAGTGCATCAAGCGAAATTGATATAAATTCAAATTCGAACGTTAATTCGAACACACAAAAAAATAAAACGGACATATACAAAAAAAAATATATAAGTATACATAAATTAAGTTATTATAGTCAGTATAATGTTGTGTTTAGTGTAAGCCAGAAAGGAGAGGTCCCTTTTGTTTTTTTTTATTGCGATCATTGATGGTCGAAAGGACCACCCCCTTCGTGTGAGCTCATAGGTCGGTAGGCATAGTGTTTAAATTGTGCTGTTTGGCCCCGACACTGACATCTCCTTGAAGGCCTAAAGCGGCAGTTTCTTGTTAATTTTTTTTGTAAATATGTTAATGTACACTGTTCGTGGTTGAGTTTTTTTTGTTATTTATAAGAGGAAAAAAATGTGTTAAGTTAAAAAAATAAGGGGGGGTGACTGCTCGGACATTATGGCCGGCACATAAATTGGCGTTGCACGGACGCCAATAGTAAAAATAATGGGGACTGCTCGACAAAATGAGTCAGAGCAGTCCATGGAGGGAGGGAGCACCAAGAGATCTCTGCATCTATGATCCCCATCATTTGTCGTCAAAATGTAAGTAGTTAAAATGTTGTAGTTTTTTGTGCTTTATCTAGTTTTGCTGTGAAGTGGGCAAAAAAATATAAATTTTTAAAATGCCAGTCCTCGATAGTGTGAGTGTTTGGTCGGAACTCTGACCCTGAGCCGCAGGCTAGCCGTGGCAACACTCACACTATACGATACCCAGGGTTGTGACATTTAATGGCGCCCAATTTAAAACTCACTGAGCAGCAAAGTGTTGTCAGGGCCGACTCCGATGTCGAATGTGGCATGGCTGTCTTATCCGTCAGTAATATGACGAATAATTGCGCCTGTCATAGTCGATATCGGATTCGAACCCTGATTTGTCCAGTGTTACATGTTGTATACCGTGTGTTTAATATAAAGATATTGTGTACAAAGTGTAATGTTTAAGTAAAATGTAGAGTAAAGTTTGTAAATCTATGTGGTGTCGTTGTGTTGTGTCCATACGTTCACGTCAGAACGTAGTGTGTTGCACAGCACAACGATGCTCATAGCTGTTGTAGTTTCCGTGAGCATGTCCCTGGATGTGGTGTCGCGTTCAGTGTTGCGTGCGTCCGGTGTGGTGATGGCATGGTGTGTCCTGGCGCTCCTAATGGAGCGCAGTGTGATTCACAGCATTTCATCACCTAATAAATGTCCATGGCGATCTTCTCCAGCTTCTTTGATGAATGTCAAAGAGACTGGATGATGTCGTCATGGCAACATCAAATTTGATCGTCTGAAAAATAAATGTAATGTTAGTTATGCGTGATGATGAAGATGTTTGTGCTGTAAATAGTTACCGTGCCGTCTTGAATGTTGAGTGTGTTTTTCCCCCCTTTATCGTCTATGAAGATTGATTTTTTTTGTTTTGTTTTTTTTTGATTCAATTTATTTTTTTGTTTGATTTATTGAGTCAAACAGTTATTTATTTAATTATACTTATTTCATTTGTTTATTCATTTAACTCGTTTTTTATACTTTTCACTTATGTGAAATAGTATATTAACTTTGTCACGGAGTTTGTAACAGATCGAAATATTAATTTCCGACTATATAAAGTATATATATTCTTGATCAGGACGACAAGACGAGTTGATTTAGCCATGTCCGTCTGTCCGTCTGTCTGTCTGTCTGTCTGTCTGTATGTATGCAAACTAGTCCCTCAGTTTTGAAGCTATCGAGCTGAAACTTTGCACAGAGTCTTAGAATTTATTACGATGAATCATTCGTCGGAACCAGCATGATCGGATTATTGGAACAGGTAGCTCCCATACGAAAAGAAGAAGAAAAGTGAACAAAACTTGAATCGTTGTATGGAAAACTTTTTTGTTTTGTACAATAGAGTGCTGAAATTTTAAACATAGTATTTTTACATGGTCCGACTACATGCCTGAAAGTTTCATTGAGATTGGACATCTGGAACTGGTAGCTCCCATACAAAATGAAGAAGAGGAAGAGAAGCCATATTCACGTCGTTGTATGGAAAACTTTTTTGTTTCTTAACCAATTGGCTTGAAATTTTAAAGTTATGTTCTTAGGGAGGAATGAAAACTATTTTGACCAAAAGTGGGCGTAACCACGCGTAGCCACGCCCACTTATAGCGAAAATTTACCCGTTGTATGGAAAACTTTTTTGTTTTTTAACCAATTGACTTGAAACTTTGCAGTTATGCTCTTAGGGAGGAATGAAAACTATTTTGATCAAAAGTGGGCGTGGCCACGCCCACTTATAGCTTAACTTGACCCTTTGTATGGAAAACTTTCTTGTTTTTTAACCAATTGACTTGAAACTTTACAGTTATGTTCTTAGGGAGGAATGAAAACTATTTTGACCAAAAGTGGGCGTAACCACGCGTAGCCACGCCCACTTATAGCGAAAATTGACACTTTGTATGGAAAACTTTTTTGTTTTTTAACCAATTGACTTGAAACTTTACAGTTATGTTCTTAGAGAGGAATGAAAACTATTTTGAGCAAAAGTGGGCGTAGCCACGCCCACTTATAGCGAAAATTTACCCGTTGTATGGAAAACTTTTTTGTTTTGTAACCAATTGACTTGAAACTTTGCAGTTATGCTCTTAGGGAGGAATGAAAACTATTTTGATCAAAAGTGGGCGTTGCCACGCCCACTTATAGCTTAACTTGACCCTTTGTATGGAAAACTTTCTTGTTTTTTAACCAATTGACTTGAAACTTTACAGTTATGTTCTTAGGGAGGAATGAAAACTATTTTGACTAAAAGTGGGCGTAGCCACGCCCACTTATAGCGAAAATTGACACTTTGTATGGAAAACTTTTTTGTTTTTTAACCAATTGACTTGAAACTTTACAGTTATGTTCTTAGAGAGGAATGAAAACTATTTTGACCAAAAGTGGGCGTAGCCACGCCCACTTATAGCGAAAATTTATCCGTTGTATGGAAAACTTTTTTGTTTTTTAACCAATTGACTTGAAACTTTGCAGTTGTGCTCTTAGGGAGGAATAAAAACTATTTTGACCAAATGTGGGCATGGCTACGCCCACTTATCGCAAAACTTGAACCGTTGTATGGAAAAATTTTTTGTTTTTTAACGAATTGACTTGAAACATTACAGATATGTTGTTAGGGATGCATGAAAACTATTCATTTAGTTTTTTTATAGTGACACAAAGTGAAAAGTATTATAGCTTCAGCCTTGCTGAAGATAGCGTCCTTACTGGTTTTATTTTTATTTATATTCAGTATTTTTTTCTTTTTTCAATTTTAATTTTCGCGGTTTTTTTTTTATATTAGTGATTAACCATCGTTGTATTCTTCATTTACGCGGAATTTCATTATAGTTTTCTTTTTATTGCCTAGCTGCGTTTGCAGCTCGGCCTTGGTTTTTGCAAGAAATTTCTGTCTGCGGCATTGACATTTTTCAGCTTACAAGTGCAGTTCAAGTTTCCCCTGAAATTTCATTTGTTTCTATGATGGATGAAGATCGGATGCAGACGGAGCCCACAATTTCTCCGACTTCTCCGGAGTTATCTTGGTGCCGTTGTTAAGCGCTACAAACTGCAAATGAAGAAGCGTAAACTTGCTGTTTCACCAACATCTTCCCCTAAACAACAAAAACCTGTCAAGTTGCTTTCTCGTGCCAATTCTCAATCCTCCAAATCTAGCTATTCTGATGCTAAAATGCGCCGAATCCTCCGTTCTAGGACCTTATCTAGGGACTATCAGCCTCCTTTGATTAATAGGACCAATCGTTTCTCGGATTTATCATCTGACTCTGATGATGAGACAGATACTGCTGAAGAAGGTCTTCCATCTCCTACGTTGGAGTCTACTGTTGACGAACCTCTACGCAATCCTACTCTTTCCTCGGATCGTGCTTTTGGAAACATTCCTTCTTTGATTGTGACGCCTCCTAATCCTCCCTGCGAGGTTTCCAAGTCATCAGTGAATCCTCCTGCGCCGAATCGCAGCTCCTCTTCTCTTGGCTCTGCTACTGTCAATATTCCAAAACCGCCGCCCATCTTTATCGATGGAATTACCGATATAAATGGATTTATGTCTAGTCTTGATCATATTACTGACTCTACTTCATTCATCTTTAAATCAACCGGAGAAGGAAAAATTCGTATTATGCCAACCACATCTGATGCCTACCGTTCAATCGTTAGTTTCCTGGACTCTCTCAAGTTACCTTTTCATTCTTACCAATTGAAAGAAACACGTACGTATAGAGTGGTCATTAGAGGTCTGCATCACTCCACACCTGCAGACATCATCAAATCGGAACTGAGTTCTCTTGGTCATACTGTGCGCAATGTACATAACCCAAAAAGTCGAAGCAATGGTGGCCCCCTTAATTTGTTCTTTATTGAATTGGAACCATCAAATAATAACAAGTCCATTTTTGACCTTAAGCGTTTATATCGGCAAATAGTCTCAGTTGAACCCCTACATCGTTCAAATGATATTCCACAATGTCACCGTTGTCAGGAGTTTGGCCACACCAAACACTATTGCCGGAAAAACTATCGTTGTGTGAAATGTGGTGATAACCATGCATCGACTTCTTGCATTAAGCCTCTTGACGATCCTGCAAAATGTGTCCATTGTAATGAACAACATACTGCGAATTACAAAGGTTGTTTTGTTTATAAGGAACTGGTTTCCAGGAGGGCCCCAAATCCACCTAAGCCTCGACCGCCTCTTTCGCACTCTCAGCCCATTGCTGCAAGAAATGTGAATATCTCTTACGCGAGTGCTGTTAAAAATGGCTTTTCTGAGCAGCCAAAAAATAATTTGCTATCACAACGTCATCAATCAACTTTAATCAAATCTCAGCCTTCAAGAATTGATCCGCGACAACGTGTAGTCAACCACTCCTTCCATTTTTCAGTCATCTGACAACCGATTAGACATACTTTTGGCTAAAATTGACCGTATGCTCGATTGCCAAACAAAAATGATGGAGTTGTTAACAGCGATTATATCAAATCAATTTTCCAAATAGGTCTTCGCATTGCCATTTGGAATGCTAACGGCGTGAGCAATCACATTAATGAGCTCCGCCTTTTTATTCATCAACACAAAATTGATGTTATGTTACTGAGTGAGACCCACTTTACACCTAGGTCTCATTTCAAAATATCAGGATTCGAACTTTACTTAGCAAACAATCCAGACGAAAATCAAACATGCACATGTCTTGGTACGTGCTGGATTACGACACTCGCCCCTGTCACCAATTCGTCATTCCTGGATGCAATGCGCTGCTATCAAAATCGCTACCGATCATGGCGAATTGATCATTGCTGCTGTGTACTGTCCCCCTGGTTGCATCATCGTGGAGAGTCAGTTTAATGTCCTTTTTGATAAGTTTGCTCCCAAGTTCCTGATTGGTGGCGATTGGAACGCAAAACATCGCCTTTGGGGTTCCAGACTAGCAACACCTAGAGGCCGTCAACTGTACAACTCCATTGTACATTCTCGGAGAGAAGTCCTGACGACAGGGTCTCCGACCCACTTCCCAAGCGACACAACACATCTGCCGGATGTGCTTGATTTCGCCATCTTCGCTGGAATTCACCATGACCGACTCACAATCGCCGAATCGACTGACCTTGCTTCCGACCACCTGCCCTTGCTAATCAATTATCGCGTAGCTGTTGAAACCTACACAAAATCATCAAGACTACTGTCATCGCATGCTAATCTGGACGAATTTCGAAAAATTCTCGATACTCGGACAAATTTGAATATCGAGATTTCCTCTCCTGAAGATTTGGACGACGCAGTTGAAATTTTCAATCGAAATATTTACGCTGCCGCTGCTCTCGCTAGTAATAACTACCCTTCGTTTGTGCCTTCCAGTCCAATCCAGGCTCCTTTAAAACCTGCGACCCTGGACTTGGTGAGGTACAAACGAAGTCTGCGAAGAAGGTTTTTGCGCTCCCGAAATGAGTTAGACAAAGCTGCATGGCGCAGAGCTGCCCTTCAGCTCAAAGTGCATCTTGAGGAGGAACGATCTGCTTATTTCGACGAGCTTCTTAGGAGTGCTGACCCAAACAAAACTTCGGGCTTCAACCTATGGAAAGCAACAAAGTGCATCAAGAGACAACCACATCGCTACGCACCTCTTTTGGATGCAAGAAACAGGTGGTGTCGAAGCGACCTTGAAAAAGCTACTGCATTTGCGGATGAACTCTCCCAGAGATCTAAACCTTTTAATCTGGCAGCTCCATCTTCAGTCCCCAGAACTATGAATCGCCTCCAGCAGCCTGCTCCGCCTTCAGTTGCTGTCAAACCCATTTCACCTTCTGAGGTGCGCCTTCAATTAAATGGACTCAAAACCACAAAGTCTCCGGGGTACGATGGCATCGACGGCAGAGTTGCTAAGAATCTCCCTCATAAAGGAGTGATGTTCCTGAAACCTGGCAAGCCGGAGAACCTTGTCGCGTCTTATAGACCGATAAGCTTGCTGCCAGTATTCTCCAATATGTTCGAAAGAATATTTCTTGGTAGAGTACTGGCAGTATTGGACAGCCAGAGCGCCATTCCATACCACCAATTTGGCTTTAGGGCTCACCATGGTACTCCGGAACAAGTCCATCGATTTGTGAATCACATTCTAGCAGCTCTTGAAGGAAAAGAATACTGCGTTGGCGTCTTCTTGGACATTGAACAAGCGTTTGATCGCGTCTGGCTTCAGGGTCTGCAGCACAAATTAATGGACCTCCTCCCATCTGCTTTTTACGCTATATTAAGCTCATTTTTACGTAACAGGAGTTTCTTCGTAAAATATAGAGACTCGAAGTCATCTATCCAGCCTATTGAAGCAGGCGTCCCTCAAGGCAGTGTTCTTGCTCCAGTGCTATTTACGCTCTACACCGCTGACATGCCACTTCCTGTCACCAACTGCTCCATTCTGGCTACGTACGCAGATGACACGGCAATTCTCTGCTCAGACAAATCTCCGACGATTGCTGCATCCCAGTTGCAATCCTATCTGTTTCGTCTGGAGTCATGGTGCACAAGATGGAACATTAAGATCAACCCAAGTAAATCGCAACTGTGCACATTTAGCCTAAGAAGAGATGCTACCCCTGCTATTACGCTTAACGGCTTCGCGATCCCACAGTGCACAGTTGTGAAATACTTGGGTTTCCATCTTGACAAGCGCCTGACATGGAAGAAACACCTTGAAGTCACAGCCCGTTCCTGCTCCGCCAAATTAAAGAAACTTTATTGGCTTCTTGGCGAAAGAAGTAAATTGAGCCTGGAAAACAAACTGCTAATCTACAAACAGGTGATCGCTCCTTCTTGGAAATACGGCATCCAGTTATGGGGAACAGCATGTGCCACCAATCGCAGGAAAGTGCAGGTTGTCCAAAATAAGGCACTCAGGACCATCACCAACGCTCCGTGGTTTGTCAGAAACCAGACGCTACACGCTGACCTAAATGTATCTTCTGTCCTTGAGGAAATTAATTTCCACAGCAGTCGATACAATGAGAAACTGTCTACTCACCCAAACCCTCTTGCAGAAGCTCTAACATCAACATTGATACAAAGACAATTAAAACGGCTCCACCCAAATGGCCTCCCCACCCACACTTTTTGAAATTTTTACATAACTGTCTAAACTCATAATCTGTCACTCTCTTTCATTTTCACAAAAATGTTTCAAAGCCTCATGGCTGATCAATGTTTTCAATACTTTAATATAAAAAAAAAAAAAAAAAAAAAAATATTTATATTCATATTTATTTATTTATTCGCCTATTTATTTATTTTGATTGTTGCCTTTATTTTATTTATTTTTGTTTTGGGGTGTCGTCGAGCTGGACGTTATTGGCTTATTTATTTTGGTTATTTTTTGTTTTATTTATTTCATTTATTTATTTATATTCTTATTTATTTATTCGCTTATTTATTTATTTCGGTCACTTTTTGTTATTTATTTATTTATTTATTTTGGTCGTTTTTTTTTATTTATATCCATATATTTATTTATTTTTCGTTTTTTTTTTTGTTCGTCGTCGAGCTAGGCTTTGTTTTATTTATTTCATTAGTTTAGGTTGTTATTTATTTATTAGGTTGTTATTTATTTATTTATTTATTAGGGCGTTCAATTATTTATTCTGTTATTTATTTATTGGTGTAATTTTTTTGCGTTCGTATAGCGTTTATTTTGGTTAAGTTTCAGTTTATCGTTTTTATTATACTTTTCACGTATGTGAAACAGTATAATAACTTTGTGCTGAAGTTTGTAACAGATCGAAATATTAATTTCCGACTATATAAAGTATATATATTCTTGATCAGGACGACAAGACGAGTTGATTTAGCCATGTCCGTCTGTCCGTCTGTCTGTATATATACAATCTCCTCCCACAGTTTTGAAGATATCGAGCTGAAATTTTGCACAGAGACTTCTTATTCGTGCAGTCAAATCATTGGTCGGAACCGGCCATATCGGACCACTGGAACTGGTAGCCCCCATACGAAAAGAAGAAGAAAAATGAACAAAACTTGAATCGTTGTATGGAAAACTTTTTTGTTTTGTATGATAGAGTGCTGAAATTTTAAACATAGTAGTTCTGCATAGTCCGACTACATGCCTGAAAGTTTCAATGAGATTGGACATCTGGAACTGGTAGCTCCCATACAAAATGAAGAAGAGGAAGAGAAGCCATATTCACGTCGTTGTATGGAAAACTTTTTTGTTTCTTAACCAATTGACTTGAAATTTTAAAGTTATGTTCTTAGGGAGGAATGAAATCTATTTTGACCAAAAGTGGGCGTAGCCAGGGGTAGCCACGCCCACTTATAGCGAAAATTGACCCGTTGTATGGAAAACTTTTTTGTTTTTTAACCAATTGACTTGAAATTTTAAAGTTATGTTCTTAGGAAGGAATGAAAACTATTTTGACCAAAAGTGGGCGTAGCCAGGGGTAGCCACGCCCACTTATAGCGAAAATTGACCCGTTGTATGGAAAACTTTTTTGTTTTTTAACCAATTGACTTGAAACTTTACAGTTATGTTCTTAGGGAGGAATGAAAACTATTTTGACCAAAAGTGGGCGTAGCCACGCCCACTTATAGCAAAAATTGACCCGTTGTATGGAAAACTTTTTTGTTTTTCAACGAATTGACTTGAAACTTTACAGTTATGTTCTTAGGGAGGAATGAAAACTATTTTGACCAAAAGTGGGCGTGGCCACGCCCTTTTATAGCGAAATTTGACCCGATGTATGGAAAACTTTTGTGTTTTTTAACCAATTGACTTGAAACTTTACAGTTATGTTCTTAGGGAGGAATGAAAACAATTTTGACCAAAAGTGGGCGTGCCCACGCCCTTTTATAGCGAAATTTGACCCGTTGTATGGAAAACTTTTGTGTTTTTTAACCAATTGACTTGAAACTTTACAGTTATGTTCTTAGGGAGGAATGAAAACAATTTTGACCAAAAGTGGGCGCGGCCACGCCCTTTTATAGCGAAATTTGACTCGTTGTATGGAAAACTTTTTTGTTTTTTAACCAATTGACTTGAAACTTTACAGTTATGTTCTTAGGGAGGCATGAAAACTATTTTGACCCAAAGTGAGCGTAGCCACGCCCACTTCTAGCGAAATTTGACCCGTTGTATGGACAACTTTTTTGTTTTTCAACCAATTGACTTGAAACTTTGCAGTTATGTTCTTAGGGAGGAACGAAAACTATTTTGACCAAAAGTGGGCGTGCCCACGCCTTTTTTTAGCGAAAATTGACCAATTGACTTGAAACCTTACAGTTATCTTCTTAGGGAGGAATGAAAACGATTTTGCCCAAAAGTGGGCGCGGCCACGCCCTTTTATAGCGAAATTTGACCCGTTGTATGGAAAACTTTTTTGTTTTTTAACCAATTGACTTGAAACTTTACAGTTATGTTCTTAGGGAGGCATGAAAACTATTTTGACCCAAAGTGAGCGTAGCCACGCCCACTTATCGCAAAACTTGAACCGCTGTATGGAAAACTTTTTTGTTTTTTAACCAATTGACTTGAAACCTTACAGTTATGTTGTTAGGGAGGCATGAAAACTATTCATTTAGTTTTTTAGTGACACAACGTGAAAAGTATTATAGCTTCAGCCTTGCTGAAGATAGCGTCCTTACTGGTTTGTTTTGCGTTTGTTTAGGGACCTTGGCTGAATGAGTGCTGAAAGGACAAAAGAACAGAAGTCAGCAGTGCGAAAAAAAATTATTTAACAATAGAGGCTTACCATACTGGGTTCAACGTGCAGCTTCAGTGATGCCTCTGGGTCACACACCGCCTAAGACTCGGTCCCAAACGGCCGCCGGAGCAGCGCTTGTTGACATCGACGATGGTGCAACTCGTCCAACAGCTCCGACTGGCGCTGTGCCAAAGACGAGAACGTCGGACGAGTTTGCGTTTCCACCGCGGGTACAGTCGACCGGAGAAGCGGCACATCAAACTCCGCTGCCCGTCGATAGCTGGGAAAAGAGTTCTGCTAAGGACGATCATTTAGCCAAGTCCGCCATCGATTTGGCGTTAGAACAAGCGATGAAAACATATCGTGCGACGGAGGCAAGTAGTATACGTGATGAGCTGCGAAATGAAATGCGGGGCAGTTTCAACGAGCTGAAAAATTCTATATTGGAGATGATAAAAGGACCCACTCACCCTAATCCTCCTATTGATAGCAGGTCGCATCGCAGCTCGGTTATGGAGACGAGTAGCCCAGCTGTCGAAAATGGTGCACGGTCGGTTAATACAGGTCGTAATGAGTCATGGCGAAGGCCAGTTAGTTCAGGCTTACCAGTTCGCGAAGATGATGTCCGGTCCAGGAATGCGCGTGCGAGCGCTTGGAAAAATCCGAATGCTCAGGGTCCTTCGAGACCAGATCGCGTCATTCCTGGGGCCACACGAGAAGTCCATACGTCGTCGATTCGCGTAGATAAATGGGATATCTGTTTTAGCGGCGAGCGTAGCGGTATGTCCATCGAGGATTTCTTGTTCCGCCTTGAGTTCCTCCAGGAACAGTATAGATGCCCCTGGCGGGAAGTACAAAAAAACTTTCACAAATTAGTTTCGGGGCGGGCAAATGAATGGTATTGGTGGTACCTGAAGGCGAATCCTAGCGCTGGTTGGCAGACGTTGAGGGAGGCTCTTTTGGCACGGTTTCAGTCCAATCGTTCGCAATACGAGCTATTGCGTGACGTCATGGAAAGTAGGCAGCGTCCAGGCGAGTCAATCGATGACTTCTTTCATGCCATGCGAAAATTAATGTCCCAGTTGAAGCAACAAATGCCTGAATCTGAAATGGTGCAGGTCATTAAGAAAAACGTTAGGCAAGATATAGGAAGATACGTTTACCCGATGCGGATATATTTGGTTGACCAGTTGCAAGACGAATGCAACGAGGTCGAATCTTTTTTGTCACGCGACACTCGGCACAATTTTAGTATCCCGTCGAGGCCATTTGTTGAGACGAAATCCGCAGTCCGGCGATCTGTGGAAGAAATAGAAATACAAAATGAGCCCAAATCAGCATGTAATGATGAGCAGGAACTAACCGTGGAAGAAGTCCGGCCGCCAGTTCGCAACCCATTTAAGTGTTGGAACTGCGGCGATCCTGGGCACAATTTCCGCGACTGTATGTCGTTGGAGAGGCACATCTTTTGTTTCCGGTGCGGTAGGGCAGAGGTGATAACTCCGAAATGTCCGAATTGTAATCCGGGAAACTCGAAAGGCGGATTGGCGAGAGCAGGAGAGCCACATCCGAGCCAGAATCCTGCTAGATAGGTGCCGCTGAAAAGAAAAATGAATTTGTAGAGTTAGAAAAGAATGTAAAATTAGATAAAATAGATTTAAACAAAATTAATTATATAAATCCATATTCACCCTATGAGGAACGAGTTCGCAAATACTACGAGGCAAGAAATAGAATTTTTGAAGTGAACCAGCTCAGTGGTATGCGCAAACTCAGCCATCGGATTCGCAAAACTCGCGAACGTTTTAGGCGACGTAGACAGGCTCGTCGGGAAGTTGCCGCAGCCGTCCAGCGCGCTGACGCAAAAGATCCCAGGATCTTTGCGGAGGTTGAAATCGCAATAGATTCAGTCAACACAGTCTTAAAAATTTCTTTGCAATTGTTCGAGCTAGACTGGGTTCGTACACAAACCCATCAGCTCGGGAAATGCAGTATTTATTGGCACGACTTCTTTCAATGAAGATTATTGCTCAACCATTTCCGTCAAATACAAATTCCGAGAATAAGGAAGATGAAACATCTGCAAATTTCGAATTGGACTTTCCTCCAGTAGAAAATGAAATTGAAAATATTTCAAACATAATGGAAGAGCCAGTATCTGAATATATTAAAGTATCAGCCATTGACACTTTTGAAGAAGAAATGTCGAATAATGACAATAAGGCTGAATTAGCTTCATGAAGGTACTTCGATGGGTACCTTCTGCACAAAAACAAGTTTAATTGCAGTAAATGCGATGCTTTACTAATAAATATTGACGACTTGGACACTAAGAAGTCAGAACAATTTATTAGAGAGAAGAACTTTAGTAGTAATGTTCAACTTTTACAAAATCCACAGACTTATTTTATAATGTCTCTAATATTCAATATGATGTATTAATTAAGTACTTCAATGAAAGTCCTCATATGCTCAATATATGCGGAACTATTGTAAAAGAGGCAATAATTGACACAAATAAAAAATACCCAACATGGTTTCAGGAAAACACTGTTTGCTTTAATCATACACTGTCAATTTTAAAACGGTTGATAATAATCCTGCTAAGAAAGAAAGCAAGATGGTTTTTTGAAAAAATAAAATTGGAAAAAATAGGTAAAAATTTAAAAAGAAAAAAAAAGAAAACTCGAAATGGCTGCGAAAAAACTTCGCACAATAAATAGCTAAATGAATTAATAAATAATATTAATTTTTGGTTTATAAAATGTTATTAATTTAGAAATAAAGTGAAAAATAACATTGAAATAAAATTGGCATATTATCGGGATTTACACTAAAAATCGCAATGTGGCAACACCGGAAATGATCCGCATGAGCCAAAGGAACGATCTGGCATTATTGTTTTAAAACATCGAATGAGCGCTGACGGGCATTAAAGGCTAAAAATTATTAAACTGTGTATTAAATATAAAAGGTAAGTCAAAATAAATTTAAAAGAGTGAAATTATGTAAATGTGTGTGTGATTATGCATATACAAGTAAATGCATGTTGAATGCGCATGAAACTTTGTAAAGGAGTTATGTACTTGCTTATTGGAAAATGCGCATTTAACTTGCATTTACAATAGTTTAAATGAAATTGACAGAGAGTATTAAAATATAACAAGAGACCGAAGGCCTCTCACCCTAAGCTTTCGGTTTTTGCGAATTAGCCGCCAAGTCACAGCGGAAAACTGTGCGACAGAGACGGAATGAGAAATGTATATATTTTACTCGCTCAGCCTGGAATTGTTTACATTTTTCCTTTTTTGTTTACTTTTGAGATGTTGCCACGTTTCATTTGCTTGTGCGCCGTGGACTTTTGTTTTGATTTTGGTTTTCATATTTTGTAAGTCCGGACGGACATTTTTGAATTATTTCAGCAAATTTTTAGATCTAATGAAAATAATGACTTTTTAAACATATTCTAATTGTTTATATCAAAATTTTATATTTTTCCTCATATTTTTACTAACATGCCAATATAAACAAAATTCTAAAATTTTCAAAACAATAATTTTTATAAGCAAAACTTTCATCTGCATTTTCATTTATCAAAATCAAATATCTTCCATCATGGACATTTTTCGCTTCTATTGTCTGAATATAGTCAATATGAAAATGAGCCAAAACTGAGATATGGTGCAAAAAGTGATTTTAGACGCCATTTTTTCAAAATAGCGGCTCGAGCGGCGGTCATAGAAGGTCGCAAAGTGAAAATCCATATGGATGCAAATTTTCAAAACTCCCGCAAAACTTTCCAGGTAAAACTACTTCCATACTGTATTATTTAGCATGGGTTTGATTTGAAACTTGATTTAAAGACATGAGAAAGAGACAAACTATATATTTATATGATTTAGCCAGCGAGAAAATGAAATAGAATATAGAATGACAGTCTGTATTCATAAAAAAACTAACAACAACAACGTGCTTAGTTATAATTTTCGCATTCCTCTTCAATCGTCACTTTCACCATCTGGCGCATATGGAACAACAACTAACCTGGCATGTTTACTCCAAATATAACAACAATTCTGGTTGTTGTTATTTTCGGCATAAGCATTCACCGTTAGGTCAGAGAGTGTGGTTACATTGTGTTTGTCGTTGTCCGCTACTTAGCGTCAACGCACAGTGGGGTCTTCTGAGTTTTTCCATTGCAAAAATCATATATTGTGAACAAATAAAGATAATTGCATGAAATAAGTTTTATTTAAAAGAGAATTCCTTAGGATTTAAACCGCTCAATACGCTACGATATCTGGGAGCGGTGTAGTAGGTTGTCAAAGTCAGAATTTGTTTTCGGTGCAGCTTTAGCGTCAGAAAATGGCTAGTTTTTCATCTATAATATAAAAATGAATCGCAAAATGTGTTGGTAAGCGCATAACTCAACAACGCCTGGACCAATTTGGCCAATTCTTTTTTTTAAATGTTCGTTGAAGTTCAAAGATGGTTTTTACGGCGAGAAAAATTCAAATAATTGCTGGAGAAACCCTAAAAACAGACCTTTTTTTTCCCATACAAACTTACGACGTCGCAAGCATTAAACGTAACATGCTATGCTTCTTCTTATACGTCAGTATTGTTATGTGTTTGTTGATTGAAAGAGAACAAGAAAACTTTGAGAGAACGTACAAGCCAGAGAGTATTAAAATTAATTAATACTCTTTGCAAATTACACGCACTAATGTGTAAATAATGCAGGTATGTACGGCTTGAAGGATTTGACTCCAAGTCATGTCAAATTAAAAAAAAGTTGAAACAACAACAAACTGTCAATGTCAGTGTTGTTTTTCTTGGATTTTCACTACTGAGTTTGCTTTTGTCAACTGATACACGAAACAAACCGTAGCTGTGTATATCGTGTTTAGTGCAGTGTTTAGTTACCTATGATCACTTATTATTGAATGTGAGACAATAATCTATAGTATAATAAAAATGAATCGAAAAATATGTTGATAAGCGCATAACTCAAAAACAGCTTCCGATTCAATGAAATTTTCAGTTAATCTTTAGATGGACCTCCTGAAGGTTGTTATAATGTTTTGGTATCAATCCGACCATTTTAACTGGTAGCCTCCATACGGAAAGAAGAAGAAAAATAAACAATATTAAGATTTTGTGGACGCAAGCACGTACCATTCTTTGCTTCTTCTTACACTTTTGTATTGGTATGAGTGTGTCGTTTGCAAAGAGAACAAGAGAACGGTGAGAAAACGGAGGAGCATTACTTTTGAAATTGTGCTTCACTTCTTCTTCATCTTTTACATACAGCCACATATGTACACATATTAGTGTTTTTATACTCTTCACGCTACGCCCTCAAAGTATGATGAACTGTTGCATATAGCCCAGGATTGAATCTTTTAACACTCTATCACAATTAGTTCCTAAATTTTCTTCTTGTCAGACTTATAGATACAGGTACATAGGCGTTTTAAATTTTTATTATATGTTGCAGCAGCCACGTTCATTTATCAATTCTTGTTGGGTTGGAAGTCATCAATATTATTTCCAGATTTTGTTTTCGTAGTTTAATTAAATTTAAAAAAAAAAATATTCCAGCGTTTTGAAACTCTAATTACCGTTAATGCGTTTCAGAATTCTTAATGCCTTGTAATTATGGCAAATTTCTTACTTTGCAGTGATATTTAATTACCTTTACAAACATGTGATTGCAAAATTCCATCTGTTTATATTTAAGAACAACAAAACCATATTTTTGACTAATTGTTCCTTTGTTCCATTTTAGCAAAATGAAAAATACTCTCCACTTTACAGCCTTCTGGCGATTTTGCTTACAGCAAAATGTTATTTTGAAGATGTTTCTCTATATGGTCGGGGCCACGCCTTTATGTTCGATTCTAATAAAATTTTGGAAAATAGTTAAAAATTAATAAAACATTTTTCTAACAAAAATCTTGTTTTGACCGATTGTTTCTTTCGCAAAGTGCCTTTTTTGACGTCTAAAATGTTTTTGTACAAAAAACTAAGGTGGTAGTTTTAAAAAACCTAATTTTTAACCGGCAGCTAAATGTAATAGCAATCCAATCATGCAGATTTTTTACATACAAACTGCCTGAAAGGATAAGATAATTTTCTGCGTTTTATTTTTTTTGAAATCGTTAAAACTGAGCTCGCAGTTGGTATTGAAGCAGACATATGGACATGACTGTGTTAACTCGTCTTGTGAAGATAATATATGCTTTATGTGGTCGGCGATATCTCCTTCTCTGCGTAGCGAACTTCATGGCATCGCAAATATATATTATTTTTGCAGGAGTATAAAAAACGCTATTCAGCCTTGCTGAAGACTATTTACTTTTCACGCTCTTTTTATGCCACGCCAGTTTTTTGGATTGAATCTGCTTTCTCTTTACTTTAATAGCCTATATACCAATTTTCATTGTTTAAGCTAATATGGAAACTTGCAATTTATTGATATTAGCTTGTGAAGTTGTAAGTCAATTAATTAAGAAAAAAAAAGTTTTCCTTTCAACGCCGTAAATTTTCTGTCTTTTCCTCTTCTTCACTTTGTATGATAAGTACCAGTTTCAGTGGTCCGATCTTAATGACAATTCCAGAAATTTAGTCTGCGTACGTAAAGTTACTATGTTTGTTTAAGTTTTTTTCATCCCTCTATCTTTCAAAACGAAAAAGTTTTCCATTCAACGACTTAAGTTCTGTTCATTTTTCTTCTTCATTCTGTATGGGTGCTACCAGTTCTAATGGTCTGATCATTGCAGTTCCGACAAATGATTTATGGTGGTAAAGCTGTAAAATTTCAGGTCAATAGTCGGAGATTTCTCCTTCTGGGGGTTACAAACTCCGTGACAAAGTCATAATAATATTTACATACGTGAAGAGTATAAAAACACTAATATGTGTACATATGTATGTGGCTGTATGTAAAAGATGAAGAAGAAGTGAAGCACAATTTCGAAAGTAATGCTCCTTCGTTTTCTCACCGTTCTCTTGTTCTCTTTGCAAACAACACACTCATACCAATACAAAAGTGTAAGAAGAAGCAAAGAATGGTACGTGCTTGCGTCCACAAAATCTTAATATTGTTTATTTTTCTTCTTCTTTCCGTATGGAGGCTACCAGTTAAAATGGTCGGATTGATACCAAAACATTATAACAACCTTCAGGAGGTCCATCTAAAGATTAACTGAAAATTTCATTGAATCGGAAGCTGTTTTTGAGTTATGCGCTTATCAACATATTTTTCGATTCATTTTTATTATACTATAGATTATTGTCTCACATTCAATAATAAGTGATCATAGGTAACTAAACACTGCACTAAACACGATATACACAGCTACGGTTTGTTTCGTGTATCAGTTGACAAAAGCAAACTCAGTAGTGAAAATCCAAGAAAAACAACACTGACATTGACAGTTTGTTGTTGTTTCAACTTTTTTTTAATTTGACATGACTTGGAGTCAAATCCTTCAAGCCGTACATACCTGCATTGTTTACACATTAGTGCGTGTAATTTGCAAAGAGTATTAATTAATTTTAATACTCTCTGGCTTGTACGTTCTCTCAAAGTTTTCTTGTTCTCTCTCTCAACAAACACATAACAATACTGACGTATAAGAAGAAGCATAGCATGTTACGTTTAATGCTTGCGACGTCGCAAGTTTGTATGGGAAAAAAAAGGTCTGTTTTTAGGGTTTTTCCAGCAATTATTTGAATTTTTCTCGCCGTAAAAACCATCTTTGAACTTCAACGAACATTTAAAAAAAAGAATTGGCCAAATTGGTCCAGGCGTTGTTGAGTTATGCGCTTACCAACACATTTTGCGATTCATTTTTATATTATAGAAGATAATTATTTTTTTGTTTCAGAATGGCAACATTTAATTTTTATGGCGTCGGTGGTGAATTACTAAGTGGTCATGGCGGAGGACGTCGCACTGGAGGACGCGATGGTCGAGGTGGACGCGGTGGAGGCGGAAGAAGCTTCAAACTAAACTCGAAGCAAAGAAGGCTGAAACGTCGGGCTGAAGCCCGAAAGTTGTTACAACAGCAACAACAGCAACAGCAGCAACAACAACAAGCAGAACGCCCACCACCACCTCCACCTCTACCTCCAAAGCAACCATTAATTAATATCGAGGAAAAGCAGCAGAAGCAGAAGATTAATATTAATCAAAATTCATCTGGCCTTTCTCCTCTTTGATTTCAGTCTGTTTTTTTTGTTTTTTGTTTTTTTCATTTAATTTAATTTTAATATTTTGATTTTGATTTTGTTTTTTATTATACCCTGTACACACACTGTGTATCAGAGTATATTAAGTTTGTTTGAGACGGTTTGTATGTAACGCATAGAAGGAGGGGAGGGGGACCCTATAAAGTATATATATTCTTGATCAGGATGACAAGATGAATTGATATAGCCCTGTCTGTCCGTCCGTCTGTCCGTCCTCACCAATGGTTCTCGAAAACTATAAGATCTAGAGACTTGAAATTTGGAGGATAGACTCGTGAGGTCAAACGCTAGATCAAGTTTGAAGGATTTTTTGCCACGCCCACTCCTTCCCGCCCATCGAGCACCACCCATTTTTTCAAAAGGCTGTAGCTCGAAAACCTGATGAGTTAGAAACATGAAAATGAGTATGTAGACTCAGTATGTACAGCTCTACAAAACTGCATACCACATTTTTTCCCCCTCCCCTTCGTTTCCCCTCAAAAAGTTGTTTTCTTAAAATTGCTGTATCTCCTAAACTATAATAGATACAATGCTGAAATGCAAACTCAGTAAACATACCTTTTTAAAACTGCATACCACAAACTTTCATTTTTAACGCTGTGTGACAACGCAAAGACAAACAAGTTGAAATTTGGCATAAATTGCTCTTTGAACACTGCTTTATCCTATTTGTAACAAAAACCGTACTAAACACTGCGAAAACTATTAAAGCTAGAGACTTGAAATTTGGAAGATAGTCTCGTGTGGTCGAACACTAGATGAAGTTTGAAGGAATTTTTGCCACGCCCATTCCTTCCCGCCCATCGAGCACAACAAAAGGTCATTTTTTTCTTAAAATTGCTGTATCTCCTAACGTATAAAGAATACAATGGTGAAATTTTGTATGCAAACTCAGATAACATACCTTTTTAAAACTGCATACAACAAACTACCACTTTCCCCGCAAAGACCAACACACTAAAATTTTGCAGCAATGCTTTGTAACAAAATCCGTACTAAAGCGCCATCTAATGGCAACATTGTACTGTGAGCCCTGCCTCACTATTAGCAAATACACAAACCATATCGTGGTACACTGCTTTTGCTGTCGGCGAATGTTTAACGTGTTATCAACATAGGTGTGTGTACAGGGTATTATATAGTTGAGAATACTCAACTATACCGCCCTTACTGGTTTTTGTTTTGTTTTAATATGTAATTAAATAACATTGAATTAAATATAAGCAAGTTGAAGCAAGTTGTACAATAAAATGAATTTTAAAATGAAATTTGTTGTTTTGTTGTTTTCTTTTTTCTTATTTTTCAGCTTATTTATATTGAAATAAAAGGCATTTTAAAATTAAACAAAAACTTGTTTTTATTTATTTGCAGTAGTTTGTATTTTTGGTCTTATTTCAGGATAAATATAATAAAATATGAATAGTATTCTTTATTATTGTTTTGTTTATTATTGTATTGTTGCAAAACAATGCATTATGTTGTATGTTTTTTTTTTGTTTTCAGCAGATATATGATCTTTATGAAGGTACATAGATGATCGTTATATCTGGCTATCTGTCTGTGTGTCCATCTGTCTGTCAGTATGTCAGTCTGTCTATCCGCCCGTCTGTCAGTCTGTAAATGTATGGGATTGTATAAGGCATGTTAGTATAAATTAAATTATGAAGAATCAGTGATTATAGATAATGATATTAATGAAAAAGCTAAAACATTTATAAAGCTTTTGGCAAAAACTAAGCGTGTATCGAAATATACTGAAGAAGAGAGAAATATAACACTGAATATTCAGTATAGATCAGCAAAGTGTTAAACATTTATGCGATCAAGCTTGGGTTTCCCTTTGCCACACCCAAGAAGCTTGCATAATTGGCAATCTGTTAAAAAAATTCTTCCTGGCATTAGCAGTGAAGTGAAAAAGGCAATTAAAAAGGAGATTTACGCGTTGCCTGAAATAAGTAAGAATTGCGTTTCAGTATTTGGCGAAATGCATGGCAGGGGTGAATAAGAATATAATTCAGTCACTGACCAAATAGATGGCTTCGTCGACTTTGGCAATGGAGAAAGAACAAAAGAAGTTGCTAGATCGTTTCTCTTTGTCCAAGTGAAAGGATTGTTGCATCTTTGTAAATTTTTAGTATCGTACTATGCAACAGGGTCAATGACATCTCTAAAAGTTATTGAAATTCTCAATGAAAATATCAAAGAACTGCATGAAATCGGACTAAAAGTCCGTGCAATTACTTGCGGTCAAGCGAGCATAAATCGTTCCATATTACCTCACAAATTCTATGATCCATCAGGAAATGTAATATACGTAATGTATGATTATGTACATTTAACGAAGATTATCCGTAATACTTTGCTTAGTTATAATATTAAAACATGTCATGGAATTGCCTCGATTTATTGAATTCTAGATCATTCAAGCAAGACTTCTTTCAATGAAGATTATGGCTTAACCATATCCGTCAAATACAAATTGCGAGAATGAGGAAGATAAAACATATGTAAATTTCGAATTGGACTTTCCTACAGTAGAAAATGAAATTGAATATATTTCAAACATAATGGAAGAGCCAGTATCTGAATATAATAAAATATCAGCCATTGACACAGTGTCAAGCAGAGAGTATTAAAATATAACAAGAGACCGAAGCTCGCTCACGCAGAACTTTCGGTTTTTGAAAATGCCGAATAGACCAGAGAGTATTAAATATAACAAGAGACCGAAGATCGCTCACGCAGAACTTTCAAAAAATAATGTCGAATAATTGAAAGAGGAAAATTCTTGTCAGACAGAGACAGCAAAATAAATGTATTTCTTGCTCGCTCTATCGACGACGGACTGACAATTACTACACATTGGGAATTTAGTGTAAAAAATGAATGAAGTTCCAGCTTTGTTGCCGAATTTCATAAACAAATTTTGCTTACGAAAAGTGTTGGCAAGAGATGAAGTGGCATGTGGCGAGTATGCGTGGTTGCTAAGAAACGATTCAAAGAAAGTGTAGACAAAGGAATTAGGGCGGGCATACGCATGTTGTGAATTTAGATTTGAACAATGAAAATGAATTATTAAACTAACCAAGCGCAGTCTGCTTAATTTATTTAATTATTTATGCTTATCCCTATACAGTATATTTTACATAAGCTAAGCGAATGTAACTTTTATAATACAGAGATCAGTTAAACTTTAGTTTGAGACTATATTTCTTAGCGAGGAAAAGGATAGAAAAAAAACTTGCGTTTAATTTGATTTTGCATCGAATAAAATAATTTCTAAGCGATACATAATTTATTTGCACCTCAAATGCAATGTCTCTAAAGAATTTTACTAAGCATGCACATTATTTGTGTTTTTGCGTTCTTGCATTTTTTATGATAAATATAACACACGCATGTGCGCAAAGAAAGTGTGGACAAAAAATGTTGCGGGGCATGGACATTGCTTGTGTTTTTGCATTTTTGTGTTTTTGCTGAATAATATCACCACAATTCTAAAGTAGTAGTTAAATAAATGTAAACACAAGACTCATACAGCTATTTTCTTGTGCTCAAAGAAAGTGATGACAAAAAATGAAGTGGGCATATACATGTTATGAAGTTAAATATGAAAAAAAAAAAAAAACAATTAAGCTCACCAAGCACCGTCGGATTAGTTTTCTCAATATTAAGATTGTCATATCTAAGCCGACGGCGTTTGGTTATGAATATTATAATGTTTTGATTATTAATGATAATTACAATGTTTTTGCGCTTGGTCATTGTACCACACATTATACATCTGAAATTTTTATAAAGTCAATAATATTTATGATATCATTATAAAATCAATTGAAGGGGCAAGGAAAAAGAAAACAAATATTAGTTGCAGCGATGCAAACCAACTTGTTTAGCTCATATTTGATTTTTGAAAATATTGTAGTGTATTTGTTGTAGCTGAAAGCAAGGCAGTCAATGCAAATGTGGACAAAGGGGAAGTGGGGCACATAAGTGTGTACGCATTGTCATTGTTGTTGCTAAAATTTCTGCGCTAGCCGAAAATCAAAGCAATGTGGAGAAAGGGTGAAGTGGAGCATATAAGTGTGTGCGTATTGTATTTGTTGTCGCTGATTCTTTTGCCACAGCCAAAAATATCAAAATGTTCTTTGCTTTCTTTCTTAATCGTCTCTTCGCCCTTCCCATCCACAAACTAAACTCAAAGCAAGACGGACAATGCAAATGTAGAGAAAGGGTGAAGTGGAGCATATAAGAGTGTGCGTATTGTATTTGTTGTTTGTTGCTGGCGACCTCCCTGCCTCTTCGCACTTCGCATCCTAGATCAGTCACACGACTGATGAAGTGCTTTACACACTTTCCCTGCTTATCCAGAAATTGAACTATGATTCTTTGCGTGGCCACGGGACACACAAACTATGCGTTGCCAATGTGTCTCTTTTTCCTTCTCATCTACAAACTATGTCAACGCACAGTTTCGTGTGTTTCTTCGTATGTACCTCTTTGCCCTTCGCATCAACAATTGACAGTTTTACATTTGATTTCTGTGCGTGGCCTTGGCACACACATATACCCCTTTTCCCGTCTCAACAATAAGCTAACAATTTAGCAAATGCAAAATGTATTGTTCTGCTACTTAATTTCATGGTATCCTGATACCATCATTATAAAATTCGAATTGTTTGCCTATATTCAGACAACAAAAGCGAATAATTGTTAGTTGATATTGATATTTTAAAATGCTGGTAATACTTTTGATTGTAAAAAATTCAATTTTGGGTTTTATTTATATTGGCATGTTAGTAAAAATATGAGGAAAAATATAAAATTTTGATATAAACAATTAGAATATGTTCAAAAACTCATTATTTTCATAAATTATAAAAATTGCTGAAATAATTGAATATAAAATGTCCGTCCGGACTTGCAAAATATAAAAATCAAAATCAAGACAAAAATTCACGCCGCACAAGCAAAACAAACGTGGCAACATCTCAAAAGTAAACAAAATAGGAAAACTGTCAACAATTCCAAGCCGAGTGAATAAGACATACATGCTTACTCTTTCGCACAGTTTCCCACTCTCGGTCTGTTCCTCATTTTCAAAAACCGAAAGCTTAGCGTGAGAGGCCTTCGGTCTCTTGTTATATTTTAATACTCTCTGCGTTTAAGGGGGGGATAAGGTTAATTCGTTGAAAAAAAAGCACATTTTTGTAATTTTTATTAAGGAAAACGATAAGCATTTGTTCAGTTACTTGAATGGGAAGTTAATAAGTAATATCTTAAGCATATTTCCTGAAAATGTCATTAAAATTAAAAAAAGTTTGAGACGATGGCAGCAGTTTTAAATTAATGCCATTAAAAAAAGGTGTCTTGCGGTGACCACGATTACAAACTACTGAAACATCGCAAACTCAAGACAAAATAAATGATTTTAGCTGATGAAATTTGCAGTGTCCTGACGTCGAGGTTTTTTAAAAAAAAAACATTTTTAATTGTTTTTTAGCATCTTGAAGTCAAAATATCGATTTTTGACAAAAAAATCAACCTTCAAGCTGCTGAAAAAAATACTTAAAACTAAAAAAAAAAAAACCTCGACGTCAGGACCCGGCTAATTATGTCTAGAAAATGCCTGTAAAATTTCAAAAGAATCGGTTTGTTAGTTTTCGAGTGAGAGTGGTCACCGACTTTGCAAAAGCAAGTTGTGGGAAAATCAAATTAAACTTTTGCTCTACGCTATAAGCCGCATAGGAAGACTGAAACTGAAAACGCTCTATCTTCGTCAGTTTTCATCGGTTCAAGCTGAAATTTTTACGCGATATTCTCGAAACATTCTACTGTCATCCCATAAATTTTGGAAAAATCCAAAAAAAAAAAATTAGAACATTTTTCATTAGGAATTAAGGAAATATTAACCTTAACGAAATCAGAATTATAGTTTGGAAGATATGCGCACTCAAAGTTGACCTTTTTTTCAACTTTCAATGACATACTCATTTTTTTGAAAATTCGGCATCTTTGAGTTGGAATAAAAACGAAATTATAACTCGAATCATTACCGAATTTATTTCTATTCTTAGGTAGCCATATTATAGTGTTATAATACTATAAATACCAAGTCTTTCGCATTTATAGTTCACTAGAGGAGGCTGTTTTTTGAACTATCTATTTTTGGGGTATTTTTCAACGTGGGTGGACAATTAAAAAAAACGTTAAAATACGTCTACCGCCAAATTTTGCAATTGTGTTTATTGAACATTCCTTAACCTATGTTCAAAATTTCAGCTGCCTTTATTTGCCTGTTTGGCTTTTAGAGCAAAAAAACGGCCGCAACCTCACACAAAAAATTAGTGTAAAAGTCTCTGCCGCAGGTATAAGAAGAAGAATACACAGTAGGTAGATTCGCTGTTACAGTTTTAATATGTTAATAAAATGAACATATTTTGTTATTGGAAGCCACTAGTTATATTATGCAAAGCAGGTGGTTGTAAAATGGATCGGGGCGGTACAAAGGGGGGTAAAATGGCTCAATTTTCTTCATTTTGTATGGCAGGTGGCAGTTTCAGTAGTTCGATCTCAATGAAACTTTCAGACATTTGGTCTGGGTACCTTAAACTTCTAGTTATCTATCTTTAAAAAAAAAAAAAAAAGTTTTTCATACAACAAATCAAGATTTGTTAAATTTTCTTCTTCTTTTCGTATGGGGGCTACCAGTTCCAATAGTCCGATCATGCCGATTCCGACATATGAGTTGATCGCACAGAAAAGAAGACTCTGTGCAAAATTTCAGGTCGATAACTTCAAATTTGTGGGAGATATTGTATAAATACTGATAGATATGCAGACGGACAGACGGACATGGCTATATCAACTCGTCTTGTCATACTGATCAAGAATATATATATACTGTGTACAGTCGCAAATTTCTAAGTTTATAAAAAATGAAAAACTAGCCATTTTCTGACGCTAAAGCTGCACCGAAAACAAATTCTGACTTTGACAACCTACTACACCGCTCCCAGATATCGTAGCGTATTGAGCGGTTTAAATCCTAAGGAATTCTCTTTTAAATAAAACTTATTTCATGCAATTATCTTTATTTGTTCACAAGATATGATTTTTGCAATGGAAAAACTCAGAAGACCCCACTGTGCGTTGACGCTAAGTCAGAGAGTATTAAAATTTAACAAGAGACCGAAGGCCTCTCACGCTAAGCTTTCGTGTTTTTAAAATCGCGCAAGTGAGTTCAGCGGAAAAATCTTGCAAGACAGAGACAGTAAAATGACTGTATATCTTATTCACTCATCTGGGAATTGTTTACATTTTTCTTTTTTGTTTACTTTTGAGATGTTGCCACGTTTCATTTGCTTGTGCGGCGTGGACTTTTGTCTTGATTTTGATTTTTATATTTTGTAAGCCCGGACGGACATTTCATATTCAATTATTTCAGCAATTTTTATAATTTATGAAAATAATGAGTTTTTCAACATATTCTAATTGTTTATATCAAAATTTTATATTTTTCCTCATATTTTTACTAACATGCCAATATAAATAAAATTTTAAAAAACCCAAAATTGAATTTTTTACAATCAAAAGTATTATCAGCATTTTAACATATCAATATCAACTAACAATTATTCGCTTTTGTTGTCTGGATATAGTTAAACAATTCGAATTTTATAATGATGGTATCAGGATAACATGAAACTAAGTAGCAGAACAACACATTTTGCATTTGCTAAATTGTTAGCTTAAGGTTGAGTCGGGTAAAGGGGTACATGTGTGTGACAAGGCCACGCACAGGAATCAAATGTAAAATTGCCAATATGTGGTCGCGAGGGGCAAAGAGGTACATACGAAGAAACACACAAGACTGTGTGTTGACAATACTTGTTGATCAGAAGGGCGAAGAGAGCAAATAAGGAACGAAAGCAAAGAAAATTGTGTACATTTTCGGCTGTTCACACATATACACTTATTTGCCAACATGTGCATGGGTTGTCCTGGTATGTGTGCGATCACAGTGACAACAAAAACAATACGCACACATTTATATGCTCCACTTCACCCTTTCTCCTCATTTGCATGGACTGCCTTGCTTTGTGTGTAGTTTGTTGATGCGAAGTGCGAAGAGACAAATAAGAAACGAAAGCAAAGAACATTTTGATATTTTCGGTTGCCGCAAAATAATCAGAAACAACAAAAACAATACGCGCACACTTATTGCTCCACTACACCCTTTTCCAACATATGCATTGACTTTGGTTGTCGAGCAGAGGGAGTAAGTGTGTGTGGGTAACTTGCTTTTGCCTTGATTTTTTTATATTTTGCGTGTAACTTGTTATTTCTTTGACTTTTTGATATTATTGTCCTTCCTGACATTTCTGATCGCCTAGTAGCATGAATCAATTTGCTTAGTAAAATTGAATAGCGAATACTTTTGATCTGCAAAGAAACCATATTTCGCTTAGAAACTACATACATACATATATTTCGCCTACTTATTTCAATGCAAAATCAAATTAAACGCAAGTTTTTTCAATATTATTTTCGTCGCTAAACAATGCAATATAATTTTCTTCAGTCAATCAAACTCTAACTAAAATCAACCTAATCTCTGTATAATAAAAGTTACATTGCCTCAGCTTAAATAAAATGTTATTTATTCGCAATAAGCATGAATAACAAAATACATATAAGTACACATTATGCCGACGGCACTTGATCAGTGCAATTATTTTATTTTCATTCTTAAAATCAAAACTCACAATATGTAGTACATACATGCCCGCCCTACTTCTTCTTTTGTCCACACTTTCATTGAACACAAGAAGGATCATTTCTTAGAAATCACGCATACATGCCCACACCCCACTTCATCTTTGCCATCACTTTTCGTAAACAAAAGTTGTTTATGAAATTTGGCAACGGAGCTGGAACTTCATTCATAATTTCAATTAAATTCCCGTGGTGAAGTACGTGTCTGTCCGTCGTTGTTAGAGCGAGCCAGATATACATCTGTTTTGCTGTCTCTGTCTGGCAAGAATTTTCCGCTGGTTATTAGTAACAATTATTTTTTGAAAGCTTAGCGTGAGAGGCCTTCGGTCTCTTGTTAAATTTTAATACTCTCTGCGCTAAGTAGCGGACAACGACAAACACAATGTAACCACACTCTCTGACCTAACGGTGAATGCTTATGCCGAAAATAACAACAACCAGAATTGTTGTTATATTTGGAGTAAACATGCCAGGTTAGTTGTTGTTCCATATGCGCCAGATGGTGAAAGTGACGATTGAAGAGGAATGCGAAAATTATAACTAAGCATGTTGTTGTTGTTAGTTTTTTATGAATACAGACTGTCATTCTATATTCTATTTCATTTTCTCGCTGGCTAAATCATATAAATATATAGTTTGTCTCTTTCTCATGTCTTTAAATCAAGTTTCAAATCACACCCATGCTAAATAATACAGTAAGGAAGTAGTTTTACTTGGAAAGTTTTGCGGGAGTTTTGAAAATTTGCATCGATATGGATTTTCACTTTGCGACCTTCTATGACCGCCGCTCGAGCCGCTATTTTGAAAAAATGGCGTCCAAAATCACTTTTTGCACCATATCTCAGTTTTGGCTCATTTTCATATTGACTATATTCAGACAATAGAAGCGAAAAATGTCCATGATGGATGATATTTGATTTTGATAAATGAAAATGCAGATGAAAGTTTTGCTTATAAAAATTATTGTTTTGAAAATTTTAGAATTTTGTTTATATTGGCATGTTAGTAAAAATATGAGGAAAAATATAAAATTTTGATATAAACAATTAGAATATGTTTTAAAAGTCATTATTTTCATTAGATCTAAAAGTTTGCTGAAATAATTGAATATGAAATGTCCGTCCAGACTAAATATGAAAACGAAAATCAAAACAAAAGTCCACGCCGGTCAAGCAAATGAAACGTGGCAACATCTCAAAAGTAAACAAAAAAGGAAAAATGTAAACAATTCCAGGCTGAGCGAGAAAAATATATACATTTCTCATTCCGTCTCTACCGCACAGTTTTCCGCTGTGACTAGGCGGCTAATTCGCAAAAACCGAAAGCTAAGCGTGAGAGTCCTTCGGTCTCTGGTTATATTTTAATACTCTTTGCGTATAGTAGCAAATTGTCCCACGAATATGGCCGAAAGCAGGTAGGTTCGGAATGCTTAGGCTGGCCTTCGTACAACCTATTGGAAGTATTCCAGAACCGGTAATGGCAGTACTCAAAAAACTGCTGGGCAATTTCGTGTGTTTCTTCGTATGTTCCTCTTTGCCCTTCGCATCAACAATTGACAATTTTACATTTGATTCCTGTTCGTGGCCTTGTCACACAGTTATACCTAACGTGACCAGACGTCCCGTTTTGAACGGGACTGTCCCTTTTTATAATTAGGTGTCCCGGTGTCCCCGTAATGAACTCTGGGACGCAAAATTGTCCCGTTTTCGGAAACCGAGCGAAAATTTGAGTATATTTATATTTTTCAAACGAGTAATACGAAAAGAATTGCAAATATTAATGAACATTATGTAAGCTTATGTTGCATGACGATACACAGCACATATGCGATTATGCCAGCGGACCGACTGATGTGCCAATTGTGTCAGTGAACCAGTGTCGAAAGTGGCGCACTTTCTTCTCAAAAGGGAAGAAGAAGTCGTGGCGGATGAAAAATGGTAACTGCACTCATGTTCAATTGAGATACGCAAGAACATAAGCCATTTAAATATTCCATGTCGAACTTAACATTCGCCTAACATAATTTTTGCGCACTGTTATCTCAAGAACAGCTTTGCAGTAAAGCCGAGCTTTCAATTTAAAAGATTGTTGTTTAAAATACGGCGGTTAAACTTCTTTTGTTTTGGATTCAATCAGAAGTTAAAATGCCTAAACGCAAGTGTTCGTTCAATATTAGCTTACAAGCCAAATATCCGTTTATCAAGCAAATAAATACTCCGTCAGATGTTAGATGCGAAAAGTGTGGTACACAATTTAGTGTTTCCCACGGTGGCGCCAGCGATATTGAACAGCATTTAAAGTCTGAAAAACATAAAAATACCGATCGTGCCGCCGCTTCGAGTTCTTCGATGTTAAACTTTTTTAAGAAAGCGGACGCATCAACCTCACAGGATTTGGATACCGCCGCGGCCGAAGGCGTCTGGGCTTATCACACGATACAAGAAAATCACAGTTTTCGCTCTAATGATTGTGCATCGAAATTAATTCAATCATGTTTTGATCCCAAATTTACATGCGCGCGTACGAAATCAGAAGCTATTATTGTAAATGTCTTGGCGCCTGCAGCGATGAAAGAATTAAAAGATGATCTTGATAGGTCCAATTGTATTACAATACTAAACGACGCTTCAAACCACGGTAACAAGAAAATATACCCTATTGTAGTGCGTTTTTTTCAACCTTACGTAGGTGTGCAAGTCAAAATTTTGGATCTCCAAGACCAACCAGGTGAAACTTCTGATATCATCGTCAATTATTTAAGCCAAGTGTTGACAGATAATAATTTGACAATGCCAATGTAAATTTTGGCGGCGCGGCTAGACGAGGAACAAACAATGTGTTAACGAAATTGCAATCATTTTTGAAAAAGCCGTTAATAGGCATTGGATGTGGCGCCCATGTAATACACAATGCAATAAAATCTGCTGCAGACAGGCTACCCATAGATTATGAAAGTATTATTGTGAAAATATATTCATTTTTTTATATTTACACTATTCGAGTTGAAGCTCTAAAGGAGTTTTGCGCCAATAGTGAAACAGAATATCAACAAATGCTCGGCTATAGCAAAACCAGATGGCTTGCTCTTATGCCTGCCTTGGCAAGGATTGTAAAAATGTATCAGCCATTAAAAAACTACTTTTTGAGTATAGAAAAATGTCCCCTGATACTAAAAAACTTTTTTGACGATCCCACAGCCGAATTGTGGCTTTATTTTTTACATGCTCAGTCAGCAAGTTTTCATCAAGCTGTATTGAAACTTGAAGGTCAGACTGTGTCGGCAATTGAAGCTGCAAAGGAAGTCAATCAATTAAAAAACAATTTGACTGAGAAACAGACCAATAAATTCATTCCATTTACGGTTCGTCAATTGATGGTGAAATTGAAAACAAATGGTACTGATATAGATGAAGAGATTGTAAAAAGGACAGCTACAGAATTTTATAAAACAAGTTGTGAATATCTGGAGCCGTGGACTTGCTTCCTTACCAAAGATATGGAGATATTTTATTGGGCAGATTTAAAAAAAATCCCTGCATGGGAAGACGTTCAAAAATCTCTCGACATATTAATTGAAAAGGAATATATTGACAGTATTAAGGATACAGAGGTTTTTGATGAATTTTCATTAATTTCTAAATATATTACATTGCAAAAAGTATCCGAATGGAATAATCTAAATGTTTCCGCGGAAAATCGTTGGGTGGAAGTATTCAAACATTTTCACGCTAACAGACTTCAGCATGAAAACTTTTGTATATTAATTGAATATATTTTTTGTTTGCCTGCTACAAATGCTCCAGTAGAAAGAGTATTTTCTATGATGAACAAATTGTGGACATCTGAGAAAACTCAGTTACAAATTTCAGTTCTAAAGGCGATGTTGATAATTAAACTGAATATAAATAAAACGTGCCTAGAATTTCATTCTTATTTAAAATCCTCACCAGCTATACTAAAGAAAATTTGTTCTTCTGATAAATATAAATATAACTAAGCTAACGAAAAAAAAATTAAAAACTGTTTTTATTTTCATTGACGTTAATAATTAATGTCCCGTTTTGAGTCAAAAAATAAATGGTCACGTTAGTTATACCCCTTTTCCCGTCTCAACCATAAGCTTACTATTTTGCAAATGTAAATTGTATTGTTTTGCTACTTAATTTCTTATTATCCTGATACCATCATTATAAAATTCGAATTGTTTGCCTATCTTCAGACAACAAAAGCGAATAATTGTTAGTTGATATTAATATGTTAAAATGCTGATAATACTTTTGTTTGTAAAAAAAACAATTTTGCAATTTGTAAATTTTATTTATATTGGCATGTTAGTAAAAATATCATGAAAAATATAAAATTTGCATATTAATACTTATAATATGTTGAAAAACTCATTATTTTCATAAATTATAAAAATTTCTGAAATAATTGAATATAAAATGTCCGTCTGGACTTGCAAAATATAATAATAAAAATCAAAATCAAGACAAAAGTCCACTCCGCACAGGCAAATGAAATGTGGCAACATCTCAAAAGTAAACAAAATGGGAAAACTGTCAACAATTCCTTGATTAGTGAATAAGATATACAGTCATATTACTGTCTCTGTCTTGCAAGATTTTCCCGCTGAACTTACTTGCGCGATTTTAAAAACCCGAAAGCTTAGCGTGAGAGGCCTTTGGTCTCTTGTTAAATTTTAATACTCTATGGTCTTAAGTACGTTTCTTATTTTGAGTAACTTATGAATACGTTTTTGGGAGTAGAATACTATAAATAAATAGAAAACATAAAAAAAATCATAATTTTATTTTACGTTGTTAAAGTATTTAAAAAACTTTGTGAAAAATTAAATATATTAACGAAAAAAAATAGCACCACTTTTCAAAAAACGACTTAAAAATATAAAAACGATTAAAAAAGATAATTCACAAATAAAACTGAGGTGATTGCATTAGTTTAATATTAAGTTGCATTCCGTTTATTGGCAAGAACGGCTGCGCAACGTCTTGGCATTGACTCAACCAAGTCCTGCCATTGTTTTAAAGGAATTTAGTTCCAGGACCGCTGAATTGATTTCCAAAGTGATTCGTTACTGGTTGGATAAGTTCCAGCAACTGCGTTTTTGATATCTGCCCAAGGATTTTCGATGGGATTGAGATCTGGTGACTGCGCAGGCCACTGTAACATTTCTACCGAATTTCTTCTGAATCACTCCTTTGCTTTTTTGCTGGTGTGCTTGGGGTCGTTGTCTTGTAGGAAGACCCACTTAAGCGGCATCTCGTACTTTGCGGAAGGTAGCATCACTTTCTCCAAAATATCAATGTAAACATGTTGGTCCACTCCATAGTATAAAAAACAAGCCCATACCATTACGCTTGACCCTCCATGTTTGTTTTTGTCGTATATTTTGGATAAGTTCGCGTTTGCCCTTCATAGAGTGCAGTTGGAACTGCATTTCTATGAGACATCGTCAACTAATTGCATTATTGAATCTAACAACAAAATATCTCACACATTTTGTTTTTGTTTCTCGTCGTCGATCGCGTCCGCGTACATAAAAGTCCCGCAAAGTTCTCGCACATCTGGCGTTGCGCTTATTCGAATCCGAGTTTGGTAGTTTTTATACCCTGTACACACACTGTGTATCAGGGTATATTAAGTTTGTTTGAGACGGTTTGTATGTAACGCATAGAAGGAGGGGAGGGGGACCCCATAAAGTATATATATTCTTGATCAGGATGACAAGACGAATTGATATAGCCCTGTCTGTCCGTCCGTCCGTCCTCACCAATGGTTCTCGAAAACTGTAAGAGCTAGAGACTTGAAATTTGGTGGATAGACTCGTGAGGTCAAACGCTAGATCAAGTTTGAAGGATTTTTTGCCACGCCCTCTCCTTCCCGCCCATCGAGCACCACCCATTTTATCAAAAGGCTGTAGCTCGAAAACCTGATGAGTTAGAAACATGAAAATGAGTATGTAGACTCAGTATGTATAGCTCTACAAAACTGCATACCACATTTTTTCCCCCTCCCCTTCGTTTCCCCTCAAAAAGTTGTTTTCTTAAAATTGCTGTATCTCGTAAACTATAATAGATACAATGCTGAAATTTTGTATGCAAACTCAGTAAACATACCTTTTTAAAACTGCATACCACAAACCAAATTTTTAACGCTGTGTGACAACGCAAAGACAAACAAGTTGAAATTTGGCATAAATTGCGCTTTGAACACTGCTTTATCCTATTTGTAACAAAAACCGTACTTAACACTGCGAAAACTATTAAAGCTAGAGACTTGAAATTTGGAAGATAGTCTCGTGTGGTCGAACACTAGATGAAGTTTGAAGGAATTTTTGCCACGCCCATTCCTTCCCGCCCATCGAGCACAACAAAAGGTCATTTTTTTCTTAAAATTGCTGTATCTCCTAAAGTATAAAGAATACAATGGTGAAATTTTGTATGCAAACTCAGGTAACATACCTTTTTACAACTGCATACAACAAACTACCACTTTCCCCGCAAAGACCAACACACTAAAATTTTGCAGCAATGCTTTGTAACAAAACCCGTACTAAAGCGCCATCTAATGGCAACATTGCACTGTGAGCCCTGCCTCACTATTAGCAAATACACAAACCATATCGTGGTACACTGCTTTTGCTGTCGGCGAATGTTTAACGTGTTATCAACATAGGTGTGTGTATAGGGTATTATATAGTTGAGAATACTCAACTATACCGCCCTTACTGGTTTCTTTTGTGCTTTGTTCGCGAAAGCAAAAACAATATCTACGGTCGCCCAACACTTTGTAAGTGCCGTGCATCTGGCATCTTTTGCTACTGCAATTGTTAGTGTCTTCAATTTAAGTGTAATTGTTGAATATTGTTTTAAATATTTAATATTTGCACTTCAATTGTAATTTTGTAACTTGCTGTGTTGGGGTACACCAGCAAGTTACCATCATGCCAAATATGGACTTTGATTCCGAAGAAACCGACACAGCATCTAACGCATCTGATGACGTTCCAACATGCGCCTGGCAAAGACCTCCTCGCAAAAGAAACGCGAATGTGTCGCCAAAAATCACCCGCAAGCAGTCAAAAAGCTCAGCTCCGACAGCTGTTGTTCAAAAGATGCTCTCTCACCTGCCATCGTCATCAAACAACCCGCACCTGATCAGCAGTAATCGCTTTCAACCTCTGTCAGACATTCTGGAGGCAGCAATTGAGAAAAACGCATCGCAAAACAATGTAGAGGAAACTAACGCACGTAAACCACCACCGATAAGTATTTCCTATGTCACTAACATAAATCTCTTATGGAAAGACCTTGACAAGATTGTTAGTCCCGACGATTATGAGACGAAGTCTTACAAAGACTGCATCCGCATATTTTGTAAGAATGCTGACACACTTCGAACAATCGTTAAGAAGCTCGATGAACTTAAAGTAGAATTTCACCACTACCAACTCCATGAACAACGTGCGTTCAAAGTTGTCATCAAAGGCATTCATAGCTCTACTCCTCAAGACGCAATTAAAAACCAACTTGCCAGTTTTGGACATGTTGCCCGATTTATCCATAATCCCACTAGCCGAAAAGATGGAAAGAAAATGGATATGTTCTTTGTGTATCTGGAACCGAAAACTAACAATAAGGCTGTGTTTGACTTAAAAACTATATGTTGACAAAGGGTGACTATTGAGCCGCAGCGCAAGTTTGATGACCTCGTGCAGTGCCATCGCTGTCAGGATTTCGGTCATACTAAGAGGTACTGCCACAAAAAGTTTAGATGCGTTAAGTGCGGTGATAAGCATGCTTCAACCGACTGTATCAAGAGTGCTGACTAACCTGCCACTTGTGTCAACTGTAACGGCGATCACACTGCCAATTTTAAAGGATGCCAAGTTTACCAGCAATTTAAAAAGAAGAACAAACCTAATGTGCGCTTTGTTCGTAGCGAGGCAGTCAAAACTACCGCTCATACACAGAACTTTGCTCCACCGATTTCTGCCACCGCCAACAATGACAATTCTCTGCCTTTTTCGTACGCAGATGCAACTAGAGGAAATAACCGATCGTTTCGTCAGCAGAATCAACGCCCAAACACTGACAATTCCCACACCACTGACGCACCGAGCGTAAATTCCAATTTAGAGAACAAACTTGAAAGTTTGCTCGGAAGATTCGATCAATTTTTCGCGATGCAAAAAGACTTGCTCGAAATGCAGAAGCAGATGCTGCAACCAGAGAGAATTAAAATATAACAAGAGACCGAAGGCCTCTCACGCTAAGCTTTCAAAATGAAATCAGCCGCAACTGATGGCGGAAAATTCTTGCCAGACAGAGGCAGCAAAACAGATGTATATCTGGCTCGCTCTAACAACGACGGACAGACACGTTCTACACCACGGGAATTTAGTTGAAATTATGAATGAAAGAAACAACTTTTGTTTACGAAAAGTGTTTGCAAGAAGGATCGTTTTTTAGCAACCTCGCAAACATGCCCACACCCCACTTCATCTTTGCCAACACTTTTTGTAAACAAAAGTTGTTTATGAAATTTGGCAACGGAGCTGGAACTTCGTTCATAATTTCAACTAAATTCCCGTGGTGTAGAAAGTGTCTGTCCGTCGTTGTTAGAGCGAGCCAGATATACATCTGTTTTGCTGTCTCTGTCTGGCAAGAATTTTCCGCTGGTTATTAGTAACAATTATTTTTTGAAAGCTTAGCGTGAGAGGCCTTCGGTCTCTTGTTATATTTTAATACTCTCTGGGTACAGTATACTTAAAAGCTTTCTTCAGAATAGAACCTTCGCAGTTTCTGTTGGCGAGGACTGCTCAATCATCAGGTCTATTAATGCTGGAGTTCCGCAAGGGAGCGTGCTCGGGCCAGTGTTATTTACTCTGTATACCAGCGACATGCCATCTCATAATTCCGACCTGTGGCAACGTATGCTGATGACACTGCCATTCTAGCCTCCTCTAGATGCCCTGTACAAGCAGCCCAACTTCTCCAGAGCTGCTTAGACGACATCGCCATCTGGTCAAAACGCTGGAATATCTTAATAAACTCGCAGAAGTCAGCGAATGTCGTGTTTGCGCTAAGACAAAATAATTGTCCTGATGTGTACTTTAATGGCAACATCCACCCTAAACGCAGCAATCACTGCTATCTAGGCATGCACTTAGATAGGAAAATGACATGGGGAACTCATATCAACAAAACTTATACAAAATGTTTGTCGAAGGTTAAGAAACTAAATTGGCTGTTAAACCCAAAAAGCAAACTTGCTTTAAGCAACAAAACTTTAATTTATAAAGCTGTAATCGAGCCTTCATGGTCGTATGGCATTCAGCTATGGGGAACTGCAGCTGCATCCAACATCAAGAAAATCCAGGTCTTTCAAAACAAAACACTCAGACTATTGACTGGTGCCCCCTGGTACATCCGCAACAAGTCTCTACACAGAGATCTGAACATTCACTTTGTTGGTGACCAAATAAACAAACACAGCAGCAGGTACTGTGAAAGGTTGACAATACATCCCAATTCTCTTGCCAGGACATTAGCTTCTCACAATCCAAGAAAAAGGCTAAAAAGGATTCATCCGAGCGAGTTAAAGAAACGGTCAATTTAAGTCTGTCCTTAATGTTTAATGTTATTATAGTATAGTATATTCGACATATACCTCGTTTATGCGACAGCTAAAGCGCTTTAACTCAATGCGCACTAACTAAAAACGCAGTGTTTATGCGAGAACCTTAAAGCGCATTAGCTTAATGTGCTTTAAAAGCTGTCATGATGAACAGCTGATCAAAACAAAACAAAAAAGTGTTGCTATAAGAAAACAATTGAATAATGTTATTTTACAAGAATAACGTTATATGTAAAAATCACATGCTATATTGAATAAAATATGAATTGATAGTCTCAATATTAGTTTTTAGAAATGTTTAAACATTTTTTTTTGCAATATAATAGAAAAACAGAGCTAAAAAAAAAATTTACAATAAAAACCAGTAAGGGCGGTATAGTCGAGTATACTCGACAATATAATACCCTGCACACATGGTAGGCGGTGCCACACCCTCAATCTACAAAAACATATTGATCTGACGTCGCCTTTTCAAATAGTGTTCAAAATACAAAGAAAATCGGTCAAAAAATGTGGATTTCACGAAAAATTTAAGTTTGTAGGTCTCTGAGGGGTAGCCATCAAAGAGAGGGGAAATTTGTGGTATGCAGTTTTTAAGATGTATTATCACTGAGCTTGAATACAAAATTTGAGGTTCATACCTTTGTTAGTTTTGGAGATATAGCAATTTAGAGAAAATTACTGGGGGAGGGGAAATGAATATGAGGGGGGGATTTTGTGGTATGCAGTTTTGTAGAGCCACTCATACTGAGTCTACATACCGACTTTCATGTTTCTGTCTCTTTGGATGTTTGAGTTATAGTGATTTAAAAAAGTGGGTAGGGATGGATGGGCGGGAAGGAGTGGGCGTGGCACAAAAAAAAAATAAACTTGATCTGCTGCCAAGCATCACGAGTCTACCCACCAAATTTCAAGTCTCTAGCTCTTACAGTTTCCGAGATCCATTGGTGAATACAGACGGACGGACGGACGGACAGACGGACGGACATGGCTCAATCAATTTCTCTTGTCGTCCTGATCAAGAATATATATACTTTATGGGGTCCCCCTCCCTTCCTTCTGTGCGTTACATACATTTCGTTCAAACAAACTTAATATACCCTGACACACTGTATGTGCAGGGTACCAGCTGATTTTTAATGCGCATTAACGAATGTCGCGTTTATGCGATACTCTTAAAGCGGTTTAACTCTGTTAGGTCGCTTTTAAAAAGCGCTCTACGCTAATGCGCATTAAGGCGTTTATGCATGCGTTTTTAATTGAGTTAAAGCGCTTTAAGGCTCTCGCATAAACGAGGTAATAGTCACCTTTTTTGTCTAATTCTTTTCTTTGTAATGTTGATGTTTAACAATTTATAGCTTTAGGTAGGCTGATTATTGTTACATGTGTGAGACATTAATAAAGATTTTAATTTAAAAAAATATTTTGGATAATGTTCGGCTTTTGGAGGACGTGTGACGTACGATCGAAAACCTTTGCCACCATACAAAACTATTTACTCTCGTCTGTCCATAAAACATTCCTCCATTTTCCGACTGCCCAATTAGCACTTTCTTTTGCGAACTTCATACGCCTGGCAATATGTTTTCCGTTCAAAAGAAGGACTTTTCTTGGGCTGCAGGCTTTCAAGTTATGTCGCCTGAGACATGTGCTAACTGTTTGTACTGTACAAATTTATGTAACGCACAGAAGGAGGGCCGGGGGATCCCATAAAGTATATATATTCTTGATCAGGATGACAAGAGAAATCGATTGAGCTCTGTCCGTCTGTCCTTCCGTCCGTCAGTCTGTATTCACCAATGGTTCTCGGAAACTGTAAAAGCTAGAGACTTGAAATTTGGAGGGTAGACTCGTGATGTTTGGCACTACATCAAGTTTGAACGGTTTTGTGCCACGCCCACTCCTTCCCGCCCAACCAGCACCACCCACTTTTTTAAAACGTTATAACTCGAACAACCGAAAAGATAGAAACATGAAAGTTGGTATTTAGACTCAACATGAAGAGCTCAACTGCTTACCACAATTTTTCCCCCTCCCCTTGATTTCCCCTCACCCAGTTGTTTTCTATAAAAAGCAATATCTCCAAAACTAATAAAGGTATAAACATGAAATTGTGTATACAAGCTCAGTAGACATATATCTTTAAAACTGCATACCACAAAATTCCCTTCTGTTCGAGAGTTACCCCTCAGTGACCAACAAACTCAAATTTTTCGTAAATTCCACTTTTTTTGACCAATTTACTTGATATTTTGAACACTATTTGATCGGGCGATGTCAAATCAACATTTTTTTGTAGATTTAGGGTGTTGCACCACCTACTGTGTGTGCAGGGTATTATATTGAAGAGTATACTCGACTATAGCGTCCTTACTGGTTTCATGTATGCTTATATGTGTGTGTGTGTTTATGTTTGATTATTTGTGTAAACGACCCAGAAGGATATTTTTGAACTCCTTGCCAAAGAAGGCTGTTAAGAGTTAGCTATTGTTTCCCACGCATGTTTGAGCTGAGAACATTAGCATAGAATTACTTTTAACACTCTACGTGCCTAATAAATTCATGAGCATAAAATGCATAGAACAACGATCAATCGCTTGCTGTAAAGTGATTGTTATGCATTGTGTGACCCATGCTTCGACCTTTTCTTTTATTGCTGTGCGTGCAAGTGGATTGACTAATTATGCTAGCTAGCTGTGTCTGCTGGTAAATGACCTGGCCGCTGTTGACATTTGTGATTCACTCAGCACTGCAGTTTTCTATCACCAAATATCATCAATTAGAATGCACAAGCCACTCTTGAATGGTCAAGGGCAATGTACGTTTTATGATGCTGTCAAGGTAGTTGTAAGTTATGTCACATTATCACCAAATTTTAAGTGTTTACACTGATACATGTAAATGTTACCTAATAAGTTGCATAAGACTGTATAGTTTAAGAATTGTATATAAACTCTGTCTTTTTAAGAATAAAATCAGTACGAAATACGAACTCAACAAAGCAACTAGCTTTCTGTTCCTTCTACTCACTTTTCTCCGAGCTCACCCGATTCAAGTATCGGTTGCGGCAACTCCCAGTCACTAGTTTGTACTAGAGGCTATTCCAAAACCCCTTAACATTAACATTTTTTGGTGACCCCGACGTGATCATCATATACGTGGTACTCACTTCGAGAACGTGATACCAGTTAGGTGACGATCATACGCATCAAGTTTGTCACATTGAGGTGACAAATTGATAATCCTTCACGAGAGTCTACAGCAACACAAGGTTGGTGGACAACGACTCCTGCTACGGAAATTGGTCAACTAGGCGATCAACTTCACAGACGTACAGGACATTTGAGACTTCACGCAAGTCACGAGATACAGGCTAATCAACCAGGCGATTAGTCACTGTACACAATTGGTCAATTGAAGACCAGTAACACAGACTTTGCTTAATATTTCCGAGTACCTTTGACCATTTATTTGGGTGTGAGTCGAGGCATATCCTGTCAACAAGACAAAATAAATTAATCTCCAACGGGTCAGGTATTTTCAGAAATATAAAGAAGCAGTTGTAAAGGCATTTAAGATGGCCCACATCGAACAGTTCTTCACCAAGCAACTAGCCACTGGTGAAGAATTACAGAGCATCATCCGAAACTACAAAAAGGATTCCGCGAGTAGGAAAACAAGTACCTACTGCAGAGATAGATTGTTGAAATTAAACAATCTCAAAGAGTCATTCCTGAAGGGTGACAGTGAACTGTTGACTGCTCTTGGTGGAAAAGAGTCAGGTCACAAGTATTTTACAAACGAATACAAGGCGCAGTTACTCAAAGCTATGGATGAAATCCTACAGGACATAGCGACGAGGATAGAGTCTCACCAAGGAGATGAAGCGTCCGGTATGGAGACGGACAAAGTAGTGTCTTTGTTCCGGAAGCAAAATGCCTTGTTTGCTAGTTTGTCAAGAGTCATGACGAGTATGGCACCAGAAACTACAAACAGGCTTCGACCAATGGCTGAAAAATATTGGAGCCAAATATCCGATATCCATCTGGAGATCCACAGCTTGTGTGAGGATCCAGTCCAGCGTGGATACGATATCAAAAGTTTTACGTCGGCTGAGAATGCAATCATCCAATTGCAAGTGGCGACAAATGTAAATTCTAAGGCAGATACGCAACTAGCTATGCCTCAATCATCGCTACAATTGCCAAAGGTTTCAATACCTAAGTTTGACGGCAATTATTTAAAGTGGCAACAATTTCATGACATTTTCAAAAAAATGATTCATGAAACTCAAATACCAAGCATTCAGAAAATGTGGTATTTGAAGTCTAACCTTGCTGGAGAGGCAGAAAGGTTAATTCGTCATTTGTCCTTGACAGAGGCGAACTATGAAACGGCTTGGGAAATTTTGCAGGATCGTTTTAATAACAGACGAGTCCTCAGCTCAGCCTTACTCCAAAAGCTTTTGGACCAACCAAACACGACGAACGATGCAGCGTCGATAAAGAATTTTCATGACAACATTCATGAAACTCTGGAAGAATTGAAGAATATGGACATTGATACCATCAACTGGGATCCTATTCTACTTTTCTTGCTTACCAAGAAATTAGATCGTTTGACACACACACTCTACGAGCAGTCCATAAAGGATACAAAGAACTTGCAACCAATTGAAAGTTTCCTTGCATTCCTTGAACAGCGGTTCCTTGCATTGGAATCTTTTGGAGGACGTCACGAAGTAAAGGAAAAACGGAAGACATGTGCATCGTCAACAGCACAAAAACCATTGTGCCAATTTTGTAAAAAGGCAAGTCACCGCATTTTTCAATGCGACAACTTCCGTGACACGCCTGTAGTGGACAGAGTGAAATGGGTGCAAGGTCAAAGAATGTGCTTCAACTGATTTTCGAATGACCATATGGCAAAAACATGCTCTTCAAGAAGCTGTTATAAGTGCGATAAGAAGCACAACACTTTGTTGCACATTGGTGATAAGTCCAATGTACACAAAGATACATCAACCGTTGCTGCTGTCCATGGGAATTCGAAATATGTCCTATTGGCAACAGCAAAGGTGACGCTACAAGGCAACAATGGCCAAGTCGGCGAATTTCGAGCTCTTCTGGATTCGGGATCTCAAGTAAACCTGATTTCAGAACGAGTTGTTAAAAAATTAGCATTGAAGGGAATTAGTTCAACAATGCGTATCGAAGGCGTAGGAGGACAACCCAGAACAACGAGTAAACGGGTGAACGTTCTTCTAAAATCGAACCAAGGTGACTTCAGCACGCGGCTGGAGGCCTTCGTTCTAGCGCACATTGTGGCAGATCAGCCAACGCAGCATCTTCAAGGAGTTGCGTCAAATCTGCCGCCGCATCTCACATTGGCCGATCCTGAATTTGATAAACCAGGACGGATCGACATATTATTGGGAGCTGAGCATTATTTTACAATAATGCGGTCCGAGAAGTTGGTGACAAGTTCAAGGTTACCACAACTTCAAAATTCAGAGCTGGGATGGATTGTTGCAGGAAGGGTTAACGCATCAAACACATCAACATCCATCTGTGGAGTGCTCACAGGAGCAGAAAACACACACAACCTCATGGAACGATTCTGGAAGTTGGACAATTTTGAGACTTCAGAAGAAAAACATTCACCGAATGAAATTTATTGCGAAAAACACTTTTTGCAACATCATCAAACAGCATCAGATGGCAGATTCATTGTTAGATTGCCATTTGCTGAAAATCCTTCAGCCCTGGGGGAGTCTCGCGAAATCGCGGTTCGAAGATTCCTAGCATTGGAAAGGCGTTTGTCTCGAGATACTGCCACTCGCAACGGGTATGTCGATTTTATGAAGGAGTATGAGAAACTTGGACATATGAAGCAAGTTCGATCTCAAGATATACCATCTACACACTACTTCATTCCTCATCATTGCGTGTTACGGCCGGACAGTCAGACAACAAAGCTACGCGTAGTGTTTGATGCATCTGCCAAAACATCATCCGGCAAAGCCCTTAATGACATCATTCATTCAGGGCCCACCGTCCAAAACGAGCTGTTTTCAATTTTGCTGCGGTTTAGATTGCACAAATATGTCTTTACTGCAGACATTGAGAAAATGTATCGGCAAGTGTGGATGAATCCAGCTGATCAATTCTATCAGATGATAGTCTGGAGAAATCATCCAGCAGAAGACATGAAATATTACCGTCTCAAGACTGTAACCTATGGCACAACTTCGGCTCCGTACTTAGCAACAAAGTGTCTGCAACACCTTGCAGTCAAAAACAAAAAACATCTTGCTTTAGGAGCCAAGGCGCTAGAAGAAGATTTTTACGTCGACGATTGTCTAACTGGCGCAGATACATTGCCAGAGGCATTGCGGATACAGCACGAATTAAATCAAATTCTGTTGCCGTCAGGTTTCAAGCTACGAAAGTGGTGCGCCAATCATAAAGATCTTCTGGAACACTTCCCGATTGAAGATAGGGTATCTGATGTGGAGTTGAGTGATTCTCAAGATTATCGCATCAAAACCTTGGGTCTATCTTGGATGCCCAACATTGACAGCTTGTGTGGAAGGTCGAAAATAGTGGCAACAACGAAAATCACAAAACGTGTTGTGTGCTCCGAGCTGTCACAAATATTTGACCCTCTTGGACTCTTTTCTCCAGTCGTTGTGAGAGCAAAAATATTTATGCAGCATCTATGGGAGCATAAAATCGACTGGGATGATGAGCTAGATGTCCAGCTTCAAGAAGAATGGAAGCTTTACAGGGAAGCGCTTGACTCTCTCAACAAGGTCAAGATTCCCCGGCACATTTTCAACGGCCAAATTCCAAAACTAAAGGAAATTCACACATTCGTGGATGCATCCGAAAAAGCATATGGAGCAGCTGTATATTTAAGAGCTGTTCATATGAGCAGCCAGATAACTGTGCGACTTCTCGGCGCCAAGTCAAGAGTCGCACCATTAGCCAAACAAACACTGCCTCGCCTCGAGTTGTGTGCGGCAGTCTTGGGAGCAGAACTGGCAGCAAGAGTGACAAAGGATCTAAAGCTGTCTTCTGTTCCAGCGTACTTTTGGACAGACTCAACAGTAGTGCTGTCCTGGATAAATTCGTCTGCGTCATCGTTTCATACTTTTGTGGCTAACAGAGTAGCAAAAATCCATGAGAAGTCAGTGCCAAAACAATGGAGGCACGTCTCATCAAAACAAAACCCGGCAGATGTAGTATCAAGAGGAATATCTGCATCAAAGTTCAGCGACAACAGCCTATGGTTCAATGGTCCGCTGTTCCTACATGGGTGCCAATCAAGATGGCCAGCTGAGTTTGACAAAAATACAGTCAGTGACTCAGTTTTGGAAAGAAAAACCAAAATGCTAAAAACAATGGTCGCTAGCAAAGGACCAGAGATGATCTACGAAGTTGACCACAGCAATTCATTTGCAAAACTTCAGCGAATCATTGCCTACATGCTCCGTTTTAAACGAACTGATAGACGCTCATCTCAAATAACTTGCGATGAGTTGAACCAAGCGTTGCAAGTAATAGTGAGAACTGTGCAACGAAGTGATTTCGCTGAGGAAGTCAAATGCCTCAACAAACACGGAGCTGTGGACAAAAACAGTTCATGTGTGAGTTTGACTCCGTTTATGGACCACAACGGAGTAATACGAGTTGGAGGTAGACTCGAAGCAGCCACAATGTCCTATGACGCAAAACATCCGATGTTGTTACCATACAACGATCAAATTGTGAAGATGTTGCTACGACAAATGCATGAAGAAAATATGCATTGTGGACCACAAGCACTGTTGGCCTTATCTCGCCAAAGGTTTTGGATTTTAAAAGGAAAATCCATGGCAAGAAACATAGTGCAAAATTGTGTGAGGTGTACTAGAGCGCGTCCGAAGTTGTTCGAGCAGATCATGGGGAATCTTCCTCCATTACGAGTGACTCAGGCTCGACCGTTCTGAAACGCTGGAGTAGACTATTGCGGTCCGTTCTGGGTACACTATAAGATTCGAGGCAAGAAGCCGCACAAGGCATACATTGCAGTCTTTTGTTGTTTTGCAACAAAGGCGGTTCATCTGGAACTGGTCAGTGATCTGACAACAGAAGCATTTCTGGCAGCCTTATGACGGTTCATCAGTCGTCGAGGAAAATGCAAGACTTTGCATTGCGACAACGCAACGAATTTTGTGGGCGCAAGGAACAAATTGGCTGAACTAGAGGAAGCCATATTTGCCGACAAAGCCAAAACACAAATAATTGAAGTCTGCAATAGAAAGGGAGTAGACTTTCAATTCATCCCTCCTCGTGCACCACACTTTGGTGGCTTATGGGAAGCAGCAGTGAAGTCTGCAAAGCAGCTGCTGTTAAAGAATGTCGCAACAGCTTCACTAACTTACGAAGAGCTAGAGACCGTGATAGTCGAGATTGAGGCTATTCTAAATTCACGGCCAATAACGCCATTATCAAATGACCCAAATGACTTATCAGCATTAACACCGGGTCATTTCCTAATTGGAGAAGCTCTCACCGCGCAAGCTGATGCTGAGCCAAGTCAACAGCCGAAGTCGTTGACTCAAAGATGGCAAGCAGTTTCAAAGCTGAAGCATACTTTCTGGACGCAATGGTCTCAGGATTACCTTCAGCAGCTGCAACAACGCCATAAATGGAAGCATTCCTCGTCCAACGTGAAAGAAGGGACGATGGTCCTGATTAAAGAAGACAACGTTCCAGTTCTTCAATGGCCAATGGGTAGAATTGTGAAACTTTACACTGGCCCAGACAACTTCATACGTGTTGTTGATGTCAAGACAGCAACGGGAATATACAAACGGTCAATTCATAGATTGGCTCCATTACCATGCGAAGAGGAACTGGCCGAAAAACGTCAGCGTGAAGAAAGCAACAGCACTCCCTTCACGATCAACCTGTAATAGTGTTGAACAACTGTTCAACGGCCGGGAGTATGTTAAGAGTTAGCTATTGTTTCCCACGCATGTTTGAGCTGAGAACATTAGCATAGAATTACTTTTAACACTCTACGTGCCTAATAAATTCATGAGCATAAAATGCATAGAACAACGATCAATCGCTTGCTGTAAAGTGATTGTTATGCATTGTGTGACCCATGCTTCGACCTTTTCTTTTATTGCTGTGCGTGCAAGTGGATTGACTAATTATGCTAGCTAGCTGTGTCTGCTGGTAAATGACCTGGCCGCTGTTGACATTTGTGATTCACTCAGCACTGCAGTTTTCTATCACCAAATATCATCAATTAGAATGCACAAGCCACTCTTGAATGGTCAAGGGCAATGTACGTTTTATGATGCTGTCAAGGTAGTTGTAAGTTATGTCACATTATCACCAAATTTTAAGTGTTTACACTGATACATGTAAATGTTACCTAATAAGTTGCATAAGACTGTATAGTTTAAGAATTGTATATAAACTCTGTCTTTTTAAGAATAAAATCAGTACGAAATACGAACTCAACAAAGCAACTAGCTTTCTGTTCCTTCTACTCACTTTTCTCCGAGCTCACCCGATTCAAGTATCGGTTGCGGCAACTCCCAGTCACTAGTTTGTACTAGAGGCTATTCCAAAACCCCTTAACATTAACAAAGGCTTTCCATAGTGCCTTCCCAGAGAGAAAATGGGAATACCTTGACGAAGAAGGCTTTCTATAAAGCCTTTTTTTAAAGCAAAGGTGAACCGTTTGCCCTGGAAGGTGACTTGAAACAAGCTTGGAAGGATTTTGACGTCATCAAGTTTTACCTAAATTGAATCAAACCCTTCTCAAACACCTATTTTAATGACGAACTATCAGCACCTTCCCTGCAGCTTGTTTAGCAGCGAGATTGGAAGGGCAGCCTGATTTTGGAAGGTTTTAGAAGCGAGATGAGAAGGAGTCTCCGAAGTCTGAAAGACACGAAGTTAGACTCGGTATTCGGAAAATATTGTTGAAAACCAGATCATTCTCTACGGCTTTTTTTAGAAGCTAGAAGTGAAGGGCCACCTGATTTTGGAAGGTTTGAGAAGCGAGATGGGAAGAAGTAGCCGATGACTGAAAGACACGAAGTTAGACTCGATATTCGGAATTTTTATTTACAACCAAAACATTCCACAACCCTTCATTTAGAAGCGAGAAGGGAAGGGCCACCTGATTTTGGAAGGTTTGAGAAGCGAGATGGGAAGGAGTAGCCGATGATGTAAAACACAAAGTAACTTTGTTTTTCGGCTTAAGTTTTTAGGAAACTAAAATATTATTTTCTAGCAAAATAAAAAAAATTGTAGTTTATATAATATTGAATTTACAAAGCTTCAATGATACCTATAGTCAAGTTGGTTGAGTGACGGCTTTCAATCCAACGACGCTAGATTCGAATCCCACTAAGGCCAGTGTATATTTCATAAAATTAATTTGTAGTTTTAAATTTCAAAGTAAAAAAACAAAGAGTTAGATGAAGACAGAATAGAATTAGTATTGCAATGGTACTAAAAATGACTGAGGAATATTCCGCTGGTTCTCCCTCCGCACATCCTTATTTTTTGACTATTTTTTATTTTTGTATTCTTCCTCGAGAGGGATTTGAACCCTCGACGTCTGGCTGATAACAAAGCACGCTGTTAGTTAACATATTAACAGAATTTTATTTAAATAACAGTACAGATTTCGAACAGTACACCATGTATGAAAAAACTTAAATGTTCGTTCGCACTTCGTGTTACAACAAAGACCTTCCCAATAACATTTTCGGGAAACGAAGCTAGCATGCTTTAGGCCTTCAAAAAGCGGCCACCCCTCTGTAAAAGGAAATTAGACAGGTAAGGTTTGGGCAAGCCCTGAAACATTCCAAAAAAGTCTTACAGAACGCGTTGTGAAGCGGTTCAATTTCCTTCTGGGGATGTCTTTGCACTATAATCATGCATAAATCACATTATAGAGTGTACAAATAGATTACTTATAATTTAATAACATTTATCGATTTGTTTTTTTTCAGGTCACTTAGATGGTCCAAAGTATTTTGCACCCCATTTGGGTCCAAAAAAATATTTACAGTCTCGACACTGTTGCGTCAAAGGATGTAATTCAATGAATTCATTGGATACATTGCATATTTTTCCTAAGGACGAGGAACTTTCCCAGCATTGGAAAGGCATCCTCGTTATTAAAGAAGAATTTAAAAATAATAAAAATCGATACATATGCAACAAACATATGATTAGTACTGATGTTCTTATTAAAATAATAAATAATACACTATTGGGATGGGAAGTTTGCACTGAAGAAATGCAACAGGGAGATGAATTGAACAAATTCAGCAATATATCAATGCAATCCAACAGCATTGCACAAATGCCGAAAAATGACACTGAACAAGTGTCTAATAGCATTGAACAAATGCAAAGTATCAACATTGAAGAATTGCAATTTATTAACATTGAAGAAATGTCAAATAACATTGAAGAGGTGCAGAACATTAGCATTGAACAAATGCAGAACATAGACATTGAACAAATGCAAGTTGAAGAACTTCAAGTAGAAAATGAAGATCCTCATGCTTTCACAATAACAAGTGTGCAAGAAACATCAGGATACGCTATAGCTGACATTGAAGAACTGTCAAATGGACTTGTAACAAAACTTGTAAGATATGTCACACAAACAGATAAGAGTACATAAACAGAGATGACTCTTAGAAACATCCATACTATAGTATCACTTGAGAACATGCAAAAAGACATTCCTTTCGAGTACATGAAACCTTCCGTGTTTCTCGAAAAAAGTTCTCAAACTCCTGAGCTTTCTTGCCCTAATTGTTTCAAGTTCTGCAGAAATGAAGACATATATAAGAAAAAATATTATAATGTCCTTAAAGAAAATGAGAAATTAAAAGAAGAATTGAGAATTGTAAGATCCCAAAAAGAGAGCCTCAGAGATGAAGTCGAAAATACAAAGACTCAGTTGACATCACGCATTGAAAAAATGTATACAGAAACTGTCTCATTAGATCCTACTCTAAATGACAGTACAAAGGCAACAATTGGAATGCTGTCCAAGAATCAGTAGCCACACAAGTATTCAGACTTAGAAAGGAATGTTGTATTAAACATTCATTATAGATCACGAAACAGGAACAGTATGGGTTTACCTTTTCCTCATCAATCTAGGTTGGATTCTTGGAGATCAGTGAAGAGAGTATTGCCTGGTATAAGCCAAGTTGCGTTGTGTCAGTTGTCAGCATTGATCAAAACATTGTCTGCAAAAGACAAGAACTGTGTATTGGTAATAGATGAAATACATGGAAGGTCTGAATTGCAGTACAATACAATAACTGATTGATGGCTGTATAGACTATGCCAATGGAGACAGAAGCGAAAAATTATCAGAGTCGTTTCTGTTTGTACAAGTGAAAAGACTAATTCATCCTTTCACGTTCATACTGTCATAATATTGTTTGGGATCATCAATGATTGTTTCCAAGGCAGATGAATTGATACAAGAAACTATAAGACAATAGCACGATGTTGGACTAAGAGTTCGAGCAATTGACAATTTAAAGATCATCAACTTATGCAACCAAATGGGTGATAAAACTGTTCGATATGCTTAAAAATTTGCGTAATGCCTTCATTAAAAGAGACATAGAGACTCCCGAAGAATTAGCCAAATGGTATGTGATTGAGAATGCGTACGAAGTTCATTCAAAATCAATAACAACAAAATTAATGCCAAAACTTTCATTGAATAAATACATCCAGAAAACTTTCAGAAAATGAGAGTGAAATTGGCAGTTCAGGTAATTTCACAATCAGTATCTTTTGGAATAAAATTTTGCTATGACAATAACTTGTTAACAGAGCAAAATATGTCATTTGCCATGGCTACAGTCAAGTTACTCGAAGCATTCAATGATGCTTTTGACTTACTGAACTGTGGATCGTATATAAAAGGCGTAAAGGTTCCCTTAAGCAGGAATAATGATGTAAATTGATATCTTTAAAGACCCAGAGATTAAATATATATTCTTAACACGCTTCAATCAAGATAGCCTTGAAAACTATTTTGCCGTGTTAAGATCAAACCTGGGCTCGAATACAAACCCATCTGCAAGAGAAATGCAGTTCTTATTAGCTCGTTTGTATTCGATGAAGGTCGTTGCTCAACCAATTAACTCTGGCACAAATTATGAGCCAGTTGACAATGATAATATTGATGAAATTATTCAAGATTACGATGAGAGTTCGAATGGCGAAGAAAAAGATACTTTGCGTAAGAACGAGGAAGATTCTTCTGAAGAAGAAGATCTTTCAAGCGATGAAGAAGATGCTACTGTAGAACAGGAAACTGTGCAAGAGCAAGAAGCCACAAATCCTGCAGTAATGGTTTCTAGAAGGTATGTTGATGGCCTAGTCAATTCTTGTCAATTTTGAGGGATTGCAAATCAGCAATCAGAGCAAATGATTGCTATGAGAAACTTTAGCGAAAGTGTGTTGCTATTGCAAAATCCCAGCGATGAATTTTATAATGTATGCAATATACACTATAATGTATTTGCAAAACATTTAAACCCACACCAAACACATATATGTGAACACATAATGAAAGAGGCTATTAGAGAAAGTAATAAAAAATATCCAATGTGGTTCAACGAAAGTAAACCATGCTGTGAGCATAGAAAAATAATATTAAATAAATTGATAGTCCTTCTTTTGAGAAAAAGTTGCCAAAGATCTATTCACTTGCAGCTAAAAAGATGCGCATAATAAATCATTGAGTATACTTTGTGTATCCTTAATAAAAGCAATATTGCGATCTTTTATTTTGTTTTTTTTTTTCTTTTTTTTTTTTTTTTTGTTTACCTTTTTTTTTTAAAGAAATATATGAATTTAAAATCAAGTGAATGTTTTTTTATTTAATTGTTGGTTTCTTTTTATTTTTGAAATGTTTCATTTGCTGTTCTTGACTTTTTCGTTGTTAACTTTTTCTATTTGCCATTATAGATTGTTGTTGATGGAAAACTTTCAAATGAAGTTCGATAAGTTAATACAACAACATTATAATGTTTTTAATTAACTCGAAGTATGGCAAAAATCAAGATGTTTAAAATGCACTAAAATGTATAGTTGTATATTAGTAAGAATCGTAGGGAACATATGGCCGAATTACATTGAAATTATAAATTGAAAGTACATATAGTTGATGTAAAATGTAGCACAAATGTTAAATCTTTGACTTGTTTTAGTTATTATTTACAATTTTGTGAAGCGAAAGGGAATTAACATTATATTAACATGTAACCGATAATTTCTGACCGATTTGTGAAAATGTACGTTTTTAGAATTAGTGCTTATCGATCAGTGCTGAAAATGTCTTCGTTTTTTTTATTTATTTATTTATTTAATAACAAATATCAATTATTTAATACAAAAAAAAAATTTATAAAAAAAAAACAAAATATAATAAAATAATATATATCAATAAAATATTAAAATAATATAAAAAATACAAAATAAATATAAAATTGGAAAAAAAAACTTCATTAATGGAGAAGAAAAAAAAAAGCAAAATAATAATAATATAATATAAAGAAAAATACATATAATATAACAAATACAAAATAATTGATTGAAAAAAAAAGCTTCATTAATGAGAAGATAAAAAAAAAGCAAAATGATAAATTAATTCTAAGAAGTCCCTGACCCGGTGAGGGAAATTTATTTGCATAATGCAGACTGTGCCCCTGCTCACAGCCATTTGTGGTCAGAGACTTAAATTCTAAAGAGAGCCGATGTACGTTCTCAGTTCCATGTTTGAGTTACGTGTCGTGAGAGAAATTTCAGGTGAGAGAAGGTGATAAAGATTATTATAATTAGTACATAATACACGAAACGGATCATGAAGTGCATAGTTAGTTGTGCATCTATGGAAAGTTAAAGGGACATAGTTTCTGGTAGTACGTCGTGGTACAGTAAAAAAAATCCTATTGAGTAGGTCTGAAGAGTCAATTAAACCAACAACAAGCTTATGAAGAAAAACAGTCCCTAAAACAATCCTGCGTTGGGACAGAGATGGAAGGTCAATAAGTGCGAGCCTATCATGGTATGACGGTAGTCTGACATTACGATTCCAATTCAGGCCACGAAGCGCAAAGAGGAGAAATTGCTTCTGAACTGATTCAATGCGATCTTGATATTTCTTGTATTGTGGAGACCATACGCAACAGCAGTATTCGAGAAGAGGACGTACAAGTGACGTGAAAAGCAGTTTGGTGATAGAAGGGTCATTGAATTCTTTAGACCAGCGCGCTGCTGCAGCGTTTATTGAAACAAAACATACCTTTCGCCTTATTAACGATAGTAGAGATATGTTGGATGAAACAGAGTTTAGGATCGAAAAGAACACCTAGGTCGTTAAAAAGTGAGACACGTTCTAATTGGACGTTATCAATCGAGTAAGTAAACAAATGAGGTTTACTACGATGAAAAGTCATAAACTTACATTTAGAACAATTGAGCAAAAGCAAATTCAGCAAACACCAAGACTGTAGTGAGTTCAGATCAGCCTGTAATAGGTCATGACAGGTAGGCTCATTATAAGAAAGACACAATTTAACATCATCGGCGTACATAAGTACCCGAGATTATGAAATCGATGAGGGGAGATCATTAATGAAAAGAATGAACAAAAGAGGACCAATATGACTGCCTTGGGGGACACCAGAAGAAACTTGAATAAGATCGGACCTAGAAGATTTAAACAAGACCCGCTTAGTTCTATCTGTTAAATACGACTTAATCCAAAGAAGAAGACTCGTCGGAAAACCCATTAGATTCAATTTGAACAAGAGCAGATTGTGGTTAACCGAGTCAAAAGCTTTACTAAAGTCAGTATAAATGACATCGGTTTGAGAGTGTTTCACAAAACCATGATTAACTAAGCAAGTAAATTCTAGAAGATTAGTATAAGCTGATCTCTTTTTTAAAAACCCATGCTGAGAAGGTGCCAAAATTGATCTACAAAAGTGTTGCATGCTTTCAATAATAATTTTCTCAAAGAGCTTTGGAATCGCTGATAGTTTAGCTATGCCTCTATAATTGGTGACATCTGACTTATTTCCTTTTTTATGCAGAGGAATAATAAATGATTCCTTCCAAATAGAGGGAAATGAAGAAGTGAGAAGTGATAGCTTAAAAAGCTTCAATAAAGGCTTGCCCAGAGAATTTGCACACCCTATAAGCACACAGCTAGGAACATTATCAGGACCTGGAGAAAAAGAATTTTTTAGAGCAAGCAAATTATTTAGAACATAATCTTCAGTCAATACAGGAGAAACAAAGCCATTGATTGAATTAATCGGATATGGATATGAGGAACCCGAAAATGTTGTTGAAGAATATGTCGTTTGGAAGAAACTAGCGAAAAGATTTGCAACTCCAGAATCATCACAAGCCTTAACTCCATCAAGAAAAAATGACAAAGGGTATAAATCCGTTCTGCGCTTTGAATTGACAAATCTATAAAATGTTTTAGGGTCACGCGAGAATTGACTTTTACATCGACTCAGGTAATTATTATAACAGATATTATTAAGTGAAAGAAAATTAGATCGAGCAATGAATGATTGAGTATCTGGAAAAGTCAGACAACGAACCCGAAAATTTAAATTTTTTGTAGAGTCTAGACTTTATATTTTTTAGGTTCGACAACTGGCGGGAAAACCACGGCGGTTTTAGAGACATCGAAGGTGAGGTACAAGCTGGGACACACGTATTCAGAGTACCATATATTGACTCATAAAAGAAGGTGGTGGCATATGATATGTCATTACAACCATATAAAATAGACCAGTCAATCTGATCAATTAACGAATTTAGTCGATCAAAATTAGTTTAACGAAAACAAAGACGACGCCGAGGAGAGGTGTTAGGCGAGATGGAGGAACGAAAGGGAAGAGAAAGGATAATTTCCAACGTAGGGTGAAAAGAATCTTCCGGCACCGATAGAGGGTCACATCGAGATACAACTATGCCATTCGAATCGTTTGCCAATACAAGATCAAGAGTTCTGTTAATTGAGTTCACGACCGAATTTTTCTGAAAAAAAGGAATATCCAGGAGATTATCAAGAAATTCATGATCTCCGGAAGGTACTAAAAAATTTGGGTTATCGAAATAAGACCAAGAAATATGGGGAAGGTTAAAATCACCAAGAACAATAAGAAAATCACGATCATGTGTAAGATTACAGGTCAGTTTTATAGCGTCAGAGTGCTTCATATAGACCTCTTGTCCAGAACCAGGTGGAATATATGAACACGTTACAAACACAGCCATCTGAGCCAAAGTAATCTTAACACAGATAAATTCAATATCGTCGGCTATATTCAATTGAACAAGATCAGAACGAAGGGATAAATCTATTGCAATGAGAACCCCTCCCCCCCGGCGAGAAGGACGGTCCCGTCTGTAACAAACGAATTTATTACATAACACTTCATTGCTTAGAACAGTTGGATTTAGCCAGGTTTCAGAAAAGATGATAATATCCACATCGAAAAAAAAACTGTCCCTATGTAAACTGCTTAGCTTCGACAAAAGACCCCTTACATTTTGATAAACAAGAGTAAGGCGTTCAGAACCCAGACCTAGTTTTTTGGGGCCGTAATTGAAGTGGACAATGACGAGCCAGTAACTGAAACCGTAGGACTGGACCTTATTTTTGGCTTGAACTCATGGACGATCATGTGAGCAGGCCAAAATGATGGGTTACACACTAGGCTGAATGCATCATTCGGTACAGTCAATTTGAATGATGCAATCTCTCTCGGCTGAGAGAAGGAGAACTTGTGAATTTGAGCCTCGAGTATCGTCTTGGATCTCAGATATTCGCTAATAGCATCACAAGTTGTGTTAGCGGACAGTCGAGAAATAAAAATATGTCTTCGAGGAGCAACAACAATAAGGGGTTGAGGAGGGGGAACCTCAATATTAACAGTGGGTTGCATTAATGCAAACACTGTTTCAGAGGTGGATCTCACAGTATGTGATGACGAAAGTGAGGAGGAATGTATAGGCGGTGAAAGTGTGGGTGCAGGAGTGGGAGGTTCCTGTACCGGAGAAGTCGGAGGGCGAGATAAAATCTTCGCCTTCGACTTCTTACGTTTGGAGGATGGAGAGGAATAGTCTTGGATCGCGTGACGGCAACGACAGACTGACATCCTTCATTGGGTGGAATTAATTCCACCGATGAGGTAGTAGATGGTTCGGGGATAGGGTGAGGTGGGGTGATAAGGGAATTGACGGGAGCCAGAGGAGGAGGAAGTGAGAGCTGAGGAAGAGCAAGATTGGAAAAGGGAGACGGCGATAAGGATAATAAAGGCGATTCAAAGTCGTAATTCCCAAGTAAATCGGAACACGACTCGAACTCAGCATCCAATTCCTTAACCAATTTCTTCAACTTGATATATTTGTTACGCACACGTCGATACATTGCCGAGAAGTCAGTTTGCCGCTTAAAACAGACCGGGCATTACCATTTGTAACCGCCACAGGCTGACTTAGAGTCATTATAAAGCCTATCGAAATCACGTCCGGTGATGCCAGCTCAATTAGAGTGGCAAATGTTCTCGCCCAACCAACAGTGAATGGCGCGTTTTTTGTCACCATCAAATAAAAGTTTATCCTTGCAAGAAATGTTGCAACAACTCATTGTGGATGACAAAAATAAACAAATTAAAATTAAAAATAAGAAGACAAAGCAAGAATGTGCAGTACTGCAAAATAAAAGTTCAACTGGGTATGCAGATAGCAAGGAACAAGACAAGCGAAGATGTATGTAAATACAACAAATACACTTGTTACCGAGCAAAAGTTGACAAAAACAACACTTACTGAAAAGAAGCACAGCAGATGTTCAAAATTTTGAAAAAAAAGGGCAAAAAGCGTATGAGAATACACGAACAACAAAGAGAGTGAGCAAGCGAGCAATGTTTACCGTACTAACAACAAGGCGAAGAGAATTTTAATTCCTTATGTTACGTTTAGCTTCAAAATAACATAAAGAATTTCAATTGGTAGGCTTGTGAATTTTTGAGGTATTTTCCCTCAGGATTCAACACTTTTACTTTTTCTGGATCATTCGTTAAGCAATTGCTGGGCAACAAACACCAACATAAAGTTTACAACGTAAGTATGTTAGTAATGCGCATTAAAATTTTGTTTTAATTTCTTGATCATTTCCTTACAGATGTCATATATATATGGTTGCGGCGGACAGCCTATGGCGATGCCGCAAATGGCTATGCCCCAAATGGCCATGCCCCAAATGGCCATGCCCCAAATGGCTATGCCCCAAGGTGATGGTTCCGCAGATGAGCATGCCACAGGCTGCTGTTGGCTCCTCACCCTGCTGCTATGGCCACTGCCACCACGACTACGGTTACCACGACCGTTACGGTAATTAAAGAGGCTGCGGGACTAAGACAACAAACAGCCAGCAGCGTCGGCGCCAGCGAAATGCTGCGACGCAAGCGCCTGCCGGGCCAGCACCAGCGATGGCAGCAGCAGAAGCGATGCCAGAAGCAGCAGCAAATTAAATTGTTTGAATAACAATAAATGTTTAAATAACAATAAAATAATTTAAAAAAATAAAAAAGGTGTTTTTTTTATATTTTGTTTATTTATTACAGCAATTAAAAAGAAACTTACTAACAAATTGCGTATTAGTTAGTACGATTCCATAGTTTGACTCAGCGCAAAAATTGAGTGTACCAGGCGAACAGCAATGCCAATACGTTGCTTTGTTTGTGAAGCTAAACCAATTGACTTGTGTGCGTGTGTTTACCTACTACCCAGCAGTTTCTTCAGTACTGCCTTTACCGGTTCTGAAAGCATTCCAAAAGGTTGTAGGAAGGACAGCCTAAGCATTCCGAACCTACCTGCTTTCGGCCATATTCGTCGCGACGTCTGTTATTGTACAGACGTCGAATGTAAATTACAGTCTGCTGCTGTTACCGCTCTGTTGTATACATGTCTATTATGCACGTACTGTTAATTTCACTGCTACTGTTAAATTAAACTGTTATTGCACTGCTGCATTTTTTGGTTGAAGCCAGCAGGTACAATAATTTGAAATAATACATTTGAATTTTTGTTTTTAACAAAATATTTAATTGAAATGATGAAGTATTATGTTAATTATAAAGATAAATAAAAAAATAAAATGAGCAGAAAGAAAATTTATCTTGTTGTTCCCTTGTTGCTCTTAAATTTTCCTTATTTGCTACAACGTTTTTTTTATATTATTGGTTTTTTAGGCTCTTCCGCGCAGAGCAGAAATCTCGCACGTAATCATTGTGACTGTAGTTGTCTCTTTTGGCGGATTCTATAAAAAATATGAAGTATAATGTTTTCGAAAATAGATTTTTGAACCCTTTTTTGATACTGCCAGAACCCAGCATGTTCTTCATATTAAAGATCTCAAAGAAAAATGCATATACATATACATGAATAAATAAATATAAAATATAGAGAAGTTATGTTGCACGCCACTTACATATCTTTCTGGGTTGGCAGGTATATCGTTGTTCATCGCCCTTAACTCATCCAAATTATTCAGTGGAAACATGGAAGCATCAATTTTTCGATTATGCTGCATTTTGCTGAGATATGTTAGCACACGACTGCTCGCTTCCATTGTTGTTTCTATTAAAAAAATTAATACGCTTCAGTCTTACATACAACATAAATAATTTTTTCAAATACTCACTTTGAATGCGTTCATTGGCTTCTTGTTGTTGCTGTACAAATTTTTTTAATTCAGCTCTCATTTCCTCTCTAGTCTCCAATTTCTGTTGTTTGATTGTGACGAAGTTTTTGTTAATTTCGACCATCATTTCTGTGGATTGTTACTATTAGTTATTTAGCTGCAAAAATAATTATTGTTGTACTTACTTTCCAATTCATCTTGTCGTTGTTGTATTTGTTGCAAATTTCCATTAACGCACTCAGGCACATTGACATTAAATACGCGATCCATACTTTTTCACGGTTGTTTTTGTAATGATTGACATTTTCAGTTCAGAGCCTTTACTTACAACGCACTCGGGTCAGATTCTGCTGTCTCATTTACTCTTGTGCATATGTGAGAGCTCGCCTCCCTGCGAATAAATCCCCCAGTGGCAACACTGTTCCCCAAACCGAAGGACTAGCAACACTGTGCTAGAAAGAGCGACTTCTACGTGAAGCAGCGAAAACGCCGGAAAAACCATCGCCTCTCAGTTTCAAAAGTGGGATATATACAAAAGAACGATCAGTGTAAAGTTTTAAACAAAAAGTTAAATAATATTGATAATATAAATCGTGTTTTATATTATAAACGACAAACGATAAATTCGGTGGAAGAATTGACGAAATGATTTATTTACTTCGTGGAAATAAAACAATTGTGCGGTCAATCTCTTCTTCTTCGTCTAAATTCGATTTAAGTGCTGACGTCATTACTCGCAAAGTAAAAAGCACTAACGAATTGTCTCGCTCACACACGCAAATCTACGATTCGACGTTTCTTGGAATTTTCTAAACGACAGACAATCGCTTGTGCGTACAGGCGCCGAAAGTTCTGAACTCGATACAAAATCCAACGAAACTACCGTTACGATTATTGCCGGTTAAAATTTTAAAACGAAAGCATAAAAAGCGTGTATGTCGAGAAATTTTAACAATTCAACGATTCGAAATATTATGCCGAAAATTGATGAGCTAAAAGTCGACCAGTTGAAGTTTCTTCTTCGTGAACGGGGACTTCCAACAGCGGGCACACGAGAGCAGCTTATTCAACGTCTAGTGGAGCACGAATTATCTGAAGAGATCGAATTGCCAAGCTCTTCAGATAATTCGCAAATTGCAAGATCAGGTGAGACAATTAAGCGAAATGATGGCACAGCTATTGCAATGGCAAGCTGACCACATAAACGCAACGCCAGCAACGCCAACTGGCGAAATCAACGAAAACCGCAACACAGAACAAACGCAGGCACGAAGTCGAAACGATACGCTTGTTCATTCGACACGCACTTCATCTACGTCGCACGCGTATACTAGACATGCATCAGTAACCGAAATCTCGAATACATTGTCGATATTACCATATATTATTTTTTACTTTTGATGAATCTTTATATGATTTTACAATTTTTGTTTTTTATCTTTTTTTTATTTTTTACTATTGTTATATATTTACTATTGTTATATTTTTAAGTTATATTTATCATTAGCTAAATAACAGACAATTGTTATTATTAATTAAATAAATAAAGCTATTGATGTATATCAATGGGAGGAAAAGTTTGTATTGTTAGCTATTTGCACACGGCTAAAAGGAGTAGCACGAATGTGGTACTATGCCACATCAACGCTGTATACGTCATGGGCTACTTTAGCAAACGCATTACGAAACGAGTTTGACACGAAGCCGGATGAGGCAGAAATTTATTATATTATGGCTAGTTCGTCGAGAAGATCAAAAGAAACCATCAGAGAATTTTGTATCCGCATGTCATCTCTTGGAAGTCGATATAACGTATTCGAATCTGCGATCATCAAATACACGCGAGTAGGTCTCAAACACCGAGAACTACAACAAACTATTGCTGCAACCAATTTCACGACGATGAAACAAACGCGAGACACTATCGAAAACTTCTTCGTTAATCGAGGCAAGTTGTTCGATGATAAACAAGAAAATACGTCCAAACCCGAAAATCCGAAACCGACACACGAACGACCGCCGAATACGAAACCGAAATCCAATTGCTACAACTGTGGAGAATTGGGTCATTTCTCGAATAAATGTCCTCTACCACAGAAACGTCACAGATGTACAACGTGTCATAAGTACATCCAAACAACGAAAATTGTACGAAACAACAAACGAACATAGGTCAACTCGAAGCCACGAATAACGACGAGTGCTTCAGTAAAACGATATTCATAAGTGGAAAACCGTACTCTGCATTCATCGACACAGGTAGTCAGTGAACTATCATTCGCCAAAGCATCGCTAAAAGCATTAACGCCGTTCGTCACAAATGCAATATGAACATAAAAGGCATTTGCGGTGGAACATGCATTCTCAACGAATATATGACGCTAGATTTGAACATCGACGATACCACGATTCGAGCGCAAGTATATATTGCCGACGACACCTTAATTCAACATGATTTACTTTTAGGACAAAACGTTATCACCAACGCTAGCATGACGCTCACCGTTAAAAACAACCGCACGACTTTCGAAAACAAACGCAAGCATCTTCACGACAACAAATTTTCTACGCTGCTGGCTCATTTTACGAACGAAACGAACAAAACGAAAATGTAGACTCTTCTAGGAAGCTTCACAGATGTTTTCGCAACCGGACTACAAGGTATTGGAAGAACAGACGTTGTGGAAGCAAGAATCAACATAGAAAGCAAGCAAATTATCGCGCAATCGCCGTATCGCATACCGGAGCCTAAACGTGTAACAGTAAACAACATTGTAGCGGAACTGTTGCAACACGACATTATAACCGAGTCAACGTCCGAGTATGCCAGCCCTGTTGTGCTGACGAAAAAGCAAAACGGAAAGGATCGCCTCTGCATCAATTATAGACGCCCCAATAAGCTGACCACGAAAGAGGATTTTCCAGATCCCAACATTGAAGAACGCCTTCAGCAAGCAAAACGGTTTAAATATTTGTCATCACTCGATTTAAACAGCGGATACTATCAGATATCAGTAGCTCCAGAGTGTCGCAAGTACACTGCTTTTATTACTCCAGACGGGCTGTATGAATTCAAACGAATGCCATTCGGATTGAAGAATGCTCCAGCTGCATTCAACCGTCTTATGGCCGAATTACAAAATCGTGTGGGAAAAGACGTTATGATACACTACATGAATGACATCGTAATAGGGACCAACTTATTCGACGAATTATACGAAAAACTATCACGCATTCTTCACGTTCTACGATCATGCGGTCTAACGTTAAATATCGACAAATGCGAATTATTTATGCAGAAAATCACGTTCTTAGGTCACCAAATACACCCCAACGGAATAAGTTCAGGCGAAATCAAAACGAATGCAGTAGCATTACATCCGCAACCGAAGAATGCCAGCGACATAGGAATATTTGTAACTTTTCTTCCGCAAATTCGTGCCGGGATTTTCAATTATCGCCGAGCCACTACGCCAGCTGTTACGCAAAAATGTACCATTCAATTGGGGTCAAGAGCAAGATAACGCATTCAATAAACTGAAAAATCATTTGATAACAAAGCCAACGATCAGTTATCGAATGGATGCCGAACAAGAACTTCATACAGATGCCAGCGCCGTTGGACTCGCCAGCGTACTATTACAAAACGAAAACGGAGAATTGAAACCTATCGCTTATTTCAGCAGATCGACAACGAAAAACCTTTATCCATAATAGAGGATCCATTTCCTGTGTGGCTATTGCCCTGTCCAGATGCTGTCGTTTTTTTATGATACCATCTGATCGTGTGTTTCTATATTTGTTTGAGGACCGCTTACTCAAAAAATCAAACAATGTGTCTCGTGAATTTGTCTCCGTTGCCTCTTGCAAATTAATCTGAGTTTCTTTGATGGAGGCTGGCAAAAACCCTCGGTCTGAACCCTCCACGAGGGTGCCGGCTGGGCAATGGGCACTGTCAGTCGGAGGTAGCTAGGTTCGCCGCGCAAACACCCGGCGGGCAGTGCCCAGATGAGGACCCAACACTGACCCCATGCCCGGACCCTAGAAGGTCTGAGGTGGGATCAGGGTTGGGGCCATGGGCTCGAGGTGTCTGGCGGTAGACCATAAACGCTATGGGTGATTCCCAGAATAATAAATCATAATGGAGAAGACTAAAGACGAAACAAGGGCTGGGATGTCAGCCCAAACGTCGGAGGGAGGAGTGACTGCTACCACCGGCGGGCACGGGGAAGTGCAAACCCCTTTGCGTGTCGCCAGAGGTCACACCTCGGTTGTGGTGGGAGCAGGCCACAACAGTTGTAAAGCTACTGCCGGGAAGCAGAAGCAGTGGAAGAGAGTGGAGGAAAAGCTGCTGAACGCCCTTGTGGAGAGGATGGAGACGTCGCCGGACGCCCCAATGCCATCATTTGATGGGTCGGGGTGGACCAGTAGCGTCAAAGTCCTACGCTGCAAAGACGATCCTACGCTGGAGTGGCTGAAGGGTGGGGTCCCGACGTTACAGGGCCTTTGGGAGAACGCCAAGCTGGAGGTGGTGGACCGGTCTAGCATCCCGGCTCCACCTAAGGCGAAAGTGTACATCCCAAGGGTACTGCCGAAGGAGACTGCGCTAAAGTTGCTCCAGAAGCAAAATCCTGATGTCCCGACGGCGGATTGGAGGATATTGTACGTGTCGGAGCCAACTCCCAATAGGGATTGCGGCCAGCACTACATCCTAGAAATCAACAAGGAGTCTGAGGACGCCTGAGGAGTCCAGGAACCTTGGATTGCGTCGGGTAACGTGGTCTCTGGACTGAGGTCTAAAAACTTCAATTTACATCACCCGACAACAGTAAGTAGAATCAGATCAGCCATTCTTACAAGGAAGGCGTTGCACGCCTACTTATTACCTAATTACAGCACAGATGACCTCACAGTTGTGGCTATAGAAGGCCGCAAGAAGGAGGTGACGTGGCTGGCGTCGAGCTATATGGAGCACGATAAGCCAGCTCCGCCAACGGAAGTGACGACGCTGGTGTCCGCATCCGAAAAGATGGGACGCGACGTGGTGATTGGCACCGACGCCAACTCACACCATGAAGTGTGGGGAAGCGCCGATATCAATGAAAGGGGTGAGTTTCTTTTAGAATTTATACTATCAACTAACATAAGTATAGTAAACGTTGGCAGAGAGCCCACGTATGTAGGGCCGACCTCTGCCCTGTACTTGTACTTGATTTAACGCTAATTGCCGGGAATAAACCAAGGGTGCGGGAATGGAGGGTGCTCGATCAGCCATCATTCTCGGACCATAGGTACATCAGCTTTAAGCTGATGCTTTCAACGGAGCGCCCGACTGGGCTTCGTCGGAATCCCAGAAATACGGACTGGGCGCTCTATGGTACGTTAGTGGAGAGCAGACTCCCAAGCTGCAGGGGTGTGAAAACTGAGAAGGACATAGAGAGAGGTCTAAATGTCCTGACCGGCACACTGAACAGTGCATATAAAGAAGCATGCAAACCCACTCTCCCTAGGCGACGTTCTCTTTCAGCCTTGTGGAACAAAGAACTCGCAGAGATGAGAAGGGTTTTGAAGGAGCTGTTTAAGACAACCAAAGTCGTGGACGATGACATGATACGGCTAGAGTATAAGGACAGACTTAGACTGTATAAGAATTTAATTCGTAGAGCGAGAAGGTCCTCCTGGGGGGATTTCTGCTCAAACTTGGAAAAGACTGCGGAAACCGCGAGGCTCAGGAAGATACTCTCCAGCGCCCCGGCGATGAAGAGTCAACTTCGGAAAGTAGATGGAAACTGGGCAGATGGCTGTGAAGAGGCGCTGGAGTCTCTTTTAGAACAGCATTTTCCAGGGTGTACAGCAGTGACTGAGATAGAAGGCATGGACGAAGGCCTTGAGCCCACCCAAAGCCATCTACCGGAAGGACTGATAACGAGAAGTAAGGTCCAATGGGCAATTGACTCATTCCAGGCGTACAAATCGCTAGGGCTAGATGGGATCTTCCCGGCTATGCTTCAGAAAGCGAAAAATGCAGTGGTACCCTGGGTGACTGCGATCTTTAAGAAGTGTGTTCAACTAAGGTACGTACCAAAGCCGTGGAGAACGGCGAGAGTGGTCTTCCTACCAAAAGCGGGGAAATGCAGCCACCTGTACCCCAAGGACTTCAGACCTATCAGTCTGACGTCCTTCATGTTAAAAACACTAGAAAAGCTGCTTGAAGTGTTCGTAAGATGTGGTCCTAGCCCCATGCATGTCGCTCCAAATCAGCACGCGTATACCAGAGGGAAATCAGTGGACTCTGCTCTTCACTCCCTGGTCGCTAACATTGAAACGGCTCTTCATCACAAAGAATACGCCTTGGGCGGCTTCGTAGATGTATCCGGCGCTTTTAACAACGTTGCAACGACAGCAATTATACGAGCATTACAAGCGGCTAATGTACCCGTAGTTATAACCCAATGGATCATACAACTCTTGAGCATGAGATGTATAAAAGCCACATGGGGAGCGGCCACGACAGAGAAGGATGCACACAGGAGCACCCCACAGGGAGGGGTGATATCGCCGCTGCTGTGTAACCTTGTCGTGAACGAACTACTCATAACCATGGCAGGTAGCGCTCCCAAGATTACAGCCTATGCTGACGACATAAGCTTGATTATTACGGGACGCTGTCCAGCCACGGTCAGTGAAGTCATTGGCACAACACCTAAGGAAGTGTTGAGGTGGGCGGAAGGAGCAGGCCTGTCCATAAATCCAGATAAAACCGAGCGAGTATTGTTCACTAGAAGGTACAAAGTTCCTAAATGGATACCACCAAAGCTAAACGGTGTGAGGCTAAAACCGGTAACACACACGAAGTACCTCGGAGTCGTGTTGGACAGTAAATTGATGTGGAAGCTCCAAGTTGAAGAGAGGGTGAAGAGGGCAACTGTAGCGCTCTATGCATCCAAGAAGATGCTAGGCAGCAGATGGGGTCTCTCCCCCCGACTGATGCATTGGATCTTCACAGCAGTGGTGCAGCCAACGATGCTCTACGGGGTATGCGTGTGGTGGCATGCCCTCCAGAAACGAACGTACACAAATGCGCTCGCCAAAGCGCAGCCTCAGGCGATGTTATGTATCACTGGGGTGCTGAGAACAACCCCAAGCAAGGCGTTAGAGACGCTTCTAAACATCTTTCCCGTAGAGGTACAGGCGAGGATGACTGCCCAACGGACGCTGCAGCGTCTGGCTGTGACAGGCAATCTCGTACGGTGTGCCCAGGGACATTGTGCAAAAACGAATAGTTTAATGAGGGAGGCGGACTATTTGGTACCAATCTCCCAATTCGAAACGATAGTCAAGGTTTCCCTGAGCCCCAATGAGTGGCAGAAATGCCAGAGAAGAAGGCCAAGAACAGTAAACATATACACTGACGGATCCAAGATGGACTGTGGTGTAGGTGCGGCGGCTTACTGCATGGAGAGTGGCGAGAGCCATTTCTACAGGCTGCCGGATCAGAGCAGCATCTTCCAGGCTGAGGTGTTTGCTATAGGGAAGGCTGCAGAGATAGGCGCATCATTAGATGTAAGTATAAACAGAGTGAATATCCTGGTGGATAGCCAAGCGGCGTTGAGGGCGATGGCATCTGCCACCATAAGTTCCAGATGTGTGCTGGAAAGCAGGGAGGCAGTAAGGGCCTTGAGCAGTGGCAGGAGGGTAAGGTTATACTGGGTTCCCAGCCATCAGGACATAGATGGAAACGAAATGGCGGACAGGCTGGCCAAAGAGGGCGCCCAACTGCCAAGCGATGTAGCGCAACCCATGGGGGTGCCCATAAGATGTCTGTATGGCAGCACTACAGAAGAATGCAAGAGACACGTAGATCGTGCATGGAGAGACACGATCACGTGCAAACTAACCAGGAAGTTGTGTGGAGGTGCGTGCGCCAAGCGCACGAAGTTCCTACTGTCTCTGGAAAGGGCCAAGTGCCGTCTACTAGTAGGCCTGCTGACGGGGCACTGTTTGACAGCAGTTCATGCTAAGAATATGGGCCTTACACGGGACGATGGCTGCAGGAAATGCAGAGAGCCTGGAGTGAGAAAAACACTAGGGCATCTAATATGCCAGTGTACAGCCCTTGGGAGGCAAAGGCTTGATCTGTTAGGCAAGCCGATCCTGGAGTCACTGGAAGCAGTGGAGAAAGGCCACTACAGCATGCTGCTCAGGCTTGCACTCAAAGCAAACCTGGTAGCAGACACACTTGCTTGAACTAAGCTCTGTATGTACTACCGGTACGCTAAGGACCGACGCGGACTATGCGAAGATCTCTCGTGGATCACCGGACCAACCTTCCTACCTACCTATAAACAGATAAAACTTTGCAGTTATACGTTTTTATGAATGCTTGACGATATTCCAAAGTTTCGTAAAAATCGGACATAAGGGCGTGGCACCGCCCATATAGAGATAAACTTAAAAATGCGATTTCTCTGTTAGCCGGCGACATATAAGATCGCAAAATGAAGTGTTCAATGATTGCAATGTATTTGATAAAAAAAAGTAGAAAATGCGCGGGGCTACTCCCTTTTATCTTTATAAACGTATATGATTCTTATTGGAAAAACTGTAAGGCAGATTTTCCAATAAGAATACTTGAGAAAATGCTTGCAAGAGTATATAAGTTTCAGTAAAGCTGAAAATAGCTCCCTTACTGGGTTATCTTCTTTATTTAAAAACATTAATGAGCAAATTATTTTTATAAATATTATTGAACGATACCTATTATACGAGGTGTGTTCAAAAAGTAAGGTGTGATTTCAAATTTCGCGGGCAACGTACTTTGGATTATCGATTTTTTATACTTTTCACGTATGTGAAATAGTATATTAACTTTGTCACGGAGTTTGTAACAGATCGAAATATTAATTTCCGACTATATAAAGTATATATATTCTTGATCAGGACGACAAGACGTCTGTCTGTCTGTATGTATGCAAACTAGTCCCTCAGTTTTGAAGCTATCGAGCTGAAACTTTGCACAGAGTCTTAGAATTTATTACGATGAATCATTCGTCGGAACCAGCATGATCGGATTATTGAACAGGTAGCTCCCATACGAAAAGAAGAAGAAAAGTGAACAAAACTTGAATCGTTGTATGGAAAACTTTTTTGTTTTGTACAATAGAGTGCTGAAATTTTAAACATAGTAGTTTTACATAGTCCGACTACATGCCTGAAAGTTTCAATGAGATTGGACATCTGGAACTGGTTGCTCCCATACAAAATGAAGAAGAGGAAGAGAAGGAATATTCACGTCGTTGTATGGAAATCTTTTTTGATTTTTAACCAATTGACTTGAAATTTTAAAGTTATGTTCTTAGGGAGGAATGAAAACTATTTTGACGAAAAGTGGGCGTAGCCACGCCCACTTATAGCGAAAATTGACCCGTTGTATGGAAAACTTTTTTGTTTTTTAACCAATTGACTTGAAACTTTAGAGTTATGTTCTTAGGGTGGAATGAAAACAGTTTCGACCAAAAGTGGGCGTGGCCACGCCCTTTTATAGCGAAAATTGACCCGTTGTATGGAAAACTTTTTTGTTTTTTAACCAATTGACTTGAAACTTTACAGTTATGTTCTTAGGGAGGAATGAAAACTATTTTAACCAAAAGTGGGCGTAGCCACGCCCACTTATAGCGAAAATTGATCCGTTGTATGGAAAACTTTTTTGATTTTTAACCAATTGACTTGAAACTTTGCAGTTATGCTCTTAGGGAAGAATGAAAACTATTTTGATAAAAAGTGGGCATGGCCACGCCCACTTATAGCGAAAATTGACCCGTTGTATGGAAAACTTTTTTGTATTTTAACCAATTGACTTGAAACTTTGCAGTTATGCTCTTAGGGAGGAATGAAAACTATTTTGATAAAAAGTGGGCATGGCCACGCCCACTTATAGCTAAACTTGACCCTTTGTATGGAAAACTTTTTTGTTTTTTAACCAATTGACTTGAAACTTTACAGTTATGTTCTTAGGGAGGAATGAAAACTATTTTGATAAAAAGTGGGCATGGCCACGCCCACTTATAGCGAAAATGGATCCGTTGTATACAAAACTTTTTTGTTTTTTAACAAATTGACTTGAAAAATTACAGTTATGTTGTTAGGGAGGCATGAAAACTATTCATTTGGTTTTTTTTATAGTGACACAACGTGAAAAGTATTATAGCTTCAGCCTTGCTGAATTGACTTGAAACATTACAGTTATGTTGTTAGGGAGGCATGAAAACTATTCATTTAGTTTTTTTATAGTGGCACAACGTGAAAAGTATTATAGCTTCAGTCTTGCTGAAGATAGCGTCCTTACTGGTTTTGTTTTGTTATGTTGGTACACTCTTCCCGAACATCTGTACAAAGTTTCAAGTGTATAGCATTTTTTGTTTGGTTGTGAGAGGCGTAAAGGTTATAAGTGTTTTGCGTGCTAGGCGATTTTTTGTTATCGAAAAATATGGATCAAAGGATTTGCATCTAATTTTGTGTAAAAAAATAATATAAAGTGCTCTGAAACACTTGAAATGTTGAGAGTGGCATTCACCGTATACCCTGATTATACCCTGTACACACACTGTGTATCAGGGTATATTAAGTTTGTTTGAGACGGTTTGTATGTAACGCATAGAAGGAGGGGAGGGGGACCCTATAAAGTATATATATTCTTGATCAGGATGACAAGACGAATTAATATAGCCCTGTCTGTCCGTCTGTCCGTCCTCACCAATGGTTCTCGAAAACTATTAGAGCTAGAGACTTGAAATTTGGAAGATAGACTCGTGTGGTCGACCACTAGATCAAGTTTGGAGGAATTTTTGCCACGCCCATTCCTTCCCGCCCATCGAGCACAACCAAAGGTCATTTTTTTCTTAAAATTGCTGTATCTCCTAAAGTATAAAAAATACAATGCTGAAATTTTGTATGCAAACTCAATTAACATACCTTTTTAGAACTGCATACAACAAACTATCACTTTCCACGCAAAGACCAACAAATTAAAATTTTGCAGCAATGCTTTGTAACAAAATCCGTACTAAAGCGCCATCTAATGGCAACATTGCACTGTGAGACCTGCCTGACCTTAGCAAATACACAAACCATATCGTGGTACACTGCTTTTGCTGTCGGCGAAAGTTTAACGTGTTATAAACATAGGTGTGTGTACAGGGTATTATATAGTTGAGAATACTCAACTGTACCGCCCTTACAGTTTGTTTTTTATTTCCGCTTTCACTAAACAATAGTTATATTAATTTTTTTAATATCATACATATATTATAATTAGAGTTGATTACCTTTTTTTTAATATTATGTTATTTTTAGTTGTTTCCAGTTCCAAAACCCATATTTTATTTTAGGTGTACATGATTTGTTTTGGATTGAATTACTCTGAATTAAATCTTTTGTTTACATTTTCTTTTCAGATGCACTAAATATGTTTATATATATATGTTTTTTTATAGGGATCACTTAAGCAAAGCTACGACTTGTGATCATGGTAGGGCGGGCAAAGTTGTGGTTATAGCATCTTCACCGCATTTCTGTATCTTTCCGATGCATTTTTCTTTTTTATCCGTTTGTTATTTCAATCCCCTCTATCCTCGCACACAAACTTGTTAAATTATATGAAAGTAAGACTAGGAGCCCAGGATCAACACGGTTTTCTAGTACTCACTCCAGATTGCCGGCGAACTAGGGCCGGATACATTTGCGTGCTCTGTGCTGCTGATCCATCCTACTCCCGCTTGCTCAACACTTCATTAATCGTTACACTGCACTTAGGTATTTTAAGATATCACATCATAATCGAATCCAGTTACGGATTTAAAAATGCTTACATGTCACGACATATCGTGTTTTTTTTTTTTTTGGTTCCCAGATATATCAAGACAGGAAATTGTATATGTATTTTAAAATGTTTTTATTTTGTTTAGGTTATACTAAATATTGAAATTGATCATACTGAGAATTTATGGTTCTTTGTTAATTTATAGTTCAAAATGAGTCATCTCAAGACTCTAACATTGAAGGTGTTGTAATATTTGATGATTTACTCTGCCGCCGACTTGTACTTAAACTTGGATTAACACTCATGCTATGTTTCTTACTTATTTCCTCGTCGTTACACAAAATGCACGTTTCTATAAAGTGTGTTAGGCGGGGGCATTTCAAGTTAAGTGAAATTTCCAATGCAGAAGACATAGCTTCTTTTACACGTTCAATTTTGTGGAGAGCTGCATGCGCCTTTACCATTAACAAACAACTTAAAAAGCGCCAAAGATTGCTATTGCAATTTTTCGTTTCTAAAAATTTAACCGGAATCAAATCCATTTCATTTTAGGATATATAAGCAAGGTCTGATGTTACACATACCTTCAATTGCCTTTCGAGCTAAAAAGCAGCATTCATCAAAATGGTTTTGTTCAAGATGAGTTTGTCCCATTTGATGCAGAAGATAACACTTTTCAATAGAGTATTTTGCAAATGTCATTCTTTTATCTAAGCGGCTGAGTAGCTGTCTAAAAGAACTGTAATTGTTTTAAAGATTCATTAGTAAAATATATAATTTTAAACCTGGCTCTAATGGTGCTTGGCTCCAAAAGATCTGGTTCCTGGTGAGTTGATCTGTCTCCAAATATAAATGGTACAAAATCTTTAGCTTTATCAGTTGGCAGTCGTAATAACCTAAGCAACGCTTTCTTATCATTCATATTAAAGTTACTGGGAACTTTATACTGCTCAGCATATGCTAGTGCCAACGTATTGTAGACCTCATTAAGGAACTCGAACTTCCACGGCATTATTCGATGCGTTTTCAGAACAACGTAATCACCCATGGTTTCTTCCACATACCTTGAAAGCTTCTGGAAATAATATGAACAGTACACATAAAAAAAAATTTACATCAAAACGATACTCTTTAGAAATCAATCGGGTGTGTCACAGAAATCCGTCTTCGAAATTTTGTTTTTTCGAAGACGGTTTTTTCAATTTCTCTATTTGGTGTCACAGAAAATCTCTGGGATATTGTTTTTCGAACATTTATCTTCGAAAATTCGGCATCCCGCGGCAGAGTTGTATACATTCAAAATAAGAATAATGTAATTTATTTATGCTTATTTCATTGTTTTTCTCATCAAATTAAAACAATTGTGTATTTACATCTAATAATATACAAAATTAGAATGCTATAAAAGTATTAATTGCAAATTTAAGCACAATTATAATGCAGCTCTCCAAATTTTACAATTGTTTTGACAGTCCTAATCTTTCTTTTCCGGTGATTGCCAAATGTAATCAAATACGTTACAAATTCAAAATTCTCCAAAGGTGTAATTTAATAATCAATTATATGCGCAAACTGATAAGTAAAGGTACGAAGATTGTTTCACACGTTAGATTTGCTAACTAACTAGTTTCTGTTCTACGGGAGATACGCTGCACTTTTGAATTAACTCTTCTTCTTTGCATTTGTTCATTCAAAAATGTTCACATGCCAACTTGTCCGAACAACACTGTCGGTACCTATTTTAATTAAATTTGCTATTTTTACGAGTTTGCTTAAACATTTCAAGTGCAACAGCATATTAATTATGATTTTTAGATTATTTTAACAGTTTGTTTAGTTCAATTCGAATATACTTTTCAATTTTCGAAAATGAATGCAAGCAGATTGGCGAGGCATGAAACTGATTATTTTTGCTGCTCAAAAAAAATTGGTTGATTTGAGGAAGCTTTTTTTAAAATGCAAATTTTTTAATGAAAATATGTAAAATAACGAATTGTTTGAATGCAGATTTATGAGGAAAACCATAAAGTTTATTTCTTCATTCATAATATTTTATAAGAACTTAAAATAAGGCTGAATTTAAGCAAATCCCTGAGGGTATAGTCAGAGATTTTGCTAGAGAAAAAATTTCCCTGATAGAGATTTTCTGTGACACCAAAATTTCCCTTTTGGTTGTTTTTGGCATCAAATCTCTAGTAAGCGATTTCTGTGACACCCCCGAATATGAAACTTTTATGTATACATTTTTTTCAATACTTGCAATATCTTCAGCAAGGCTGAAGCTTATACATTCTTCACGTCCTTTGTTATGCCACGCCAATTTTTTTGACTGAATCTATATTTTCTATATCTTATTAGCCTATATACCAATTTTCATTGTTTTTGCTCATTGGATACCGGATATATGCCAATTATTAATTTTTGTAAGGAGTGGGCGTAGCCATGTCTATTTTTGGCCAAAATAGTTTTTATGCTTCCCTAAGAACATATGCATGTAAGTGTGAAGTTTTATGTCAATTGATTAAGAATCAAAAAAGTTTTCAATACAACGACGTAAATTTTGCTTCTCTTCCCGTTCTTCATTTTACGTTAAACTACTATTACCTCGTTTAAGCGACAGCTAAAGCGCTTTAACTCAATGCGCACTAACTAAAAACGCAGTGTTTATGCGAGAAATTTAAAGCGCATTGGCTTAATGCGCTTTAAGAGCTGTCATGATGAACAGCTGATCAAAACAAAACAAAACAGTGTTGCCATAAGAATACAATTGAATAATGTTTTTTTACAAGAATAACTTTATATGTAAAAAATCACATATATTGAATAAAATATGAATTGATAGTCACAATATTAGTTTTTAGAAATGTTTAAAATTTTTTTTTCGCAATATAATAGAAAAACAGCTAAAAAAAAAATTTACAATTAAAAAAATTATATTAATTCATCAATATAGCATCACTGACCACTTGACACATTCGGTACCAGCTGATTTTTAATGCGCATTAACGAATGTCGCGTTTATGCGATACTCTGAAAGCGGTTTACCTCTGTTAGGTCGCTTTTAAAAAGCGCTCTACGCTAATGCGCATTAAGGCGTTTATGCATACTTTTTAAGTTAGTGCGCATTGAGTTAAAGCGCTTTAAGGCTCTCGCATAAACGAAGTATATGTTTGAAATTTCAACCCTCTATCTTCCAAAACAAAAAGTCTTGCATACGGTTTAAGTTTTGATCATTTTTATACTTTTCACGTATGTAAAATAGTAAATTAACTTTGTGCCGAAGTTTGTAATAGATCGAAATATTCATTTCCGACTATATAACGTATATATATTCTTGATCAGGACGACAAGACGAGTTGATTTAGCCATGTCCGTCTGTCCGTCTGTCTGTCTGTATATATACAATCTCCTCCACAGTTTTGAAGATATCGAGCGGAAAATTTGCACAGAGATTATTTGTGCGATCAACTCATTTGTCGGATCCAGCTATATCGGACCACTGGAACTGGTAGCCCCATACGAAAAGAAGAAGAAAAGTGAACAAAACTTCAATCGTTGTATAACTTTTTTGTTTTGTATGATAGAGTGCTGAAATTTTAAACATAGTAGTTCTACATAGTCCAACTACATGCCTGAAAGTTCCATTGAGATTGGACAACTGGAACTGGTAGCTTCCATACAAAATGAAGAAGAGAAAGAGAAGCAATATCCACGTCGTTGTATGGAGAACTTTTTTGTTTTTAACCAATTGACTCGAAACTTTACAGTTATGTTCTAAGGAAGGAATGAAAACTATTTTGACCAAAAGTGGGCGTGGCCATGCCTACTTATAGTAAAACTTGAAACTTCATTGTATGGAACATTTTTTTGTTTTTTAACCAATTGACTTGAAACTTTACAGTTATGTTCTTAGGGAGGAATGAAAACTATTTTGACCAAAAGTGGGCATGGCGACGCCCACTTATAGCTAAACTTGAACTGTTGTATGGTAAACTTTTTTGTTTTTTAACCAATTGACTTGAAACTTTATAGTTATGTTCTTAGGGAGGAATGAAAACTATTTTGACCAAAAGTGGGCATGGCTACGCCCAATTTTTGCAAAACTTGAACCGTATGGAAAACTTTTTTGTTTTTTAACCAATTGACTTGAAACCTTACAGTTATGTTGTTAGGGAGGCATGAAAACTATTCATTTACTTTTTTTTTATAGCGACACAACGTGAAAAGTATTATAGCGTCAGCCTTGCTGAAGATAGCGTCCTTTCTGGTTCTTCTTCTTTCCGTATAGTGGGAACCAGTTCCAGTGGTCCGACAAATGATTTATGGTAATAAAATTGAAGACTGCGCAAAATTTAAGGTCGATATATTCATAACTTGGCGTGATTGTGTAAATACACAGAGACGGACAGAAGGACCCGTCTTGTCAACTGATCAAGAATATGTAAATGTAGTTTAAATTATCGCAAATTTCTAAGCTTCGAAAAAAGAAAAACTAGACATTTTTTGACGCTAATACTGCACCGGCAACAATTTCTGACTTTAACAACATACTATACCACTCCCAGATGTCGTAGCTCATTGGTGATTTATTTTAAAGCTTATATAATTTCGTGGTTATTTTTATTCGTTCAGAAGACATGATTTTTACAAAAGCAAAACTCAGAAAGCCCCACCGTACGTCATTTGATTGAAAACCGGCAGGGGAGTAAACTCGTGATGATCGGCAGCAGATCAATTTTGATTTGGTTTTCTGCCACGTCCACTACTGCCCGCCCAACCAGCACCAGTCCCGCAGTTGTTTTCTTTCAAATGTCTTATACCCAAAACTGTTAAAGATACGAAGCTGAAATTTTGTATACAGCTTTATAGTAAGGTAGCCCAAGCGGGGATTTTTGTAGTTACTCCTATGTGGCAGATTAGAATATGGGAGATATCTTATACTCTTTTGAGTAGATTCCCAAGTATAAGATTTCTAAGTGGTGACACGCGTGTAGGCTAGACCATTGGTTCTGTAGAAATGGCTGATTTACTCCTGCGTGGCAGATTAATTTAAGGTGGGCTTGTTACATGCTTATAAGTCTCCATTTCACCATTCCATTCCATTCCATTCAGCCATTTTTTTCATACAGGCAGCTCAGCATGATTTCCATCATCTAACAGTTATATGGAGAAACCTTCTTTATTACGCGGTATACAATATAAAACGCCTTATGGCGGTCGAACCCACCACTAAATGAAAAATTTTCATTCAATCTTTTCCACTTTAAATTATTTAATCTCCAAAATGCAACCACTCCCAGCGACGCAGGAGTAAATCACGTTTTAGCATCGTCGGCTCCTCGACTATAGGCGATGCTACATTAATATTAGTACCCTGTACCTTATGGTGTAAGGGTACATTAGTTTTGTGCACGTCGACAGTATCGAAAGAGAAGTCGATTTAGCTATGTCCGTCTGTCCATCCGTCTGTGAAACTATATCAGATTGAACCAAAATTGTTTCGCAAGACGATTCTCTTATTCATTGCGCAGATCAAGTTTATTTTGTTTTCAAAACTGTCTTCCAGATTTCTGTATGTTTATTCATTGCTGAAATATGGATGGTTAAAGTCTGTTCAAGTATGAACATAAGTATGAACATAAGACTCCCTACGATGTCTGAACAACAGTTAGGCTGCAAGACTCATGCTTGTATATCGTTTCAAAGAAATGCCTAATGACCACAGACAGTATATTGCATTGTCTGCCGTTGCAGATAATGCACTAGTTTCATCAGAACGGTCGTAGGTCCCCTGGTGGCCATAAAAGATAATAAACATCTAGCGGCCATAAACCCTAAAAACATCTGGCGGCCATAAAATGATAATTAAGGACAAGATAAGCGACCAACATAGATTTACAATCACACTGTTGTCTTACAGTGTTAGGATAAGATAGTCATTAGTAAAACTAACCAATAGAAATTAAGGATCACACGCTGCTGCCTTACATACACAGCGTTAATATTAAGGAATTCTAGTATAAATAAAGCGACGTCCGCGTTGGACGAACCAGTACAACATAACATATCAGTGCGTGCTCATTTAAATGTATAATATTTCTACATTTTGGTCCTTCGAGTCTTAGAACTAAATTGTTTCACGGAATAAAGTGAAAAGCGTTTCCTGTGGCTTAGACAGCAGAAATTGAAAAAAAAGCGAAAAGCGTTTTCTGTGGCTTAGACAGCAGAAATTGAAAAAAAAAATCGAAAAAATATATTAATTCAATTTTAACGCAACGCTTACGCAAAATTATTAAAAAGTGCAAAATGCCTTCTTCTATGGAACTTTTGAAAGAGCAGGCTGTCCTCCAAAACAAAATCTACAGCATGATAGAACGTCGTGCTACCATCGAGGAGATGAGGGACGATGTTTCAAAATTTGTGGCAAACAATTCAAATTTAAATAAAATAGAAGTGATCGATCATAAATACTAAACTGAAAAAGTATTCGACACAACTATGAGTACGTATAAAAGCTACAAAAATGCGTTAGAAGAGGCCGCAAATGTTAAGACGTCCGCATCAGAGAGTGAGCTCAAAATCGAGTCAACCGGTACCATCCCAAAGCGATTGGATAATCCAGTGGAGTTAGCAGTAGCGGAAGCACAAAGCCTTTCGTCAAAAAAGGAGCCAATGTCTTGGGCAATGAAGATGCTGTATCACACCAAAGCTCTGTCGCAGAGTGCTTAGAGTGCTTATGAGTGAAGCCAATGAATGCCTGGACAATGGCGATATGAAATCTATGCGAGCTTGCAAGATGAGAGTCACGTCCGCCCTCAATCAAGTGCAGACTACTCTAGACAAACTGGAAACTATATATGAATGTAGTGCCTTCGATTATGACGAAATTGATGTCCTAATAATGGAGGCTAATATTCTAATAGATGAATTAAATACGAAAATGGCCGAAAGCCAGTTAAGTTCGTTGTCGGAAAAGCCAAAACTACCAAAGGTGGAACTTCCACATTTTAATGGAAACGCCAAGGAGTGGCCGACATTCTTTGAACTATTCTCCGAAATAATTCACGAAAGAAAAGATATCAGCAACGCCATAAAACTGAATTATCTGAAAGCGTGTCTAAAGGGAGAAGCAAAGGCAGTAGTGAGTCATTTACTGGTTGGCTCTGCTGCGAATTATTTTGCGGCGTGGGAGCTAATATGTAAACGATATGAGAATAATCGGAAGATATTCGCTGATCGGCTTGACAACATATTGGAGCTAGATACCCTAAAATGCGACTCGGAAGAGAGTGTTCGCCGCTTTTTAGATTCGGCCACGGAATCTATACATATTATAAAAGAAAAAGCAAAACTTTGCAAACAGGCGGATGTCATTTTTGCTCAAATTCTTCTTCGTCGATTTTCAAAAGAAGCTCTACAGCAATATGAGCAACATATAAAAACGAAGACATGGAAATTCAAACCCTAGAAGACGTACTGGAGTTTATTGAACAATTATACAACTCAATAAACTCGGTACAAAAAGGTGTTGGTAAAAAAACATCCTATCTGCAAACAAAATCATGCCGCTTTTGCTCCATAGAACGGCACGAAATTGGAAGGTGCCAAAAATTCAAAAGTGCACCCGTAAGCAAACGTAAGGAGTTTGTTGTAAAACATCACTTGTGCTACCGTTGACTCGGCAATCACAGCATGGGTGAATGCAAAAAAGAGTGGAAATGCCAAAAGTGCTATAAAAACCACAATACACTGTTTCATGAAGAAGCGAAAAATGAGAGTGTGAACTGTCTTAGCGGAAATGCGGGTCAGGAAACTCTCTTGGCTACAGCTGTCGTCAAAGTTAGAAACGTTAGTGGCCAATATGAACTGCTAAGAGCTCTAATGGATGAAGATCGCAGCGGACAATCATCTCAGAGGAGGCAGCCCAACTGTTAAGGTTGCCAAGAACAAAGGAGAACGTAGAGGTCCAAGGGATTTCTTCACAAGGCGTCGAGCTGTCCAAAAACAAGGTGAAGTTGGAAATCACAGATGTTCTAGTCGATTTGGAGCAGAAACAGATGCGCTTGTTCTACCCAAGTTGCAAAGAGCGCTTCCAAGTAAAAACGTGGATATGGAAGTCCATGACGACTGGAAAGATTGTTTCCTAGCAGATCCAAACTTCAATAAAGTCAGTCAAGTCGACATGATCATTGGCGCAGACCTGTTTCCACTTATTATGATGGGACAGATCAAAAAGGTTAAAGGCATTCTGGGTCAAAAAGCGAAATTTGGCTGGATAATTTCCGGCAACGTGTCACGTGCACCGCAACGCAAAGTTTTCACAGCAACAACTACTGTGAACATTGACAACCTGGAGAGATTCTGGGAGCTGGAACAAGAAGATGCAATCGAAACAGAAGAAGTACAGAATTGCGAAAAATTCTACAAAGAGAGGACGAAAATTGATACTGATGGTCGGCTTATAGTATCAGTGCCTTTTCAAAAAGAGTTCACATTAGGGGACTCTCGCAAACAAGCATTAGCAAGACTTTTGCAAGTGGAAAAGAAGTTCCAAAGACACAAAGATGTTTTCGAACAATACAAAATGTTCATGAAAGAATATCTGGAGCTTGGTCATATGGTACCTGTGAAGTCAATGAAACAAGGCAAATACTATTTGCCACATCAAGCGGTTATCAGGCCAAACAGTTTGACAACAAAATTGAGGGTGGTTTTTGACGCTTCAGCTAAAAAAAAAAAAAATCCCCAACAACACTTCATTAACTTTATTTTATCAACAGTGAATAAATCACGAAAAACAAAATCATGTTGAAAAACAGCTGTGCAAAACCTAAGCAACTTTTATAATATTCTGCTTTGCACCCATTATTTTTTATAATATCAGCACATTTACGAGACGTTAAATCAATAATATTGGATTTTGAAGTTTTTGTTATGTTTTCCCGCTATAACTTCCCCTCTTTTGCCAATTTTCAATCGTACTTACACCGTATTATCCATCCTATTTCACGAAAAGGTCCAACAAAATCACGATACAAGCATGTCGTTATGATAACAATTCCTTCTTCATACATCTGGACACTTTTACAGATACCTCTATTTATTTCTCTATTAGTTACAGACCTAGACTTTTGTATGCTATTAAGTTACAAGTTTTAAGTAACTGATGTAGCTACTTGAAGAAGCAAGACAAGGCACAATGCCGTTGCCATGCTTGTGTTTGGTTTAGCATTTCTTTGTGGTTTCGTTTGGTAATCTTCATCATCTCCCGTTGGTAATGGACTTCAGAATATTGAAGAATTTGGAGTCAATGCTACAGTCTTCCTGGATAAAATTGGAAGAGTAGAAGTGGTTAATTCGAATTGGAAGCTGTTCTTCTATTACGATTTACAAGCATTTTTTGACGTGGTAGAGAATGCACCGATGCTCATTGAGAAAGCGGAAAAAATATGTCCGAAGCTGCAGGAATTTGAACAGCAATGTAGTTCTGCAACATACAACATCAAACAGCAGTTGAAGGAAATAAAAAAAAACAACAACCTCATACTGGAAGAATCTGCCCAACGAACAAACCGATCATGTCCGATGATAATATGCCCCGGCGGATGGTTTGACCCGTCCGTTTCAATAATAGAAATGTATAATATAAAAAAACGGTTTGACGGTCAACCAAATACAAAACTGGGTCGACGAGGCGGAGAAAATCCAAGGGAAAGTGGTTGACCTTTTGATTGATACAAACCATGGTAAAATAATCCCTATCTTGATAAAGTCAAAGCAAATGTTGGAGGAGATCCGGAAAATACAAGAATCGCTACCTCGGAACCATGTGCTACCTGGCAGAAACTCAAAAAACCGGTTACAAGCAACATACAAGCTTCTCACAGCGCAAGGTGGTTTCAAAGACGGTGCCGTGGTAATTCAAGCCACAATACCACTATATATAAACCAGCAAACGGACCTTTATAAAGTTACTGCGATGCCTTCATTAAAGAACAGTTATCTGATGATTCCTCAAGTGCAAGCGGATTACGTTATTTTCAACACAGCCCTTAATTCGTATAACTTGATGACGGAAGCAGAACACGAAAATGAGGAGACGATTGTATGCGAAGGAAATTGGGCATGGAACGATGCAGCTGACAATACAATATCACCGTTAGTACTACACACCAGCCTTTTATGCCCAATGGTCGACTACACGGGTCAATCCTTCTGGAAGAGCTAAATTCACATAACCGTTGGTTATATAAACTATTTGAGCAAACATCGGGTCAACTACAATGTGGTGACTCATATCACGAGATAATTGCGCTTCCACAACAAGGAATTCTAACACTGAAAGAAGGATGTTCGCTTAGACTAGCTGGTGTGACTTTAAAAGCACCAGAAACAGTGCATTCAATGGGTAAGACATAATTTCTAGCGCATTTGATGAAGGAAGCTAACGAAGTAATGCCGAAGGAACTAGCACCCGTAGGCAATGTGTTAATAAACAACACAAAAGAATTACTCTTGCTGCACCAAAATTTAAATGCTAGATAAATACAAGGTACACCTGAACGATATCTACATTCACAGTTCATCTGGGCATGCATCGCTGATACTGGTGACTCTAGTAATAATCATACTCATACTATATGCAAGGCTAAGATGTATAAAACAAAAAAAACTTACTAGCCATTACATATTCTGCCCCCCCGGAGAATGTTCAAGTCTGAACATAAGTATGAACATAAGACTCTCTACGATGTCTGACAGTTAGGCTGCCAGACTCATGCTTGCATATCGCTTCTAAGAAAGACGTTGTGGTAGCGTACTACCCTCAAGTGGACTTGCGACACCAGGTCAGCCTGTTCCGCGACTACAGACAAAATCACTTTACTACTTAGTCTACACACAATTAAAAATTCTAATAAACTAATACTTCATAAACAATTCCTTAAAACTACTGAGTTAAGCAGTTAACATAACATTTCACATAAGGTAAACGTCCCAGTAATGGATCATGTCCCAGTTATGAATCAGTACATCGAACAATAACAAGTTTCATATTCTTTCACAAACGGGATCTTTTTGACACATATGTGTCACTCTGAGTCATGGTGTCATTTTGTTATAATTTGTTTCACTGCGGAGTTTGATTTAAATTAATAGAAGAAAAAACAGTTCGATAATTGTTTTTCATAAAGTTTTTCAGTGACTATCGTCTTCATACCGCGCTTTTTAATATTAAATCATTAAATATCAACTTAAATTGATATTCAAGCAATAATAACGTTACTTTGTCAACCTGATCCATTACTAGCACAAGACGATTCATTACTGGGACAAGTGATCCATCACTAGGACAAAGAGTAATGAATTATTAATAATCGAAATTTGTTTATTAAACGGATAATAATTAATATAGTGGAATGTGTATCTTGTTCTTAAAAGACTAAATGTCCAAATAAAAAAACAAACATGGTGAATGTATGTTTTTTCAGGTTAAAGTGACGAATTGAAATTAAAACTTTCCTGATCCATGACTGGGACGTTTACCTTACTTCGATTGACAAAATACGTTAGAATACTATGTTTTATAAGGTTAGTAGAGGAGCAATTCTCCTTTAAGGGGTTACATACAGTTAGAAGGCCGAAAAAAAGCGAATTTTCCGAAATTTTTCCTGAGAAAACTTTTAGGTTTATTGATTTAAAAATTTGTACACATATTATGGTATCTTTTAACTGTATTTTAAAATTTATTACCAGTAAAAATATTTATTTGGAAAGGAGCTACAGCTGATCTCCGGGAGCTCCACTCAAAAAAGACGTTTTGCGGTGACCACTGTATCTGTGAACTGGATCACTTTAAATTAAAAACCCAAACGGATTTTGTTAAAGAATTGTTAAATCTAGTGATTAATCGAAGGAATAAGCAAAATACATTTTTTTGACAAAATGGCGGCTTCTCAAAAAAAAAAATCGATTTTTTACCAAAATTTCGGACTTAAATTGTTTATAAAAAAAAAAATATTTATCGGTGAGAAAAAAGCTTCGATTAATTACTAGCAAATATATTTAAGAAGATCGTGCCAAAATTTGAGATTAATCGGTTGAGCCGTTTCCGAGTTACGGTGGTCACCGACTTTGAAAACACCATTTTGAGAAAAACGCGTTTAAAGTTTGAAAAGTACTTTGAAGCACTCTGAAACGCCTTTCCAAATTTGCGTATAACTTCGAAAATATTCACCGGAACGACATGAAATTTTCTGTGTGTATTCTTAAATATATGTACAAAAAGAAAATAAAATAAAAAAAAAATTAATTTTTTGAAAATTCTAACTGTATGTAACCCCTTAAACTAAAATATCTGTTATAATACCTACATAAAACACGAAACGAGTCATGCTCTAAATATGTCGATCTGCAGGTACTGAGACAGATCGGACTAAAATTTGTGGTTACTCTAGCGGTTACATTGAACTGTATATACGCCAACAATGTCGGAGAGAATATTAAGCCATTAACTAAGTTATGCAAGAACAAAGTACCAAGCATAGTTCTACGACTAGCCAATGATGGTAAATTAATAAGCTTCAACCGACTACTATAGGGAGGAAGGTGAACACAGGGGTCCCAGTGTAGATTCCTAAGTGCAAACAGAAGGAACTGTTTCTGAACAGACTCAATTTGGTTCTTATACTTTTCGCACTGAGGATCCCAAACACACGATGCATATTCCAAGATGGGCCGTACTAAAGAAGTGTAAAGCAATTTAGTTGTGTACGGGTCATTAAATTCTTTGGACCATCTTTTGATGAAACCCAGTACGCCTTTAACCTTATTAACAGACAGCGAAATATGTGTAGCGAAGTGAAGTTTTGGGTCCATCAAAACACCAAGGTCATTGAACTGAGAGATACGTTCAAGGTACAAATTATTTAACTTGTACGAGCAAACAATTAGTTTTTTTCTATAAAATGACATTAGCTTGCATTTATTACTGTTTAACAATAAATTGTTTACAGCACACCATTGTAAGAGAGAGTCAAGATCAGACTGAAGCAGATTCTGCTGATCTATAGAATTAACGGTTAGACATAATTTCACGTCATCAGCATACATTAAAACATGGCAGTGTTTGATCACAGTAGGCAAGTCATTAATAAATATATTAAACAATAAGGGGCCAAGGTGACTACCTTGAGGATCCCCTGAAGTAACAAAAATTCGTCTCGAAACCGATGTTTTAAAAAGAACACATTGTGTTCGAGATTCAAGATAAGACGACAGCCAACGGACTAACGATGGTGGAAAACCATAGGTTTCGAGTTTTATTAAAAGCAGAGTGTGACAAACACAATCATATGCTTTACTAATATCAGTGTACACAACATCGGTTTGGCAGCCGGATGAGAAATTTCGATTGACAATTGAAGTGAATTCTAATAAGTTAGTTACCGTTGACCGTTTCTTGAGAAAGCCATGCTGAGACAAATTTAGAAGTGATGGCACAAAGTGCTGTAGCTGTTCCGTAATGATCTGTTCCAACAGTTTTGGAATATCACATAGCTTTGCAATGCCTCTGTAATTCGAGATGTCTACCTTACTGCCTTTTTTATAAAGGGGTATAATGTAAGACTCTTTCCAAACTTTGGGTGCAATAGAAGAATTTAACGACATGTTAAAAAGCTTATATAATGGAATAAAGAACAGCTCGGCACCGTGCTTCAAAACGCAACTAGGAACACTATCTGCACCAGCCGTGAAAGACGGTTTAATTAATTTTAAGTGTCTAAGAACAGTTTCATTTAATATTAATATTATTTCGATCATTAATTAAGTATGGGTAAGTACCGTTTCGGTATGAATAGTCATTATAGATGCTTTGGAAAAATTTAGCAAAGTGGTTGGATATGGTTGCATCATCAATTCCTTCCACACCATTGAGTTTCATACATGACGGAAATGAGTTAGAGTTAGACTTGTATTTAATTATATTAAAAAAATTTTTTGGATCGCGGTATATATTGGATTTTAATTTAATTAGGTAAAAATCGTAATCTCGTTTGTTATATAAAGTGAATTTATAACGAACTTTTGCATAGTTTACATAATCAACAAGAGATCCGGTTCTCTTATATTTTTTAAATAATCTATTTTTTAAGTTCTTTAGACGAGACAATTCTTTTGAAAACCACGGCGGTTTATTTACATGTGATATCATCTTAACTCTTGGTACGCACAATTTAAACAGTTTATACATAGTTGCGTTAAAAAACTCTACTGCCCTTTCAATGTTGGACGTGTTATGAATGTATGACCAATCAGTGTTAGAAAGCAAATGACCAAGTCGTTCAAAATCGGTTTTTCTGAAGCAAAATATACGGTTAGGTTTGTCATCTTGATGATTTTGACAAGGATGTGTTAGTAAGTTTGGTGTTATTGTGAGCTCCAACGTTGGGTGGTAAGAGTCTTCAGGTTGTGAAATTGGAGGGGATCTGCAAAGTGATGCACCCTCAATGTTATTTATGAAAACAAGATCTAGAATACGATTCTTAGAATTTTGTATGCTGTTTATTTGGTTAAACGATGATTCAAGTAAAGAATCAATAAATTCATTACTAGACAAGGGAGTTATTATATTTGAACTGTCGGATGCAATCCAAGAAATATGAGAGAGGTTGAAGTCTCCACAGCCCAGCGTCCTTAACCAAGTCTCGAATAGATTGAATAGCGTTTATATGCGCTGAATATACTGATGCTTCTGATTGTGGTGGAATGTAGGAGCACGTAATGAAAACGTGAGTCTTTGAAAGAGTTATTTTAACGCATATCAGCTCAATATCGTCAGTACTTTTCAAACTGATTTGTTCCGATGTGTGTTGAACAGCGACAGAGATTAAGACTCCACCACCAATTTTGCCAAGACAATCTTTACGAAAAGTAATAAAGCTGTCAGAAAGTAGTTCCGAATTTAAAACATCAGGGCGAAGCCAAGTTTCGACAAAGACAATGATATCAGAAGATAATGAAAAACTTTTCAAATAAAGCGAAGTTAGTTTTGAGTTTAACCCTCTGACATTTTGAAAATTTACCGTCAAAACTGAAGGGGTACTAGAAGAATTAATTAGTTTTTTGACCCCGAAGGCTTGACCGTGTTTACCGAATTAGTACGGTCTTTAAATTTGAACTCGTGCACAACGCAACCATCAGACCAGAAATTTGAGTCAACTAAAACGTTGAAGAAGGATTCTGGCACTGAAATTTTCAACGATGAAATTGATCGCGTTGTGTTAAATTTAAATTTGGAGATTGTTAAATTTGTGACAGATTTCATCTTGGAGCTGATAAAGTGGTTTACATCACTTTCCGAAGTATCAGCTGCTAATTGTGAAAGAAAAATGAATTTCTTATGGGACGCATGTGGTACAACAAGTTTTTTTGGCTCTTAATCACCACGAGGGAGATTACTTCCACAAGCGGTATGAATAACTTCGGATGATACAGCATTGTTGTTTTTGGCAACGGAAGCATATGAACCTTCTGACGCTGTGACAACAATCGGAACATTAGGTGACGGAAGAGGCGAAAAGATATTTGTGGTCTCATCCGGAAGACTTAAGGTTGTCGGAATAGAAATCTTGAGCGGCGGATGAGGCTTTTTTCGCTTAGGGGAAGGTTCAACTGACTTAAAGCCGGAGAGAAACTTATCAAACGACTTAAATTTGTCGTTAAGTCGCTCGAAATCTTTCAAAATGTCTTTATATGCGTTATGCATAAGATTGAGCCACTTGCGTAACTCAATCTCTGATGAACGACGTTTTGGATAGCACCAGTGATGGCCGATGTTCTTCTCCAAAATGTCAGCAATGCGGCCATTTAATTCGGCACATTTTGAGCAATGGACTCGCAGATCCAACATGCCACCAATGCTTCCTTGTCACCCTTTATTGGGCATTTAGGCAAACAGCAAGGCATTGTGATTTTCTTTTTATTTCTTTTTTTAATAAAAGGAACAATAAAAAAATAAGTTATAAGAAACGAAAAAGAAATCACTTAAAAACTTTTGTTTTTAAAGAAACCCGTTTGTCACTAAAGGGTTAAAGTTTAACAGTACGAAACTCTCTTTTAAATAAATGAAATAATCAAAGCTCTTGAAAGAGTAAAATTATTTAGCGCCAAGCAGAATGAGAGAGACGATGTAATGTAATACACGCAAGAAAAACTCTCACCAGATGTTTGCCAGCAACAAATTACACGTGAAACAAGCAAACAACAAATGTTAAATAACAATAATAAATAACAAAATCACTTGTAATTATTTAAAACGTGCAAAACTTACTTATTTTTGTTTGAAAAATAATACAAATTGTTAGTATACACAGGCAGAACCATATTAATACGTTAGTACACTTTTTACTTAGTTTCAAACAAAAACCACTGAGGAATGAATTTAATAGCACGGGACAAATTTTCATGCGACGGACCACACCGAACACTTGACAAAATTGCATGGTCTGCCGTTGCAGATAATGCACTAGTTTCATCAGAACGGTCGTAGGTCGCCTGGTGGCCATAAAAGATAATAAACATCTAGCGGCCATAAACCCTAAACACATCTGGCGGCCATAAAATGATAATTAAGGACAAGATAAGCGACCAACATATATTTACAATCACACTGTTGTCTTACAAACACAGTGTTAGGATAAGATAGTCATTAGTAAAATTAACCAATAGAAATTAAGGATCACACGCTGCTGCCTTACAAACACAGCGTTAATATTAAGGAATTCTAGTATAAATAAAGCGACGTCCGCGTTGGACGAACCAGTACAACATAACATATCAGTACGTGCTAGGGATGTCAATTTTTCGAGAGTGGAGGAGTGGGCGTGACACAAAAAAAAAATAAACTTGATCTGCTGCCAAGCATCACGAGTCTACCCACCAAATTTCAAGTCTCTAGCTCTTATAGTTTTCGACAACCATTGGTGAATACGGACGGACAGACGAACAGACGGACGGACATGGCTCAATCAATTTCTCTTGACGTCCTGATCAAGAATATATATACTTTATGGAGTCCCCCTCCCTTCCTTCTGTGCGTTACATACATTTCGCTCAAACAAACACAATATGTTGTACCCTGATACACAGAATGTGTACAGGGTATAAAAAAACCTTGAACATGACATCAAAACCATTACTCTTAAAATTTTTTGGGAAAAAGATTCAAAATCTAGAAGTTACAAGCTATAAGATCTTATTTCAGAGTTTGTCGACGACAAATGCCTACAAAGTTACAGATCCCCAAAAATAGGACCAAAATTAAAAATTTTTATGTGGTCCGTTAATTGTTTTGGTAAGTGTAGCTGATCTGAAACTGAAAAGTATAGAAAATAAAATAGGCGTGGCCACGCCTATATATATATATATAGATATAGTACAAATTTAAAATGCTTATATATGTATATATCCTGACCTATATAACTAACAGCAATGACATTTGGTGTGCACGATATTGGGATAAAGTGTAACAAGATTCAATCATAATTTGGGCGTGGCCACGCCCGCATATTGCCAAATTGGAAAACTTTATACATTTGCAACATATTGGACTAGAAAAGTAAAAATTGATGACTGAAATTTAATAGAAAAATTATCGGTTTCGAATCATAAGTGGGTGGGCCAACGCCCTATTACAGCCGTCACAAATTGAAGGTACAGGGTATGTCGAAGTAGAGTACTGGTGAGATAAATCACCAAATAATGGGTGTCAAGTTACCATACATCCGCCAAGTTCTCGCAGTTTCATTTTTTAATATCCGCGAAGTGAAATTAAATGAGTTAAATCAAATTGTAAAAAAGAACCTATAGAAAGGAAGTATCCTGATTAATATTATATAAAGTTTATCTTTTTGGTAATAAAGCGCAATACTTAAATTTGTCTTTTCAATAATATTCAATTAAAATTAAATCATTTGGCAACCCCCATTTGTAATTAATAAAACATCTAAAATCTTCTTTCATAAAACTTAAGGGCTCAGTCGGCACGGGTTAGAATTAACTTAGGAAGCTGAAATTTTGTATTTAGGTTAAGTTAAGAATACTGAACAGAACTAGCGGGTATGCGTTTTCAAAAATGCAAAAAAAAAAAAAATAATCAAAAAAATAAGGGACACCCTAATATACAAACATACATTCTTCATCAGGACACATTAGGAAATTTGACTACTTTTAATGACCAAAACTATATTATCAAACTTCATTTTTAAAACGCGATTTTTTTACTGATATGTTATAAATATATCGATACTTAATGCTGCATACCAGAAATTTCATAAAAATGCATCCCTGGCAAGTTAACGGCTTTCAAACACAGCAGTTAACATTGACAACTTTAAACTTGTAAAAGTGAAATTTTAATTGCAATTTTAAATTTCAAAAAAGTTAATAAAAATAACATTATTTAAACAATATTTGAAATGGAATTAATTCAGTCCGGTATGTACTTTGTGTTCGAACGTTGGATAGTTTAAATTTATCGTTGTGTTCTTATAATTGTGTAAAGAAACGAGGCACCTTTCAAAGAATTTTGTTTGCATTTGTTATAGTCGGTGAGCCGACGCACAGAGGGGCCTTAGATACATTCAGCTTGCAAAAATCAAAAATTTCCTAAACGCTTTCGACAAAACAAATGAATGTGCCCGATAGAGAATTTTCCACAGATTAAGGAAATATTAACATTAAAGAAATCGGAATTATAGTTTGGAAGATATGCGCACTCAAAGTTGACCTTTTTTTCAACTTTCAATAACATACTCATTTTTTTGAAAATTTGGCATCTTTGAGTTGGAATAAAAACAAAATTATAACTCGAATCATTATCGAATTGATTTCTATTCTTAGGTAGCCATATTATAGTGTTATACTATAAACACCAAGTCTTTAGCATGTGTAGTTTTCTAGATGGAGCTGTTTTTCGAACAATCTATTTTTAAGGTGTTTTTCAACTTTAGTGGACAAAAACAAAAAATGCACAAAATTGCATTCTGCCACGTCTTCATATTTATCTTTATTACCATTTACCAAACTGTAAAATATTACAACTCTATCGAACCCTTTTTGGCTTTTATAGCGAAAAAACGATCGCGACCTCGCACAAAAATATGCAAAAAACTCGCTGCCGCAGCTATAAGAAGAAGAATGCACAGTAAATAGTTTCTCTATAACAGCTTTAAAATCTTAATAAAGTGAACAAATGTTGTCATAGGAAGCAACCTGTTGTATTTTGCAATGCTGCTGGTGGGTAAAATTGATCGTAGACGGTATAAAGGAGGTAAAATGTCTTAATTTCCTATATTTTGTATGGGAGGTGCCAGTTCCAGTGGTTCGATTACAATGATACTTATAGACAATTGGCCTGAGTACGTAGGAAGACTACCTTTTAAATTTCAGCCCTCTATGTTGAAAATCAAAAAAGTTTTCCATACAACGACTTAAATCTGCTTCTCTTCCTCTTCTTCATTTCGTATTGCAGGTACCAGTTCCAGTTGTCCAATCTCAATGAAACTTTCAGACATTTGGTCTGGCTACCTAAAACTTCTAGTTGCGAAATTTCAGCCGTCTATCTTCAAAAACAAAAAAGTTTTCCATTCGTTTTTCTTCTTCATTTCGTAAGGGGGCTACCAGTTCCAATAGTCCGATCATGGCGATTCTGACATATGAGTTGATCGCACAGAAAAGAAGACTCTGTGCAAAATTTCAGGTCGATAACTTCAAAATTGTGGGAGATATTCCATAAATACTGATAGACATACAGACGGACGGACAGACATGGCTATTTCAACTCGTCTTGTCATACTGATCAAGGATATATATACTGTGTACAGTTGCAAATTTCTAAGTTTATAAATAATGGAAAACTAGCCATTTTCTGACGCTAAAGCTGCACCGGAAACAAATTCTGACTTTGACAACCTACTATGCCGCTTTCAGATATCGTAGCGTATTTAGCGATGGCTCGTTTTAAAGCTTTAGGAATTCCCTTTCAAACAAAGCTTATTTCATGCAATTATCGTTATTTGTTCAGAAGATATGATTTTTGCAATGCAAAAACTCAGAAGGCCCCACTGTGCGACGATGCTAACACGTGATTTACTCCTGCGTCGCTGGGAGTAGTTGCATTTTGGAGATTAAATTATTTAAAGTGGAAAAGATTCTATAAAATTTTTTCATTTAGCGGTGGGTTCGACCGCCATAAGGCGTTTTATATTATACCGCGGAATAAAGAATGTTCCTCCATATAACTGTTAGATTATGAAATAGTGCGACTAGGAGATCATGCTGAGCCACCTATATGAAAAACTGATGCACAGAACTAACTAAATTTGACGGTTTTAGTTTGCAAGTTTGAAACCCTCCCATTCCCATTTCAATGGCTGATTAGCGAAATGGGGACTTATAAGCATGTAAAAAACCTATCTTATCTTAATCTGCCACGCAGGAGTAAATCAGCCGATTTTACAGAATCAATGGTCTGCCATATACGCGCGTCACTACTTAGAAATCTTATACTCGGGGAATCTACTCAATAGAGTATAAGCTATCTGCCATGTTCGAATCTGCCACGCAGGAGTAACTACGAAAATCCCCGCTTGGGCTTCCCTACTATTAGCATTAAAATCTTTTCAAACTTATAGAGTCATCAATTCTGAATCCGATGCACCTAATTTTAATGTGCACTTTTTCGCACTTTTCGGGAAATTTGATTTTTTAGCAAGCGACCTCATATTTACCAATACAAACTTGTATGCTACTGGGAAGAAGTGATAGGTGTTATTTAGCGATTTTAAACTTTCCAAAGTAGGTGTTATCATAATAGTCAGCTTATTTGTCGTAAAGGGCACTATCGGACCTCTGGAACTGGTAGCCCCCATACGAAATGAAGAGGAAACATGAACAAAACTTAAATCGTTGTTTGAAAAACTTTTTTGTTTTGGAAGATAGGAAGCTGAAATTTCAAAGAAAAAATTGTTTTAAGTAGTCCGACTAAATGTCGGAACGTTTCATTAAGATCGGACAGCTAGAACTGGAACCTGCTCTACAAAATGAAGAAGAGGAAGAAAACCAAGATTCACGTCGTTGTATGGAAAACTTTTTTGTTTCTTAATCAACTTGGAACTTCACACTTATGTTCTTCGGGAGGCATTTAAACTATTTTGACAAAAAATGGTTACGCCCACTTATAGCAAAAATCAATAATTTGTATATCTCCGGTGCCCAATGAGCAAAAACAATGAAAACTGGTGTATAGTCTGATTTTATTCGAAAATAGGTTCAGTTAAAAAAATGGGCGTGGCACAACAAAGGGCATACAGAGAGAATATACCCTTGCTGAAGATAGCGTCCTTACTGGTTTTTATTTAGCTTTTAATGTTCCGAGCTATCATTCAAACTTTTGTTTATGAAAGCAATATTTATACTTTTCACGTGTGTGAAATAGTATATTAACTTTGTCACGGAGTTTGTAACAGATCGAAATATTAATTTCCGACTATGTAAAGTATATATATTCTTGATCTATTATTGATCTGACATCGGCCGTTCAAATATTGTTCAAAATGTCAAGAAAGTCAGTCAGAAAATGTGGATTTTAGGAACAATTTGAGTTTGTAGATCTCTAAAGGGTAACCATCAAAGAGATGTATACTTATTGAGCTGGTATACAAAATTTGTTATACAAACGTTTGTACCTTAAATAGGTTTGGAGATATAGAGTTTTTAAGAAAACAACTGGAGGAGGGGAAATGAATGAATGGGGGAAAAAATGTGGTATGCAGTTTTGTAGATCTACATATGAGTCTTCATACCGACTTTCGTGTGTCTATCTCTTCGGGTGTTCAAGTTATAGCACTTTAAAAAAATGGGTGGTGCTTGATGGGCGGGAAGGAGTGGGCGTGGCAAAAATCCTTTAAACTTGAAGTAGCGCATAACCACACGAGTCATTTTAAGTCTTTAGCTATTATAGATTCCTCGAACCATTGGTGAGGATAGACGGACGGACGGACATTGCTATATCAACCCGTCTTATCGTCCTGATCAAAAATATATACACTCTGTAGGGTCCCCCTCCCCTTCTTGTTAGTGTAAAATACATTTGGTCTGAAACAACCTTACATATATACGCGTGTGCTTTATCTCCTCGAAAACCGGCACGCATCAGACGGGTTCAGTAGAACGTTAATTGAAGGAGTTTGGGTATATAGCTGCTATCTACCACCAAGTCTACTTTTACCCGAACATAGCTGTATACTGGAGGACCTGGTGGACGACGACGCGGACGCCACCCAGTCATCATTGGCGGCGACTTTACTGCCTGGGCAGCCGAATGGGGCTGTCGGTACACTAGTGCTGAAGGATACGCGCTCCTAGGGACACTAGCAAGTCTCGACGTCGTTTTGATGAACACAGGGACGGAGTTTACCTACTGGAGAGGGAGCGTAGGTTCAATTATTGATCTCACCTTTGTCAGCTCCTCGCTTCGCAGCAAAACATCCTGGATGCTCAGTGAACACTGCACGCGGAGTGACCATATGGCATCGTATTTGATATACAAGAGTCCCAACCAAGACTAATACCTACAAGCAGTCTGTCACGATTCAGAGCAGGAACACTGAACGGGCAGGCATTCGAAGCAGCATTCCGTCCTCTAACAATATTAGGACGTAGCGCTGAAGAAGCTGGAGACAACCTGATGTCCGCCGTCAGAACGGCCTGTGAACCAAGCATGCAGACCAGCAGAAATCATAGCCGACATAGAGAAGCAGTTTACTGGTGGACCGACGAAATTGCAAAAATCAGGAGAGACTGTGTACACTTGCGCAGACTCCTCCAGAGGGCACGAAACAGAGACATCAGCATCGAGCTCCGAGAGACATACAACTGGCAAAGAAGCAGATTAAAAAAAGCCATATCAGAGAGTAAGAAACAATGTTTTCTGAAAATTTACGACGATGCAGACAAAGACCCGTGGGGTAAAGCTTTCAGGATTGTCACCAAAAAGATTTAACGCGGTGGAACTTCATGACCGATGAGCCCCGAAATGATGCACAACGTGGTCACCATCCTGTATCCTCAACAGAGTCCACCAACCCACAGCTATAAGAACCCAAATGAAGATGTAAGTCAATGGTACTACCCTGTCTCCCCATCTGAGGTCATAGAAGCAACAAGCCGATTAAATTATGGAAAATCCCCTGGCCCGGATGCAATTCCTAACAAGGCGCTTAAACTGGCCATCGCTCTTCAGACGGATGCTTTAACAAGAGTGTTCAATCACTGCCTGCAGGTGGGGGTCTTTCCATCAGCCTGGAAGAAACAGCACCTGGTCCTGATCCCAAAATCAGGAAAACCTCCGGAGGACCCTTCTTAATATAGACCAATTTGTCTCCTGGACTCAGCCGCAAAGGTACTGGAGAGAATCATATGCGACAGACTGGATGCAGAGGTGAATAATGCGGGCGGAATTTCTGATATGCAATGGATTCCGAAAGCAGCGATCTACTCTCGACGCAGTAGCTGAACTGACGAGGTTGGCGCAAGCTGCTATAAGCGGCACTCGATGGAAAGGCGGAGATAAAAAATATTGTTAAGCCACCCTAGACATAAAAAATGCTTTCAACTCAGCGAACTGGACTAGGATTCTAGAAGCGATTAACAGACTTGGCGTATCCAACTATTTAATTGGCATGATCGAAAGCTACATCGTTCAACGGAAACTCCTATACAACACAGATAAAAGAGGAAAACAGGTGACGGTAACCGGTGGTGTACCACAAGGATCGGTGCTGGGCCCCTCCTTGTGAAACATCATGTATGATGGAATATTGAGACTGCAACTGCCCACCAGTGTCAATATAATAGGTTTTGCAGATGACATCGCCCTAGTCACTGTAGCTAAGCACAAGGACGAAGTGGAGCAAAAATGCAACGAAGCTATAAATACGGTCAACAATTGGCTCAGGTCTATAAAACTGTCCCTAGCTGAACACAAAACTGAGGCGGTTCTTATAAGCAGTCGCAAAATCGTAGAAGAGGCGACAATCACAGTCGGCAGTACGGTCATCACATCCAAAAGGTCCATAGTCTACCTAGGGATATCCATCGACACACGCTTGTGCTTCGAACAGCACCTACAAGAGTCGAACAGAAAGGCAGCAAACTCATGCAGGGCGCTAGCGAGAATCATGGCGAATGGTCGCGGCCCCAAACAAGGGCGAAGACTGTTATAACTCAACGCAACAAAGGCATTCATGCTGTATGCCGCAGCCATCTGGGCAAGCGCTATGAATACACAAAGCTACAGACAACAAGCTACAGAGAATACAGCTAACCCACGCACTCGGTGAGCTCCCAACAGTAGAAAACCTGGTCAGCCACATGCTTGAAAGCAAGAGAAAATGGCAGGCAGTTAGCGATTTTGCCGCGGAGGCTATGTCAATTTTGAGGGGCATAGAAAGAATGAGAAGAGGGGACGCCGGCTAAAACGTCGGTACCCTTTCCCACGAAGTAAAACCTTGCGGTAGTCCCGTGGGATTCGGTACATTATTATTTAAATAACTAGGTGTAAGTTTCAGTGTATGCTGCTTGTTATACATTGAATAAACAATTAAAAAAAAAAAAAAAATGATACTTCTTCTTATACTGACACTTAAGAATTGCTACTAGTGTAAATATCAATTTATCAAATCAATTATATACTTTTTATTGAGTGTATGAGCAAGTTGAAGTATTGATAAAAGGGACATCTAAAACTTACCGTTATGTTACCACTGGATCTCAAATTGCGGATGCTTCGTAAAACAGAGTTCATGTTTCGACGTGTTTGATATTGGATACGGAACAAAAAGTCTTGGCGATATTTTTCAAACATTCTCTTATTTAAATACTTATTATATCTTATGTAGTACATTGGCATACGAGCTTGAAGCATTTTCTATGTAAGATTAAAAGTATACTTTTGTTTTAAAATTCAATGGCTCTCCAAATCACATACCAAAAATTTTTTGACAACTTCGTAAGGTTCAGAGGTAAGAGCCCTCAAATATGGGCTAGATTCCCGACATTGTGGCAGTAACAAATTTTGGTTTTTGCGTAAATATTTAAGAAAAAGTACATCGATCCAAGACTCATTTAGATAATTTTGATTAAACAAATCAAAAGCTCGTCTGCGTCGAGCTTGCTCCAGAGGCGACAGGCACTCTTCCTAAAGGATTATAGTATATTATATCTCTTAATACAAAATATTAAGTTTTGCTTATTAGAGTGGACCATTTTAGGTTGTTATTATTTTTATGTTTCATAACATTAATGCGGTTACAAAGGTCGATTTGATTACTAGTCAAGCAAAAGATCGCTGATGAAGGAGTGTGGCGACTCCCGCAACAGCTGTGCGAACTGCCTGCTGCTTCCTAAACAGAGAGCAAGTTGTTATGACATTGGTTGTTGTTAAAAACTAAATTGATTGTTATTTACCAATCAAATCGTCCGCAGTAATATTATAAAACATAAAATTTATAAAATATTAAGAAAGTCTAAACCGCAAAATATTCATAAATTTTTAATCTACCTAATGCGGGCTGCTCACAAACGCATACCATTCGTTTCATTTAGGGATGTCAACTCCGGGATCCCGAAATCCGTGAATATCGACATTTTTGAATTAAATTCCGGGATTAAAATTTACCAATCCCGGGATATTCGGAATTTAAATTTTTATACTCTATGATACAAAGGTATTTTAGTTTTGTGCGCATCGAAAATTTAAGTAACACCAAGAAAGAGACTATGTATGTATATAATGTCAGCTCGGACAGACGAGTTGATATAGTCATGTAAATCTGTATGAATGCCTAGCTTTAAGAAACTATAATAGATAGAACCAAAATTATTTTTCATGTCAATTCTGTTATACATTAAGCAGATAAAGTTTATTTGTTTTTCCCACTCCACAATTTAGTTAAGTGGGGAGGGGCAAACAACTGAAGCCAGTAAGGGCAGTATAGTCGAGTATACATTACAATATAAAACCCTGCACACGCAGTAGGCGGTGCCACACCCCGTATCTAGAAAAAAAATTTTGATTTGACATCGACCGATCAAATAGTGTTCAAAATTTCAACTAAATTGGTAAAAGAAAGTGGAATTTATGAAAAATTCTAGTTTGTTGGTCATTGAGGGGTAACTATGAAAGAGAGGGGAATTTTGTGGCATGCAGTTTTAAAGATACTAAAAGGACTATGTAAAACTACCACGTTTGAAATTTCAGCTCTTTATCTTCCAAAACAAAAAAGTTTTTTGTACAACGATTCAAATCTGTTTTTATACTTTTCACGTATGTGAAATAGTATATTAACTTTGTGCTGAAGTTTGTAACACACAGAAATATTCACTTGCGACTATATAAAGTATATATATTCTTGATCAGGACGACAAGACGAGTTGATTTAGCCATGTCCGTCTGTCCGTCTGTCTGTATATATACAATCTCCTCCCACAGTTTTGAAGATATCGAGCTGAAATTTTGCACAGAGACTTCTTATTTATGCTTTCAACTCATTTGTCGGATCCAGCCATATCGGACTACTGGAACTAGTAGGCCCCATACGAAAAGAAGAAGAAAAGTGAACAAAACTTGAATCGTTGTATGGAAAACTTTTTTGTTTTGTATGATAGAGTGCTGAAATTTTAAACATAGTAGTTCTACATAGTCCGACTACATGCCTGAAAGTTTCATTGAGATTGGACAACTGGAACTGGTAGCCCCCATACAAAATGAAGAAGAGGAAGAGAAGCCATATTCACGTCGCACAGTGGGGCCTTCTGAGTTTTTGCATTGCAAAAATCATATCTTCTGAACGAATAAAGATAATTACATGAAATAAGTTTTGTTTAAAAGTGAATTCCTTAAGCTTTAAAACAAGCCATCGTTCAATACGCTACGATATCTGGGAGCGGCATGGTAGGTTGTCAAAGTCAGAATTTGTTTCCGGTGCAGCTTTAGCGTCAGAAAATGGCTAGTTTTCCATTTTTTATAAACTTAGAAATCTGCGACTGTACACAGTGTATATATTCTTGATCAGTATGACAAGACGAGTTGAAATATTCATGTCCGTCCGTCCGTCCGTCCGTCTGTATGTCTATCAGTATTTATACAATATCTCCCACAATTTTGAAGATATCGACCTGAAATTTTGCACAGAGTCTTCTTTTCTGTGCGATCAACTCATATGTCAGAATCGCCATGATCGGACTATTGGAACTGGTAGCCCCCTTACGAAATGAAGAAGAAAAACGAATGGAAAACTTTTTTGTTTTTGAAGATAGACGGCTGAAATTTCGCAACTAGAAGTTTTAGGTAGCCAGACCAAATGTCTGAAAGTTTCATTGAGATAGGGCAACTGGAACAGGTACCTGCCATACGAAATGAAGAAGAGGAAGAGAAGCAGATTTAAGTCGTTGTATGGAAAACTTTTTTGATTTTCAACATAGAGGGCTGAAATTTAAAAGGTAGACTTCTTACGTACTCAACCCAATTGCCTATAAGTATCATTGAGATCGAACCACTGGAACTGGCACCTGCCATATAAAATGTAGGCAATAAAGACATTTTACTCCCCCTTACACCGCCTACGATCAATTTTACACACCCCCTGCATTGCAAAATACAACAGGTTGCTTCCTATGACAACATTTGTGCACTTAATTAACATTTAAAAGCTGTCACAGCGAATCTACCTACTATGCATTCTTCTTCTTATACCTGCGCCAGGGCATTTTTTGTTGATTTTTGTGCGAGGTTGCGATCGTTTTTGCGTTATAACGGCCAAAAGGGAAGCGAGGGGAACATAATATTTTACAGATAGGTAAAGGAATATGTAATAAAGAGATAGTCAAAATTTGGCGGGTAGCATATTTTAGCATTTTTTTTTTTTGTCCACCAAAGTTAAAAAACACCTTAAAAATAGATAGTTCGAAAAACAGCTCCATCTCGAAAACTACACATGCAAATGACTTGATATTTATAATATAACACTATAATATGGCTACCTAAAAATATAAATCAATTCGATAATGATTCCTGTTATAATTGCGTTGCTATTCCAACTCAAAGGTGCCGAATTTTAAAAAAATTGAGCATTTTATTGAAAGTTGAAAAAAAGGTCAACTTTGAGTGCGTATATCTCCCAAACTATAAATCCGATTTCTTCAAGGTTAATATTTCCTTAATCTCTGGAAAATTCTCTATCAGACACATATATTTGTTTTATCGAAAGCGATCATGAAATTTTTGATTTTTGCAAGCTGAATGTATCTAAGGCCCCTCTGTGCGTCGTTGTATGGACAACTTTTTTGTTTCTTAACCAATTGACTTGAAACTTTACAGTTATGTTCTTAGGGAGGAATGAAAACTATTTTGACCAAAGTGGGCGTAGCCACGCCCACTTATAACGAAAATTGACCTGTTGTATGGAAAACTTTTTTGTTCTTTAACCAATTGACTTCAAACTTTACAGTTATGTTCTTAGGGAGGAATGAAAACTATTTTGACCAAAGTGGGCGTAGCCACGCCCACTTATAACGAAAATTGACCTGTTGTATGGAAAACTTTTTTGTTTTTTAACCAATTGACTTGAAACTTTACAGTTATGTTCTTAGGGAGGAATGAAAACTATTTTGACCAAAGGTGGGCATGGCTACGCCCACTTATACCGAAACTTCACCCGTTGTATGGAAAATTTTTTTGGTTTTTTAACCAATTGACTTGAAACTTTAGAGTTATGTTCTTAGGGAGGAATGAAAACTATTTTGACCAGAAGTGGGCATGGCCACGCCCACTTATAGCTAAACTTGACCCGTTGTATGGAAACATTTCTTGTGGTTTTTAACCAATTGACTTGAAACTTTACAGTTATGTTCTTAGGGAGGAATGAAGACTATTTTGACCAAAAGTGGACATGGCTACGCCCACTTTTAGCGAAACTTGAACCGTTGTATGGAAAACTTTTTTGTTTTTTAACAAATTGACTTGAAACACTACAGTTATGTTGTTAGGGAGGCTTGACAACTATTAATTTACTTTTTTTTATAGTGACACAACGTGAAAAGTATTATAGCTTCAGCCTTGTTGAAGATAGCGTCCTTACTGATTCTTCTTCATTTCGTATGGGGGCTACCAGTTCCAGTAATCCGATATGGTCGGTTCCGACAAATGAGTTGATCGCACAAATAAGAAGTCTCTGTGCAAAATTTCAGCTCGATATCTTCAAAACTGTGGGAGGAGATCGTAAATATACAGACAGACTGACATGGCTATCAACTCGTCTTGTTATCCTGATTAAGAATATATATACTTTATATAGTCACAAGTAAATATGTCTATGTATTAGAAACTTCAGCAGAAACTTATAATACTATTCACATACGTGAAGAGTATAATTATAAAAGAAACCCGGAAGATTCCGGTATTCCAACATGGAAACTCTCAAAGTCTGTTATTTGGAATGCGGCGTCTTCTGATAAATTTTTCAAAGTTGTAGACAACATTCCATCAATGTCTAAGGGCATTGTCTCATTGCCAATCCCATCTTCAATGATGTCATTGAGCTGCGTCAAAATGCATTACTAAAATTACCTCTTGGGGTAATTCTGGAAATGTCTCAACTGAGCATGTCTCCCATCAAGTAACTAATGTGTCAAAAACCTCAACTTCCGTTAATGCTCCTTCTAATGCTTCTGAACAAGCTGCTAGTGCAAGTATCGTTGACAATATCACCAATAATCATCGCCTATATCGGCACCACTACAGCGTGTCGTGCCTGGAGAATATTTTGTTGAGGTCTGTCCGTCTAATTAAATCCATATCTCCTGTCAATCCGCAAATGCCTATCGTAAGATTACTGTTGTGTTGGAGGCTGACAAATCTGCAATATGGCATTCTTACATGCCTAATATGTTATTGAATCTGAGCTGGGGAAAAACGGTTACACAACTCGGACCACTTTTAATGCTCGTTTTCGTACAGACAAAAAATAATTTGATCTATTCTTTGTTGAACTTGCTCCTAAAGATAATAATTTGAGTGTGTTTGAAATAACGAATCTCAATTATCACTAAGTGAAAATTGAAATGCCCAGAAATCGCTCCGATATTCCACATTGTCATAGATGCCAGAATTATGGACACACTCAGCGTTACTGTCACAAACGCCATCGCTATGTTAAATGTGGAAAAGATCCTTCAAAAAGCTACATTATTTTCAGACCACTTGGAATATCGTTCCAGTCCCTTTGATGTGGCATCCCAGGAAGAAGTTTCTTTGACTTTAAAGGGACTGCAAAATTTAAACGAATCTTTTCAAATGTATTAATGGTAGAGAGGTTAATGCTCTTCCTAAACGCGCTGTAATTTTCTTGTTTAATCTTTTCAATTTAGTTTTTTCATACACGTTCTCAAGTGCGAATTCCGTCAAGTACGGACGTGTTTTTCTTGTGCTCCGGGAAATAAACCTAATAATTTGGCTGACGGTAAAACAGTGGCATTGTTTAATTGTCTGATACGTTCTGTTAGTTTGTGTTTTTTTTTTTAATAATTTAAATCGGTCTTTTTCCCTTATTATTATGTATGTTAAGAGAACCCGCTTGTCCATCATAACTTCTCACTCTGTTAATGTAATCAGGCACAATTCAGCATAATTGTCTACGTTCGTGACAGTAGGCTAAGCTCAATGTTATTCTACTCTCTCTGTTCTAGAAAGATCAATTCCTTGTACATCTTATAATTGCTAAAATACATTCATTCGTTGTTAATTTGTCAAACCGAACACACGTACTTCGACGCGTTTTTATTTCAGTTAGTTTTTCGTTTAGCAAACAGCGGTCAGCAAAAACTCTTGCTGTTCCCCTAAACAATGTACTATTATAAAAAATAAAAAACGCTGCTTTTGAAAACTGAGAGAATGAAACTTATGAACGCTTATCAACAATTTTGAATCTATTTGTAGTTACTATTATAATATACCATAAAAAATATAAGTTGAATAGGCCTCTGTAATGAAGACATTTAGTTATTACTCATACGACATGCAAAATTTTAAATGTGTCTGGCGGATTTTTGGCCGTTAGGATTTGTCTGGCATCTTGCAGTTAGTATTGAAATAGTTCCCAAGATATCATATCCAAAAATCATGACTAAGAAAATAAGTAAAGTTCGGCACTTTTTTTGCGAACTTTGAAGCGTCTGGCAGAAATAACTACTGATGGAAACTGTCTGGCGTTAATGATTATCAACTTTTGACGATGTTCTGTAATGCATACCAAAAAATCAGCGCTAATGTTAGTTAGTATAAAGTTAGTTCGATTTTTTCGCAACTTTAGCTCTTTGTATTTACGAATTGGCCATCGATACGAAATAGATAATGTGAATTTCTTTAAAGTGCATACTAACTCTACCGTTTCAGATATATTTGGTTTATAATAAAATGAGTAAGGTCTTGCGGGCCTGGGCTCTTAGTCTAATTATCTGTTCCCACACATTAATTTGGTTTTAGACCTCTCATGATCGCTTTGGAGATCCGCTCCAGTATCACAACCTGAAGACTCTTACCACCCTACGTCGGAGCTAACAATTACACTTAACTTACTAACAAATCCTCTAGATGGCAAACCTGACCGTGTATTTGGCTTCAGAAAAACCGATTTTCAACGCCTTGGCCATTTGCTTTCTAACACTGATTGGTCATACATTCATAACACGTCCAACATTGAACAAGCAGTAGCATTTTTAACTCAACTATGTACAAGCTGTTTAAATTGTACGTACCAAGAGTTAAGATACTTTCTTAATCAAATGAGCCTCCGTGGTTATCAAAAGAATTAGCTCGACCAAAGAATTTAAAAAATAGATTATTCAAAACAATAAGAGATCCGGTTCTCTTGTTGATTATGCAAATTATGCAAAAGTTCACTATAGATTCATTTTAAGTAACAAAAGTAATAATGATTTATATTTAGTTAAATTAAAATTCAATATATACCGCGATCCAAACAATTTTTTTTTTATATCATCAAATACAAGTCAAATTGGAATTCCTCTTTGCTGAATTTTTCCAAAGTATCTTAAATCACTATTCACACCAAAACGTTACTTATCCATACTTTATCAATGGAAAGAATCTAACATTATACCCCTTTACAAATAAGGCAGTAAGGTAGACATTTCCAATTACAGAGGCACTGCTTAACTGTGTGCTATTCGAAAACTATTTGAACAGAGCATCACGGAACAGTTTCAACACTTCGTGCCATCACGTCAAAATTTGTGTCAACACGGTTTCCTCAAGAAACGGGCAACACTAACTAACTTATCAGAATTTACTTCAATTGTCAATCGAAATTTCTCCTCTGGCAGACTTTAGTAAAGCATTTGATTATGTTTGTCACTCTCTGCTCTCAAAAAAAATCGAAACCTATGGTTTTTCACCGTCGTTGGTCCGTTGGTTGTCGTATCACATTGAATCACGAACTCAATATGTTCTTTTTAAAACATCGGTTTCGAGACGAATTTTGGTTTGGAGGGTGCAGGAGGTGAGTGTGCACGAAAGAAAGGTGTTGGAATCGAAGATAAGGGAGAAGAAGCAGAAGTCTTAGACTTTGGCTTCTTGCGCTTCGATTGGGCACCACTTGGAGTTGGAGATAAAGAGGCCCTAGTTCGCTTGGTGGCGATAGTGGGTTGGCTCACTTCATTTGCTGACCCGAAAGGAAAAGAGGTTACTGAGTTACGGGCAGGAGTAAATGGAACCAATGGAGCCAATGGAGTAAGCAAAATAAGCTGCTGAAGGAGATAATGAAACGAGAGCTGGTTCGAAGTAATAATTCCCTAGCAAGTCAGAACCAGACTTGAAATCAGAAGCCAATGCCTTGCATAGCTTAACTTTAAAAAATTTTCGCCCACCCGCCGATACATCGACTAGAAATCTATTTGCCGTTTAAAAATGGTCGGGCACGACCATTTGTAACCACCACAGGCCAACCTAGAATCGTCATAAAGCCTGTCAGAGTCACGTCCGGTGATGCCAGCACAGTTGAAATGGCAAATATTCTCGCATAACCAGCAATGGATTGCGCGCTTTTTGTCACCATCAAACGAGTCTTTATAATTATATGAAACGTTGCAACAACTCATGATGGATGAGACAAAAATAAGTTAGACAAAACCAGTAAGGGCGGTATAGTTGAGTATTCTCAACTATATAATACTCTGTAAACACAACTATGTTTATACCACGTTAAAATTTCGCCGACAGCAAAAGCAGTGAACCACGGTATGAATTCAGTATATGAATTGTGTTATATTATACGAATCCTGTTAAACGAATCAAAATCGTTGGTATGGTAAAGCAAAGCTCACAGTGCAATGTTGCCATTAGATGGCGCTTTAGTACGGATTTTGTTACAAAGCATTGCTGCAAAATTTTAGTGTGTTGGTCTTTGCGGGGAAAGTGGTAGTTTGTTGTATGCAGTTTTAGAAAGGTATGTTATCTGAGTTTGCATACAAAATTTCAGCATTGTATTCTTTATACTTTAGGAGACACAGCAATTTTAAGAAAAAAATGACCTTTTGTTGTGCTCGATGGGCGAGAAGGAGCGGGCGCGGCAAAAATTCCTTCAAACTTGATCTAGCGTTTGACCTCACGAGTCTATCCTCCAAATTTCAAGTCTCTAGCTCTTATAGTTTTCGAGAACCATTGGTAAGGACGGACGGACGGACGGACAGACAGGGCTATATCAATTCGTCTTGTCATCCTGATCAAGAATATATATACTTTATAGGGTCCCCCTCCCCTCCTTCTATGCGTTACATACAAACCGTCTCAAACAAACTTAATATACCCTGATACACAGTGTGTGTACAGGGTATAAAAAGGTATGTTAACTGTGTATACAAAATTTCAGCATTGTATCTTTTGTACTTTAGGAGATACAGCAATTTTAAGAAAAAAATTACTTTTGATTGTGCTCGATGGGCGGGAAGGAATGGGCGTGGCAAAAATTCCTTTAAACATAATCTATCGTTTGACCTCACGAGTCTATCCTCAAAATTTCAAGTCTTTAGCTCTTATAGTTTTCGAGAACCATTGGTGAGGGCGGACGGACGGACAGACTGATCAAGAATATATATACTTTGTAGGGTCCACCTCCCCTCCTTCAATGCGTTTCATATAAACCGTCTCAAACAACCTTAATATACCCTTATACACAGTACGTGTACAGGGTATAAAAAGAAACAAAAATCAGTAAGGATTGGAGTCGACAGTAATCGACACCGACATACCCTGAACCTTCAATTAGTAACGACTGTTTGAAAGCGTGGCCCCGCCCACTTGTTCATTAAAACAGATTTCATTTTCATTTAATATCACACATACCTTTTTTTACACTTTTAGACCAATTGGTTCCAGAGATACAAGGTTTTTTATATGTGGGCGTGGCAACGCCCATTTTGTCATTGAATCATGTTATATTCAATCCCAATAACATAAATGCAAAGTTTCATTATTGTAGGTTTTACGGTTCTTGAGATATAAGCGTTTCAAATTTTTACTATATGGGGGCCGTGGCCACGCCCATTTCTTTATTCTATCCTCTTGGGGTTTGAGTCAGCTATGTACACTCCAAATTTGGTGTTCCTATCTCTAAAGACAACCCAGAAAATACGACTTTTTTAAGTTTTTACCCGAGGTTACTTCAGTCATTTGCCCCTTACCCCTAAACGACGTTAAAAAGGGGGAAAACAAAATATACTTGATCTGCTTAAGAAATGACAGAACCGAAGTGCGAAGAGCTTTTGGTTCTATCTATTATAGTTTCCGAGATCTAGGCGTTCATACAGACGGACGGACGGACGGACAGACGGACATGGCTATATCAACTCGCCTCATCGAGCTGATCAAGAATATATATACTTTGTACAGTCGGAGATGTCTCCTTCTGGGTGTTACATACATTGTCGATGCGCACAAAACTAGTATACCCTTGTACCATAAGGTACAGAGTATAAAAATTTGAAGAAAGGTATGAAGGCAGCGATGAGCAATTTTGCAAATAAAAGTGAAAACACACTATCAAAAAGGGTCGTATAAGCGGGGTAATGCACAAACAGGGTATTGCACAGAACAAGGAACAAAAACAAAACCAGTAAGGATTGGAGTCGATAGTATTCGACTCCGACATACCCTGTACCTTCAATTTGTATCAACTGTTTGAAGGCGTTGCCTTGCCCACTTAAGAATCGAAACAGATTTCATTTTCATTCAATTTCATATATACCAATTTTCACTCTTTTAGACCAATTCGTTCCAGAGATATAACGGCTTATTACCAAGATTATATGTGGGCGTGGTTACGCCCATTTCAGTATTGAATCTTGTTATACTCCATTCCAATATCATACATTCTTCATTCTTGTAGGTAGTATGGTTCTTGAGATATAAGCGTTTAAAATTATTACTATATAGGGGCTTGGCCACGCCCATTTTTTTAATGAAGCTTCTTGAGGTTTGAGTAAGCTATATACACTCCAAATTTGGTGTTCCTATCTCAAAAGACAACCGAGATAAAACGAATTTTGTAAGTTTTTTACCCGAAGTAGCTTCAGTTATTTGCCCCTCACCCCTAAACTAAGCCAAAAAGGGGAAAACCAAAATAAACTTGATCTGCGTATTGAATAACCGAATCGAACTGCGAAGTGATTTTGGTTCTATATATTATAGTTTCTGAGACCTACGCGTTCACACAGACAGACAGACGGACATGGCTAAATCGACATCTCTTTCGATACTGATCAAGATAATATATAAATTGTATAGTCGGAGATGTCTCCTTTAACATTGTCGATGCGCACAAAACTAATATACCCTTGTACTATAAGGTACAGGGTATAAAAAGTGAAAACAAGCGTAAAGGTAAACCAGTAAGGATTGGAGCCGACAGGACCCGACTTCGACATACCCTGTACCTTCAATTAGTAACGTCTGTTGTAGGGCGTTGCCCCGCCCACTTTGTAATCGAAACAGATTTCCTTTCCATTCAATATCATACTTACCAATTTGTGCTCTTCTAGATCAATTCGTTACAGGGATAAGAGTGATTGAAATTTTTACTATATACGGGCGTGGTCACGCCCATTTTTTTATTTTTTCTTCTTGAGGTTTGAGTCAGCTATATACACACCAAATTTGATGTTCCTATTACAAAAGTCAAAAGAGATAATACGACTTTTGTAATTTTTTTACCCGAGGTAGCTTCAGTTATTTGCCCCTCACCCCTAAACTAAGTCAAAAAGGGGAACAAACAAATAAACTTGATCTACGTATTGAATAACCGAATCGAACTGCGATGAGATTTTGGTTCTATCTATTATAGTTTTCGAGATCACACAGACAGACAGACGGACGGGCGGACAGACTGACATGGCTAAATCGACTTCTCTTTCGATACTGATCAAGAATATATTTACTTTGTATAGTCGGAGATGCCTCCTTTAAGGTGTAACATACACTGTCGACTTGCACAAAACTAATATACCCTTGTACCATAAGCTACAGGGTATACTGATTGAATGAATTGGAACACTCATTCAAATGAATGTGAATGAATCTCATCATAGTCTTTACGTAAGAGAATAGTATTATTTAAACTTAAATTGAATGAGTACCTGAAATTTTGAATTTCTATAAAGAAAACAAATTAGTTTTTTATAATTTCATGATGTTCCCTGCAGGTATTTATTTATTTATATACTTAATGTAGTTAGAAAAGTTTAAAAAACTAGAACTAACTTACGAGTAAAACGCTGGCTACTTCGGCCTTCGGCTCATTCTATTTGCATTTACAATAATTTACATAGGTGATGTTCAAATTTCTATATTAGGTGGTATGTGTGAGATTTTTTTTTAAAAATTGTATGATATTCGTTATGTTATCTTTTGTGATTTTTGAAAATCTTGTTTATGAAGTTAGAAAGTGTAGGGCATGAATTAATTAAATGATCTAAATAAACATCAGTAGTTGCTTGGCAGTGAGGGCAGGATAGCGTTACACTGCACAATGGGAAATTTGACTACAATTACTGGCAAAAATTAATAACTCGAAGACTAAGCAACTTTCTGAAGTGAAACTTATTTAGCATGGGTGTGATTTGAAACTCGATGAAACGACATAAAAAAGAGGCAGACTATACATTTATATGATTTAGCCTGCGAGAAAATGCAGTCTGTAGTCATAAACTAGGTAGTCATAAAAAAACTAACAACAACAACATGCTTAGTTGTAATTTTCGCATTCCTCTTCAATCGTCACTTTCGTCATCTGCCGAATATGCAACAACAACTAACCTGACTGGTTTACTCCAAATATTACAACTCTTGATATAATATTAATCTATAATATAAAAATGAATCGCAAAATGTGTTGGTAAGCGCATAACTCAACAACGCCTGGACCAATTTGGCCAATTCTTTTTTTTAAATGTTCGTTAAAGTTCAAAGATGGTTTTTACGGCGAGAAAAATTCAAATAATTGCCGGAAAAAACCTAAAAACAGACCTTTTCTTTTTCCCATACAAACGTGCGACGTCGAAAGCATTAAACGTAACATGCTATGCTTCTTCTTATACGTCAGTATTGTTATGTGTTTGTTGATTGAAAGAGAACAAGAAAACTTTGAGAGAACGTACAAGCCAGAGAGTATTAAAATTAATTCATACTCTTTGCAAATTACAAGCACTAATGCGTAAATAATGCAGGTATGTACGGCTTGAAGGATTTGACTCCAAGTCACGTCAAATTAAAAAAAAGTTGAAACAACAACAAACTGTCAATGTCAGTGTTGTTTTTCTTGGATTTTCACTACTGAGTTTGCTTTTGTCAACTGATACACGAAACAAACCGTAGCTGTGTATATCGTGTTTAGTGCAGTGTTTAGTTACCTATGATCACTTATTATTGAATGTGAGACAATAATCTATAGTATAATAAAAATGAATCGAAAAATATGTTGATAAGCGCATAACTCAAAAACAGCTTCCGATTCAATGAAATTTTCAGTTAATCTTTAGATGGACCTCCTGAAGGTTGTTATAATGTTTTGGTATCAATCCGACCATTTTAACTGGTAGCCTCCATACGGAAAGAAGAAGAAAAATAAACAATATTAAGATTTTGTGGACGCAAGCACGGTCCATTCTTTGCTTCTTCTTACACTTTTGTATTGGTATGAGTGTGTTGTTTGCAAAGAGAACAAGAGAACGGTGAGAAAACGGAGGAGCATTACTTTCGAAATTGTGCTTCACTTCTTCTTCATCTTTTACAGACAGCCACATATGTACACATATTAGTGTTTTTATACTCTTCACGTATGTAAATATTATTATGACTTTGTCACGGAGTTTGTAACCCCCAGAAGGAGAAATCTCCGACTATTGACCTGAAATTTTACAGCTTTACCACCATAAATCATTTGTCGGAACTGCAATGATCAGACCATTAGAACTGGTAGCACCCATACAGAATGAAGAAGAAAAATGAACAGAACTTAAGTCGTTGAATGGAAAACTTTTTCGTTTTGAAAGATAGAGGGATGAAAAAAACATAAACAAACATAGTAACTTTACGTACGCAGACTAAATTTCTGGAATTGTCATTAAGATCGGACCACTGAAACTCGTACTTATCATACAAAGTGAAGAAGAGGAAAAGGCAGAAAATTTACGGCGTTGAAAGGAAAACTTTTTTTTCTTAATTAATTGACTTACAACTTCACAAGCTAATTTCAATAAATTGCAAGTTTCCATATTAGCTTAAACAATGAAAATTGGTATATAGGCTATTAAAGTAAAGAGAAAGCAGATTCAATCCAAAAAATTGGCGTGGCATAAAAAGAGCGTGAAAAGTAAATAGTCTTCAGCAAGGCTGAATAGCGTTTTTTATACTCCTGCAAAAATAATATATATTTGCGATGCAATGAAGTTCGCTACGCAGAGAAGGAGATATCGCCGACCACATAAAGCATATATTATCTTCACAAGACGAGTTAACACAGTCATGTCCATATGTCTGCTTCAATACCAACTGCGAGCTCAGTTTTAACGATTTCAAAAAAAATAAAACGCAGAAAATTATCTTATCCTTTCAGGCAGTTTGTATGCAAAAAATCTGCATGATTGGATTGCTATTACATTTAGCTGCCGGTTAAAAATTAGGTTTTTTAAAACTACCACCTTAGTTTTTTGTACAAAAACGTTTAAGACGTCAAAAAAGGCACTTTGCGAAAGAAACAATCGGTCAAAACAAGATTTTTGTTAGAAAAATGTTTTATTAATTTTTAACTATTTTCCAAAATTTTATTAGAATCGAACATAAAGGCGTGGCCCCGACCATATAGAGAAACATCTTCAAAATAACATTTTGCTGTAAGCAAAGTCGCCAGAAGGCTGTAAAGTGGAGAGTATTTTTCATTTTGCTAAAATGGAACAAAGGAACAATTAATCAAAAACATGGTTTTGTTGTTCTTAAATATAAACAGATGGAATTTTGCAATCACATGTTTGTAAAGGTTTTGCCATAATTACAAGGCATTAAGAATGCTGAAACGCATTAACGGTAATTAGAGTTTCAAAACGCTGGAAAAATTATTTTAAAAAATGTAATTAATCTACGAAAACAAAATCTGGAAATAATATTGATGACTTCGAACCCAACAAGAATTGATAAATGAACGTGGCTGCTGCAACATATAATAAAAATTTAAAACGCCTATGTACCTGTATCTATAAGTCTGACAAGAAGAAAATTTAGGAACTAATTGTGATAGAGTGTTAAAAGATTCAATCCTGGGCTATATGCAACAGTTCATCATACTTTGAGGGCGTAGCAAAGCGCGCCGGGTCAGCTAGTAATTAATAAATTTCACTTCAAACACGTGTCTTGTATTGCACGCGATTTTTATACTTTTTACGTATGTGAAATAAGATGAAGAGAAAATATATTCCGTCAAAAAAATGGGCGTGGCACAAGAAAGTACGTATATAAGTATATAAGTTTCAGCCTTGCTGAAGATAGCGTCCTTACTGATTTTTTTTTTGGTTCGGTCTTCGCATTAAGTTCTTAGGCTCGTTAGACAGTGTTTTGGAAAAAATGGGCGTAGTAGCATTCCGCCCATTTTTTTTAAACCAATTTTTAAATAACCAGTAAGGATTCTAACTTCAGCAAGGCTGAAGCTTAGATAGTCTTCACGCCCATTCTTGTGCCACGCCCAATATTTTGTCTGAATCTATTTTCTGTTCATTTTATTAGCCTATATACCAATTTTCATTGTTTTTGCTCATTGGGCACCGGAGATATGCAAATTATTGATTTTTGCTATAAGTGGCCGTAAACATAGCCATTTTTTGGTCAAAATAATTTTCATGCCTCCCTAAGAACATAAGTGTGAAGTTTCAAGTCAATTGATTAAGAAACAAAAAAGTTTTCCATACAACGACGTGAATCTTGCTTCTCCCTCTGCTTCATTTTGTATGACAGATACCAGTTCTAGTTGTCCGATCTTAATGAAACGTTCAGACATTTAGTTGGACTACGTAAAACTACTATTTTTGAAAATTCAGCTTCCTATCTTCCAAAACAAAAAACTTTTTCAAACAACGATTTAAGTTTTGTTCATGTTTCCTCTTCATGTCGTATGGGGGCTACCAGTTCCAGAGGTCCGATAGTGCCCTTTACGACAAATAAGCTGACTATTATAATAAAACCTACTATGGAAAGTTTAAAATCGCTAAATAACACCTTTCACTTCTTCCCAGTAGCATACAAGTTTGTATTGGTAAATATGAGGTCGCTTGCTAAAAAATCAAATTTCCCGAAAAGTGCGCAAAAGTGCACATTAAAATTAGGTGTATCGGATTCAGAATTGATGACTCTATACGTTTGAAAAGATTTCAATGCTAACAAATGCAACCAATTTTTTGTAGGCCTGCACAAAGATAAGTTTTCTCAAAAAAAATTCTTTGAAAGGTGCGTCATTTCTTTACACAATTATAAGAACACAACGACAAATTTAAACTATCCAACGTTACGAATACAAAGTACATACCCGACTGAATTAATTCCATTTCAAATATTTTTTATACTTTTCACGTATGTGAAATAGTATATTAACTTTGTCACGGAGTTTGTAACAGATCGAAATATTAATTTCCGACTATATAAAGTATATATATTCTTGATCAGGACGACAAGACGAGTTGATTTAGCCATGTTCGTCTGTCTGTCTGTCTGTATGTATGCAAACTAGTCCCTCAGTTCGAAGCTATCGAGCTGAAACTTTGCACAGAGTCTAAGAATTTATTACGATGAATTATTCGTCGGAACCAGCATGATCGGATTATTGGAACAGGTAGCTCCCATACGAAAAGAAGAAGAAAAGTAAACAAAACTTGAATCGTTGTATGGAAAACTTTTTTGTTTTGTACGATAGAGTGCTGAAATTTTAAGCTCTGTTTACATTCGAGATTTTTTGTGTAGATATCTCAACACAAAGTGTAGATAAATTACGTTTTATGTTTACACTGAATTGAAAATCTACGAAATTTTTCTTTCGAGTATATAAATTTGGAAAATATCTACATTGCTATCTACAAGGTGTTTACACTGACTACACTTTCGAGCAGAATGTAGATAAACATAGAGGGCGCTAATGTTCCGCTTTTGACATAACTGATTTTTGACATTAAAAAATTATTCCCAAAAATAAATTAACAAAAAAAATTAGAAAAGTTGGAAATGCGCCAGAAACAATATGCATCAACAAAATCGATTGTGGAAGAAATCATAGATCACAAAAATAAATGCTAGGAATGCTGAGAACGTTGGATTTTACCAGCAGTTATTGTAGGAGTTAAGGGAAGGAGTCGCAGCTGTGTGCCAACATTTTTTGAAGAATGGCATTGTCAAATTATTGATATTATTGAGTATGGGTACACCATACATTCAAAAACAGTACACTCGCATCCGTCATTTGATATAATAATATTCATATAATATTTATATATACACATAATCGCATTTCCCACGCATTTTTTTTTTTTGGTGAAGGGGCCATTTTATTCTTTGTTTTTGTTCTTCCTTTGATTCTTTTTCCCAAATTGGGACGAATTTTTGGAAGTGTCAAATGTGACAAATGAATCATCGATATTCTTTTTATGTGAAAATAACAATGTAGAGAAAAAAATTTGTTCTGTTGCTCAACAAACTTGTAGACACAAATCGAGGCTGTTTTATCTACTCTAAAAGTTGTTTACACACACTACTCATTGTGTTGATAAAAATTTGTTGTAGAGACAGTGTAGATAAATCTACAGGGTGCTTACACTTGTAGACATGAGATTTTTGTCTAAATCTACACAAAAAATCTCTAGTGTAAACAGAGCTTTAAACATAGTGGTTTTACATAGTCCGAATAAATGCCTGAAAGTTTCATTGAGATCGGGAAACTGGAACTGGTAGCTCCCATACAAAATGAAGAAGAGGAAGAGAAGCAATATTCACGTCGTTGTATGGACAACTTTTTAATTTTTTAACCAATTGACTTCAAACTTTACAGTTATGTTCTTAGGGAGGAATGAAAACTATTTTGACCAAAAGTGGGCGTAGCCACGCCTTTTTATAGCGAAAATTGACCCTTTGTATGGAAAACTTTTTTGTTTTTTAACCAATTGACTTGAAACATTACAGTTATGTTCTTAGGAAGGAATGAAAACTATTTTGACCAAAAGTGGGCATGGCCACGCCCACTTATAGCTAAACTTGACCCGTTGTATGGAAAACTTTTTTGTTTTTTAACCAATTGACTTGAAACATTACAGTTATGTTGTTAGGGAGGTATGAATACTATTTACTTTTTTTATACCCTGTAAACACACTGTGTATCAGGGTATATTAAAATTCTTTGAGACGGTTTGTATGTAACGCATAGAAGGAGGGGAGGGGGACCCTATAAAGTATATATATTCTTGATCACATGATGACAAGACGAATTGATATTGCCCTGTCTGTCCGTCCGTCCTCACCAATGGTTCTCGAAAACTATTAGAGCTAGAGACTTGAAATTTGGTGGATAGACTCGTGACGTCAAACGCTAGATCAAGTTTAAGGGATTTTTTGTCACGCCCACTCCTTCCCGCCCATCGAGCACCACCCATTTTTTCAAAAGGCTGTAGCTCGAAAACCTGATGAGTTAGAAACATGAAAATGAGTACGTAGACTCAGTATGTATAGCTCTACAAAACTGCATACCACATTTTTTCCCCCTCCCCTTCGTTTCCCCTCAAAAAGTTGTTTTCTTAAAATTGCTGTATCTCCTAAACTATAATAGATACAATGCTGAAATTTTGTATGCAAACTCAGTAAACATACCTTTTTAAAACTGCATACCACAAACGCTGTGTGACAACGCAAAGACAAACAAGTTGAAATTTGGCATAAATTGCGCTTTGAACACTGCTTTATCCTATTTGTAACAAAAACCGTTTTAACACTGTGAAAACTATTAAAGCTAGAGACTTGAAATTTGGAAGATAGACTCGTGTGGTCGAACACTAGATCAAGTTTGAAGGAATTTTTGCCACGCCCATTCTTTCCCGCCCATCGAGCTCAAGAGCACAGAGTTTTTGTTGATGTTTTGGTACCACGTATGAGAGGATGGTTTTTAGGAATTTGTTTATATCTGTAGGATTTATATTATGAGTGAGGATTAGAGGTCGGTTAAGGGAGGCTTTGGCAGTGTTGTCAGCTAATTCATTGCCTTTTATATTTGCATGTCCTGGGACCCGGAGGATTTTGATTTTTGGGGCGATTTTAATAAGGAGAGATCTGATGGTATGGGGGTAGATATTGCAGTTGTCGATGTTGGAAATTGAGTCGATTGCATCTAATGAGCTTCAAGAATGGCTTTTGATTCAGAGGAAAAGATTGATGAATAATATGGTAAGGTACCATATTTGATTATATCGGCTTCAGAAGTGATGGCGTAGGTTGCCATTTTGTTTTGGAGTGATCCGTCAGTGTAAATGAAGGTGTGATTATTAAAATTTTCTTTTAACCTAAGAAAATGTTGTTTATAAATATTGTTTGGTGTGTTTGTTTTATGATGTGATCTAAGTGATGTGTGTATAAGGGGTTGTGGGAATAGCCAGGGAGGCTGAGGTTGTTTTTGAGGGACGAATGATATGTTATTGGTTTTGCAGGAATTTATTATTCTAGCTACAGATGAAATCAGTTTTGGTGTTCTAGAATATTTATACCCTGTACACATACTGTGTATCAGGGTATATTGTGTTTGTGCAAAAGTCAAATGCAGTGCTGGATTTACCAATAGGCTGAGTAGGCTGGACCCTAGGGCGGCAGATTTTTGGGGGCGGCAAATTTGGCACATTACTTTTTTTTCCGTATATAAAAGATTACTAAAGGCACTGTAAAATATTGGTAGGCGATCATGAATTTTTTAAATATTCCAGTGGCGTTTCAATATTAATTACAATTTACACGTTGCGTGATTGCTTCTAACATACGAGTAATCTTTACAAATGTGGTAATATGGGGAGAATGGTCTATGCTGAGTAAGGTGGCCAAATAACGTACGACATTTTAATATTCAATTCTTCCGAAAGTACAGCCACTTTTTCATAGAAAACAACTAAAAATTGTAATTTTCTGCTTTTCAACAAGTTGGCCCGAGATTAACGGATCAATCCGTTAACCAAGAATATGCTTCAGGGTCTATCGGGTTGTCGCGTGCGGGAGCCGATGTGGGGGGCATAGGCATTGAGTTAGAGAGTGAGAAAGATAGATATAGGGCGGCAATACAAGCGCGGAAGTCCCGACCCGTATTTACTTCAAAACAAAAACAAATCAAAAGTCACCTCTTTAATGCGTCCTGCAATTTCTAATAAGTACGTATTAATATTCGCATTTCGAGAGCAAGTTTATTTGGTTGTGTGCTATAAATAAATAGAGTGTTTAGTGGATTGTATGAATAATTTCAGAACATCATATAATTGGTGCATACCATACGTATATATAGGTAAGTAATTGTAATGTATTATCATAATAAATCATCAGTAATTTAACTTGACGCTGTTTAGGAAGGTTTGCGTAGAACATAAAATTTTTTGTTTTATTAAACTTAAATATCGACGGTTAAGTACCAAACACTGCTATCTACAAAACGTTAACTCTACAGGAGGACAAAAAAAAAAGGTCTGAAAAAAGTTACTGGTACTAATTTTAGAATGAGTGATGGAAGAAAGCGACTTAGTGGATCTGAGTATAAAAGAAAGGCCAAATTAAAAGAAGAAGGTCAAGAACAGATTATCCGTAAAACTATAAAAATTGACAATTTTCTTACAATTGGAAGTAAAAGCAGTGATGTAACATCAGAAACTTCAACCACATGCACTGATACAATCCAATCTAAAAAAAATGATTCGGATTTGAACTCTGTGGCACAACAACAATTGTCGCCTGTTGAACAATTTGCTTCTGAAACCAGTAAGGGCGGTATAGTTGAGTATTCTCAACTATATAATACCCTGTACACACACCTATGTTGATAACATGTTAAACATTCGCCGACAGCAAAAGCAGTGTACCACGATATGGTTTGTGTATTTGCTAATAGTGAGGCAGGGCTCACAGTGCAATGTTGCCATTAGATGGCGCTTTAGTACGGATTTTGTTACAAAGCATTGCTGCAAAATTTTAGTGTGTTGGTCTTTGCGGGGAAAGTGATAGTTTGTTGTATGCAGTTTTAAAAAGGTATGTTACCTGAGTTTGCATACCAAATTTCAGCATTGTATTCATTATACTTTAGGAGACACAGCAATTTTAAGAAAAAAATGACCTTTTGTTGTGCTCGATGGGCGGGAAGGAATGGGCGTGGCAAAAATTCCTTCAAACTTGATCTAGTGTTCGACCACACGAGTCTATCTTCCAAATTTCAAGTCTCTAGCTTTAATAGTTTTCGCAGTGTTAAGTACGGTTTTTGTTACAAATAGGATAAAGCAGTGTTCAAAGCGCAATTTATGCCAAATTTCAACTTGTTTGTCAGCATTGTATCTATTATAGTTTAGGAGATTCAGCAATTTTAAGAAAACAACTTTTTGAGGGGAAACGAAGGGGAGGGGGAAAAAATGTGGTATGCAGTTTTGTAGAGCTATACATACTGAGTCTACATACTCATTTTCATGTTTCTAACTCATCAGGTTTTCGAGCTACAGCCTTTTGAAAAAATGGGTGGTGCTCGATGGGCGGGAAGGAGTGGGCGTGGCAAAAAATCCTTCAAACTTGATCTAGCGTTTGACCTCACGAGTCTATCCACCAAATTTCAAGTCTCTAGCTCTTATAGTTTTCGAGAACCATTGGTGAGGACGGACGGACGGACGGACGGACGGACAGACAGGGCTATATCAATTCGTCTTGTCATCCTGATCAAGAATATATATACTTTATAGGGTCCCCCTCCCCTCCTTCTATGCGTTACATACAAACCGTCTCAAACAAACTTAATATACCCTGATACACAGTGTGTGTACAGGGTATAAAAACGGATAATTATGTTTTTTGACAACCAGGCAGTAGAGGAATCATCAATAAGTATAGCAATTAAAGATGCGGCTCCGAATCAGACGTCAAGTACAAGTAATGACCAAGAGCTACCAACAATAAATCTAAACAAAGATCCAGCTTTATGGGAAGTTAACGATACCTTAAGGGAGATTATTGCACGATCCGGCTTCGATCAAAACAAATCTTATGACTTATCTAAAAGTGAGAAAATATATGCTGATCAGCGTCGTTTCTTGCCAGTGGGTATCTTCCAAAGAAAAATGAAAAATAATGAAGTGAAAGACCGAAATTGGCTTGTTTATTCTGAAAGTAAAGGATCTATCTGTTTGGCATTCGGTCCATTGAAGTATAAGACTCAGTTCGAGAACGAAGGATTTAATGACTGGAAAAATGCAGAACACCGAGAAGCTCAGCATGAAAACTCTGCACGTCATAAGTCTAGTATTCTTAGTTTGAAAGCTAGAAGTGCGATTGTTGGCCGACTCGACAATTTACTACAGGTCCAAATTGATGATGAAATTACTTATTGGAGAAATGTTCTGAAGAGAGTTGTTGCTGTAGTGAAACGACTGTGTTCAAGAGGCCTTGCTTTCAGAGGGACAAATGAAAAGTTCGGTGATCCACATAACGGAAATTATTGTATGATTTTGGAACTGTTAGCGGAATTCGATCCTTTTTTAGCCACACATATTGAACGATTTGGGAATCAAGGATCGGGCAGTACCAATTACTTATCAAAAACCGTTTGCGATGAGATTATTCTCTTGATGGGTCATAAACTCTTAAAACAGATTGGAGACGAGATACGAAGAGCGAAATATTTTTCTCTAATCATCGATTCAACACCAGATATAGCACACGTAGATCAACTTACCCTCGTCATTAGATACGTTCTGGAATCAGGCGAACCGTGTGAAAGATTTCTCAAGTTCTTGCCGTCAGTGGGACATAAAGCTGAAGAGATGTTTTCTGTCATTATTTCAGAACTCGATATACTCGGCATAAATATTGAAGACTGTCGTGGACAGTCATATGATAATGCCGCGAACATGTCTGGCATGTATAATGGCTTGCAGGTAAAAATTCGAAACCAAGCACCGTTAGCATTTTACGTGCCTTGTTCTGCCCATTCTTTGAATTTAGTGGCAACTGTGGCTGCTGATTCGTGTTCAGAAGCTTGTCGTTATTTTATGATGCTACAGGAAATTTACGTTTTTTTTGTAAGCTCGACACAACGGTGGCTAAAATTAATGAGAGAAATCGGGAAAGGCAGAACCCTGAAGAGAGTAAATCTGACACGTTGGCCAGCGAGAGAGGACGCGTGTAAAAGTTTGAGAGATTCTTGGAATGAAGTTCTTAAGACTTTGAAATCAATCAAAGATGATTGTACAGAAAAGTCTTTAACACGACAAGAAGCGGCGGGAATACTTATGAATTTGGTGAAACTGGAAACGGCAGTAATGATTGTTGTGTGGAATGTTTTTTTGGAAAGAATAAACAAAGTGAATGTTCAAATTCAAGCTTCCACCGCAGATTTGATCACCGTTACTGATCTTTACGAATCACTCCGTACCTTTTTCGTAGCTGAACGAGACAATTTCAAATATTTCGAAGAAAAGGCGAAAGAATTAAGCAATATACATCAGAGATAGGAAAAAGACAACCGACAAGAAAAGAGATTTGATGAAACATCGGAAGAAGATATTGCCATGACTGCGAGTGAATCTTTCAGGATTAACACGTTTCTCGTTCTCATAGATAGACTCGTGTCCGAGTTAGAAAAACGGCAAAAGGCATACAACGGATTTAACGAAAAGTTTTCATTTCTAACTAAAATGAATGAACTGTTACCATCGACCTTGAAGGAAAAAGCCATTTCATTGGAAAAAATGTATCCTAGTGATTTAGAACCTGATTTAGTTCAGGAATGCGTACATTTTCAAAGCCATCTTTCATCTCAAAGAATTTTGATAAAACCAGATTCTGGATCGTTAAAAAGTCTCTCTTTGTTCCTGCGAACACAGAATTTGGAGAACATTTATCCAAACTTGGATATAGCACTTCGCATGGCTCTATGTACACCAGTGACAAATTGTTCAGGTGAGAGAAGCTTTTCTTGCTTGAAGCGGGTAAAAAACTATCTACGATCTCATTTAAGTCAAGAAAAGCTCAACGCATTTTCTCTTTTGTGCATAGAGTCAGATCTAATGAACAAGATTCCATACGACGATATAATAAACGATTTTGCGAATTTAAAATCTCGCAAAAAGCTTATGTAAAACTTAAGTGTTTCCTTTGTCACCATTAACCTGATTGTTAAAAAATTCAATAATATAATTAATATGATTGTGATCTTGACTATCGAATTGAATTTCAAAAGTCAGTTGGGGCGGCAAAAAATTGAATAGCCTACGGGCGGCAAATTTGTAAATCCAGCACTGGTCAAATGTATGTAACGCAGTAAAGGAGAGGAGGGGGACCCCATAAAGTATATATATTCTTGATCGGGACGACAAGAGAAATTGATTAAGCCATGTCCGTCCGTCTCTCCGTCTGTCCGTCCGTCCGTCCTCACCAATGGTTCTCGGAAACTATAATTGCTAGAGACTTGAAATTTGGTGGGTAAACTCGTGATGCTCGGCAGCAGATCAAGTTTGAATGGTTTTGTGCCACTCCCACTCCTTCCTGCCCATCCAGCACACCCCACTTTTTGAAAACGCTATAACTCGAACATCCAAAGAGATAGAATCATAAATGTAGACTCAGTATGAGTAACTCTACAAACTGCATACCACAATTTTACCCCCTCCCCTTAACTTCCCCTCCCCTCTAAAAAAGCTATATCTCCAAAATTAACAAAGGTATGAACCTGAAATTTCGTATACAAGCTCAGTGATATTATATCTGAAAAACAACATACCACAAATTTCCCCTCTCTTTGATGACTACCCCGCAGAGGCCAACAAACATAAATTTTTCGTAAAATCCACATTTTTTGACCGATTTTCTTGATATTTTAAACACTATTTGAATAGGCGACGTCAGATCAATATGTTTTTGTAGATTGAGGGTGTGGCACCGTCTACCATGTGTGCAGGGTATTATGTTGTCGAGTATACTCGACTATACCGCCCTTACTGGTTTTATACTCTTGCAAAAGTATATTAACTTTGTCATGAAGTTTGCAACGCGGAGAAGGAGACATCTCCGACTATATAAAGTCTATATATTCTTGATCAGCTCGACGAGACGAGTTCATATTGCCATGTCCGTCTGTCCGTCTGTCTGTCTGTAGCGATGCGAACTCCTCCTAGAGTTTTAAGGATATCAAAAAACTTTAAATGCAGAAATATTTCTATTCCTTGCATGCAGTTTGTATGTAAAATCCAGCATGATCGGATAACTATAGGATATAGCTGCCATAGGAACGATCGGTCAAAAATGAGGTTTTTGCTCAATAAACGCTTTGATTTTGAAGTTATCGCCTCAATTTTTTGCACACAAATATCTTGGACGTCAGTTAAGACACACAGTAAATTTGGTGGAGATCGGATAAATATAGCATATAGCTTCTATAGGAACAATCGGTCAAGAATTCGATTTTTGTTAGAAAAACTTTTTTGTTCTTAAATATAATCAGATAAAACTTTGCAGTTATACGTTTTTATGAATCCTAGACCATATTCCAAAGTTTCGTAAAAGTCGGACATAAGGGCGCGGCACCGCCCATATAGAGATAAACTTAAAAATGCGATTTCTCTGTTAGCCGACGAGATATAAGATCGCAAAATAAAGTGTACAATGATTGCAATGTATTTCATAAAACAAAATACAAAATGGGCGGGGCTACACCCCTTTATCTCTATAAACGTATATGATTCTTATTGGAAAAACTGTAGGGCAGAGTTTCCAATAAGAATACTTCAATTCAGCAAAGCTGAAAATAGCTCCCTTACTGGTTGTAGATTTTAATTTCTTCAAAGAAGATTTGGGAGAATATCCGTATATAAATAACGCATAGTCTATTATTAAAATCAGTAAACATTTGATTATGTCCCGGCAGGGAAAATGAATCTAAGTATGTTCAATTCATTGAGACTAAAATAATGTAAGACCTAGAAGGAGGAGAGAAAGACTCCGTAAGGTAAATACATAATAATTATCAAAGGACAATATAATTTAATTGAGGGACGTATTCACCAATGATTCAAGGAAACTATAAGAGCTAAGAGACTTGCAAGTTTCATAGGATTTATTTTTGTTATTTAGTTTAAATTATCAGGATTATTAGCAATATTGCATTGATTTTCAGTACACAGAGAAAAAAAGTCCGGTCTGAGAACAGCACAGATTGTACTTGAATCAACAACAGACCAAATTAAGTTGTAATTGGTCTAAATGTTCTCGAAATAAGTAAGATTTGTACTTAACATCAAAATCGACACCAAAATGGATTTGAATCAACTACAAAATGTTAATTCATACACATTTTATACTTGAAAACATAACAAGAACACAAAAATTTCAACCGAAACCAAACAAACTTGAAATGACAACGCTTTCTTCTTATATCTTCTTTCTCTCTTACTCCTTTGAACAAAAATGTTAAAACAATTAAACTTTATCAAATATCATATGGTTCTATGTTGCTTGCTGTAGCTCAGAGTTTAGTGTGTTTAAGTATGATACCAAAGGTATGAGGTTCAAACCCCTGTAAGGCCAGAGTTTTTTTGTTTACTAAATATTTTTTGTTCTCTTGGAACAAAAATGTTTTCAATAAATAAAATTTATGAAACATCAAGTGTTCCTATGTCGCTTCCTGTGGCTCAGAACTTAGTGTGTTGTCTTACGAAACGGAAGGTAAGAGGTTCAAATCCCTTGGTACACCAAAGTCTTTCTGTTTATTATATAAATGTGCACCAATCACCATTTAATTATAATATTTATATGTTGTTAAATGTTTATTAAATTAACTGTAACAATTACTCATATAAAATAAAAAAATAATTTAAGTTTAGTCGGTTCTTGATTCCAGTACAATATTCACTTGTTTTAAGAACAAAAAGGTCTCGGTATAAGTTTTTTTTGTTACAGTTTAAGTATATTTGGTTCTTGATTCAAGTAAAATGTAAACTTATTTCCAAAACAACATTGACTCGGATTAAGTTTTGTTGGTATCATATAAAGCTTAAACTGTTCTTGAAAATGTAACAAAATTTACTCAATTCAAGATTTTTTGTACTTAAAAATAGTGCTTGAATTGAGAACATTTTACTTGATTTGACAACATTTGTGCTTGACGGACTTTCAACACCGAATTGTGTCAATTTAAGTACAATGTTCTTGATTTTTTTTCTCTGTGTAGTTAAGTTTCGTGCATTTGAAAAGGTTCTTCCAGAAGCCGAGTTACTTGGAGGACTACAAAAAATTGTGCAATTTGAACTATTGTTTACAAAACGTGTCATTATGTGTCATCATGTCTCCCTCATGCCACCTCGAAAAGTGGTTTCTTTAAATCGCCATACCTCCAAAAGTATTGTTTGACTCTAAAGTCGCGCTCATAGCACATGAACTAGAGCGATTGTTGAAGTGATACCACCAAGCACATTAACTTGCAGTATTGTGAGATAGTTTGAACCTTACGCTTTTGCGACAAGTTGAAGGAATTTGAAATCTGTTGATTTGGTTTTTATCTTCAGTGGCTGTTACTGATTTGTTTATTGTAATACCACAACTTATATAATATACATTGTGCATATTCAGCAAATATGCTGCCAAGCGTCAATGACCGTACTTTGCTTGCTTGCGCTGACCGATCGTATGTTGCAGCCATAACTTGTTTGCACAGCAATACCAGGCAAAGTGGGTCATTGTAGCTTGGCTACAATTGCTGATTATTGATATTTGACAATATTGCTTAATACTAAGTGCGTTCTATATTTGACTGTGCCAGGTGTTTAAATGGAACACTTAACTTATGCTGACTTAACACTAAACATTCTCCCGCCCTTTGAACGCCTGTTCAACTCACTTGCTGGGCAGTCTTCTTGGCTCGGGTAGCGTCCGGCTGATTGGCACTCGTAGGGCTGGTGGCGCTGGTGGAGGTGAAGGTGCTAGTGGCGCTGGTGTTGGTGCATCTGGTCGCGATATAGCTTTACTTTCGTTGACGTCATAGACCTCTTGTCGCGATCGTTGTCTGTAACGACGCATGATGACGATGATGCCAACCACCACAGAGCACAGCAGTGCACCTTATGCGGCGAAGTAATGATGATGAGCGGCAACGGATAATGTATTTGTGAAATGCTTCTGTATTTTCAGGTGTTGAATTATCAGATCTAGTTTCTCGAACGAGGCATCGTCATTTGCAACCTTTGCAAATGTGGGCTCAGGAACGGTGATACTCAGTCGTGCGTAAGAAACGTGCACAGCAGTTGACTTGATGGAGTGCCCTTGTACAATTATGTCAGAATTGTGCAAAATGCAACTGGTTCCCACTAGAACTTTCTTTGTACTGGGCTCGTACGACAGGATGGAGATGTTTGCTCATTGAGCAATGAGTGAGCAAGTGAGAGCTTCAGATCGAGCTGAGGAGACAGACTGTGCGGTGGCACAAATATATGACACCTCGCTGGCTAGTTGACAATGTTCTAAGTCGTGTTGTGTCATTGGCACAAATTGATCATGATGAGCATTCACTGTCAGTATCGGCTTATCTGGATGTATAACTTCCAATACGCCATCAATGTTAACCGGTATAGGCAGAAGGTTAAATAGATCGAACTGTTGCTGCCCAACCAGTGGAAGCATGCTCTGAAATACAACGTGCTTTGACGTTGCCGCACCCTCTGCGGACATCAGTTTGTTGAGTTGCAGCAAATTCGTCTCCTCAACTTGAAACGTTTGTCCGACTCGAAGTTGAATCTTCATTTTGCTTATCTGATCCTTGAGCTGTTGAGGAGACAAAAGTACTGGACTGATCGTTCCAAGATAAACATCAGTTAAGGCTCTTGTTATCTCGCCTTGCATTCGTTGAAGCCTTGTTGTCAATAATACCATTTGAGTTAATAACGCTGAAAACCATTGAAACAGCATCAACTCGTCTCGTAGCATGATGATTTTGTCGATCTTCTGTTTCATCTTCTCAATGCGGACGTGCATGGCGTCTCCTTCCTTCCAAAGGACATTAACCTTGAGTCAATAACTGTGGTCTGATTCGGCATCAGATCAAGTAGAAAATCGTCATTGTTTTTCATTTTGGTAATTGTAGCGGACATATCGTTAGCGTATTCTGAGTCCAACACGCCGAACAATGTACGTGCAACATTCCCAATGATGTTAGCTGCGCCCGCTTTTGTCGACCAGGCTTAATTATCTCATTTTCGGCCATGAGTTCATCTTACATGTGCTCGAACTAAGTAATTACCATTTCACATCCTGGATTGGGAGCCAATTTTTCGCAAAGACTTCGCATAGTTGCAATTGCCGCGTCAATTGCGACAATCGTCCTTATTGTTGTTGTTTGCCGGCGAGCGAATTATTTTGATCTGTGCAGATCTATCGTGCCAAAGCAACAACACAAAACATGTGCTTGACTGACGTTTCGATGAATTGACGCTTCGTCAGTGCCGACGTTCCGGCCAAATTCCTGTTAATGTTGTTGTTATGTACATGACAAAAGTCACAAACTCAATAGTCATAAAAAAAAATAACAACAACAACATGCATAGTTATAATGTTGGCATTCTTCTTCCACCGTCACTTTCGCCATCTGGCGCATATACAACAACAACCAAATTGACTTGCCAAATATTACAACAACTCTTGTTGTAGTAATTTTCGACACAAGCACGCACCGTTAGGTCACTCAGTGCCTGAACGCATGCAAATCAACGTCGCTACTCAACGTCGCAAATCAACGTCGCTAATCAGCATCGCTAATCAGTCTCATAATCTGTGAGTCGCGAATTCATCTGCAATTCGCGTCCTCACAGTATGCCATCACACGTTGCAGCATTCGGAAACTATTTCTGTGTCGCACGAGGTACACCCAATCGTCATCGGTGCTCGCTATCTTCGCAGTGGCGACGACAGGCTTTATCTTTCGCTCGGCATCATCCCTATTAACCTCATGGCAGCCCTTTGCTGTCACAGGCCATTGCGTTTCAGGACCATGTAAGAACCATTTTTCTGTGGCATTATACCTAGATGCTTCGTCGGAGTACTCGTCCAACATCCAGAACCGCTGAAGAAGCACGTCCATGTTTTGCTTCTCTGCTCCTGCGATGATACAGGCCGTGGATTCTCCTTTTGCGCCAACAATCTTTCCGGCAACAATCCACCCAAGCTCAGTATCCTGTAGTGGTGGCATCCCTTTGCCCAGCTACATCTTCTTGGGTCGCAACAGTTCATAATAAAACTCAGCCCCTAGCAACACATCTACCTTATTTGGTTGGTTGAATGTTGGATCTGCTAGATGATATCCTTCTGGCAGCTGCATTGGTCCAACGACGATTTTTCGTGAAGGTTACGCCGAGATAATTTGAGGCAGCACAAACGCTTATAGTCTAGTTGAATATGTGCCCATTCTGGCCCGCAGCTCAACGTTTACAAGTGACCTAGATGCACGTGACCTTCCCCCGATGCTTTCGATCTGCAGCGTTGCACTGTCCGCAGGTAACGCCAGCCTTTTGACTAGACGTTCCGACACCAAATTTACTTGAGATCCAGAATCGAGTAACGCCAGAAATTCTTCTTGATGCCCGTTATTTCTTCGAATAACGACTCTAGCGGTGGCAAGCCTGACAAATCCCTTTTGAGCATCCTTGCCATTTGCTCCTGCAACATAGTAGTCGGCGGTTTTTCTTTGCTACCCAGTGACTTCATGTGTGAATGAAGCAACGAATTGGGCTTCCTGCCACACTTCGTGCATGACCTCCAATCGCATGCTGTCGAGACGTGGCCTGGCCGCAAACAGTTTAGACACAGTTTAGATACACTAAGCAAAAAAAATTAAAGGACCCCGAATTATACCCTGTACCTTATGTTACAAGGGTATTGTCAGCATCGACAATGTATGTAACACCTAGAAGGATACATTTCCGACTATACAGAGAATATATATTCTTGATCAGTATCGAAAGAGAAATTGATTAAGCCATGTCCGTCTGTCTGTCCGTCTGTATGAACGCCTAGATCTCGGAAACTGTAATAGATAGAACAAAATTTTTTTTCGCAGATCGATTCTGTCATTTCTTAAGGAGATCAAGTTTATTTTGTTTTTCCCTTTTTGACTTAGTTTAGGGGTGAGGGGCAAATAACTGAAGCTACTTCGGGTAAACAACTTACAAAATTCGTTTTATCTCGGTTGTCTTTTGAGATAGGAACACCAAATTTGGAGTGTATATAGCTTACTCAAACCTCAAGAAGCTTCATTAAAAAAATGGGCGTGGCCAAGCCCCTATATAGTAATAATTTTAAACGCTTATATCTCAAGAACCATACTACCTACAAGAATGAAGAATGTATGATATTGGAATGGAGTATAACAAGATTCAATACTGAAATGGGCGTAACCACGCCCACATATAATCATGGTAATAAGCCGTTATATCTCTGGAACGAATTGGTCTAAAAGAGTGAAAATTGGTATATATGAAATTGAATGAAAATGAAATCTGTTTCGATTCTAAAGAGGGCAAGGCAACGCCTTCAAACAGATGATACAAATTGAAGGTACAGGGTATGTCGGAGTCGAATACTATCGACTCCAATCCTTACTGGTTTTGTTTTTGTTCCTTGTTCTGTGCAATACCCTGTTTGTGCATTACCCCGCTTATACGACCCTTTTTGATAGTGTGTTTTCACTTTTATTTGCAAAATTGAAATTCTTCAAATTTTTATACCCTGTACCTTATGGTACAAGGGTATATTAGTTTTGTGCGCATCGACAATGTATGTAACACCCAGAAGGAGACATCTCCGACTGTACAAAGTATATATATTCTTGATCAGCTCGATGAGGCGAGTTGATATAGCCATGTCCGTCTGTCTGTCCGTCCGTCCGTCTGTATGAACGCCTAGATCTCGGAAACTATAATAGATAGAACCAAAAGCTGTTCGCACTTCGGTTCTGTCATTTCTTAAGCAGATCAAGTTTATTTTGTTTTCCCCCTTTTTAACGTCGTTTAGGGGTGAGGGGCAAATGACTGAAGTAACCTCGGGTAAAAACTTAAAAAAGTCGTATTTTCTGGGTTGTCTTTTGAGATAGGAACACCAAATTTGGAGTGTACATAGCTGACTCAAACCCCAAGAGGATAGAATAAAAAAATGGGCGTGGCCACGCCCCCCCTTATAGTAAAAATTTGAAACGCTTATATCTCAAGAACCGTAAAACCTACAAGAATGAAACTTTGCATTTATGTTATTGGGATTGAATATAACATGATTCAATGACAAAATGGGCGTTGCCACGCCCACATATAAAAAACCTTGTATTTCTGGAACCAATTGGTCTAAAAGTGTAAAAAAAGGTATGTGTGATATTAAATGAAAATGAAATCTGTTTTAATGAACAAGTGGGCGGGGCCACGCTTTCAAACAGTCGTTACTAATTGAAGGTTCAGGGTATGTCGGTGTCGATTACTGTCGACTCCAATCCTTACTGATTTTTGTTTCTTTTTATACCCTGTACACGTACTGTGTATAAGGGTATATTAAGGTTGTTTGAGACGGTTTATATGAAACGCATAGAAGGAGGGGAGGTGGACCCTATAAAGTATATATATTCTTGATCAGTCTGTCCGTCCGTCCGCCCTCACCAATGGTTCTCGAAAACTATAAGAGCTAAAGACTTGAAATTTTCCATTCCTTCCCGCCCATTCAGCACAATCAAAGGTAATTTTTTTCTTAAAATTGCTGTATCTCCTAAAGTATAAAAGATACAATGCTGAAATTTTGTATACACAGTTAACATACCTTTTTATACCCTGTACACACACTGTGTATCAGGGTATATTAAGTTTGTTTGAGACGGTTTGTATGTAACGCATAGAAGGAGGGGAGGGGGACCCTATAAAGTATATATATTCTTGATCAGGATGACAAGACGAATTGATATAGCCCTGTCTGTCCGTCCGTCCGTCCTTACCAATGGTTCTCGAAAACTATAAGAGCTAGAGACTTGAAATTTGGAGGATAGACTCGTGAGGTCAAACGCTAGATCAAGTTTGAAGGAATTTTTGCCGCGCCCACTCCTTCCCGCCTATCGAGCACAACAAAAGGTCATTTTTTCTTAAAATTGCTGTGTCTCCTAAAGTATAAAGAATACAATGCTGAAATTTTGTATGCAAACTCAGAAAACATACCTTTTTAAAACTGCATACAACAAACTACCACTTTCCCCGCAAAGACCAACACACTAAAATTTTGCAGCAATGCTTTGTAACAAAATCCGTACTAAAGCGCCATCTAATGGTAACATTGCACTGTGAGCTTTGCTTTACCATACCAACGATTTTGATTCGTTTAACAGAATTCGTATAATATAACACAATTCATATACTGAATTCATACCGTGGTTCACTGCTTTTGCTGTCGGCGAAATTTTAACGTGGTATAAACATAGTTGTGTTTACAGAGTATTATATAGTTGAGAATACTCAACTATACCGCCCTTACTGGTTTTGTCTAACTTATTTTTGTCTCATCCATCATGAGTTGTTGCAACGTTTCATATAATTATAAAGACTCGTTTGATGGTGACAAAAAGCGCGCAATCCATTGCTGGTTATGCGAGAATATTTGCCATTTCAACTGTGCTATGCACTTTAAAGAAATTCAGATTATCTATTTCGTATCGATGGCCAATTCGTAGATACAAAGAGCTAAAGTTGCGAAAAAATCGAACTAACTTTATACTAACTAACATTAGCGCTGATTTTTTGGTATGCATTACAGAACATCGTCAAAAGTTGATAATCATTAACGCCAGACAGTTTCCATCAGTAGTTATTTCTGCCAGACGCTTCAAAGTTCGCAAAAAAAGTGCCGAAATTTACTTATTTCTTAGTCATGATTTTTGGATATGATATCTTGGGAACTATTTCAATACTAACTGCAAGATGCCAGACAAATCCTAACGGCCAAAAACCCGCCAGACACATTTAAAATTTTGCATGTCGTATGAGTAATAACTAAATGTCTTCATTACAGAGGCCTATTCAAAAGTCGTATTTTCTGGATTGTCTTTTGTCCAGAGTCGAACCCCAACAAGTTAGTTAGTCGATTGGTTTTACATGAGCACCTACCAAAATTTGGCCTAATCTCATGGCATTCAAAATGCAACGGATTGCTGGTTAGCTGGTGTCTAACCTGACGACAACCAACGCCCTGGAGCAAGTCCAGTACCAGTTTAAATTCCGTTGACGAGGGCCGGAATTCAACCACTTGTAAGGCCGGAGTCTATCTAAAACCCCTACTGTTTTCTGGATAACAGCATCCGAGGCTGGTGCTCAAGTCAAGCTTGAGCTGGTGCAGCTCAATCACCAAACCACGAAGGTTTTACCCGCATTTGGGTGTTAAACCACAACCACCACGTGCCCTGTAACAGGCCTCACCATAGACAAGAGAGTTGGTCACCGAAGCAACCACCAGCCGGCTATTCTTGTCACCCGTGGTACCATACCTTGCTCAGGTTCGTATCACAACAGTGCTTCGGTGCAATACTATCAATTTCGATCCCCAACTGTAGATCCAAGTATTGGTGGACTTGTCGAGCCTTATGATGTTGGCTACATAGCTAGAATAGCTATGCATTGACATCCAGCACTACGAGTAAGTCATCATATCGGCCACATACCACACATTATTATTATCCAGAACGCCTTCGCCGCTTGGTTCGGTGCAAGCTAGTGCCACTGGCTGTGGTTTCGCTAGAAGTCGAACCCCAACAATATAAACCAAGGAATGGATGTGGCCAAGCACCCATATAGTAAAAATTTGAAAGGCTAATGTCACTGGAACCATACCTCCTTTCCGCCCAACCAGCAAACACTCACTTTTTTTAAAACGCTATTACTTGAACACTCGATGAGATAAAAACATGAATGTCAGTATATTGACTTAGTATTAGTAGCTCTACAAAACTGCATACCACAATTTTTCCCCCATCCCTTTAATTTCCCCATCACAAGTTGTTTTCCTTTAATTGCTTTATCTCCAAAACTATTAAAGGTACGAACCTCAAATTTTGTATACAAACTAAGTAAGTGTATACCTTTCAAACCACAAGCTACAGAATTGCCGTCTCTTTCATGGTTACTTCTCGAAGACCAACAAACTAAATTCTTTCGAAAACTTCACATTTTCTGACTGATTTTCTTGATATTTTGAACCCTATTTGAATAGGCGACGTGAGATCAATTTTTTTTTTATAGATTTGGGGTGTGGCACCGCCTTCCATGTGTGCAGGTTATTATATTGTCATATTAGGTTATTATATTGTATACTCGACAAATCGTAGCTAAAAAAAGTTATCAAAGTCCATGATGCAAGTCATTTTTTATTTTTTTTTTTTTTCTCTCAATTTTAAGGATTACATTAAAAAAATTACATTAAAGTTTGTCGATACGACCTATACCCATAAAGTTACAGAACGTCAAATATAAGTTCAAAATAATTTTTGTAGTGGTCCTTTAATTCTTATACCCTGTACCTTATGGTACAAGGGTATGTTTGTTTGGTCAGCATCGACAATGTGCATATATAACACCCAAAAGGAGACATCTCCGACTATACAAATTATATATATTCTTGATCAGCTCGACAAGACGAGTTTATATAGCCATTTACGGATGTCCGTCCGTCCGTCTGTAGGAACGCCTAGATCTTGGAAACTAGAATAGATAAAACCAAAATCTTTTCGCAGGTCGATTCTGTCATTTCTTAAGCAGATCAAATTTTATTTTTTTTCGCTCTTTTTGACTTAGTTTAGCAGAGAGGGGCAAATGACTGGAGTAACCTGAGAAAAAAATAAACAAAAGTCGTATTTTCCCGGTTGTCTTTTGTGATAGGAACACCAAATTTGGAATGTATATAGCTGTCACAAATCTCAAGAAGATAGAACAATATATAGTAAAAATTAAAACGCTTATATCTCTAGAACCATAAAACTTACAACAATGAAATTTTGCATGTATACTATTGGAATTGAATATAATGAGATTCAATTACAAAATGGGCGTGGCCACATATAGAAAAACGTTGTATCTCTGGAATCAATTGGTCTAAAAGTGTAAAAAATGGTATGTGTTTTATGAAATGGAAATTAAATCTTTTTTGAGGGCGAGGCAATGCCTTCAAAAATTCGTTACGAACTGAAGATACTGGGTTTGTCGAAGTCGATTACTGTTGCCTCCAATCCTTACTAGTTTTGCTTAGTGTAGATACACACCTGAAAATACCCCTCTCTCTCAGAGTTGCCCCTCAAATACCATTAAACTGAATTGAATGATAAATTATGATTTAGGGCGTGGCAATGTCTACCATGTTTACAGGGTGTTATGTTGTTGAGTATACCCGACTATTCTGACCATAATAGTTTTCATTATGTGTTTTTATTATTTAACTAAACTTACTTCGGCTTCGAGAATACTTAAGACATCACATTTTCCTTCTTCTTTCATTATTTTCCATAATGGTCGACTTTCAGAACGGTTTTTAGCTTTGTTCAAAGCTAACACTTGAGAAATAACATTTTCGTTTTCTAAAATGAATGGTCCGAGTGATTCACCGGTAGCATCTTTAATATTCTCATCGGTCTAAAATTTTGGAAAAAACATATTAAAAGTCACTTTTTTCTCATTAAATGTATTCATTCGTACCACTATCAGACTGCGTTCAAACGCTTTAGTCTTATTCCCAGTGAAATTTCTAGTATTGTCATGTAATTCGACTTTACAATTCTCAAATTGGTTTAGTTCGCGAAGAGCATCACAGGTATTTAAGTTGATAGGCGCATTCTGGTAACCTGCGTTTGCAGCCAATCCTAAAAATAAAAAGTAGAATTATAATTTGTCACAACCCCGGCTATCGTATAGTGTGAGTGTTGCCACGGCTAGCCTGCGGCTTAGGGTCAGAGCTCCACCAAACACTCTCACTATCGAGGGCTGGCATTTCAAAATGTATATATTTTTTTTGCTCACTTTACAGCAAACAAATTTAACAAACAAATTTAACAAATTAACAAACGTACACATGACGATGAATGATGAGATCGTTGGTGGGGAGATCCCTTGCGCTCCCACCCTCCATTGTTACTCTTTCGGCATTGTGACCAGCCCACATATACACTAGAAAGAAAAATTAAAGGATATAAAAAAAAATTTTTATTTTGGAGTCTTTTTTGACGACGAATAACTTGGAAAGTATTGGTCGTACAACAAAAGTTAAAAAAACGAAATTGTAGCTCTTAACCTCTAGTTTTCGAATCTAATCACGTTTGTTTTTTATGATGAGAGGTTTAAGATTCATCGTAAGAATTGCAAAAAAAAAAAAATTGCCATTTTTTTCTTCTTTTTTTGAAACAATATTTCTACAGATGTGGGTTCAAGATGATTGTACCGCCATAACGACCTTATAGGAAATTTCATTACCTTTAATTTGAGTTACTGTGGCATAATTTTCCGCGGAGTTATCGTTGCTCAAAGCAAAAAAGCCATTGTTGACTTTGCTAATCGATAACTCGAAAACTGTTGATGCCACAAAAAATGGCAGTAGTTTTTTACAAACTCCAAATCATTTGCTATAAAGTTAATTTAGTAAGATTTAATGGATAAATTTTTTTCAATGAGAAAATGATAGCTGAAAAAAAGTTTAAATTTGGCAAAATTGGCTATTTTTGAATAATTTGGTGTTTCTTTGGATATAGTCCATAATAGAAGGAACCAGACTATAAGTTTTTGACCTTAAGGTACACTGAAAACAACCCAATCATTGTCGAAGCCCAAAAGTTTTGTTTTCTTAGTGTCACGAAGGCTCAAACTTATCGTTTCCGCGGAACGTCACCAAACTGTCAATTTTTGAAGAAATCACACTAATGTACAATTTTTGATTTTTTTTTGTTCAACACCAAAAAATTTTTTTAAGCAATAAAGCGAAATTTAATTAATCAAAGACATCAATTAAAGAGAAAAAAACAAAAAATTAATTTTTTTTTTTAAATTTGTTTTTCTAAAAGTGGTTTTGTTTTGCAAATCACGAAAACAAATTTTATTCAAAAAATTAATTTTTTGTATTTTTGTCTTTAATTGATGTCTTTGATTAATTAAATTTCGCTTTATTGCTAAAAAAAAATTTTTGGTGTTGGACAAATGCATAAAAATTATAAAATTGTAAGTTAGTGTGATTTCTTCAAAAATTGACAGTTTTAGTTACGTTCCGCGGAAACGCTAAGTTTGAGCCTTCGTGACACTAAGAAAACAAAATTTTTGGGCTTCGACAATGATTGGCTTGTTTTCAGTGTACCTTAAGGTCAAAAACTTATAGTCTGGCTCCTTCCATTATGGACTATATCCAAAGATACACCAAATTATCCAAAAATAGCCAATTTTGACAAATTTAAACTTTTTTTCAACCATAATTTTCACATTGAAAAAAATTTTTTCATTAAATCTCACTAAATTCACTTTGTAGCAAATGGCTTGGAGCTCGTAAAAAGCTACTGTCATTTTTTGTGGCATAAATAGTTTTTGAGATATCGATTAGCAAAGTCAACAATGACTTTTTTGATTTAAGCGACGATAACTCCGCGGAAAATTATGCTACAGAGCTCCACAGTAACTCAAATTAAAGGTAATGAAATTTCCTATAAGGTCGTTATGGCGGTACAATCATCTTGAACCCACATCTGTAGAAATATTGTTTCAAAAAAAGAAGAAAAAAATGGCAATTTTTTTTTTTTTGCAATTCTTACGATGAATCTTAAACCTCTCATCATAAAAAACAAACGTGATTAGATTCGAAAACTAGAGGTTAAGAGCTACAATTTCGTTTTTTTAACTTTTGTTGTACGACCAATACTTTCCAAGTTATTCGTCGTCAAAAAAGACTCCAAAATAAAATTTTTTTTTTATATCCTTTAATTTTTCTTTCTAGTGTATTATAATTGGCGGTCGCTTAACGCCAATTCATGTGCCGGCCATAACGTCCAACGAACACCCCTCCTTAACATTTTAACAAACAATTAGACTCAAACACAAACCATTTTTTTTTTTATTTAAACAGCTGTTGACTTACACAAACAAAGCAAATAAAATGGTCGGTCGCAACAAAAAAAAAAACTGAGGTAACTTTCTGCCTTCAAGGAGACGTCGATAGAGGCATATTACTCCTTTCAGGCTACCATCCGAAACAAAAAAATTTAATAACACATTAGTTGTAAATGTTTAATTAATTACTAATTTTTTTTTGTATTTAATAAATAGAAATGGAGGGTGTAAAAAAAACTATGATCTGGCGAAAAATCTGGGCCACCGGGTTATGAACGGGGCTAATCCTCACAGAATTTGATTTTTTTTACACAGATTAACATTTTTTTGTAGATTTGGGGTGTGGCACCGCCTACCGAGTGTGCAGAGTGTTACATTGTCGAGTATACTCGACAAAAGCATCCTTACTGGTTTCTTCTATGCTTGTTTTTATACCTTGTACGTTATGGTACAAGGGTATACTTGTTTTGTGCGCATCGACAATGTATATAACACCTCAATGGAGACATCTCCGACAATACAAATTATATATTTTCTTTGTCAGTATCGAAAGAGATGTCGATTTTGCCAAGTCCGTCTGTCCGACCGTTCGTCTGTATGAACGCCTATATCTTGTAAATTATAAAAGATAGAACCAAAACTCCTTCTCAGGTCGATTCTGTTATTCATTACGCTGATCAAGTTTATTTTGTTTTTTCCCTTTTTGACTTAATTTAGGGGTCAGAGGCAAAAGTCGCATTCGCCCCATATAGTAATAATTTAAATAGTTTGTATCTCTGAAACCTTAAAACCTACAAAAATGAAACTTTGCATGAAAGCTATTGGGATAGAGTTTAACAAGATTCAATTATAAAATGAGCGTGATCACGCCCACATAAACAGCTAAGTGCAATATATATAAAAAGTGAGTTAAGCCTTCCAAAATGGTAAGTCGTTGGGGTGGCTCCTCTTGAGCCTTTTATGGTCGATTTCGGTAGAAAGTAATTGTGCCGTTGAGTTAGGATGGCTTACTAGCTTTTCCGCATACCGGCAGCTATGAAAATTTATTTGATCACAAATCTTAGTTAGTTTTAGTTCACGAAGAATTGAGTCATTCGTAACGAACCGCGGTAGTTCAGAGACCCGACGAGCTATTTTGTTCTGGACGACTTGAAGTTTTTTGAGTTGTGAAGAGGAGGCAGTGCCCCAAACCTATATTGCGCATGTCCAGGTGGGAGAGATGATCTGTTTAACTATGAGAATCTTAGACGAGACTTGTAGACTGTTATAGCTGCGAAGAAGCCAATCGAGTTTTTTCGTTTTAGCCATTACCTTACTTTTGACATGGTTTATGTGGGTATTCCAGATTAGTTTATGGTCAAGGTGGACTCCGAGATAGCAGTGTGAATCGAAGTGCTTTATAGGTTGCGAATTGAAATAAACTAGTAGACACAAGTTCTTTTTAAGAGGGAAGGTAACCAGCGAAGATTTTTCGCAATAGATAGTAATGTTCCACTGTTTGGACCATTCCTCTACTTTGTGTAGCCAGTGTTGCACTGCGTTAGTGGCTTTCTGGATACATGTGTGTTGTGCCATCATTGCGGTGTTGTCGGCATACGTTGCGAACAGGGGATTGTCGAAGTACAGCGAATTAAGACGGCTGTGTAAAGCGAGTAGAGGAATGGTCCAAGCACGCTACCCTGAAGAACATTGGATAGAATCTCCCAAATGGGGGAAACAGCGTCCCTTAAGGCAGTTATGAAGGTACTGTCTTGGATAAACGACCATATTATTTGGAATAAAGGTGCTATGAGGACTGCTTTGGCTTTGAATCTCAGCCCTTTGTGCCATACCTTGTCGAAGGCTTGTTTGATGGCCAAAAGAACTCCGACACAGTATTTCTTTTTCTCAAATGCCTTTACAATGTGACGGACTAGTCTGTGTACTTGTTCTGAACCCTCGTGATATTTTTGGAAACCGAATTGTTGATTCGGGATTACCTGTTTCACCTCTTCCAACACCAGCAGTCTCGATAAAAAAATTCTTTCGAATATTTTTGAGATGCAGGGAAGAAGGCTGATGGGACGATATGCGTCGAGGGAATTGTGATTTTTATTGGGCTTGGGTATCATTATGATTTTTGCGCATTTCCACAGGGAAAGGAAGCACGCAAACCTGAGAATGGAATTAAAGATTAGAGTTATTGCCATAATTCCACTGCTCTGTTGTCGATACGGTCGAGTCCAGGAATTTATTCAAGGAATTGCATTTTTACTTACAATAATACAAGTAAAGAAAACACGTGATGTCGCAGCATTTACAGTAAACGCTGCGATCGCGACGCGTAGTTGCCATCCGCGACGTTGCCGTAGAGTCGGTTGTGTGCGCGAGGACTGACACGCGCTAAGAAACGTTAAACACGTGAAAGAGAACAGCCAAAAAAATTTTAACTGTGTGTAGGATAACGCAGTAATGAAATATTAAGATCAAGGGCTTGAGCTAGCAAAAAGCAAGTCAGAACTAAGCGAGAGCAGAATTGCGAACACGATACAAAATGAAGAAGAGAATGAGAAACAAGATTCATTTCGTTGAATGGAAAACTTTTTTGTTTCTTTAACAGTTGACTTTTAACTTCACACTTATATTCTTAGGGAGGCATGAAAACTATTTTGACCAAAGAATGGGAATCGATACGCCCAATTATAGCCAAAATCAACAAATTGCGTATCTCTAGTACCCATAAAGCAAAAACAATAAAAAAAAAAGTTTTCCTTACAACGATTCAAGTTTTGTTCATTTTTCTTCTTCTTTTCGAATGGGGGTCTGCCAGTTCCAGTGGTCCGATATTGCCGGTACCGAGAAATGAGTTGATTGCACAAAAAACAAGTCTCTGTGCATGCTCGATAGCTTCAAAACTGTGGGAGGAGATTGTATACAGTACTGTGCGAAACCTAAGCAACTTTATTTTTTCTCAGAAAGAAAGTTGTCTAGAACACTTAAAAATATTTCCCGGTAAATCACAATTGGATTTATTTATATATTGATATGTCCCCTCAAAATCCCCCATAACACTTTATTAACTTTACTTGATAAACAGTGAACACAAAAAAAACAAATCAAGTCAAAAAACTACCTGTGCAAAACCTAAGCAACTTTTTTAGTATTTTGCTTTACACCCATTATATCTCTACTATATAAAAATAAGTCGGGTTTTCCTTCCTGACGCTACAACTCCAGAACGCACGAACCGATTTCCACATGCATTCGTTGGAAAGGTCTCGGGCTCCGTGAGGTTTATAGCAAAGAAAATTCAGGAAAAATTTCAACAGAAAAGCGGGAAAATCTTTTTTTTAATTACAGCCCATCTCTGATACATAGCATGTACTACAAACCAATATTTTAAGTAGATGGCGCCGGTGCGTGATACATTGTTTGACAGCTACTCATTGTTCTTTGCTCAGTTAATTTCATGTGATAAACCGGTATTGTGTTCACTGCGAAATTGTAAAAAAAAATTTAAAAAAATAAGTTATTCGTTTCCTAACATTTCGATTGGAAACCATCAAATCAATCACGTGTATTATGCAAAATTTTATTCAATTTCAACAGCAGGCATTTGTCTTTAAGGTGGTATGTTGAACTGTGTAAATTATGTGGATCGTGCATTTGAGGTTAAATTCACCACTCTGTCAATAGTCCAAAATGCCTAAAGAACGACGTGCGAACATCGGCCGCCGCACAAGACATGCAAGACAGCAACAAGTGTATTCACAGAACTTAAACGAAGAAAGACAGAGTATAAAAGAGAAAATGCCCGATTGAGACAACGCGTGAGGACACTCATTGCCACTCATACAATCGCTTGGCATTCCAATATGATCCCACTGCGAACTACAGTGATGATGAAAATTTAGATATTGGACCAATGACGACTATATGCCGATATTGCAATGCGTTAAAGTTCAAAAGAGAAACGGCTGGATTGTGCTGCGCAAGTGGAAAAGTCAAACTCTCTGGAGTTGCCAGGATTTCCAATTTGATTGAGGCAACCATTATTAACGGAAAGTACGCAGATGAAAATGTATGTATTCCTCGAATACCAATGATTCCAACCGATCTTCCGTTTGACTTCAAACGATTGCAATTTCCAATTCGACTTGCGTGCGCAATAACAATTAACAAGTCGCAAGGCCAATCGCTTAGTGTTTGCGGGATAAATTTAGAAAATTATTGTTTTTCACATGGGCAGTTATACGTTGCGTGTTCACTAGTTGGGAAACCATCCGCTTTGTTTGTGTTAACGTCAGACCAAAAAACAAAAAATGTGGTTTACCAAAGAGCACTTCAATGAAACGGATAATTTGCGGACACGTATAACCAGAGATGCCAAGCCTCCGTCTTTTTACGTAGATATCCGTATTTAAAAGGATATCTACGTGTCTACGTGTAAAGAGACTAAAACTACGTACTTTTTAAAAAATTTGCAAAATACTCTAAAAACTAACAATTATGGTTAATGTTACGTACGCTGAGTCATGTGCGTAGTTATCGATATGTATGCGGTATGCGATATATGTAAGCGATATGTACAACGATCGATATACCAGCGATAAATTGCAAATAGATTGGCAGCGCTTACTTTGTAATTTGCGATTATTTGTGATTGAAAGTGGAGATCTATTGCACATTTGGGGCAAATGTTTCAATTAGTTTTTATAATTTACAGGATTGTGTTCACAAAATATGACGGAGCTAGACCGCGAATGGCGACTTCTTCGAAACATGAGTTTTCCCTTTAAAGAGGAAGAAGCGGTACCGCCAGACGATTTTTGGCGCTATATTTCAAATGTTAAAAAGGGTAATTCAACCCAGATGTTTCCGATCTTGACGGAGTTTACTCAAAATTGGCTTATTTTGCCACATAGCAGTGCTAATATTGAGCGACTATTTTCCGAAATAAATTTAATTAAAACTAATAATAGAAATAAGTTAGAAACGGACACTTTAAAAGGTTTACTCCACACAAAAAGTGGGTTAAAGGAAAACTTGGAGCCTTCTGACAACCACCTAAAATACTTTAATAAAAACATGTATAAATTTTTATAAAACTTGCAATTTGAAAAATGTAATTTTCATTTTAAAACGTCAACAGAAATTAATAACAATGAAGTACAAAGACAGTTAATTTTAAATATATTGTTTTATTAATTTTTTATTGTTTTTAAATTTAAAAAAAAGTACGTAGACCTACGTATTTTAGCAAAATTGTGCTACGGAAAAACACGTAGATTTTGGAGTCAGCCTCCGTAATTTTCAAATTTTGAGTTGACATCCCTGCGTATAACGCTTCGATTCAGTATTTACTTTGGATTCACTTTCATTTACTTAGAGAAGTTCAACTAAATAACACTTCATTTTTGTAATCGAAATGAATTCATTACTGTTGTAAAATGAAATAAAATTTTTCCTTTTCAAATATAAAACAAAACCAGTAAGGACGCTATAGTAGAGTATACTCGACAATATAATACCCTGCACACACATACCCTGGTGCAGCACCCTAAATCAAAAAAATGTTGATTTGACATCGCCCGATCTAATAGTGTTCAAAATATCAAGTAAATTGGTCCAAAAAAGTGGAATTTACGAAAAATTTGAGTTTGTCGGTCATTGAGGGGTAACTTTCGAACAGAGGGGAATTTTGTGGTATGCAGTCTTAAAGATATATATTTACTGAGTTTGTATACAAAATTTCATGTTCATATCTTTATTAGTTTTGGAGATATTGCTTTTGAGAGAAAACAACTCGGGGAGGGGAAATCATGGGGAGGGGGAGATGTATGGAGGAGGAATTGTTATCATAACGTCATACTTCTATCGTGATTTTGTTGGTCCTTTTCGTGAAATGGGATGGATAATACGGTGTAAGAACGATTCAAAATTGACGAAAGAAGGAAAGTTATAGCGGGAAAACATAACACTAACCTCAATTTCCAATATTATTTAGTTATTGTCTCGTAAATGTGCTGATATTATAAAGAATATAATGGGTGTAAAGCAAAATACTAAAAAAGTTGCATAGGTTTTGCACAGGTAGTTTTTTGACTTGATTTGTTTTTTTGTGTTCACTGTTTATCAAGTAAAGTTAATAAAGTGTTATGGGGGATTTTGAGGGGACATATCAATATATAAATAAATCCAATTGTGGTTTACCGGGAAATATTTTTACCAGTTCGAGACAACTTTCTTTTTGAGAAAGAATAGAGTTGCTTAGGTTTCGCACAGTACTGTAGCTTACTTTAAGCTCAAAAAGACAGAATAGACCAGTAAGGGCGGTATAGTTAAGTATTCTCAACTATATAATAACCTGTACACACACCTATGTTGATAACACGTTAAACATTCGCCGACAGCAAAAGCAGTGTACCACGATATGGTTTGTGTATTTGCTAATAGTGAGGCAGGGCTCACAGTGCAATGTTGCCATTAGATGGCGCTTTAGTACGGATTTTGTTACAAAGCATTGCTGCAAAATTTTAGTGTGTTGGTCTTTGCGGGGAAAGTGGTAGTTTGTTGTATGCAGTTTCAGAATTGTATTCTTTATACTTTAGGAGATACAGCAATTTTAAGAAAAAAATGACCTTTTGTTGTACTTGATGGGCGGGAAGGAATGGGCGTGGCAAAAATTCCTTCAAACTTCATCTAGTGTTCGACCACACGAGACTATCTTCCAAATTTCAAGTCTCTAGCTTTAATAGTTTTCGCAGTGTTAAGTACGGTTTTTGTTACAAATAGGATAAAGCAGTGTTCAAAGCGCAATTTATGCCAAATTTTAACTTGTTTGTCTTTGCGTTGTCACACAGCGTTAAAAATGAAAGTTTGTGGTATGCAGTTTTAAAAAGGTATGTTTACTGAGTTTGCATACAAAATTTCAGCATTGTATCTATTATAGTTTAGGAGATACAGCAACTTTCAGAAAACAACGTTTTGAGGGGAAACGAAGGGGAGGGGGAAAAAATGTGGTATGCAGTTTTGTAGAGCTATACATACTGAGTCTACATACTCATTTTCATGTTTCTAACTCATCAGGTTTTCGAGCTACAGCCTTTTGAAAAAATGGGTGGTGCTCGATGGGCGGGAAGGAGTGGGCGTGGCAAAAAATCCTTCAAACTTGATCTAGCGTTTGACCTCACGAGTCTATCCACCAAATTTCAAGTCTCTAGCTCTTATAGTTTTCGAGAACCATTGGTGAGGACGGACGGACGGACGGACAGACAGGGCTATATCAATTCGTCTTGTCATCCTGATCAAGAATATATATACTTTATAGGGTCCCCCTCCCCTCCTTCTATGCGTTACATACAAACCGTCTCAAACAAACTTAATATACCCTGATACACAGTGTGTGTACAGGGTATAAAAATGGGCGTGGCCACGTCTACATACAGTACAAATTTAAAATGCTTATATCTCGTGAACCATATAACTTACAGGAATTACTTTTGGTGTGTATGATATTGGGATTGAGTGTAACAATATTCAACCATAATATAGGCGTGGTCACGCCCACATATTGCTAGAATATGAAAACGTTGTATCTTCGGAACCAAGTGAACTAGAAGAGTAAAAATTTGTATGTATGCCATTAAATGGAAAAAGATCGTTTCTGATTGAAAAGTGGGCGGGATGACACCCTATTACAGCCATTCGAATTGCAGGGTATGTCGAAGTCGAGTACTGTGGTTTATTTTGTATGATAGAGGGCTGAAATTTTAAACATAGTAGTTCTACATCGTCCCACTAAACGCCTGAAAGTTTCATTGAAATTGGACATTTGGAACTGGTAGCTGCCATACAAAATGAAGAAGGGGTAGAGAAGCAAGATTCATGTATTTGTATGGAAAACTTTTTTGCTTCTTTATCAATTGTCTTGAAACTTCACACTTATGCTCTTAGGGAGGCGTGAAAACTTTACAAAAAATGGACTTGGTTACGCCCACTTCTAGCAAAAATCAATAATTTGCATACCTCCGGTACCCAATGAGCAAAAACAATGAAAATTGGTTTATAGGCTAATAAGATGAATAGAAAATAGATTCAGTCCAAAAAATGGGAGTGGCACAAGAAAGTGCGTGAATAGTATCTAAGCTTCGGCCTTGCTGAAGTTATTTCTTTTTTCTCCCTAATTCCAACTTCCGGAACCTCTCCACCCACGATCCCATTGTTACAATAACTACCAGGACGATCATCTAGTTGTCCCTTTTGAACACAACCATTACGTCTTTCGACGATGTAACCCTGGTAGCGTTAAAATGGCGACAGCTGCAACAAATTTTTAATAATAATGCGGGTTCATGTGATCGATTTTTTTAAAATAATAATCAAATTTATATTTGACCACAACCAATGTCATAAAAAATTTCTCTGTACTTTGCAAGCAGCAGGTAGATCGTTTATCTGTTTCGGAAGTCGCCCTGTTCCTTCAAGAGCGATGTTTTCCTTGACCACCCACCATTTCTGAATAATTGTATGGGAGTCATACAGTTGCAATGCTAATTAGGAATGTCAATTTTTGGAGATTTGCCAATCCCGGGATTTTCGGGATTGCAAACTGAAATCCCGGGATCCCGGATTTAGTCCCGAGACTAGTTAAGACGTAGTAAAAATTTTATAAATTTTCTTTTTATTCCTTTTTATTATTTAAAAAAACAAAATACGAAGCAACAAACAAAAATAAACTATTTTATTCAGTCTAACAAAATGAGTTACCAAATATTTTTTAAGCTTAAACGTTTAACATATTATTTTAGTTAAACCGTCTTACAGATATATAACTTTAAAAGCAGTAAAGCTTTTAATGTTGTATTCTCCAAACCTGCTGACGAAAAATACCTTTAACCTTCAAAATTTGTTGGTTTGACGGTTAGAAAAGAATTAAAGAGTTTCTGAAGACACTAACCATTATAAAAAAATATGGTTTTAGAGAAGGACTCAGAAAAGCCGTACTACTCTCTTCGCAAAGATTTTTGCAAATTGCATTAAAAAATTTTGGGCAACTTTTTTTTTTCAAATATTGACCATCATTTTGCAGTCCCCCTACATCAGAATATCGATACTTTTAATCCTTGAAATAACTTTGGTTTTTGTAAAAAGCGCTCACATTTATGCAAAAAGACTATTTTCGCCCCCCTTTGTGACAAGCTGGCTACGTTCTTGGTTACGAAACAATGAAATTTGTCGTATACGCTTTTTAACTTATTGATCAATAGAAATAATTCACATCAGAATAAAAAAATCGAAATCCCGAATATCCCAGGATTGGGCAAGTTAAATCCCGGGATTTTCGGGACTTCAAAAACACAGAAATCCCGGGATTTCGGGATCCCGGGATTGACATTCCTAATGCTAATACAATTTTCAGATGATGATCAGTAGAAATAGAAGGAGTCTGTAACCCATGTCCTATGAGGCCACGAAGAGCAAATAAGAGAAATTACTTCTGAATTGACTCAGTGCGATCTTGATGTTTTTATACTTTTCACGTATGTGAAATATACCTCGTTTATGCGAGGGCCTTAAAGCGCTTTAACTCAATGCGCACTAACTAAAAACGCATGCATAAACGCCTTAATGCGCATTAGCGTAGAGCGCTTTTTAAAAGTGACTTAACAGAGTTAAACCGCTTTAAGAGTACCGCATAAACGCGACATTCGTTAATGCGCATTAAAAATCAGCTGGTACCGAATGTGTCAAGTGGTCAGTGATACTATATTGATGAATTAATATAATTTTTTTAATTGTAAATTTTTTTTTTAGCTCTGTTTTTCTATTATATTGCGAAAAAACACTTTTAAACATTTCTAACAACTAATATTGCGATTATCAATTCATATTTTATTCAATATATGTGATTTTTACATACATATAAAGATATTCTTGTAAAAAAACATTATTCAATTGTATTCTTATGGCAACACTGTTTTGTTTTATTTTGATCAGCTGTTCATCATGACAGCTCTTAAAGCGCATTAAGCTAAAGCGCTTTAAGGCTCTCGCATAAACGCTGCGTTTTTAGTTAGTGCGCATTGAGTTAAAGCGCTTTAGCTGTCGCATAAACGAGGTAATAGTATATTAACTTTGTCACGGAGTTTGTAACAGATCGAAATATTAATTTCCGACTACATAAAGTATATACACTCCGCGCCACTTGAATAGAACATCTCTTTAGTCGGTTTTCTATCGCCCATGGCTTACAAACCAAGCATGCTAGTGACAAAATCTTTGTTTTAAAGTATAGTTTATTTCATTGTTGTAATATAACTAAAATAACAAAACGATTTAAAATCTGTAAGTATTAAAAAAAAATGTTTAGCTAAAAAACATCAAATTATGGTGTCTTAATTCTGCGCCACTTGAATAGAACATGCATTTTATTTGGTCGGTATCGTTGGCACGTGCACAGAAATTTTGGTTTACTTACACTTTTTGCTTTAATTGAAGTGTATATTGAATTAAAAAAAATTAAAATGGGGCGTGGCACTTCATTATCTGAGTCTGAGAAAGGAAAATCCAAGCTTACATGGATTCTAGCCTTTCTATTGCCAAAATAGCCAAAAAAAAAAATCGTTAGGAGCCGTCACGTTATAACAATTTTTTTTAATAATAAGGCTAATTATGCTAAAAACATAAAGGGTCGCACCCACAGAGTGCTAACTATCGGGAACAAGCGACTTGTACTAAGAAAAGCTTCCAATTCGCTCGACTCTTTGGCCAAGATAAAGGAAAAATGCAACGTTAAAGCAAGTTTGACAATCATGCGTCATGTTATTAATAAAGCTCCACACCTGAGGAGACTAAAAACCAAGAAGAAACCACCTCTTAACCCGGCTCGGAAGTTGCAACGTCTTGATTTCGCTCGCGCACATGTGTCTTGAACTTCGGAGTGGCAACGTGTTGTCTTCGAGCTGAAATTTTGCACAGAGACTTCTTATTTGTGCGATCAACTCATTTGTCGGATCCATTCATATCGGACCACTGGAACTGGTAGCCCCCATACGAAAAGAAGAAGACAAGTGAACAAAACTTGAATCGTTGTATGGAAAACTTTTTTGTTTTTTAACCAATTGACTTGAAACTTTACAGTTATGTTCTTAGGGAGGAATGAAAACTATTTTGACCAAAAGTGGGCATGGCCACGCCCTCTTATAGCTAAACTTGACCCGTTGTATGGACAACTTTTTTGTTTTTTAACCAAGTGACTTGAAACCTTACAATTATGTTGTTAGGGAGGCATGAAAACTATTCATTTACATTTTTTTTATAGTGACACAACGTGAAAAGTATTATAGCTTCAGCCTTGCTGAAGATAGCGTTCTTACTGGTTTTCTGTTTATTAACTACCTGGTGGACAAAAAAACGATAAATTTTTCGAATGTCCGCAAAACGTTGTAGTAGCACTTTTCGCGTTAGTAACGGAAGCTTTTTAAATTTACTAGCGCCATCTATGCATGAGTAGGTGCGATTCGGGTAAGAAAATGTCAACGATGTTCTGCTTGATCGTTGACATTCGGGGTTGCTACTGTCAAGTTCGGACAAAGGGGAACAGCAGATCCGGATGTTGGAAAAGTGTCGAATCGATGCAATGAATAGGCAGACGATCTTTTCGATTTTAACTCGCATCGAGATAGGTTGGCTATCTTCATCTAGAAGTACAATTAAAATCTACAAGTGTTCAAGTTGAACAAAATATTTTTTTTGTTGAACGAGAAATTGAATTGTTTTTTTTTTTGCTGGCGAAATTTAAAAACTGCACCGCACATCCCAGCTTAATTAAATTAAAGCTTTTGTTCGGCATCGCTTTGCGAATGCTTTTGCGAGCTTACAAAGCGCTTGCATATAGTGTGGAGGCTTCCTGGCCTTGGAACACGCTATACCCATTTCTTTTGGTCCTTTGCGCGCTGGTGAAGATCAGGACGGCACATACCAACCTGCAATTACCGGCAGAGGTGCTAAACACGAGCACGGAGGACGGGAGTCGGGAAAGTTTTATGGAGTTTGAGCAGCTAATAAACTCGATCCGGTGGACGGAGGGTATCGGCGAAACTGCATGTGATGCGCAGAACCAAACGGTTTAGTTTTTGCTAAACTGCATCCCGGACATGCGTATTTTGTGCGTGTAGGAAATAATTAATTTGATCGCGATTGAAAAAAAATAAATTAAAGATATAAATATAAGTGTCTTAAATAGTAGGCAATAATAATATGTGCCAGGAATGGAAAACGTGAAAATTTTAAATTTCTAAGAAAAAAAAAACCCTAACCTAACCTAATCGTTAACCTAAAAATACAAAAGGAAAACCAACGAAAATATGTTTAGTTAAAGAAGTGAATATATATTAAATATTGCATGGAAAAAAAAATATAGTGATTGCTAGGAAAAAAAAAATGTCTAAGGACAGTTTTGAAGATATCGAGCTGAAATTTTGCACAGAGACTTCTTATTCGTGTAGTCAAATCATTGGTCGGAACCGGCCATATCGGACCACTGGAACTGGTAGCCCCCATACGAAAAGAAGAAAAATGAACAAAACTTGAATCGTTGTATGGAAAACTTTTTTGTTTTGTATGATAGAGTGCTGAAATTTTAAACATAGTAGTTCTACATAGTCCGACTACATGCCTGAAAGTTTCAATGAGATTGGACATCTGGAACTGGTAGCTCCCATACAAAATGAAGAAGAGGAAGAGAAGCCATGTTCACGTCGTTGTATGGAAAACTTTTTTGTTTCTTAACCAATTGACTTGAAATTTTAAAGTTATGTTCTTAGGGAGGAATGAAATCTATTTTGACCAAAAGTGGGCGTAGCCAGGGGTAGCCACGCCCACTTATAGCGAAAATTGACCCGTTGTATGGAAAACTTTTTTGTTTTTTAACCAATTGACTTGAAATTTTAAAGTTATGTTCTTAGGAAGGAATGAAAACTATTTTGACCAAAAGGTGCATGAGCGGTGAGTTTGAATAACACCTTTTTTTCATCATTATATTTTATATTATATACTATAGCAATAATCCATTGCTAAAGCATTTTTTTTACATTCGTCATATGCATATATGTATGCTCATCACAATTTGTGTAGCGCACCTCGCTGATGAGATTATACGTGTTGCCTTTCTATTTCTTTCGTGCCTGATAAAGCAAAAGCAACAAAACGAAAATTAGACTCTCTTACGATTAATCGCGCCCACGCATGATCTTATGAGCGAGTTCTCTTCTAGCATATGCATATGATTGGTGTTCTCGCGTATTCGGATAAACTTAAAAACAGTTATGATCGCGTTGCATACTCGTGTTTTTTTTTTTTCTCTCTTTCTTGCGCTCGATTCGCTCTGAGCAAATAGCACAGCTCGTTTTCTGCATTGCAACTCAGCGTTTAGCTTTTGCATAAACCAAAATTCGCGCCATTTTAATTCGTCTTCCTTTTACTCGAGCACACATGTTTGAATACCCTACCATTTTCGTTGTGGGCATATAAAAAAAAAAAATAACAAAAAAAAAAAATATACTATCAAAGGAAAAAATTTAGTTATGCACGCAACTCGAACTTATATTAATTATTAGCGTTACAATTAAATTCTAGTACCGTAATATACAAATTATTTGCGTTTATATTAATTACATATTATATATAAGAATTTTTGTTCTTTAATTATGAATTATGTTCTTTATTATTATAATTTAATATTACCTCAATTGTTTTGATAGTTTTATAATATATCCCATCTAATGAATGAAATTGAATTAAACATTATTGATTTTGAAATTTTGCTGGTGATGACTTCAATTATGCACTAAAAGTATTCAGGGTGGGGTGCGAACATACTTCCTGTCCAATGAAATAGCTTGACCGAGTTTAGAAAAGGGATCACTTATTTTTTTTTTGTCAGGATTAAGTGATCATGGTAGGGTGGGCATACAATGTGGCTATACATCGAGTCACCAATATATGAAATAAAACATACCCTTACGACTTCCGAAATCCCCTTCTTCCTTTACTATCTTTGCACGCAAAATTTAAAATGATAATTAGTAACAATATGAGTACAGAATCGTCACGGTTTTCTTGTTCCCACTCCCGATTGCCGACGAGCTAGAGCCGGATATATTTGCGTGCCCCGTTCGATTGATTCACCCTACACCTGCTCCATGGTTGACTAGCTCAACATCTTCGTTATACGTTACAATATTATTTTTGGCGCCCAACATGGGGCCGATTAAGCAATGTGCTACATACATAACAATACATAAATTTGTAGTGCAGTTTAGCGGCCCGACTCTATTGGCATCTCAAGTTAGTACTCGTGGATCATGCAGACCTTCTGAAAGAGGTACTGCGTCCGAGTCCAAAACTTCCAATGTGTTCCTCTCAAGTCCTTATTCCTAGTTTTTTTTCTGTTCTAGCGTACCAGGACTAAACATATGCCTCATAAATGGCATTGTTTCCGGTCGTTTAGAGTGTCTTTTGTTATTTCTCCTTCAGCAATATTTATAATATTGTTAAAACGCACTGTAGTGTTGGTACCAGGTGCGGAAAGGGGTGTCAATTTTCGGTTGAACTTCTCTTAGGAGTCTGAACAGATTCTGGTGAAGGATTTGTCAGCCAAGGAAGTCGAGCCTTGAATTGGCACATGTGGTGTCCTCATTACCATTTTCCATCGCCATAGGTGCTGCGGGGTGGGTCAGTATCTTGGAAACTATACAGACTGTACAAATCAGTCTTATAGCCAGATGACATACTCTACCTTGCATGTCCCCTCTGTTTTAAATAGTCAGTATCACCGAGGAGTCTTTTATTTTCGATAAGGAGATACAAGCCGGGTGAAAATGAGACTAAATCTACCCACTTCTATAATCTTTTGTTTCGGAATTATGTTGTTTGGAAATGTTATAAAATAATTCGGTCAAGTCTTTCGTTGGGCTGGAGCTAGTTCGCACCCACGCCTTTTTCGTTTATGATTATTTTGATTAAAGTTTAAAAAAGAAAATATTTTTATTTTTTTTTTTGTTCTTTTGTTAAATTTTTATTTCTTTCTAATACTCTTGGCGATTTGCCATAGTTGGTTGTTAAGCATACATTGGAGTTTAACTCTGCATATTTCATTCTTTTTGCTTAGGAATTTCTTTGACGATTGGAAATTCGTTTCTTTTGTTGGTTGAATATTAATATTAGTCGATATCACAGATATTTTGGATTCATTTTTTTTTGCTATCGGTTTGGTTTTTATATTGGTTGGCTACATCGAGTATATCTACTTTGGGTCAGTGACTTCATATTACGTTAAATATGGGTCTTACTCGAAGCAATGAGGATTTGACGGCGACGGAAGAGGTTTGTCACACCTGTAGTAACCTCATAACATCATCGATATACAGGCTTAATACTCAATGTACACATACTTTTCATAAGTCATGTGTATCGGTTGATGAAAGAAACTGTCCAGCTTGTCAAGATCCGCTGTTGGGTCCATTTCAGACAGTCAACATGGTGGCAAGCTGTAGCGTCAATAGTATGACAACGCGTTCTAAAACGCGCAAGCAGGTCCCGGCAGCCTCACAAGAAGATCATGCTGTAATTCAAGCAGAAACGTGTTCAGGTTCATCCGCGGCAGTTCGCCAGGACAGAGCTTCTGTCCCAAATGATGGTAGATTATCTTTAGAGCAGCAAATAGCTATAAGCAACGCGGTGGCTGAAACTCTCAGATCGCAACAGCTGGAAATATTGTCGTCGATTACAACGTCGGTAAATAACCAACAAGCTCAAATGCAAGCAGCTATGAACGCTATGGTTAGCGCTCAACAGGCCCAAATTCAGGTTCTTACCGACAAAATAGATTCTGTAATACAGAATGGAAGACAGAACGCCAGTTCGAGAGGCACTGAGGTTGAAGGCAACGGTCGCATAAATAATATACCAACTTTGCCAGCAGTCGAACAGCAAACTCTAGAACAGTTGTTGGGTTTGCCTTCAGTTACACGCGCGAATGCCAATGGAAATTCTCGATGCCATGGAAGCTCGCCAAATACAAATTCTGAGATGGGTATGAGGCCGGATAAAGTTAGTCATGTGTTGACCAATTGGCGCTTAAAGTTTAATGGTAGTACGAGTGGTATTTCGGTGAACAACTTCTTATATAGAGTGCAGTCGCTCACCCAACAGACGTTAGGGGGTGATTTTGAGTTACTATGCCAACATGTAAACATTTTGTTCGAAGGAAAAGCCAGTGACTGGTATTGGCGGTATCACAAGGCTGTAGTAAGGATCAGGTGGGAAAGCTTGTGCGTAGCTTTGCGTTCACAATACGGCGACACGAGAACCGACGTAGATTATCGAGAGTTGATAAGAGATAGAAAGCAGAAAGCGAATGAATCCTTTGATTGTTTCTATGAGTCTATTTTAGAACTGACAGATAAACTAAGCGTTCCGCTCGAGCAGAGATCATTAATTGAAATAGTGCGTAGGAACTTGTTACCAGAAATTCAGCATGAATTTCTTAATATAACGATTACGTCAATATCGCATCTTCGAGAGATTGTACGCAGTCGTGAGAATTTCATGCCAGATCTGCGCAAATCAACGTCGTCTTCAAGATTTCCTCAAATGAAGAGACAGGTGGCAGAAATAGTTGATGATGAATATATCGAGAATGAAGAGATTGCAGCAGTGGCAGTAACATGCTGGAATTGCGGTTCGATTGGTCATCGTTACCAGGACTGCATATCGGACAGACGCGTTTTTTGTTATGGGTGTGGAGCACCTGACGTATATAGGCCAAGTTGTGTTGCATGTAGCTCAGCAAAAAACGGCCAAAGCCGTGCACTAACGAACAGTGCACGCAAACAGTATCGGACCAGGGGGACCAATACCGAATAGCCACCTCTGATTCGATAGCCTCGGATATTTTAGAAACACAAAGTTTGTGTTCAACACCGGATGTTCAAGTTGTAATGGATGTGTCAAAGAAATTGATAAAAACGACTTCTCGCTCTAAATTGCGTAGACAAGGGTTTTATTCAAAACGAAAGGAAGAAAATCGGAAATTTCTAGCGTCAATTGTAGGGCATCGTTGCGATGAGCGACCTTATGCGGAAGTGTGTGTTTTTGGTAAGACAATCGCTGGTCTACTTGATACAGGAGCGTCTATTAGCTGTATAGGGGGTTCGCTAGCGAAGCAGTTAGGTAATTTCGATGTGGAAGTCAAGGCGATCAAGTCGACAGTTCGCACAGCCGATGGGCAAGAGCAAAAGATTCTTGGGAAGGTATCTGCAGAAATTGAATTTGATGGACTAACGAAAAGATTGATATTATACGTAATACCATCCTTGTCCCAGGACTTATATTTAGGAATTGATTTTTGGTCGGAATTCAATTTGCTCCCTTTGAGATTCAAACGTACTCAAGGAATACTAGCAGCTCTAGATGAAACCGTAGGGAGACAATTAACAGCGAATCAATTAGAAACTTTAAAGTCTGTTGTAAATAATTTCCCATCGTTTGCCAAACAGGGTCTAGGTAAAACGAAGTTGCTATCGCACCATATAGATATCGAAAACGCCAAACCAATTAAACAGCGTCACTTTCCGGTATCTCCTGCAATTGAGAAATTAATTTACGAAGAGGTTGATAGAATGTTGGCGTTAGGAGTGATTGAAGAATCTGAAAGTCCTTGGTCTTCCCCAATTGTTTTAGTAAGGAAGCCAGGGAAAGTTAGATTATGTTTAGACAGTCGCAAAGTCAATGAGGTGACAGTTAAGGATGCTTATCCTTTACCTCATATAGATGGAATTTTAAGTCGACTCCCCAGAGCTGAATTTATATCCAGTCTGGATCTGAAGGATGCTTTTTGGCAAATCCCGCTGGATCTTACATCAAGAGAGAAAACTGCTTTCACAGTGCCTGGCAGGCCACTGTATCAATTTAAGGTCATGCCATTTGGCTTATGTAATGCCCCACAAACTATGTCCCGATTGATGGATAAAGTGGTGCCTCCGCATCTACGGAACGAAGTGTTCATATATTTGGACGATCTTTTGATTGTTTCAGCATCGTTTGATAGGCATTTAGAAGTGTTAAAGGAAGTTGGCGATTGTTTAAAATCAGCTGGTCTGACGATAAATGTAGAGAAGAGCAAATTTTGTTTAAAGGAAGTGCGATACTTAGGTCATTTGGTAGGGAATGGAACAATAAGTACTGACCCTGACAAAATTTCGGCCATAGCAGAGTTTCCATCACCAAAGTCAGTTCGACAAGTTCGGCGATTCTTAGGCATGTCCGGTTGGTATCACAAGTTTATTAGGAATTACGCTACGATAGCTGCACCACTTACGGATGCATTAAAAGGTAAAAAGAAATTTGAATGGCCTAGCGCAGCAGAAGATGCATTCGTGGAGCTAAAACATCATATGACTTCTGCCCCCGTTTTGCATAGTCCCGATTTCACTAAACCATTCTATGTCCACTGTGATGCAAGTCACGTAGGTGTAGGCGCTGTGCTAGTACAGTTAAATCGATGTGGTGAAGAAGCTCCGATAGCTTTCATGTCGCGTAAGTTGAATAAAGCGCAGCGAAATTACTCCGTTACTGAAAAAGAATGTTTAGCTGCGATGATGGCGATAAAGAAGTTTAGAGCTTATATAGAAGGACAAGACTTCACGGTGATTACGGATCATGCGTCTTTGAAGTGGCTTATGGCACAAACAGATTTAAGTTCTCGGTTGGCGAGATGGGCTTTGAAGCTACAAGGATATCGCTTTAAAATTGAACACAGAAAAGGCTCTTTAAATGTAGTTCCGGACGCACTGTCTAGGACATATTCGGATGAGGTATCAGCATTAGGGTCGATTTCAATAAATACAGACATTTTGCAATCAAAACATTTCGAATCCGACAGTTATAAGGCTTTGTTGGATAAAGTTCGGCAAAATCAAGGCAAATTGCCCGACCTGAAAATCGTCGACAATCGTGTGTACAGACGCACTGAACACGCAACTGGTGATCAGGTTGCAGACAGTATGATCTGGAAGCTGTGGATACCAGGTGAAATGGTCGAGGGTATTTTAAAGGAAGAACACGATGAACCAATGTCTTCCCATTGTGGAATAAACAAATTGCTTGAGAAGGTTAGGCGTTATTATTTTTGGCCAAATCTGGTTGTAGATGTGCGTAATTATGTCAATAATTGTGTTGTATGCAAATGCACGAAGCACCCAAACATGATATTGAGACCGCCTATGGGTAAAAGGGTGGAAGCTTGTAGATTCTTTCAGCGATTATATGTTGATTATTTGGGGCCATATCCCCGATCTAAAGCAGGCAACATAGGAATTTTTATTGCAGTCGATAGCTTTACAAAGTTTCCGTTTCTTAAGGCGGTTAAGAAATTTACTGCTGACGCTTTGGGGTGCCAGAGTCAATTGTTTCGGACAATGGAGTCCAATTTAAATCGATTGTTTTTAATGAATTGTTAGTGAAATATGGGGTGCAGCATGTATATACCGCGATGCATTCGCCCCAAGCTAATGCATCTGAGCGAGTGAATCGGTCAATTATTTCCGCAATTAAGGCTTATATAAACATTGAGCAATCCAATTGGGATACGCAGCTAAGCAGCATTTGCTGTGCTTTACGCTCAAGTCTGCATTCAGCGATAGGTTCAACTCCTTATCAAGTCGCGTTTGGTCAACAAATGATTACAAACGGGGGAGTTTACCAGCTATTGAGGAAACTTAATATGTTAGAAGATCGGCATATTAATTTTGATCGCAATGATTCGTTTGACATTATTCGGCGAAAGGCTCAAGAATGTAATAAGAGACAATACGAACGCAACGAAAAGACATATAATTTGCGGAGTCGTGAAGTGACATACATGGTGGGTCAAGAAGTATATCGTCGGAATTTTGCGCAGAGCAACTTTGAGAGAGGGTTCAATGCGAAACTAGCCCCTACTTTTGTGAAGGCCCGAATTAAAGAGAAAGTAGGAAATAGTTGCTACATGTTAGAGGATTTAACTGGTCGTACTGTAGGCAAATATCACGCCAAAAACATACCGCAATGATGGCTGATTATCGCTCAAAGTGCGATCATATTTTGGTTCTCGCTTGTCTCCCCCCAAAATATGATTTTGGTAGGGGGGAATTTGTAGTAGCACTTTTCGCGTTAGTAACGGAAGCTTTTTAAATTTACTAGCGCCATCTATGCATGAGTAGGTGCGAATCGGGTAAGAAAATGTCAACGATGTTCTGCTTGATCGTTGACATTCGGGGTTGCTACTGTCAAGTTCGGACAAAGGGGAACAGCAGATCCGGATGTTGGAAAAGTGTCGAGTCGATGCAATGAATAGGCAGACGATCTTTTCGATTTTAACTCGCATCGAGATAGGTTGGCTATCTTCATCTAGAAGTACAATTAAAATCTACAAGTGTTCAAGTTGAACAAAATATTTTTTTTGTTGAACGAGAAATTGAATTGTTTTTTTTTTTGCTGGCGAAATTTAAAAACTGCACCGCACATCCCAGCTTAATTAAATTAAAGCTTTTGTTCGGCATCGCTTTGCGAATGCTTTTGCGAGCTTACAAAGCGCTTGCATATAGTGTGGAGGCTTCCTGGCCTTGGAACACGCTATACCCATTTCTTTTGGTCCTTTGCGCGCTGGTGAAGATCAGGACGGCACATACCAACCTGCAATTACCGGCAGAGGTGCTAAACACGAGCACGGAGGACGGGAGTCGGGAAAGTTTTATGGAGTTTGAGCAGCTAATAAACTCGATCCGGTGGACGGAGGGTATCGGCGAAACTGCATGTGATGCGCAGAACCAAACGGTTTAGTTTTTGCTAAACTGCATCCCGGACATGCGTATTTTGTGCGTGTAGGAAATAATTAATTTGATCGCGATTGAAAAAAAATAAATTAAAGATATAAATATAAATGTCTTAAATAGTAGGCAATAATAATATGTGCCAGGAATGGAAAACGTGAAAATTTTAAATTTCTAAGAAAAAAAAAACCCTAACCTAACCTAATCGTTAACCTAAAAATACAAAAGGAAAACCAACGAAAATATGTTTAGTTAAAGAAGTGAATATATATTAAATATTGCATGGAAAAAAAAATATAGTAATTGCTAGGAAAAAAAAAATGTCTAAGGAAGTTTAATCAAGATTTCCAACTTAGTGCTTTTGAAAAAAAAAAAAATTCGTGCATAAGTTCTTTTTTTTTCTTTTCATCTTTTGTTCCATAAATTGTGCCGGAAGATTGCTTATTAAAAAGTGTCGAAGATAATACCAGCGCGAGGAAAAAAAAGAAAAATCTAAGTATGTGCTAACTATTTCTACCTAATTTTCCCTCCGGATATAATATTCCCTGTCGGTTCGGTATTGACCCCGTGAAAATATTAAAAATTTAACTTTATTAAAATTTTACACCAAAACAGCATGCAGCAGCTACAATCGTCGAAAGATCTTTCCTCGAGGGAGCAGGTGCATGAGCGGTGAGTTTGAATAACACCTTTTTTTCATCATTATATTTTATATTATATACTATAGCAATAATCCATTGCTAAAGCATTTTTTTTACATTCGTCATATGCATATATGTATGCTCATCACAATTTGTGTAGCGCACCTCGCTGATGAGATTATACGTGTTGCCTTTCTATTTCTTTCGTGCCTGATAAAGCAAAAGCAACAAAACGAAAATTAGACTCTCTTACGATTAATCGCGCCCACGCATGATCTTATGAGCGAGTTCTCTTCTAGCATATGCATATGATTGGTGTTCTCGCGTATTCGGATAAACTTAAAAACAGTTATGATCGCGTTGCATACTCGTGTTTTTTTTTTTTTCTCTCTTTCTTGCGCTCGATTCGCTCTGAGCAAATAGCACAGCTCGTTTTCTGCATTGCAACTCAGCGTTTAGCTTTTGCATAAACCAAAATTCGCGCTATTTTAATTCGTCTTCCTTTTACTCGAGCACACATGTTTGAATACCCTACCATTTTCGTTGTGGGCATATAAAAAAAAAAAATAACAAAAAAAAAAAAATATACTATCAAAGGAAAAAATTTAGTTATGCACGCAACTCGAACTTATATTAATTATTAGCGTTACAATTAAATTCTAGTACCATAATATACAAATTATTTGCGTTTATATTAATTACATATTATATATAAGAATTTTTGTTCTTTAATTATGAATTATGTTCTTTATTATTATAATTTAATATTACCTTAATTGTTTTGATAGTTTTATAATATATCCCATCAAATGAATGAAATTGAATTAAACATTATTGATTTTGAAATTTTGCTGGTGATGACTTCAATTATGCACTAAAAGTATTCAGGGTGGGGTGCGAACATACTTCCTGTCCAATGAAATAGCTTGACCGAGTTTAGAAAAGGGATCACTTATTTTTTTTTTGTCAGGATTAAGTGATCATGGTAGGGTGGGCATACAATGTGGCTATACATCGAGTCACCAATATATGAAATAAAACATACCCTTACGACTTCCGAAATCCCCTTCTTCCTTTACTATCTTTGCACGCAAAATTTAAAATGATAATTAGTAACAATATGAGTACAGAATCGTCACGGTTTTCTTGTTCCCACTCCCGATTGCCGACGAGCTAGAGCCGGATATATTTGCGTGCCCCGTTCGATTGATTCACCCTACACCTGCTCCATGGTTGACTAGCTCAACATCTTCGTTATACGTTACAACGTCCGAAAACGAGTTTGAAAACGATTGTTTTATGAATAAAAATCGGACACATCCGAAATTGTCCGCAAAATGCTCGAAATCGGACTTACAAACGTACCTAAAACGGATAAAATTCGGCTGAAAAAATATTCGCAAAACACTCGCAAATGGTTCGTAAACGGATTGCAAACGAAAGTATTGGGCACAAAAAAACGATGATTCACAAAACAATCGGAAAATGTTCGTAAACGGATTACAGACAGAAGTTTATTGGTTAAAAAACGGGCATTCTCAAAATATTCGCAAAATGTTCGTAAACGAACTCTACAACGAATATTTTGCGGACAAAAAGCGAGCACTCGCAAAATCCTCACAAAATGTTCGGAATCAGATTCAGAAACGAACGTATTGCGGACAAAAGACCAGCTTGATCAAAAATGTTTCAATTAAATAAAATTTATCAAATATCAAATGTTTCAATGTCGCCTGCTGTAGCTCGGAGTTTAGTGTGTTGGACTATGAAACCGAAGGTATGAGGTTCAAACCCCAGCGGCACCAGAATTTAAAAGGTTATTATATCAATAGCGGTTTTCACGCCCAACTCGTTAACGCGTAATCGTCGTAACTGATGAAAATCCAAAAATAAAATACATTGACAGATTTTACCGAGTTTTCATCAACCCCGACTCGTGTTGTTCGGTAACGCGTTAATTCGTTAAAAAATCAAAGGGAATTTTTAGTTACTTTCAATAAAAAAGTGGCTGTACTTTCATATCATTTTATTATTAAAACAGCATATGTTATATGCTAGCCTTTTTTAACATAAGCGAAAACAAAGGAAAATAAACTCCCATATTCTCCCGTATGCAACAACTACTCGTATGTTACAAGTAATAACACAACACATACAACTATTGCATCAAAATAAATAGTTTGGGTCTATGATTTCGTCCTCTCGCCAACCGACGTATACCAATAATGTCGTCTACGAATTCATCCAATGCTACCTCAATTTTTCCAACCCGACCCATACCTGTGCACCATTTTTACACAATTAGTCAATTATTTGTGTATTCATGCAATAATAAACATATTTACCTTTCAGAAACTCAATATCTCACACAATTTGATTCATTTTATATTCTATTAGTTGATTTTGCAAACTATTTCGCGGAATTTAAATTTTATTAGATTTATTTCATACAAATTCGCTGATTTCACTTTTCGTTTGTTTATATAAGAAGAAGAATTAACGAATTTACGCAAACAAATGAAATATTTGGTATTCACACCCGACCCTCGTTAAAATTAAAATTGTTAAAATTGCGACGTTAGCAAGTTGGGCGTGAAAACCACTAATGTTTATGAATTTAATTGTTGCTTATAATAAAAAAAAAGATATTAAGTTACCAAAATTATAAAAAATAGTTAACCGCATTGGTACTAAAAAAAACAATATATATATTATATAGAATGTTTCTATTTTTGAATTTTAAAATTTTTCATTGGGGGAATAAACCGGGATTGAAACGAAAAAACTGTTTATAAATCAATCCAAAAAAGGTTCGTAAACGAGTCCGCAACAGGCTCTCAAAAGATTCGCAAAAGACTCCCAAACAATACGAAAACGAGTTCCGAAACGCTACAAAGACGAGTCCTAAAACGATACGAAAACGATTCCCAATTGTCCGTATACGACTATCGTAAACGAAATTCTCACAAACTGAGCGCCTGAAGATTATTTTTCGTATCGTTTTCGGATCCATTTACGTCCGGTTGAGTTTCGCAAAAGGTTCGTTTAAAATATCGTTAAGTAGAATAGTGTCCACTGGGTATAGTTTAAAATTTGTGAATAATTTAATTAAGTAACGGAACAATATTGGACGCTATCTTCAGCAAGGCTGAAACTTATATACTTTTCACGCATTTTCTTGCGCCACGCCAATTTTTTTCACGGAATATATTTTCCCTTCATCTTATTAGCCTATTTAACAATTTTCATTGTTTTTGCTCATTGGGTACCGGAGATATGCAAATTATTGATTTTTGCTATAAATGGGCGTAACCATACCCATTTTTTCATGCCTCCCCAAGAACATAAGTGTGAAGTTTCTCTACCCCTTCTTCATTTTGTATGGCAGCTACCTGTTCCAAATGTCCGATCTCAATGAAACTTTCAGGCATTTAGTCGGACGATGTATAACTACTATGTTTGAAATTTCAGCACTCTATCATATAAAACAAAAAAGTTTTCCATACAACGATTCAAGTTTTGTTCACTTTTCTTCTTCTTTTCGTATGGGAGCTACCTGTTCCAATATTCCGATCATGCTGGTTCCGACAAATGATTCATCGTAATAAATTGTAAGACTCTGTGCAAAGTTTCAGCTCGATAGCTTCAAAACTGAGGGACTAGTTTGCACACATACAGACAGACAGACTAACAGACATGGCTAAATCAACTCGTCTCGTCGTCCTGATCAAGAATATAAATACTTCATACAGTCGGAAATCAATATTTCGATCTGTTACAAACTCCGTGACAAAGTTAGTATACTATTTCACGTACATGAAAAGTATAAAAATGCCTAGACTTAGAAGACTGACAGTTGCTCAACAATACAGGGGCGTAGAGACAGAGAGTCGATCAGATCCTGTATATCGTGCACAGGAGCAACATAACAACACAATCGAACACTCCTCGCGGCGCGAAACCCTGAAATTCGACAGGTAAAACAATCGCGAAATACAATCCGTTGATCCGTTGAAACAACAGAGCAATACTCATCGCGCCGCTCAAATCCTGAAGTTCAACGGGTCAAACAGGTTCGCAATACTTTCCGACGGTCATTGCGAAGACTTAATTTATTATACAACGAACAGGAACAGCGACAACAGAAATTCAATAGATCAGTCTATAAGACGGATAAATGAAGAAAATCAGGTAGAACAGCGAGCAAGGAATACAATTCGGAGAAACTAAGCCAAGTCGTTAGCCAGAAGAACACAATTTGATGTTCAATGACAGTTACAGAGAAGAGTTTCACAACATAGGTCCATTCCCAGCAATCGATCTAGGGAAAATCTGCAAAACACAAAAAGGAACAGACAAAATCGAATGACTGACATAGATTATGAGCAAAGGGAACTGAGAGGTGCTAATACTTCGCAGCAATAAAAATTTTAAGCATACTGAACAAATATAAAACATGGTCCCACTGTTGTTTGCATTTGTTGTGGTGGATTATGGTTGTCCCATCAAACCGAAAAAATTGATGCTTCATGGATTGAAAATAATAATCCATACAGTAGCGATATTTTGTATTTACTATTACAAAAATTTCCTTTAAAAGAAAGCACGTGCAATTTTTTAAAACTTGTGCTCGTACGTAAGCAACGGAAGAAGCCAAATACTTGCATTAAAAATGGCCAGGAACTTCCAGAAATTCCTGATTGCTTAAAGGACCTAACACCCCTTGAAGAGAGATTGGTGTGTCCACGCCTTCCATTCATGAGGATTGTTTCTTTAGGTTTCAAGCGACAAAGTGCCATTCGAGGAGCTGTTGTATATGTTCCAATTTCGGTAACCAATACAGTTACAACTCTCTTTTGATCTTTCGATCAATCAGATATTATCCAACTGCATCTCAGGCGGCGTATGCGTTACAGTCATGATTTCATGACAAAAACCAAGACGTACAATGGATTTCTTCGTTTGTTACGGAAAATGTGCCCTTTGTCGTTTTGACATCTGATGTTGATATAGTTGTGTCTATTTCGAACACTCGTGTTAGAAATGATGCCGAAAACTCCAATTTAAATCAACAAGAAGATCATATTGAGAACGATCTTAATCCAGAAGGCCACAAAACATTAATGTATAATAATTCAACTGAAAAGTCCAGTTACTAAGAATTATTATGGCTCCTGCTGAAGGTCAGCGTCCTTAAGATATGGTTACAGGAAATTTGAAATGTATTTTCGATAAATACACAGTCACAAAATATTATTGGCGCATCGAGTTTCAGCATAGAGGTTCACCACACGTCCGTGGTATGTATTGGCTGAAAGATGCCCCAAAAATTTATCTCAACTATGATCGCACATATCAGGCTGTCATAACCTTTTTTGACACTTTCATTTCAACTGAAAGTAATGAGCCTAGTGTGCAAGAATTCATTTCATAGTCATGGACATTCCTGTCGTAGACAAGGTAGAGGTGGCCGTTTCGGGATGCCTTATCCTCCAATGCCGCAAACAGATACTCTAACGCCACTTCCTGATGAATTTGAACACCATCACCAACATTATCTAAAAATTAAAGATCTATTGACATCAGATCTGAATTTTATTAATTTTGATCAATTTTTGGCTCACCATACTCTAAATATGAATTATGAAGAGTATAAGTTGGCTTTAAGATCAAGCCTTAAGAAGCCACAAATATTTTTGCGTAGAAGTTTTGATTATAGAATGCTCAACGCATATAACAAACATATCCTCGCATTGCATAGGGCCAATATGGACATCCAGTTAATTTTGAACGCCTATGCATGTTGTAGCTACATTGCAAATTACATAAAGAATTCAAATCGAGGTGTGTCAAAATGGCTACGCGAAGCTGTTGAAGAAATTCATTCATGCAATTTTACTATTAAACAAAAACTTCAGCATATTGGTCAAAAATTCATTTCAGAAAGTGAAATAACTGCATACTGCTGTTTGGATCTGCACAAGTCAGAGAATAGTAATGCTGAGATATGTATCAACACTTCTCATCCAGAACTACCGATATTCGAAGACCCATAGAGTAGTAAATGTTGCTGAGGCTACACAGAGATAAAAAGTCCGGTCTGAGAACAGCACAGATTGTACTTGTATCAACAACAGACCAAATTAAGTTGTAATTGGTCTAAATGCTCTAGAAATAAGTAAGATTTGTACTTAACATCAAAATCGATTTGAATCAACTACAAAATGTCAATTCATACACATTTTATACTTGAAAACAAAACAAGACCACAAAAATTTAAACCGAAACCAAACAAACTTGAAATGCCAACGCTTTCTTCTTATACCTTCTTTCTCTCTTACTCCTTTGAACAAAAATGTTAAAACAATTAAACTTTAACAAATATCATATGTTTTTATGTTGCTTGCTGTAGCTCAGAGTTTAGTGTGTTTAACTATGATACCAAGGATATGAGGTTCAATCCTCAGCAAGACCAGAGTTTTTTTGTTTACTAAACATTTTTTGTTCTCTTGCAACAAAAATGTTTTCAATAAATAAAATTTATGAAATATCAAATGTTCCAATGTCTCTTCCTGTGGCTCAGAGCTTAGTGTGTTGTCCTACGAAACGGAAGGAAAGAGGTTCAATTCCCCTGGTACACCAAAATCTTTCTGTTTATTATATAAATCACCAATTACCATTTAATTATAATATTTATATGTTGTTTAAATGTTTATTAAGTTTACTGTAACAATTACTTATATAAAATAAAATCAATCAAATTGAGATAATAACCGAAATAGTTTTCAAAACTACTGGGCCTTGATTCAAAAGGAATGTAAACTTTCTTGAACGAAAAAGTTGTTGTGGTCTCGCAAAAAGTTTTTTTAGTTGTAATTTAAGTTTATTCGGTTCTTGATTCCAGTACAATATTCACTTGTTTTAAGAACAACACGGTCTCGGCATGAGTTTTTTTTTTTTTTACAGTTTAAGTATGGTTGGTTCTTGATTCAAGTAAAATGTAAACTTATTTCCAAAACAACATTGACTCGGATTAAGTTTTGTTGGTATCATATTAAGCTTAAACTGTTCTTGAAAATGTAACAAAATTTACTCAATTCAAGATATTTGAACTTAAAAATAGTGCTTGAATTGAGAACATTTTACTTGATTTGACAACATTTGTGCTTGACGGACTTTCAACACCGAATTGTGTCAATTTAAGTACAATGTACTTGAATTTTTTTCTTTGTGTACTAAAGAAGTTGAAGTTGAGATTGAACGCGAAGTTGTTGGAACTGTAACTTTTCCTCTCTTAGATAAAAGTGGCTTTGTAAGAAAACGTACAAAGCCTTGTGTCATTAGGTATAGGCGGTTCAACATTGATACGGATCGTAGGGACTTCTCTAGGGAACTAGTCAAGTTGTATGTTCCTTGGAGAAATGAGACGGAATACATTCTTAACAAAGATTGTGAGGCTAGTTATCGTGAAAATCAAGTAACGATTAATGCAATCAGGAGGTGGTTCAATGTTTTAGATGATAGAGAGTTGGAAGAAAGACATCGAAAATGACAACAATGAAAATGTGCATCACTCGGATCAGGATTTAGATGAGCTATTTCGGGCATAAGCAACACCTGAAGTGACGCCTGGTTTAAACGTCCTTAATCTAAATGATCCAGAGACAGACCAAGACAATAATGTTCGTCACATTAATCTTCCTTCCATTATTCGAAAAGAAAATTTGCTGACAAATTGTTAGGTTTCTCAATTTTAAACAAAGAGATTACTTCCATAATGTGAAATAATATCCGGCATTTTTCAGTCTCTTTCTTACAGATACAATAGTGTACCTGGAAGAAATCCGAACTCTGTACGAGTTCTTTTATGTGCTCCAACTGGAAAATATTTTCATTCTTCCAATGTTTTTACTTCCAGTAAACCAGTCGAGATCTGAACTAAGGCCACTAAGTCACGACTTGTGTAATACCTTACACACAAACATTCTAGATCTCAAGGTGCTGATGATTGATGAGGTTGCAATTGTTTGGTTCATCTCTGTGGGATCTTTTCAAATATTTTGAACTTACAGAGATACTGCGCCAACTTGAAGACCAATCATTTGTTATCGTTTTTAATAATATGGCATCTGGTGCAATGACATCTTCTGATATTGAACTTTTACGTTCCTGAATGGTGTCTGTATCAAGTATTCCTAATGATGCCATTCATTTATTCTTGACATATAATGAAGCAAACTGCTATAATTCTTAAGTTTCTCGTCAGCAGTTTGTTTCAAACTCCGAAGATGTCATTAAGGCCACGGGTCTTTCGAATGAAAGAAAAGAGCGAATTCTTGTAGCAATTAAGCATTTCAAAACTTCTGAGACACAAGGTCTCATCAGTAGTCTTCTTTTTAAAACCACCATCATGTATATGATGACTGTCAACGTCGCACAGAGGGGCCTATGATTCATTCAGCTTGAAAAAATCAAAAATTTCAGGATGGCTTTCGATAAAACAAATAATTTTCCAGAGATTAAGGAAATATTAAGATTAAAGAAATCGGAATTAAGGTTTGGAAGATATGCGCACTCAAAGTGGACATTTTTTTCAACTTTCAATAACAAACTATATTTTTTGAAAATTCGGCATCTTTGATTTGAAATATTATCGCAGTTATAACACGAATCATTATCGAATTGATTTATATTTTTATCAGCGAAAGAGGCGCTGCCACGGGTATAAGAAGAAGAAAGACTAGTAGGTAGATTCGCTGTTACAGTTTTAATATGTTAATAAAGTGAAAAAATATTGTTATAGGAAGCAACTAGTTATTTTTGCAAAGCCGATGGTGGGTAAAATTATTCGGTGGCGGTGTAAAAGGGGTAAAAAGGCTTTATTTTCTTCATTTTGTATTACTGGTGTCAGTTTCAGTGATCCGATCTCAATGATACTCATGTGCATATTACTTGCTTACGTAATAAGACTACATTTTAAATTTAAGCCTTCTATGTTGAAAAGGAAAGAAGTTTTCCATACAACGACTTAAATCTGCTTCTCTTCCTCTTCTTCATTTCGTATGGCAGGAACCAGTTCTATTAGTCCGATCTCAATGAAACTTTTAGGCATTCAGTCTGACTACGTAAAACTACTACAAAAAAGTTTTCCACACAACGAAACAAGTTTTGTTCATTTTTATACTTTTCACGTATGTGCAATAGTATATTAACTTTGTCACGGAGTTTGTAACAGATCGAAATATTAATTTCCGATTATATAAAGTATATATATTCTTGATCGACAAGACGAGTTGATTTAGCCATGTCCGTCCGTCTGTCTGTCTGTCTGTCGGTCTGTCTATATGTGTGCAAACTAGTCCCTCAGTTTTGAAGCTATCGAGCTGAAACTTTGCACAGAGTCTTAGAATTTATTACGATGAATTATTCGTCGGAACCAGCATGATCGGATTATTGGAACAGGTAGCTCCCATACGAAAAGAAGAAGAAAAGTGAACAAAACTTGAATGGTTATATAGAAAACTTTTTTGTTTTGTTAGATAGAGTGCTGAAATTTTAAACATAGTTGTTTTACATGGTCCGACTAAATTCCAAAAAGTTTCATTGAGATCGGGAAACTGGAACTGGTAGCTGGTATTTCAGGTCGATATTTCCAAAACTATAGGAGAAATTGCATAAATAATCTTAGACGGACGGATGGACATGGCTATAGCAATTTGTCTTGTCGTACTGGTCAAGAATATACAGTACTGTGCAAAACCTAAGCAACTTTATTTTGCCTCATTAAGAAAGTTGTCTAGAACTCTTAAAAATACATTCCAGTCAATCACAAATGGATTTATTTATATATTGATATGTCCCCTCAAAATCCCCAACAACACTTCATTAACTTTATTTTATGAACAGTGAATAAATCACGAAAAACAAAATCATGTTGAAAAACAGCTGTGCAAAACCTAAGCAACTTTTATAATATTCTGCTTTGCACCCATTATTTTTTATAATATCAGCACATTTACGAGACGTTAACTCAATAATATTGGATTTTGAAGTGTGTGTAATGTTTTCCCGCTATAACTTCCCTTCGTTCGCCAATTTTGAATCGTTTTTACACCGTATTATCCATCCTATTTCACGAAAAGGATCAACAAAATCACGATAGAAGCATGACATTATGATAACAATTCCTCTTCCATACATCTGGACACTTTTACAAATGAGTGGATTTACTTTTCCATTAGTTACAGACCTAAGCTTTTGTATGCCCTTAAGTTACAAGTTTTAAGTAAAAGTTTAACTTGTTTTCACCATTAAAAATAACACGTTTCCACTTGTTAAGTGATCAATAAACATGTTCATGGTAAAATTTGGTAAAAATAATTTAATTGAAGTTTTTAATTAAGTTATTAATTACTTAAAACTTGTAATTTAATAGCACCCAAAAGTTTAGGTCTGTAAGTAATAGACAAATAAATCGAGGTATCTGTAAAAGTGTCCAGGTGAATGGAGGAGGAATTGTTATCATAACGACATGCTTGTATCGTGATTTTGTTGGTCCTTTTCGTGAAATAGGATGGATAATACGGTGTAAGTACGATTGAAAATTGTCAAAAGAGGGGAAGTTATAGCGGGAAAACATAACACAAACTTCAAAATCCAATATTATTGAGTTAACGTCTCGTAAATGTGCTGATATTATAAAAAATAATGGGTGCAAAGCAGAATATTATAAAAGTTGCTTAGGTTTTGCACAGCTGTTTTTCAACACGATTTTGTTTTTCGTGATTTATTCACTGTTGATAAAATAAAGTTAATGAAGTGTTGTTGGGGATTTTGAGGGGACATATCAATATATAAATAAATCGATTTTTAGTTGACCGGAATGTATTTTTAAGAGTTCTAGACAACTTTCTTAATGAGGGAAAATAAAGTTGCTTAGGTTATGCACAGTACTGTATATAATTTGTATATTCGCAAGTTTCTAAGTTTGTAAAAAAATGGAAAACTAGTCATTTTCTGACGCTAATACTGCACGGGAAACAAATACTAACTTTGACAACAAATTATGCCACTCCCGTATATCGTAGCGTATTGAATGATGGCTTGTTTTAAACAAAACTTATTTCGTGCAATTATCTTTGTTCGTTTAGAAGATATGATTTTTGCAATGGAAAAACTCAGAAGGCCCCACTGTGCATCGATACAGGTGATGGTTTGGTCAATGGTGCAACAGGACTTTTGAAGCAAATTGACATCAACAATTCGAACTGTCTAACAAAATTGTGGAATCAATTTCCTGAAGAGTCTGTGGGCCAAAATGCGAGAAGTCTAAACTCGCACGCCACTGAACTTAGTTGGACACCAGTTCAAAAAATGGTAGGAACCTTTCAATACAAACGAAGTGAACAAGTTTGTATTGGCCGGAAACAGTTTCCTGTAGTACCTGCGGAAGGTATTACAGTTCAAAAGAGTCAAGTCGCTACATGTTCTCAAACAAAAACAAACGTATGTCTCGAGCTACCCTTTATGTTGCTTACAGTAGTGCCACAAATGCTGCAGGACTCTTTTTGGTTGGTGAATTCAACCCACCTAAACCTCTTTCGGAAAAAGTATAAGGAAATGTTGCATATAGCCCAGGATTGAATCTTTTAACACTCTACCACAATTAGTTCCTAAATTTTCTTCTTGTCAGACTTATAGATAAAGGTATATAGGCGTTTTAAATTTGTATTATATGTTGCAGCAGCCACGTTTATTTATCAATTCTTTTTGAGTTCGAAGTCATCAATATTATTTCCAGATTTTGTTTTCGTAGATTAATTTAATTTATTTATAATATTTCCAGCGCTTTGAAGCTCTAATTACCGTTAATGAGTTGCAGAATTCTTAATGCCTTGTAATTATGGCAAATTTCTTACTTTGCAGTGTCGATATATAATTACCTTTACAAACATGTGATTGCAAAATTCCAACTGTTTATATTCAAGAACAACAAAACCATATTTTTGACTAATTGTTCCTTTGTTCCATTTTCGCACAATGAAAAATACTCTCCTGACATTTGTATACAAGCTTAGTGATAATACATCTTAAAAACTGCATACCTCAAATTTCCCCTCTCTTTGATGGCTACCCCTCAGAGGCCTACAAACTTCAATTTTTCGTAAAATTCACATTTTTTGACCGATTTTCTTGATATTTTCAACACTATTTAAATAAGCGACGTCAGATCAATATGTTTTTGAAAATTGAGGGTGTGGCACCACCTACCATGTGTGCAGGGTATTATATTGTCGAGTATACTCGACTATACCGCTCTTACTGGTTTCGATTGAATCTGCTTACTCCTTACTTTAATAGCCTATATACCAATTTTCATTGTTTAAGCTCATATGGAGACTTGCAATTTATTGATATTAACTTGTGAAGTTGTGAGTCAATTAATTAAGAAAAAAAAAGTTTTCCTTTCAACGCTCCTCTTCTTCACTATGTATGATAAGTACCAGTTTCAGTGGTCCGATCTTAATGACAATACCAGAAATCTATCTTCCATAACGAAAAAGTTTTCCGTGCAACGATTTAAGTTCTGTTCGTTTTTATACTCTTGCAAGAGTATATTAACTTTGTCGTGAAGTTTGCAACGCAGAGAAGGAGATATCCCCGACTATATAAAGTATATATATTCTTGATCAGCTCGACGAGACGAGTTCAGATAGCCATGTCCGTATGTCCGTCCGTCTGTCTGTTGCGATGCGAACTCCTCCTAGAGTTTTAAAGATATCAAAAAAATTTAAATGCAGAAAATTTTCTTTTCCTTGCAGGCACTTTATATGTAGAAACTAGCCTGGTCGGAATACTATAGCATATAGCTGCCATAGGAACGATCGGTCAAAAATGAGGTTTTTGCTCAATAAATTCTTTGTTTTTCAAGTTATCGGCCCAATTTTTTGCACAAGAACATCTCGGACGTAAATTAAGGCTCACTGCAAAATTGGTGAAAATCGGATAAATATAGCATATAGCTCCCATAGGAACAATCGGTTAAAAATTCGGTTTTTGTTAGAAAAACTTTTTTGTTTTCAACTATAAACAGATGAAACCTTGCAGTTGCGCGTTTTTAGGAATCCTTGACCATATTACAAAGTTTCATAAGAATCGGACATAAGGGCGTGGCACCGCCCATATAGAGAAAAACTTAAAAATGTGATTTATCTATAAGCAGACGAGATAGAAAATCGTAAAATGAAGTGTGGATTGATTGCATTGTATTCTTTAAAAAAAGTAGAAAATGGGCAGGGTTACGCCCCTTTATCTTCATAAACTTATAAGATTCTTATTGGCAAAACTATAAAACGTATTTTCCAAATGCTTGCAAGAGTATATAAGTTTCAGCAAAGCTGAAAATAGCTCCCTTACTGGTTCTCCTTCATTCTGTATGGGGGCTACCAGTTCTAATCAGAGAGTATTAAAATATAACAAGAGTCGGTCTCTTACGCCTCTTACGCTAAGCTCTCAAAAAATAATTTTTACTAATAATCAGCGGAAAAGTTTTGTCGCGACAGAGACAGCAAAACGAATGTGTGTTTGGCTCGCTCTAACGACGACGGACAGACAAATACTACCACTGAATTTCATAAACAACTTTTGTTTACAAAAAGTGATGGCAAGAGGTGAAGTGGGGTTTGGCATGTATGCGTGGTTGCTAAAAAACTTTTCATATTTTATTTAAAGAAAGTGTGGAAAAAAGAAGAAGAAGGGCGGGCATGTACTTATTGTGAGTGTTGATTTTAGGAATGAAAATAAAATAATTGGACTGATCAAGTGCCGTCGGCTTAATACGTATATTTATTTAGTTATTCATGCTTATTGCGAATAAATTACACTTTATTTAAGCTGAGGCAATGTAACTTTTATTATACAGAGATTAGGTTGATTTTAGTTTGAGTTTGAATGACTGAAGAAAATTATATTGCATTGTTTAGCGACGAAAATAATATAAAACCAGTTAGGACGCTATCTTCAGCAAGGCTGAAGCTATAATACTTTTCACGTTGTGTCACTATAAAAAAACTAAATGAATAGTTTTCATTCCTCCCTAAGAACATAACTGTAAAGTTTCAAGTCAATTGGTTAAAAAACAAAAAAGTTTTCCATACAACGACGTGAATATTGCTTCTCTTCCCGATCTCAATGAAACTTTGAGGCATTTAATCGAACCATGTAAAACTACTAAGTTTAAAATTTCAGCCCTCTATCATACAAAACAAAAAAAGTTTTCCATACAACGACGTTAAATCTTAATTTCTCTTCCTCTTCTTCATTTTGTATGGCAGCTACCAGTTCTAGTTGCCCGATCTCAATGAAACTTTGTCGAACTATGTTAAACGACTATGTTTGAAATTTCAGCTCTCTATCTTTCAAAACAAAAAAGTTTTCCATATAACGATTAAAATTTGTTTTTCTTCATTTCGTATGTGGGCTACCAGTTCCAATAATCCGATATGGCCGGTTCCGACCAATGATTTGACCACACATTAGAGAAGACTCCCTGCAAAATTTCAGTTCGATATCTTCAAAACTGTGGAAGGAGATAGCATATTCACAGACAGACGGACATGGCTATATCAACTCGTCTTGTCGAGCTGATCAAAAGATAAAAAAGATTAAAAGGATTGATGTTTTTTTAAAGATTTTACAGGCATAAGAGTTCAAAAGTGGCAAACATGTATCCACATGTGCTCGCCACTGTATGTATTTAGTTATTCATGCTTATTGCGAATAAATTACATTTTATTTAAACTGAGGCAATGTAACTTTTATTATTAGAGTTTAGGTTGATTTTAGTTTGAGTTTGATTGACTGAAGAAGATTATATTGCATTGTTTAGCGACGAAAATAATATTTTTTATATGCGTTTAATTTGATTTTGCATTGAAATAAGTAGGCGAAATATGATTTCTAAGCGAAATATGGTTTCTTTGCAGATCACAAGTAATCGCTATTCAATTTTACTAATGAACATGTTTATTATCATTAACATACTTTGTTAATAACAATAACAAAAAAAAAAAATAATATTTATTCATATTTTAGTACTAAATAATTTATCAAATTTGATTCTGGATACCAGGCAAACATAAATTTCAACCAGTAAGGGCGGTATAGTTGAGTATTCTCAACTATATAATACCCTGCACACACACCTATGTTGATAACACGTTAAACATTCGCCGACAGCAAAAGCAGTGTACCACGATATGGTTTGTGTATTTGCTAATAGTGAGGCAGGGCTCACAGTGCAATGTTGCCATTAGATGGCGCTTTAGTACGGGTTTTGTTACAAAGCATTGCTGCAAAATTTTAGTGTGTTGGTCTTTGCGGGGAAAGTGGTAGTTTGTTGTATGCAGTTTTAAAAAGGTATGTTATCTGAGTTTGCATACAAAATTTCAGCATTGTATTCTTTATACTTTAGGAGATACAGCAATTTTAAGAAAAAAATGACCTTTTGTTGTGCTCGATGGGCCGGATGGAATAGGCGTGGCAAAAATTCCTTCAAACTTGATCTAGTGTTCGACCTCACGAGTCTATCCACCAAATTTCAAGTCTCTAGTTCTTATAGTTTTCGAGAACCATTGGTGAGGACGGACGGACGGACGGACAGACAGGGCTTTATAGGGTCCCCCTCCCCTCCTTCTATGCGTTACATACAAACCGTCTCAAACAAACTTAATATACCCTGATACACAGTGTGTGTACAGGGTATAAAAAGGACAATAATATCAAAAAGTCAAAGAAATAAAAAATTATACACAAAATATCAAAAAAATCACAGCAAAAGCAAGTTACCACACACTCTTACTCCCTCTGTTCCACAACCAAAGTCAGTGCATATGTGGGAAAAGGGTGCAGTAGAGCAATAAGTGTGTGCGTATTGTTTTTGTTGTCGCTGTGATCGCACACATACCAGGACAACCCATGCATATGTTGGCAAATAAGTGTGTATGTGTGAACAACCGAAATTGTACATAATTTTCTTTGCTTTCGTTCCTTATTTGCTCTCTTTGTCCTTCGCATCAACACAAACTGCGCGTTGCCTGTGTGCCTCTTCGCCCTTCTGATCGACAAGTATTGACAACACACAGTCTTGTGTATTTCTTCGTGAGACCTCTTCGCCCTTCGCAACGACATATTGACACTTACATTTGATTCCTATGCGTGGCCATGTCACACACATGTACCCCTTTACCCGTCTCAACCATAAGGTAACAATTTAGCAAATGCAAAATGTATTGTTCTGCTACTTACATAGTTTCATGGGATCCTGTTACCATCAGTATAAAATTCGAATTGTTTGACAATATTCAGACCATGATGAAATAACATAAGGTGGTCTCGTCGGCAACAGACATCCACTTATTGTATGCTCGCAATAAGTGCGAGTGAAAGGAACATAGTAAACTGAGTGTCGTATTGAGTGTGAGTGAGGCGGCAATGTGATTGTTGATTAACCCTTAGCATGTCCGTAGGCTTTGAATATGCCACTTATAATTAAAAGACGAGATTTTTTTTTAAAGTTTGATTTTTAATAATTTAGAGTTACCAATTAAACGCTGCTTTTGGTTCTTAATACAAATTTTTTTGTTTAAGTAGTTAACTCTAAAATATATTCTTATTTTAAAGTAAAAAGAAATTAATATTATTAATATAATATTTCATATTAATGCGTGCACGCTTAAGGGTTAATGAATAACGAGAAAAAATTCGTCCGCACACAACCTTTCTTTTCAACAAGCAAACGTGCACTGAAATAAGTGGATACTTCGTAAAACTTCGGCACGCGACGAGACTACCTTGTATAATTGTATCATGATTCAGACAATAGAAGCGAAAAATGTTCATGATGGATGATATTTGATTTTGATAAATGAAAATGCAGATGAAAGTTTTGCTGCTTGTTATATTTTTATACTCTCTGGTTCATGCAACCAAAGTAAAAAATCACAACGAATTCGAATCAATGTACGAGTGTGATCGAAAATTTGTGATACCCTTGTGCCATTAGGTACAGGGTATAAAAATGGTATTTGGAGTATATTGAAGCGAACTTTTCCATAAACTTTATTTTTCACTGCGCCAGTCATAGGCTTAATTTAGTCGTAAACTATTTAAATGTCGTCCTGGAAATTCGAAACACATTTGCATCAATAAAGGAGATTATTAATTTCTTCGAAGAATCCGTTACTCACGGATAATACATATGTACCAAATATACACTTATTTTGTGAGAAATATGAAAGCATTAGAGATTTCAACGAAACTTATGTTAAAATAATAGTTGGTCTAAATATAATGAATATTGAAGGAAACTCCGCAATAAGGAAACACGCATTTCTGCTACACGACGGTGGTTGTAATGTTATTGTATGTCTGTGAATTATAGCAAAATGCTACTGTTTTCTTGAACCAGTAGTCATTGTAATGCAATCAAAGGGCAATGACATTATTATATGTGCTGAAACTATACAACCAGTTTTAAAAATCTTACGATTACTAAGATCGACCGTCGACGTAACAACGAAATGTATTTATTGCCGATTTTTTTAAAACTATATTTGACGGCAATAAAAGAGATAAAATGTTAAAATACAAAACTAATTCTTTAAACCTTTTCTTATTGCTATGAAGTATCTTACAGAGAGTACAATCTTACCTGCTGCCGCTTTGCTATCTGCAAGTGCGCCTTCAATCTGAGCCCTTTTTCGCTTAGTTTGACTTCGATGAAATAATGTAATGAAGTCTTCAGGACCAAGTTCCAAGGCTTTGTCGAAACAGGACATTGCAGATGTTTCTCTTCCTCTTCGCGAATAGTATACGCCCCAATCTTTAAAGATCCCTCGCTTGATCTCAATGCTCCAGTCAATTTTATCCCATGGTTGTACTGGATCGATCAAGCCCATTGACCCTAAAGTCTGCGCCATTGTTTTTAAGAATTGATTTGTTTGTTCTTCTCTAATATTTACAATAAAAATCTATCTATTTTTATTTAATAATAGAATATAATAGGCTTACTTTGATGAAATAAAATATCAACACAAGAGAGCCAGAGTGAAGAATGGTATAGGAATACGAAAATTTGAGGTTAGAGTGCATATTTATGTAGAATATAACTTAAATTATTCCGATTCCGGTATTGTCGTCGGAATTTATACCAAGTTCACGAACGCAGAACATTATATATGGTAAATAACGATCGTTAGTAAGCATCTTACCATATTGATTTGGTCTTGTTATCCCATTCCAATCTTATAGCGATTCTGCTGTCAATCGAAGGTAATTGAGAATTATTGCATTGGTCAGTTCAAGTTTAAAAAGTTTACGTATACTCGTCATCTCTCTCTTTCCTTGGAATTTCGCATCCAATTTTAACTGTGATCAAGAATTCTTCCTTTAGTCTACTTCTGATGCTTGCGTTTTCATCCATTTTAAGTTAATTTCATTTGATTTTGCTGCAGTGAGAGGTGAAGATGGGTCGAGGAAGCGAAATTTTACTTGAAAATTATAATTTTAAAACATTATTTGGAACGAAAAGGAGCTCGTGCTAATGGCAGGACAATTCAAAGGCCCCCATCCACCGTGCAAACTGTTATTAATTCCTACGGGAACTCTGGAACACTCCAAGATAAGCCAAGATCAGGTCGTCGAAAAAAATGTATCATTAGAGAAGAACGCCAAATCGTGAGCTTAATAAAGGCTAGTCCAAAAAATTAATCACCTTAAATACAGGAGGAAATATTTCGAGGCTCAGGCAGAACAGTTCACCTTCAAACTGTACGAAATGTGCTCCACAAGGAGGGGTACAACGCACGTAGAAAGCCATTAATTTGCTTGGTGAACGGAAAGAGGAGGCTGGATTTCGCAAACAAATATGTAAACGAGCCGGAATCATTTTGGGACAACGTTATCTGGAATAATGAATCAAAATTTAATATCTATACTTTTCACGTATGTGAAATAGTATATTAACTTTGTCACGGAGTTTGTAACAGATCGAAATATTAATTTCCGACTATATAAAGTATATATATTCTTGATCAGGACGACAAGACGAGTTGATTTAGCCATGTCCGTCTGTCTGTCTGTCTGTCTGTCTGTATGTATGCAAACTAGTCCCTCAGTTTTGAAGCTATCGAGCTGAAACTTTGCACAGAGTCTTAGAATTTATTACGATGAATCATTCGTCGGAACCAGCATGATCGGATTATTGGAACAGGTAGCTCCCATACGAAAAGAAGAAGAAAAGTGAACAAAACTTGAATCGTTGTATGGAAAACTTTTTTGTTTTTTTACCAATTGACTTGAAACTTTACAGTTATGTTCTTAGGGAGGAATGAAAACTATTTTAAACAAAAGTGGGCGTAGCCACGCCTACTTATAGCGAAAATTGACCCGTTGTATGGAAAACTTTTTGGTTTTTTAACCAATTGACTTGAAACTTTGCAGTTATGCTCTTAGGGAGGAATGAAAACTATTTTGATCAAAAGTGGGCATGGCCACGCCCACTTATAGCTTAACTTGACCCTTTGTATGGAAAACTTTTTTGTTTTTTAATCAATTGACTTGAAACTTTACAGTTATGTTCTTAGGGAGGAATGAAAACTATTTTGACGAAAAGTGGGCGTAGCCACGCCCTTTTATAGCGAAAATTTACCCTTTGTATGTTTGTTGTTGCTGAGTGCTACTCTTTTTCTCTTTAGTTACTTTCTTTTGTTTTTGGAAAGGTAAGCATTGCCCGTTGCACTCTCACTTGTTGTTGTACCTACACACTTGTCCTTTGATTTGTTTTTATTTCTTCGGAGCGAAATCTATTTTTAGACTTCAACATCTGTTGCGTTTTTTTTTCCCCACTGAGGTGTTGTTGCTTAACTTGCTTCAGTGCACAAGTGCGTTTGTTGTTATTTGTTCTTATTCGCGCTTATTTGTCTCTTTACATTACTTTCTGTGTTGCAGCTTTAAACCCTGTTTACACATTAATAATTTTGATAGGGTGTTTACACTGCATTCGTTTTCGCATATTTTTATTTTACTTTTGTTCGTATTTTTTATTCACAATTTAACATGAGCTGTTGTAACAAGTCGTGCAAAGAAAAAAGCTCGTTCGATTGCGATAAAAAACGTGCCATACATTGCTGGCTTTGCGAGAACATTTGCCATTTTACATGTGCTGGTATCACCGGCCGGGACTATGACCGACTTTATGATATGTCTAGGCCTGCCTGTGGTGGCTATAAGTGGTCTTGCCCGGTCTGCTTTAAACGGCAAACTGATTTTGCGGCAATGTACCGGCGGGTACGTGACAAATTTCTGAAACTTAGCAAATTGTCGAAGGAACTTGCGTCGGAGTTCGAGGCGAGTTCTGATATACTTGGAAACTTCGATTTTGAACCTCCACTTGTTTCTTTATCGCCCTCTCCATTTGCCCATCTTTCTCTTCCCCAGCTGGCGCTCCCTGTACCACTGGCCCCTATAAGTTCTGTTATCTCCCCCCCTGAACCTGTTCCCGATCCTAGTACCTCTGCGCCATCGGAACCGGTTGCAATTGGTGAAGTTAGTCAACCTAAAGTTACCAAGCGAACTAGGGCTGCTTCTTCTCCAGGTTCCAATGGTGCTCAGTCTAAACGTAAGAAACCTAAAGCTAAAACCGCCTCCCACCCAGAGTCGTCCCCGGCTCCGCTCCTTTCACCTCCTTCATCTTCCAATGTCGTTCCGCCGAATTTAACTGGTGGTCCAGCAGCGCCAGCTTCTGCGAGCTCTGTTGAGACGCAGCCTATTGCTGTTGATGTTTCGCCACCTCTCGAACTTCTTTCCGTTATTGCCCCACGCAAACAGGTCTTCATATCCCGTCTATCCTCGGATACCACCTGTGAGGCTATAGCCCGATATATAGGAGCTAAGACTGATGTCGAGGTTCAAATTCAAAAATTCAATTTCTCTCAACCGAGAGAAATCTCATCATTCAAAATTAGTGTACCAAATGATGCATTTGCTTTATTGTGTAGTCCATCATTTTGGCCGGCTAACATGGTGGTCCATGAATTTAAACCCAAAACAAGGCCCCGTCCTGTGACACCAGTTCTTAGTTCTTCCTTGTCTGTTTCAAACACGGCTTCAAAAAACTAGGCTTGTCTTCTGAGCACCTCACTTTTGTCTATCAAAATGTAAGAGGTCTCCTATCTAAGCTCAGTAACTTGTATAGGGATAGTTTTTTTTTTCGATTTTGATTTAATTGCCTTTTCGGAAACGTGGCTCAATCCCACGATTCTGAGCAACGAAATCTTTTGCAGTAAATTCGTTTCCTATAGACGTGACCGTCCTTATTAGTTCTTATTGCTGTGAACTCATCCATCAATTCTGAACGGATACAAATTGATTTGGTTGATGATATTGAATTTATTGGAGTTAAGATCAGTGTAGCTCAACTTAACGTCTTCGTTACATGCTCATATATTCCACCAGGCTCTGGGTTGGAGGTCTATATGAAACATGCTGAAGCGATAAAACTGATATATGACCTTACAGGTGAAAAAGACTATTTAATTTTGCTTGGGGATTTCAATCTACCCTATATTTCTTGGTCATACTTCAATGATTCCAATTTTCTAATTCCGTCTGGACAACATGAGTTTCTAGATATTCTATTAGATATTCCTTTGTTTCAGATAAACTGGGTCGTCAATTCAATTAACAGATCCCTTGATCTGGTTCTAACCAATGACACTAACAGTGTAACTGTGTCAAGATGTAACCCTTTGTCTCTGCCTGAAGACTCCTTTCATCCTACGCTAGAAGTCACCCTCGGTCTAATTTCTTCTTCAGCTGCTTTGTCAAATGCTCCTCGTCAGCGTCGACTTTGTTTCAGGAAAACGGATTTCGATCTTCTAAATTCCTTAATTGCTCAAACCGATTGGTCCAATTTGTATCGATGTGATGACATAATACTGGCTACAAAGTTTTTTTATGAGACTCTAAATGGCATTTTCAATACTTGTGTCCCAATTCTTCCGTCACCTAGGCTGACTGCAAGACCACCATGGTTTTCCCGCCAATTGTCTAACCTAAAAAATGTCAAATCTAGACTTTATAAGAAATTTAGATTATCTGGTTCGTTGTCTGATTTTTCTAGATATTCTGTTGCTCGGTCCCAATTTGTTACTCTCAACAGCATCTGTTATAAAAACTACCTTAACAGATGCAAAAGTCAATTTTTTCGAGACCCTAAGTCATTTTATAGCTTTGTCAATTCTAAGCGTAGATCTGGGTCTTACCCACCTTCGTTCTGTCTTGACCTAAAGCTGGCAGATGTTGACCAGGATATTGCAAATTTGTTCGCTGAATTTTTTCAGACAACCTATTCAACTACTTGTTTTTCCGGAACCTCATATCCATATCCAATTAACACTGTCAATGTTTATTGTTCCCCGGAACTCAATGAAGATCAGATTCTTAAAAATTTAATCGCGGTGAAGGATTCGTATTCCCCCGGTCCTGACAACGTGCCTGGTTGTGTGCTCAAAAGGTGCGCGAAGTCGTTGTGTAAACCTTTACTTAAGCTTTTCAATCTTTCGCTTCATAACGCTTCGTTCCCTCCTGTTTGGAAGGAATCTTTTATAATTCCTCTCCACAAAAAAGGCATCAGGTCGGATATTACAAACTATAGGGGCATCGCTAAATTATCTGCAATTCCCAAATTATTCGAGAAAATTATTATTGGCAGCATACAGCATTTTTGCAAGTCCATGATGTCACCCTCACAACATGGATTCATAAAAATGAGGTCAGCGAATACTAATCTTCTTGAATTCACAAGTTTTGTGAACAGTGGTTTTGCACAGCAGTCTCAGACCGATGTCATTTATACTGATTTTAGTAAGGCTTTTGATTCGGTTAATCATGAGTTGCTTTTATTGAAATTAGATCTTTTAGGCTTCCCATTGAATCTTCTAAATTGGATAAAATCCTATTTAACTAATAGATCTCAAAGAGTGTTGTTTAGATCATCTTTGTCTGACCTAGTTCGAGTAACTTCTGGTGTTCCCCAGGGCAGTCATCTTGGCCCACTTTTGTTTAATCTTTTTATTAATGATCTCCCTTCATCTATAACAAACTCTAAGGTACTTATGTATGCCGATGATGTGAAACTATGTCTTTCTTACAAGGAACCAACTTGCCATGGTTTATTGCAGGCTGATCTGAACGCTCTGCACTCTTGGTGCTCATATAATTTGCTAAAGCTTAATTGTTCTAAATGCAAATTTATGACTTATCATCGTAGAAAACCTCATTTGTTTACTTACTCGATTGATAACATTCAATTAGAACGTGTCTCTATTTTTAACGATCTAGGGGTTCTCTTCGATCCAAAACTCTGCTTCGTCCAACAAGTCTCAACAGTCGTTAATAAGGCAAAAGGTGTTTTTGGATTCATTAAACGCTGGTCAAAAGAATTCAACGACCCTTTTATCACAAAACTTCTTTTTACGTCACTTGTGCGTCCTATTCTTGAATATTGTTGTTGCGTATGGTCTCCTCAATACAAAAAACATCAAGATCGCATTGAGTCAGTTCAGAAACAATTTCTCCTTTTTGCACTTCGTGGCCTGAATTGGAATCCTAATACCAGATTACCATCATACCATGACAGGCTCCTTCTCATTGACCTGTTTTTCTCCATAAATTGGTTATTGGTTTAGTTGATTCCTCAGACCTACTCAGTCGGATTAGTTTTAGCGTCCCGCGGCGCACATCTAGAAACTTTGTGCCTATATTCTTGCACAGATGTACAACTAACTTTGCTCTTCATGATCCGTTTCGCGTATTATGCTCTAATTTTAATAATATATACCACGTCCTGTCACCTGAAATCTCTCTCATGACAATTAACGCAACCATTCTACGTTACCTACGCGAAGCTGATCGCTTACAGCGGCTTGGATAATAGTTTTTTGGATGGACTGGCGGCGCTTTTTGCATTTTAAGTCTCTGACCACACATGGCTGTGAGTTGGGGCATAGCTGGCATAGCGCAAATAAATTTCCTCCACCGGGTCAGAGACTTCTTAGAATTTATTTAAACATTATTTTTGTTGTATTTTTCAACGTAGTTTTAATATTATTTTTTGCATTTCTTACTATATTTCATAATTTTAATGATTATTAAATTGTATTATTGAATTGTATTATAAATTATACTTACTTAATATGACAGACAATTGTTATAAATAAATAAATAAATAAATAAAACTTTTTTGTTTTTTAACGAATTGACTTGAAACATTGCAGTTATGCTCTTAGGGAGGAATGAAAACTATTTTGATCAAAAGTGGGCATGGCCACGCCTACTTATAGCTTAACTTGACGCTTTGTATGGAAAACTTTTTTGTTTTTTAACCAATTGACTTAAAACTTTACAGTTATGTTCCTAGGGAGGAATGAAAACTATTTTGACCAAAAGTGGGCGTAGCCACGCCTACTTATAGCGAAAATTGACCCTTTGTATGGAAAACTTTTTTGTTTTTTAACCAATTGACTTGAAACTTTACAGTTATGTTGTTAGGGAGGAATGAAAACTATTTTGATCAAAAGTGGGCATGGCCACGCCCACTTATAGCTTAACTTGACCCTTTGTATGGAAAACTTTTTGGTTTTTTAATCAATTGACTTGAAACTTTACAGTTATGTTCTTAGGGAGGAATGAAAACTATTTTGACGAAAAGTGGGCGTAGCCACGCCCTTTTATAGCGAAAATTAACCCTTTGTATGGAAAACTTTTTTGTTTTTTAACCAATTGACTTAAAACTTTACAGTTATGTTCCTAGAGAGGAATGAAAACTATTTTGACCAAAAGTGGGCGTAGCCACGCCTACTTATAGCAAAAATTGACCCGTTGTATGGAAAACTTTTTTGTTTTTTAACCAATTGACTTTAAACTTTGCAGTTATGCTCTTAGGGAGGAATGAAAACTATTTTGATCAAAAGTGGGCATGGCCACGCCCTTTAATAGCGAAAATTGACCCTTTGTATGGAAAACTTTTTTGTTTTTTAACCAATTGACTTGAAACTTTGCAGTTATGCTCTTAGGGAGGAATGAAAACTATTTTGATCAAAAGTGGGCATGGCCACGCCCACTTATAGCCTAACTTGACCCTTTGTATGGAAAACTTTTTTGTTTTTTAACCAATTGACTTGAAACTTTGCAGTTATGCTCTTAGGGAGGAATGAAAACTATTTTGATCAAAAGTGGGCGTGGCCACGCCCTTTTATAGCGAAAATTGACCCGTTGTATGGAAAACTTTTTTGCTTTTTAACCAATTGACTTGAAACTTTACAGTTATGTTCTTAGGAAGGAATGAAAACTATTTTGACCAAAAGTGGGCGTGGCCACGCCCTTTTATAGCGAAAATTGACCCGTTGTATGGAAAACTTTTTTGTTTTTTAACCAATTGACTTGAAACTTTGCAGTTATGCTCTTAGGGAGGAATGAAAACTATTTTGATCAAAAGTGGGCGTGGCCACGCCCACTTATAGCTTAACTTGACCCTTTTTATGGAAAACTTTTTTGTTTTTTAACCAATTGACTTGAAACTTTACAGTTATGTTCTTAGGGAGGAATGAAAACTATTTTAACCAAAAGTGGGCGTAGCCACGCCTACTTATAGCGAAAATTGACCCGTTGTATGGAAAACTTTTTTGTTTTTTAACCAATTGACTTGAAACTTTGCAGTTATGCTCTTAGGGAGGAATGAAAACTATTTTGATAAAAAGTGGGCATGGCCACGCCCACTTATAGCTAAACTTGACCCTTTGTATGGAAAACTTTTTTGTTTTTTTAACCAATTGACTTGAAACTTTACAGTTATGTTCTTAGGGAGGAATGAAAACTATTTTAACCAAAAGTGGGCGTAGCCACGCCTACTTATAGCGAAAATTGACCCTTTTTATGGAAAACTTTTTTGTTTTTTAACCAATTGACTTGAAACTTTACAGTTATGTTCTTAGGGAGGAATGAAAACTATTTTAACCAAAAGTGGGCATGGCCACGCGCTTTTATAGCGAAAATTGACCCGTTGCATGGAAAACTTTTTTGTTTTTTAACCAATTGACTTGAAACTTTACAGTTATGTTCTTAGGAAGAAATGAAAACTATTTTGACCAAAAGTGGGCGTGGCCACGCCCTTTTATAGCGAAAAATTACCCGTTGTATGGAAAACTTTTTTGCTTTTTAACCAATTGACTTGAAACTTTAGAGTTATGTTCTTAGGGAGGAATAAAAACTATTTTGATAAAAAGTGGGCATGGCCACGCCCACTTATAGCTAAACTTGACCCTTTGTATGGAAAACTTTTTTGTTTTTTTAACCAATTGACTTGAAACTTTACAGTTATGTTCTTAGGGAGGAATGAAAACTATTTTGACCAAAAGTGGGCTTGGCCTCAACCTTTTATAGCGAAAAATTACCCGTTGTATGGAAAACTTTTTTGCTTTTTAACCAATTGACTTGAAACTTTGCAGTTATGCTCTTAGGGAGGAATGAAAACTATTTTGATCAAAAGTGGGCGTGGCCACGCCCTTTTATAGCGAAAATTGACCCGTTGTATGGAAAACTTTTTTGCTTTTTAACCAATTGACTTGAAACTTTGCAGTTATGCTCTTAGGGAGGAATGAAAACTATTTTGATCAAAAGTGGGCGTGGCCACGCCCACTTATAGCTTAACTTGACCCTTTTTATGGAAAACTTTTTTGTTTTTTAACCAATTGACTTGAAACTTTACAGTTATGTTCTTAGGGAGGAATGAAAACTATTTTAACCAAAAGTGGGCGTAGCCACGCCTACTTATAGCGAAAATTGACCCGTTGTATGGAAAACTTTTTTGTTTTTTAACCAATTGACTTGAAACTTTGCAGTTATGCTCTTAGGGAGGAATGAAAACTATTTTGATAAAAAGCGGGCATGGCCACGCCCACTTATAGCTAAACTTGACCCTTTGTATGGAAAACTTTTTTGTTTTTTTAACCAATTGACTTGAAACTTTACAGTTATGTTCTTAGGGAGGAATGAAAACTATTTTAACCAAAAGTGGGCGTAGCCACGCCTACTTATAGCGAAAATTGACCCTTTTTATGGAAAACTTTTTTGCTTTTTAACCAATTGACTTGAAACATTACAGTTATGTTGTTAGGGAGGCATGAAAACTATTCATTTAGTTTTCTTTATAGTGACACAAAGTGAAAAGTATTATAGCTTCAGCCTTGCTGAAGATAGCGTCCTTACTGGTTTTTATTATACTATAGATTATTGTCTCACATTCAATAATAAGTGATCACGATATACATAGCTACGGTTTGTTTCGTGTATCAGTTGACAAAAGCAAACTCAGTAGTGAAAATCCAAGAAAAACAACACTGACATTGACAGTTTGTTGTTGTTTCAACTTTTTTTTAATTTGACATGACTTGGATTCAAATCCTTCAAGCCGTACATACCTGCATTGTTTACACATTAGTGCGTGTAATTTGCAAAGAGTATTAATTAATTTTAATACTCTCTGGCTTGTACGTTCTCTCAAAGTTTTCTTGTTCTCTTTCAATCAACAAACACATAACCAGAGAGTATTAAAATATAACAAGAGACCGAAGCCCGCTCACGCTAAGCTTTCCGGATTTGGAGTTTAGGAACATGGTCCCAGCGGAAAACTCTGCGACAGAGACAGAATGATAAAATGTGTATACCTTTCTCACTCTACCTGGAATTGTTTACATTTTTCATATTTTGTTTACTTTTGAGTTGTTGCCACATTTCATTTGCCTGTGCGGCGTGGACTTTTGTCTTGATTTTGATTTTCATATTTTGCGAGTCCGGACGGACATTTCATATTCAATTATTTCAGCAAATTTGTATATTTGATGAAAATAATGCGTTTTTCAACATATTATAACTAATTATATGAAAATTTTATATTTTTCATCATATTTTTACTAACATGCCAATATAAATAAAATTTTAAAAATCCCAAAATTGGATTTTTTACAATCAAAAGTATTATCAGCATTTTAGCATATCAATATCAACTAACAATTATTCGCTTTTATTGTCTGAATACAGGCAAACAATTCGAATTTTATAATGATCGTATCAGGATAACATGAAACTAAGTAGCAGAACAATACATTTTGCATTTGCTAAATTGTTAGCTTGTGGTTGAGACGGGTAAAGGGGTACATGTGTGTGACAAGGCCACGCACAGGAATCAAATGTAAAATTGTCAATTGTGGTTGCGAAGGGCAAAGAGGTACATACGAAGAAACACACAAAACTGTGCGTTGACATAGTTTGTAGATGAGAAGGATAAAGAGACACATTGGCAACGCATAGGTAGAGCACAATTTGTGTATACCTGTGGCCACGCAAAGAATCAAATGCAAGTTTATAGACAAGCAGGGAAAGTGTGTAAAGCACAAAACCGGTTTGGTCTCAGCTTTGTGTGTGCTCCAGTCGCAACAACTACAATACGCATACACTTATTACCCCACTTCACCCTTTGCCCACATATGCATTGACTGCCTTGCTTTGTGAGCGATCGCAGTCCCAACAAATACAATACGCACACACTTATTGCTCCACTACACCCTTTTCCCACATATGCATTGACTTTGGTTGTGGAGCAGAGGGAGTAAGTGTGTGTGGGTAACTTGCTTTTGCTATGATTTTTTGATATTTTGTGTGTAACTTGTTATTTCTTTGACTTTTTGATATTATTGTCCTTCCTGACATTTCTGATCGCCTAGTAGCATGAATCAATTTGCTTAGTAAAATTGAATAGCGATTTCTTTTGATCTGCAAAGAAACCATATTTCGCCTACTTATTTCACTCCAAAATCAAATTAAACGCATATAAAAATATTATATTTTTTTTAATTAATTAATTCTTTATTATCCCAAAACATTCTTATAGCTTATAATAATAATAATAATATGCAAATCTACAGAGTTTAGCTTAGTCTAAATGTAATTTATTCGCAATAAGCATGAATAACAAAATACATATAAGTACACATTATGCCGACGGCACTTGATCAGTGCAATTATTTTATTTTCATTCTTAAAATCAAAACTCACAATATGTAGTATATACATGCCCGCCCTACTTCTTCTTTTGTCCACACTTTCATTGAACACAAGAAGGATCGTTTCTTAGCAACCACGCATACATGCCACATGCCACTTCACCTCTTGCCATCATTTTTCGTAAACAAAATTTGTTTATGAAATTCGGCAATTATGCTGGAAGTTCATTCATAATTTCAACCAAATTTCCAGTGGTAGTATTTGTCTGTCCGTCGTCGCTAGAGCGAGCGAGACATACATTCGTTCAGCTATCTCTGTCGCGACATAACTTTCCCGCTGGGACTTGGTATTAATTTCATTTTGAAAGCTTAGCGCGAGCGGGCTTCGGTCTCTTGTTATATTTTAATACTCTCTGCACATAACAATACTGACGTATAAGAAGAAGCATCCCAGCAGTTTTTTTCAGATCACAGACGAAATAAAGACATGTTTTTGTAGTACAATTTGCGTCGAGTAGACATGCCTTTTATTTCTCAATAGGCTACATTAGATTTGTAAGCACAGTTGACGTTGACGTCGAAAAAACTGCGTCGTGTGTGTTTGTTGTGGATGAAGGGTTAGCGGGGAAGGTAGCTGACGACGTTGGCAGAGACAAACGAAAGTTGAACATGATGATGAAGTGTGTGCGGGAGGGTGAGTTTACGCACAAGCAGAACATTTTGTTGATGAAGGGGTAGGCGGGCATAATTGTAAACACAAAAGGAAAAGAAACAGGCAAACGCACTGTTTCGCCGACGGACGAAATTTTGCTGTTTTGTTCAAATTGATTTACTCATAATTTAGCGTGTTGAATTTACTTCGCGTATTTTACAGATCATTCAAGTATTTAAGTAAGTTAAAGTATTAATCTCTGTCTAAATAATTAACAATATAATCAAATTCTATAGGAAAAACAATTAAATAAAATATGTAAAGAACAAAAAATACGTAAAAAAAAAAAAAAACATTGAACAAAAATACTTGATTCAAATTCAATATAATTTTTAATTTTTTTTTTTTTCTTGTTTAAATCATTTGTTTATATTTAATTTCATTCGACATATTTTATAAAACAAAAAATACAAAAAAAACATTTTTATATCGCCCCGGCCAGGGATCGAACCCGAGACCTCTAGTTTCTTAGCAAAACAAAAGCAAAAGTAAAATTGCAAACACAAAACAAAAGCAGAGCGTCAACAGTGCGAGCAGCGCAAAAAAACGTTGGCTTCGACGTCGACGTTTTTGCGTTACAACAAATACGATGCCTGACTGCTTCTTTTGGCAGCGAGTTTGTAGGGGGATTTGAGGTTGTAAAAGCGGCCAAGCCTCTTGAAATAGCAAATACAATCGTGAGGCTTTGTAAGCGCTTCTGTGCTTACTTGTAGGTACAAAAACACCGGTGTTTGAAGCATTAAAAAAACTGCTGGGATAGCATGTTACGTTTAATGCTTGCGACGTCGCATGTTTGTATGGGAAAAAGAAAAGGTCTGTTTTTAGGGTTTTTCCGGCAATTATTTGAATTTTTCTCGCCGTAAAAACCATCTTTGAACTTCAACGAACATTTAAAAAAAAAGAATTGGCCAAATTGGTCCAGGCGTTGTTGAGTTATGCGCTTACCAACACATTTTGCGATTCATTTTTATATTATAGAATTTCACACAAGTGAAAAGTATAAAAAACGAGTAAAGTCAGGAACAGCAACTACCAATAAATTAAATCCAGTAATGGAGCTATTTTCAGCTTTGCTGAAACTTATATACTCTTGCAAGCATTTGGAAAATCCGTTTTATAGTTTTTCCAATAAGAATCTTATAAGTTTATAAAGATAAAGGGGCGTAACCCCGCCCAGTTTCCAATTTTTTTTAAAGAATACAATGCAATCATTCCACACTTCATTTTATGATTTTCTATCTCGTCTGCTTATAGATAAATCACATTCCTTAGTTTTTCTCTATATAGACGGTACCACGCCCTTATGTCCGATTCTTATGACATTTTGTTATATGGTCAAGGATTCTTAAAAACGCGTAACTGCAAGGTCTCATCTGTTGATAGTTGAGAACAAAAAAGTTTTTCTAACAAAAACCGAATTTTTGACCGATTGTTCCTATGGGAGCTATTTATCCGATCTTCACCAGTTTTCAGTGTGTCTTAATTTACGTACAAGATGTTATTGTGCAAAAAATAGAGGCGGTAGCTTTAAAATCAAGGAGTTTATTGAGCAAAAACCTAATTTTTAACCGATCGTTCCTATGGCAGCTTCATGCTATAGTATTCCGCTCAGGCTGGTTTCTACATATAAACTGTCTGCAAGGAAAAGAAAATTTTCTGCGTTTAAATTTTTTTGCTAACTTCAAAACTCTGGGAGGAGTTCGCATTGAAACAGACAGACGGACAGACAGACGGACATGGCTATATGAACTCGTCTCGTCGTGCTGATAAAGAATATACATATATACTTTATATAGTCGGAGATGTCTCCTTCTCTGCGTTGCAAACTGCTCGACAAAGTTAATATACTCTTGAAAGAGTATAAAATCCACAAAATAAACCAGTAAGGATTGGAGTTGACAGTACTCGACTCCGACATAACCTGTACCTTCAATTTGTATCAACTGTTTGAAGGCGTTCCCCCACACACCAATTTTCACTCTTTTAGACCAATTCGTTCCAGAGATATAACGGCATTCTACCATGGCGGTATATATATGGGCGTGGCTACGCCCATTTTTTTAAAGTATCTTCTTGGCATTTGAGTCAGCTATATACACTCCAAATTTGGTAACAAATTCTCAAAAGACAACTGAGATAAAACGTTTTTTGTAAGTTTTTTCCCGAGGTTGCTCCAGTCATTTGCCCCTCACCACTAAACTAAATAAAACCAGTAAGGGCGGTATAGTTGAGCATTCTCAACTATATAATACCCTGTACACACACCTATATTTATAACACGTTAAACTTTCGCCGACAGCAAAAGCAGTATACCACGATATGGTTTGTGTCTTTGGTAAGGTAAGGCACGGCTCACAGTGCAATGTTGACATTAGATGGCGCTTTAGTACGGATTTTGTTACAAAGCATTGCTGCAAAATTTTAGTGTGTTTGTCTTTGCGGGGAAAGTGGTAGTTTGTTGTACGCAGTTTTAAAAAGGTATGTTATCTGTGTTTGCATGCAAAATTTCAGCATTGTATTCATTATACTTTAGGAGATACAGCAATTTTAAGAAAAAAATGACCTTTTGTTGTGTTCGATGGGCGGGAAGGAGTGGGCGTGGCAAAAAATCCTTCAAACTTGATCAAGCGTTTGACCTCACGAGTCTATCCACCAAATTTCAAGTCTCTAGCTCTTATAGTTTTCGAGAACCATTGGTGAGGACGGACGAACGGACGGACAGGGCTATATCAGTACGTCTTGTCATCCTGATCAAGAATATATATACTTAATAGGGTCCCCTCCCCTCCTTCTATGCGTTACGTACAAACCGTCTCAAACAAACTTAATATACCATGATACACAGTGTGTGTACAGAGCAAAAAAGTCCGGTCTGAGAACAGCACACATTGTTCTTGAATCAACAACGGACCAAACTGAGTTGTAATTGGTCTAAATGTTCTCGATATAAGTAAGATTTGTACTTAACATCAAAATCGACACCAAAATGGATTTGAATCACCTACAAAATGTATATTCATACACATTTTATACCTGAAAACAAAACAAGACCACAAAAATTTATACCGAAACCAACCAAACTCAAAATGACAACGCTTTCGTCTTATACCTTCTTTCTCTCTTACTCCTTTGAACAAAAATGTAAAAACAATTAAAATTTAACAAATATCATATGTTTCAATGTTGCTTGCTGTAGCTCAGAGTTTAGTGTGTTTAACTATGATACCAAAGGTATGAGGTTCAATCCCCTGAAAGACCAGAGTTTTTTTGTTCTCTTGGAACAAAAATGTTTTCAATAAATAAAATTTATGAAATATCATATGTTCCTATGTCGCTCCCTGTGGTTCAGAGGTGGTCCTACGAAACGGAAGGTAAGAGGTTCAAATCTTACTGTTTCTTATAAAAATAATCACCAATTACCATTTCATTATAATATTTATATGTTGTTTAAATGTTTATCAAATTAACTGTAGCAATTACTTATATAAAATAAAATCAATCAAATTGAGGTAATAACCGAAATAGTTTGCAAAACTACTGGGCCTTGATTCAAGATCAATGTAAACTTACTTGAACGAAAAAGTGGTCGTGGTCTCGCAAAAAATTTTTTTTGTTATACTTTTCACTTATGTGAAATAGTATATTAACTTTGTCACGGAGTTTGTAACAGATCGAAATATTAATTTCCGACTATATAATGTATATATATTCTTGATCAGGACGACAAGACGAGTTGATTTAGCCATGTCCGTCTGTCCGTCTGTCCGTCTGTCTGTCTGTCTGTCTGTCGGTCTGTCTGTCTGTCTGTCTGTCTGTATGTATGCAAACTAGTCCCTCAGTTTTGAAGCTATCGAGCTGAAACTTTGCACAGAGTCTTAGAATTTATTACGATGAATCATTCGTCGGAACCAGCATGATCGGATTATTGGAACAGGTAGCTCCCATACGAAAAGAAGAAGAAAAGTGAACAAAACTTGAATCGTTGTATGGAAAACTTTTTTGTTTTGTACAATAGAGTGCTGAAATTTTAAACATAGTTGTTTTACATGGTCCGACTACATGCCTGAAAGTTTCATTGAGATTGGACATCTGGAACTGGTAGCCCCCATACAAAATGAAGAAGAGGAAGAGAAGCAATATTCACGTCGTTGTATGGAAAACTTTTTTGTTTTTTAACCAATTGACTTGAAATTTTAAAGTTATGTTCTTAGGGAGGAATGAAAACTATTTTGACCAAAAGTGGGCGTAGCCACGCGTAGCCACGCCCACTTATAGCGAAAATTGACCCGTTGTATGGAAAACTTTTTTGTTTTTTAACCAATTGACTTGAAACTTTACAGTTATGTTCCTAGAGAGGAATGAAAACTATTTTGACCAAAAGTGGGCGTAGCCACGCCTACTTATAACAAAAATTGACCCGTTGTATGGAAAACTTTTTTGTTTTTTAACCAATTGACTTGAAACTTTGCAGTTATGCTCTTAGGGAGGAATCAAAACTATTTTGATCAAAAGTGGGCATGGCCACGCCCACTTATAGCTTAACTTGACCCTTTGTATGGAAAACTTTTTTGTTTTTTAACCAATTGACTTGAAACTTTACAGTTATGTTCTTAGGGAGGAATGAAAACTATTTTAACCAAAAGTGGGCGTAGCCACGCCTACTTATAGCGAAAATTGACCCGTTGTATGGAAAACTTTTTTGTTTTTTAACCAATTGACTTAAAACTTTACAGTTATGTTCCTAGAGAGGAATGAAAACTATTTTGACCAAAAGTGGGCGTAGCCACGCCTACTTATAGCAAAAATTGACCCGTTGTATGGAAAACTTTTTTGTTTTTTAACCAATTGACTTGAAACTTTGCAGTTATGATCTTAGGGAGGAATGAAAACTATTTTGATCAAAAGTGGGCATGGCCACACCCACTTATAGCTTAACTTGACCCTTTGTATGGAAAACTTTTTGGTTTTTTAACGAATTGACTTGAAACTTTACAGTTATGTTCTTAGGGAGGAATGAAAACTATTTTGACGAAAAGTGGGCGTAGCCACGCCCTTTTATAGCGAAAACTGACCCTTTGTATGGGAAACTTTTTTGTTTTTTAACCAATTGACTTGAAACTTTACAGTTATGTTCTTAGAGAGGAATGAAAACTATTTTGATCAAAAGTGGGCGTGGCCACGCCCTTTTATAGCGAAAATTGACCCTTTGTATGGAAAAATTTTTTGTTTTTTAACGAATTGACTTGAAACTTTACAGTTATGTTCTTAGAGAGGAATGAAAACTATTTTGATCAAAAGTGGGCGTAGCCACGCCCTTTTATAGCGAAAATTGACCCTTTGTATGGGAAACTTTTTTGTTTTTTAACCAATTGACTTGAAACTTTACAGTTATGTTCTTAGGGAGGAATAAAAACTATTTTGACCAAAAGTGGGCGTAGCCACGCCCACTTATAGCGAAAATTGACACTTTGTATGGAAAACTTTTTTGTTTTTTAACCAATTGACTTGAAACTTTACAGTTATGTTCTTAGAGAGGAATGAAAACTATTTTGATCAAAAGTGGGCGTAGCCACGCCCTTTTATAGCGAAAATTGACCCTTTGTATGGGAAACTTTTTTGTTTTTTAACCAATTGACTTGAAACTTTACAGTTATGTTCTTAGGGAGGAATAAAAACTATTTTGACCAAATGTGGGCATGGCTACGCCCTTTTATAGCGAAAATTGATCCTTTGTATGGAAAACTTTTTTGTTTTTTAACCAATTGACTTGAAACTTTACAGTTATGTTCTTAGAGAGGAATGAAAACTATTTTGATCAAAAGTGGGCGTGGCCACGCCCTTTTATAGCGAAAATTGACCCTTTGTATGGAAAAATTTTTTGTTTTTTAACGAATTGACTTGAAACTTTACAGTTATGTTCTTAGAGAGGAATGAAAACTATTTTGATCAAAAGTGGGCGTAGCCACGCCCTTTTATAGCGAAAATTGACCCTTTGTATGGGAAACTTTTTTGTTTTTTAACCAATTGACTTGAAACTTTACAGTTATGTTCTTAGGGAGGAATAAAAACTATTTTGACCAAATGTGGGCATGGCTACGCCCACTTATCGCAAAACTTGAACCGTTGTATGGAAAAATTTTTTGTTTTTTAACGAATTGACTTGAAACATTACAGTTATGTTTTTAGGGATGCATGAAAACTATTCATTTAGTTTTTTTTTATAGTGACACAAAGTGAAAAGTATTATAGCTTCAGCCTTGCTGAAGATAGCGTCCTTACTGGTTGTAATTTAAGTTTAGTCGGTTCTTGATTCCAGTACAATATTCACTTGTTTTAAGAACAAAAAGGTCTCGGTATAAGTTTTTTATACTCTTGCAAGAGTATATTAACTTTGTCATGAAGTTGGCAACGCAGAGAAGGAGACATCTCCGACTATATAAAGTATATATATTCTTGATCAGCTCGACGAGACGAGTTCATATAGCCATGTCCGTCTGTCCGTCTGTCTGTTGCGATGCGAACTCCTCCTAGAGTTTTAAAGATATCGAAAAAATTAAAACGCAGAAAATTTTCTTTTCCTTGCACGCAGTTTGTATGTAAAATCCAGCATGACCGAATAACTATAGGATATAGCTGCCATAGGAACGATCGGTTAAAAATTAGGTTTTTGCTCAATAAACGCTTTGATTTTAAAGTTATCGCCTCAATTTTTTGCACACAAATATCTTGGACGTCAGTTAAGACACACAGTAAATTTGGTGGAGATCGGATAAATATAGGATATAGCTCCCATAGGAACAATCGGTCAAAAATTCGGTTTTTGTTAGGGAAACTTTTTTGTTCTTAAATATAAACGGATAAAACTTTGCAGTTACGCGTTTTTATGAATCCTTGACCACATTCCAAAGTTTCGTAGAAATCGGACATAAGGGCGTGGCACCGCCCATATAGAGAAAAATTTAAAAATGTGATTTCTCTGTAAGTCGATGAGATATAAGATCGCAAAATAAAGTGTACAATGATTGCAAAGTATTTGTTAAAAAAATTAGAAAATGGGCGGGGCCACGCCCCTTTATCTTTATAAACTTATATGATTCTTATTGGAAAAACTATAAGACATATTTTCCAATAAGAACACTTGATAAAATGCTTGCAAGAGAATATAAGTTTCAGCAAAGCTGAAAATAGCTCCCTTACTGGTTTTTGTTACAGTTTAAGTATGGTTGGTTCTTGATTCAAGTAAAATGTAAACTTATTTCTAAAACAACATTGACTCGGATTAAGTTTTGTTGGTATCATATTAAGCTTAAACTGTTCTTGAAAATGTAACAAAATTTACTCAATCAAGATTTTTTGTACTTAAAAATAGTGCTTGAATTGAGAACATTTTACTTGATTGGACAACATTTGTGCTTGATGAACTTTCAATACCGAATTGTGTCAATTTAAGTACAATGTACTTGATTTTTTTTCTCTGTGTAGGTTGTATGGTTCTTGAGATATGAGCGTTTGAAATTTTTACTATATAGGGGCGTGGGCATGCCCATTTTTTTATTTTTTCTTCTTGAGGTTTGAGTCAGCTGTATACACACCAAATTTGGTGTTCTTATCACAAAAGAGAACGCAGAAAATACTACTTTTGTAATACTTTAACCGATGTAGCTTCAGTTATTTGCCCCTCACCCCTAAACTAAGCCAAAAAGGGGAAAAACAAAACAAATTTGATTTGCGTATTGAATAACAGAATCGAACTGCGATGAGATTTTGGTTCTATCTATTATAGTTTCCGAGATCGACGCGTTCATAGAGACAGACGGACATACGGACATGGCTAAATCGACTTCTCTTTCGATACTGATCGAAATAAATATATAATTTGTATAGTCGAAAATGTCTCCTTTAAGATGTTACATACATTGTCGACGTGCACAAAACTAACATACCCTTGTATCATAAGGTACAGGGTATAATGACAATGGATACAAAGCCGTCCTGCGCTTTGAATTAACAAATCTATAAAACGATTTAGGATAACGCGTGAACAGGTAATGTTAAGCGAAAGAAAATTAGATCTGAGTATATGGAAAAGTCAGACATTGAACCAGACAATTTAAATTTTTTGTAGAGTCTGGCGGGGTTACGCCAATTTATATGTATAAATACATATGATTGTTTCCAATAAGAGTAATTGAGAAAATGCTTGCAAGAGTATATAAGTTTCAGCAAAGCTGAATATGGCTCCCTTGCTGGTTGTTAATTTGCGTATGCCACCGCCTAGCGAGTGAGCGGGGTATTATATTATCGAGTGTACTCGACCCATTTCATGATTGAATCGGATTATACTCCATCTCAAAAGCAGGTATGCAAATTTTCATTGTTTTAGGATATATGGTTCCCGAGGTAGAAGCTTTTGAAATTATTGTCATATGTGGGCGTGGCCAGGCTGATTTTCCTATTTTATCTCTTTGTGCTTCATGTCGGCTATATACGCTCCAAATTTGATGTTCCTATCTCAAAAGACAATCGAGAACAGACGACTTTTGTAATTATTATACCCGACACGACGTAGCTCCAGTTATTTACTCCTCTCCCCTAAACTAAGTCAAAAAGGGGAAAATCCAAATAAATTTGATCTGCGCAATGAATAACAGAATCGATCTGCTAAGAAATTTTGGTTCTATCTATTATAGTTTCCGAGATCGACGCGTTCATACAGATAGACGGGCGGACGGACAGACGGACATGGCTAAACCGATTTCTCTTTCGATACTGATAAAGAATATATATATTCGGAGATGTCTCCTTCTGGATGTTACAAACATTGTCGACGCGCTCAAAACTAATATACCCTTGTTCCATAATGTATAGGGTGTAACTATTTAATAAAAATTTCCATAGCAACAGAGACAAAAGTTTGATCGATGATTTCTACTTCAGTTGATTTTACTTTAATAATGTCGACAAGAAAGAATAAAAAATATTGTATATATAAATGTAAATAAGCAAAAAACAAGGAAAAAATCTTGTTGCCAAAATTTAAAACAGTGACCTAATTTTGCTGAGCTTATAGACAATGGCCAAGAAAGGAGGAGTCCAGAAGCTACAAGAAGACATAACCACAGATGAAGAATTTGAAAAATTTATTGAAAGACCTGGGCTATTGGGTAAACAATTAAATTCAAGTATCTATGGCAACTTGACTAGAAATTACCTTTTTTAAAAGTCCTTGATGTTTACTCTGAGTGGTGTGGACCCTGCCTTGGTATGGTTGGTAGCTTGCGAAAAATTAAGATGGAATTGGGAGGTGATAGTCTCCAACTGGCGATTGTAGGTAAACTTTTTTCTTTCAAAAGTACATTTAGCGCAATTTATATTTCTTGTTTTTTTATGAAGTGTAAAGCAGATACGATATCGTATTTGAATCGATTCGTGAAAAAAAGTGAACCAACTTGGCTTTTTGTGACAGTAAGTACGTCTATTTCAAAGATAAGCCGAAGATCATTAATGATCTTGAATTGACAGTTATTGTGATTTTCAACTATAAAAACGGTATTCCTTTATTAGAATGGAAACGCAGTTAATATCATATTTGGTACAAATGTCCCGAAGCTAATGGATTTAATAACAAAAGAGTTGGAACATCTTTCGTCCAAAACATCTCGACCGACTTATAAAATCACAGAGCTCCAACCAATCGAAGTAGAAAAACTTCGTATTAAAACTGAAGCAACAGAAAAAGCGCAAACAAAAGAGCGTTTGGCAAAGGAAAAAAAGCGAACGGATTATCTTAAAAATGTCACTGATACGATTTTAGAGAACATGCCAGATATAGGTGTTACGATTTTTGGCCCACAGGTCAACCGAGATATGTTCAAAAAACTTTCCGAACCAGCTGAACAACTCAAAATGCAGTGCAAAGACAGAAAGGCCGTCGCGGTGACAATAGAAGATTTCGATACTGTGAATTTCGCTTGTAAAAATCCGTTGCCTACTGATGTAATTGAACAACTACATGAAAAGGAATTGTTAATGTGCTTTTGGAAGATTGATGAAAGCGTCGGGACGGTGCCGAACGTTTTAATGACATATGCTCACGAGCTAACCAAGGAAGTAATCGCTCCACCGGACGACACTCACGACGAAGAACACATAGTTCCACCACTGATTTCACCACTGAAAGTGAAGATTGAAGTGGAAATCAAAGGTTTGCTTCATTACTGCCTCTGTCATTTATTGTTGTAGACCAATTGGTTCCAGAGATATAACGTTTTTATACTCTTCATATATATATATATATTAGGGTGTCCCTTATTTGGCAAGGTTCTTATTTTTTAACGCATATGGGCTAGTTTTGTTCAGTCTACTCTAAAATACTCGCATGATTATTTTTTTTATTTTTGGAGCACGGGAACATGCAAGTTACACCTGAGTCTTTAATGTAACAATGGAACACCTTCTCAAGCAAATTGAATTGGCAACTATGATGTAACGTACGAGTACGTCATTTTGTTGTCATTTCGTTTCGAATTTGTTGGACAAACAATACTCACAAAGTCTGTGGAACTTAAAAGCAATACAAAAACCAGTAAGGGGCCGTTCATTAATTACGTAAGATGGTTTAGGGGGGGAGGGGGGTCAACCATGTCTTACTTTTGCCTATTTTTCCTATACTGCCTACTACATTTTTACTTACGTAGGGGGGGGAGGGGGTCAAAAACAGCCAAAAATCGTCTTACGTAATTAATGAATGGCCCCTAAGGGCGTTATAGTCGAGTATTCTCGACTATATAATACCCTGTTCACATGAAAGTTGGTGCCGCACCCTCAATCTACAAAAAAAATACTGATCTGACGTCGCCTATTCAAATAGTGTTCAAAATATCTAGAAAATCGGTGTATTTTACGAAAAATTTAAGTTTGCTGGCCTCTGAGGGGAAGCCATCAAAAAGGGGGGAAAATTGTGGTATGCAGTTTTTAAGACGTATATTCACTGAGCTTGTATACAAATTTTCAGGGTCATACCTTTGTTAATTTTGGAGATATAGCAATTTATAGAAAATAACTGGGGGAGGGGTAATGAAAAGAAGGTGGGGATTTTGTGGTATGCAGTTTTGTAGGGCTATACCTACTGAGTCTACATAACGACTTTAATGTTTCTATCTCTTTGGATGTTTGAGTTATAGCGATTTAAAAAAGTGGGTGGAGCTGAATGGGCGGGAAGGAGTGGGCGTGGCAAAAAAAAAAAACATAAACTTGATCTGCTGCCGAGCATCACGAGTCTACTCACCAATTTTCAAGTCTCTAGCTCTTATAGATTCCGAGAACCGTTGGGGAGGACGGACGGGCAGACGGACAGTCGGACAGACAGACGGACATGGCTCAATCAATTTCTGTTGTCGTCCTGGTCAAGAATATATATACTTTTTGGGGCCCCCCTCCCCTCCTTTTGTGCGTTACATACATTTCGTTCAAACAAACCCAATATACCCTGATACACTATGTGTATGGGGTATAACTATATTTTTGATTGTTGAGATAAACCACCAAATAACGGATGTTAAGTTACCACCTATCCGCCAAGTTCTCGCAGTTGTATTTTTTAATATCCGCGAAGTGAAATTAAATGAGTTAAAGCTCAAATCAAATTGTAAAAAAGATACCTTGAAAAGGAAGTATCCTGATTAGTATTGTATAAAGTTTATCTCTTTGTTAATAAAACGCAATACTTAAATTTGTCTATTCAATAATATTCAATTAAGATTTAATTATTTGCTGTCCCCCAGTTGAATTTACAAAAAAATCTAAAATCTTCTTTCATAAAACTTCAGGGCTCAGTCGGCACGGGTGAGAATTAACTTGGGAAGCTAAAATTATGTATTTAGGTTAAGTTAAGGATACTGAACAGAAATAGCAGGTATGCGTTTTCGGAAATGCAAAAAAAAAAAAAATCGACCAAATAAGGGACACCCTAATATATATATGTATATATATCTTATAACTTTGTCACGCAGTTTGTAACACCCAGAAGGAAACATCTTCGACTATATAAAGTGAATATATTCTTGATCACCTCGACAAGACGAGTTGATATAGCTATGTGCGTCTGCATGTATGTAAGCTATCTCTTCCCACAGTTATGAAGCTTTCGACCATAAGTTTTGCAGAGACCCTCCAATTGTATTAACAAAAAATCATTGATCGCAACTAATCCGAAAAGAAGAAGAAAAATTAACAAAATTTATATTATTGTATAATCTGAAAAACGTTTTTGTTTTGTAACTAGTCGTTTCTCTTTCCCAGACTAAATGGCTGATAGGATCAGCTAGAATCATTGGAATTGGTATTACATACAAAATGAAGAAGAGGAAGAGAAGAAAAATTTCCTCATCGTTGTATGTAATTCTTTTTTGGTTGTAGAAACTACACCAATGGTTTTAGGGTGGCATGGAAACTTTTTGATAAAAAAAATTGCTATTGCACCGCCCATTTGTAGCCAATAAGCGATAACAATAAAAATTGGTAAATAGGGTATAAAGATAAAGAAAAATAAAATTTATTTTAAAAAATGGGCGTGGCATAACAAAGGACGTGAACAGTATTTAATCTTCGGCAATGATCTTATAGTTGTCATTTCGAAATATGTTAAAAATTTAATAACCAAATTCTTTCTTAACAGAAGGTGAAGAATGGGAAGAAGAAGAGTCGGAAGAAGAAAAACCTATAGCAAAGAAAGTGAGATCCACAGCTAATTACGCCAGTGGAGAAATAGAGGTTTCTCCTGTAGATGTTGGGCTGGAAGATTTAGATGAAGAAGAGGATGAAGAGGAGGAAGAAGGCGATACAACAGCAATATTACCACCCGAAATTTCCTTCGACTTCGGTTTGAACGTAGATATGGATGATTTAGGAGAAGAAGAGGAAGTTGAAGAAGTAATTGATGAACAGCCAAAGAAACTGACACGATTGAAGACTGTGAAACTACCTGCAATTTGGGTTCCCTTAGACAAACGCACTCATGCAACTCTTATTTACGTGTTTTTCCGGGGTCAAACAACCGGATTCCTGCCTCCAGATCCGAAACCAGAACCACCTCACGTCATAATGGCATTCGATGCATATAAAAGAAAAGATCTTATAAATGTGATTGAAAGACATAAGGAAGACATTCCAACGTATGGATATTTTTCAAGTGATGATCCTGAAGACGCTCAACTTCTCGCTAATACAAATGACAAATACACCCAACAAGCGAGACATGCGTAAGTTGTTCAATTTATTCACATCAAAAACCATTATATATCGACACACTATCCAAAAAATCTGAACTTTCTACATATTTTAACTCACTGTTAGACGCTGTAATTCCTTCATCCAATTTTAGCCTCCGAAAAAACCGCAGTCGAGAATGGTAGAATTACTTTGTACGTTTACTAATGGGCCCTTATTTATATTTAACATCATACATTTCTTACGAAATTACACAAATGATACATTGTGTCTATTACTTTTTTTGCTGACCATCATTTACATTTCTCAACAGTGTCAACACAGACCTCAATAGTGCCATCAGTGTTTATTCAAATTTTAAGAAAATAACGTGTGGATCGTCCAGCCCCACACAACGACAACAACTCCGCGGTACCCACTTGCTATTTCACTTAATATCATAAGAAGAAGCCAAGCGATCACAAGTCTGTCCGTCTATCCTCACCAATTGATATCGAAAACTAATATATCTAGAGATTCGAAATTTTCAATTTAGAATCATGTGGTCATTCACAACTTGTTCAACCTGTACCACCCACTTTTTATAAAGGTCAAAGCTCAATCACCAGATGTGAAACATCAAAATGGGATGGTATATGCAGATCTTTATAGAGTGTATATATTCTTGATCAGGACAACAAGAGAGATCGATTAAGCGCTGTCCGTCTATCTGTCCGTATATGTCAATGGTTATCAGAAACTATGAGCTATAGACTTGAAATTGGTAGAATAGGGTAGACTTGTGGGTTGAATGGTTTTGTACCATTTCCTTCCACCGAACCAGCACCGCCTCAGCAAATAAAGACCTAGAAAATTGCAAACCACTTATATACCTTATTGGTTATGAGCATCGAAAATGTATGAAACACCTACAAGGAGGCGTGGCAGACTCTCCCTTCCCTTAGGTGATATTTAGTGAGATTTTTCTGAACCCCCCCTCTCCTTTTTTTACCACAAGTAATTAATGGATGTCCCCTTGCATGCTTATTGTTGTTAAACTAAAAATCTGGTATGCGCATTCGATATCTAATGAATTTAATAATAAATCAGTAAGGACGCTGATTTATTCATTTTTCCTTAAGTGGGCGTAACCATACCCATTTTTTGGTCAAAATCGATTTCATGCATCTTTAAGAAAAAGTGTGAAGTTTCAAGTCAATTGATTAAAAACCAAGAAAGTTTTCCATACAACGATTTAAGTTTTGTTCATTATACCTTGTACACATACTGTGTATCGATGTATATTAATTTGGTTTGAGACGATTTGTAAGTAACGCATAGAAGGAGGGGAGGGAGACCCTATAAAGTATATATATTCTTGATCAGGACGACAAGACGAATTGATATAGCCCTGTCTGTCCTTCCGTCTATCCGTCCACACCAATGATTCTCGGAACTTGAAATTTGGAAGATGGACTCGTGTGGTCGAACGCTAGATCAAGTTTGAAGGAATTAAATTGTAAGTCTCTGGTTATATGTCAAATATTTATTGTAAAACAGTTGTGACATTTAAAAAGTTAACAACATTAATAGAAACCAGTAAGGACACTATAGTCGAGTATACTCGACAATATAATACCCTGCACACACGGTAGGCGGTGCCACTCCCCAAATCTACAAAAAAATATTTATCTGGTATCATCCATTCATATAATGTTCAAAGTATCATGAAAATCGGTTAAAAAAAAATTAGGAATTTTCGAAAAATTTGAGTTTTTCGATCATTGAGGGGTGACCATTAAACAGAAAGGGATTTTGTGGTATGTAGTTTTAAAAATATATATTTACTTAGCTTGTAGCAATTTATCGAAAACAACTTCGGGAGGGGAAATGAAGGGGAAGGGGAAAAATTGTGGTATGCAGTTTTCTAGAGCTAGTAATACTGAGTCTATATACCCACTTTCGTATTTCTATCTCTTTGGGTGTTCAAGTTATAGCGTTTTAAAAAAGTGGGTGGTGCTGATTGGACGGAAAGGAGTGGGTGTGGCACAAAAAGTCTATAGCTCTTATAGTTTCGGCGAACTGTTTGTGAGGACGTACGGACGGACATGGCTCAATCAATTTCTCTTGCCGTCCTGATCAAGAATATATATGTATACTTTTTGGGGTCCCTCTCCCCTCCTTCTGTGCGTTACATACATTTCGTTCAAACAACCCCAATTTTCCCTGATAAACTATGTGTACAGGGTGTTAAAATTCGGCAGAGAAAAAAAAAGAGATGCCTTTTCAGCAACTTTTAATCAATAAAGAACTTTTCGTGGACAGAAAAATTGCCAACCTATCAGCTTTCCTTTAACTCGGGCCGTGCTGGACACGGCACTGAAAGTTCAGCGAACACTAGGATAGCCACGCGCATCACTAGCTGTCTTTTTTGCTTACCTGGCACTATAAGCTAGTACACTAGCTTGCCAACCGTTTGCCTTCGCAGGATCAGGGGTATTGCATGCCCGACAAGCATGCAATTAATTTGGTACCGATGAACTCTGCTTATTTTTCAGCAGTTTTTTAAAGGGGCGTTAGCTGGCGCATTAATCCATGCTCGCTGTGCAATTGCGTACGAATGGTGCCTATGAGCACCGTACGTATATTGGAGCACCGTGGGTTTAAACCACATTGTGGTTTATCCCACGTTAAATTAACTTCGGAGAGATCCAAGATCATGTGTGTGCCTTCGCAAGAAAACAAAACAATTTCTTCATAACAATGCCGTTTCCATTTGCAATTTCCTTGCTATGAAGAAACCAATAAGGATTGGAGTCGACAGTATTCGACTCCGACATACCCTGTACCTTTAATTAGTATCAACTGTTTGAAGGCGTTCCCCGCCCACATTTTGATCGAAACAGATTTCATTTTCATTCAATGTCATATATACCAAATTTCACTTTTTTAGACCAATTCGTTCCAGAGATATAACGGCTGTCTAGCATGGCTATATGTGGGCGTGGTCACGCCCATTTCACAATTGAATCTTGTTATGCTCCATTCCAATATCACACATGCGAAGTTTCATTCTTGTAGGTAGTGTGGTTCTTGAGATATCAGCGTTTCAAATTACTATTATATATGGGCGTGACCATGCCCATTTTTTTAATATATCTTCAAATTTTGTGTTCCTATCTCAAAAGAAAACCGAGAAAAAACGACTTTTGCAAGTTTTTTCCCCAGGTTGGTCCGCGAAACAATTTTGGTTCTATCCGCGAACTATAAATTTGGCCTTTGACATTTAAGGAAACACATACATATCTCTATTATTCTATTTTGACGCAATACCTGGCATTGGATAACATGATAAACAATCCTCTGCATTGCAGGGAGTTAAGTTGGCCATAAGACCTTAAGGTTTTATTAATAATCGAACTTTTTAAAAATATCTTCAAACTTATGAACATTTCATTTGTTTATTTAAATGGCTTAATGCCTTTGTCATCCTCATATGCCTGTGTTTTTTGAATTTTAACTTCTTGAATTTATCCTGATTTTCCTGGCTGATATTTAATATGAAACAGCCATATCATTATCGGAAATCTCGTTTGATGGATGATAAGTCAAGTAATCTGGATTCAAAAGTCTACCTTCTATGAGGCATCCATCAAACAAAACAAAGCTCTACTATAAAATTTGAAGTGCTATTGCAATTGTTTGACAGCTGTTTCCAATAATTTTTTTGCGATTACTGACAAAATAATTTTAAATGACAGTTAACGACAGGGTTGTTTGCATACATACCGATGAAATTTTACTTTTTAATCCGTAAAGTAAAAAGGTCCCGTTTTTAAATCATAACTAGTAAGGACGCTATATTCAGCAAGGCTGAAGCTTATATACTTTTCACGCACTTTCTTGTGCCACGCCCATTTTTTGTCAGATTATTTTCTCTTCAGCTAATTAGCCTATATACAAATTTTCATTGTTTTTGCTCAGGGGTACCGGAAATATGAAAATTATTGATTTTTGCTAAAAGTGGGCGTAATCGTGCCCATTTTTGTCAAAATAGTTTTAATGCCTCCCTAAGAATATATGTGTGAAGTTTCAAGTCAATTGATTGAGAAACAAAAAAGTTTTCCATACAACGACTCAAATATGTATGACAGGTACCAGTTTCAGTTGTCCGATCTCAATGAAATTTTCAGAATTTCTCTATCATACAAAACAAAAAAGGTTTACATACAACGACTCAAATTTTCTTCATCTTTCTATATTGGAGCTACCAGTTCCAGTTGTCCAATCTCAATGAAACTTTCAGGCATTTAGTCGGACTATGTAAAACTACTATGTCTCATGAAAATGAAAACCGGACCATAGCCCACAATTCTGAAATTTTGTATGCAAACTCAGTAAGCATTCCTTTTCGAAACTGCACACCCCAAACTACCATTTCCCTAGCTCTGCGTCCCTGCAAAGACCAACAAACTTAAATTTTTCATAAATTGAGTTATGAGCACTTTTTTATTCTATTTTATACAACAGCAGCAATACTTTGCAACAAACAGTACTTGAGCGACACTTAGTGTTAGCTAACGGTAACATTGCACCCTAAGCCCTGCCCTACCTTACCAACGATGTTAATCAATAACAATCAGACGGACATGGTTGTATCAACTCGACTTGTCGTGCTGATCAAAAATATATATACTTTGTGTATGTATAATGTTGCATTTACCTGATAATTTCCATCGTTTCTTATAAAGGGGCGGGCATTTACTATGCGCAACAAAAGCGCAAATTTAGTTCTGTTTTGACATTAAAAAGCATAAATAGAAAAAATTAAAACAGAGTAGTTACCTCGGCGTTAACCTTAGAATGTACTAAGGTTAACTAAGGTGAACATACGGTAAATGTTGGAGTGTGAAACTGAAAAATTATTACTCGAAGTTAACCCTGAGTTAACTTTGAAACTGGCCCTTAGTGTTCAAAATATTAAGAAAATCTGTTAAAAAATATTGAATTTACGGAACTGTCCAAACTATATCCGCTATCTAGCATCATGAATCTACCCTCGTTATGATCATTAGGAAAATATGAAGATTTCCCATTTTCACAATATCTTCGTTGCTTTTTTACTTACAATAGAAAATCGATACAAGAAAATGTCTGTAACGACAGCAAATGCAATAAATATCATATTTGTTTTTCATGAATAAAATTTTGTATCTTCTTTTCAGAACTGATAAGATAGTTCTTAAGGTCAATAAAGTGCGGTCAAACACAATGTTGTCTCTCGTCTCATACGGACCGACATATGTCAGTCCAAACACCGATGTGGGTCATGAAGAAGCACTTAAATTCTTTCCAGAAAACTATAAATCAGCTGAACAAGAAGCGGCTGAAGATAAACCGAAGAAAAAGAAAAAGGTTGCTAAAAATAATAAACATTTAATATAATTTTTTAAACATAAATTTTAATTTAAATAGTCAAAGAAAGAAAGTGTGGAAGGTAGGGACAGCATCGAAGAAGCAAAACCAGCCGAAGTTGGAGCTTCTCAAGAAGTTGGTGTTGATGATGGACAACAACAGCCACGTGAAGAGACATTACCGATTGATGAAGAAACTGAGCCAATGGAAGGAATACCCGCTGCAGAACCAATTCAACCAGCAGCTGAAGGACTTCCGGCGGACGAAGCGGTTGAAGGTGCACAACCCACTGAAGGTATCACAGATATTTCACAGACAACTGAAGCAGCTCCGCCCACAGAAGGGATATCAACAAAAGAAACGGCACCAACAACAGAAGCGGCACCAACAACAGAAATGGGAATGGCTCCAACAACAACAGAAGCGGTGCCAACAGAGAGTGGACCTAAAGAAACACCGGAAGAAACTAAAGAGGCCGCCCAAGCAACAGAAGCCGTGGTTGATGTACCCGCACAGCATCCTGAAACATCTGCTGAAGCACCGGTTGAAACAATTCCAGCACCTGAAGAACTGACATGACTCAAAGCCCAGTAACAATAATAATTCAATAAGCAAAAATAATTTAATATCTTATATATAAAATTGCTCGGTGAACAAATTTTAGATATGCATGTAAATATACGGTTCAGATCTACAGCCTCTTTTTATACCCTGTACACACACTGTGTATCAGGGTATATTGTGTTTGTGCAAAAGCCAAGTGTATGTAACGCTCAGAAGGAGGGTCGGGGGACCCCATAATCGGGACGACAAGAGAAGTTGATTAAGCCATGTCCGTCCGTCTGTCCGTCCGTCCGTCCGTCCTCACCAATGGTTCTCGGAAACTATAAGAGCTAGAGACTTGAAATTTGGTAGGTAGACTCGTGATGCTCGGCAGCAGATCAAGTTTGAATAGTTTTGTGCCACGCCCACTCCTTCCCGCCCATCCAGCACCGCCCACTTTTTGAAAACGCTATAACTCGAACATCCAAAGAGAGAGAAACATGAAAGTCGGTATGTAGACTCAGTATAAGTAACTCTACAAAACTGCATACCACAATTTTTCCCCCTCCCCTTAATTTCCCCTCCCCTAGTATTTTTTTGAAAAATGCTATATCCCTAAAACTAACAAAGGTATGAACCTGAAATTTTGTATACAAGCTCAGTGATAATACATCTTAAAAACTGCATACCACAAATTTCCCCTCTCTTCAATGGCTACCCCTCAGAGACCAACAAACTTCAATTTTTCGTTAAATCCACATTTTTTGACCAATTTTCTTGATATTTTGAACACTATTTGAATAGGCGACGTCAGATCAATACGTTTTTGTAGATTGAGGGTGTGGCACCGCCCACCATGTGTGCAGGGTATTATATTGTCGAGTATACTCGACTATACCGCCCTTACTGGTTTAAGATATAAGCCAAGTTAAGACATGAAAAAAATATATTGTAAGCAATTTAAGTTATAAGGACATACTATCTTGTTCTTATGGCGGCATAAACAGGTGGGTGTTGCCATCCCAAGTCAAAAAGAAATTGTGTGTCTGACATTGTCCTTATAAATGTTGATTTAAAACCAGTAAGGGCGGTATAGTTGAGTAAACTTGACAATAGAATACCCAATATATAAACAAAACCAGTAAGGACGCTAACTTCAGCAAGGCTGAAGCTTAAATACTCTTCACGCTTATTTCTTGTGCCACACCTATTTTTTTGACTGAATATATTTTCTCTTCATCTAATTAGCCTATATACAAATTTTCATTGTTTTTGCTCATTGAGTACCGGAGATATACAAATTATTGATTTTTGGTAAAAATGGGCGAAACCATGCCCATTTTTGTCAAAATAGTTTTAATGCCTCCCCAAGAATATAACTGTGAAGTTTCAAGTCAATTGATTAAGAAACAAAAAAGTTTTCCATACAACGACATGAATATTGCTTCTCTTCCTCTTCTTCATTTTGTATGGCAGGTACCAGTTCCAGTTGCCCGATCTCAATGAAACTTTCAGGCATTTAATCGAACCATGTAAAACTACTAAGTTTAAAATTTCAGCCCTCTATCGTACAAAACAAAAAAGTTTTCCATACAACGACGTTAAATCTTAATTTTTCTTCCACTTCTTCATTTTGTATGGCAGCTACCAGTTCTAGTTGCCCGATCTCAATGAAACTTTCAGGCATTATGTCGGACTATGGTAAACTACTATGTTTGAAATTTCAGCCCTCTATCTTACAAAACAAAAAAGTTTTCCATACAACGATTCAAATTTGTTTCCCTTCTTCATTTCGTATGGGGGCTACCAGTTCCAATAATCCGATCATGCCGGTTCCGACCAATGATTTGACCACCACCACCATTAAAGAAGACTCCCTGCAAAATTTCAGCTCGATATCTTCAAAACTGTGGGAGGAGATAGCATATTCACAGACAGACGGACAGACGGACATGGCTATATCAATTCGTCTTGTCGAGCTGATCAAGAATATATATACTTTATGGGGTCCCCCTCCCCTCCTTCTTGCTGTTACAAACTTCAGGACAAAGTTATAATACTATTCACTTGCGTGAAGAGTATAAACATATTGATCTGACATTGGCCGTTCAAATATTGTTCAAAATATCAAGAAAATCGGTCAAAAAAAGGGGATTTTACAAAAAATTTGAGTTTGTTGGTCTCTGAAGGGTTACCATCAAAAACAGAGGAAATTTGTGGCATGCAGCTTTAAAGATGTAGACTTATTGAACTTGTATTCAAAATTTTGTACCTTCAATAGTTTTGGAGATATAGCGTTTTTAAGAAACAACTGAAGGTGGGGAAATGAAGGGGTGAGGGGGAAATTGTAGTATGCAGTTTTGTGGAACTACACATACTGAGTCTACATACCGACTTTCATATTTCTATCTCTTTAGAGTTCTGAGTTATAGCGATATAAAAAAGTGGGTGGTCTGCTGCCGAGCATCACGAGTCTACCCTCCAAATTTAAAGTCTCTTATAGTTTCCGAGAACCGTTGCATTTTTGAAAACGCATACCCACTATTTCTGTTTATTATGCTTTACTTAATCTAAATATAAGATTTAAGCTTCCTATGTTAATTTTAACACGCGCCGACGGAGCCCTTAAGTTTCATGAAAGAAGATTCTAGATGTTTTTTTAAAGTCAACTGGGGAACGCCAAATAATTAAATTTTAATTGAATACAATTGAAAAGGCAAATCTAAGTATTGCGTTTTATTACCAAAAACATAAACTTTATATAATACTAATCAGGATACTTCCTTTTTAAGGTTCCTTTTTTACAATTTGATTTGAGCTCACTCATTTAATTTCACTTCGCGGATATTACAAAATAAAATTGAGAGAACTTGGCGGATAAATGGTAACTTAACACCCTTTATTTGGTGATTTACCTCACCAATCAAAAATATAGATTTTGCATTGCTTTTCAGTTCCACAGACATTGTGCGTATTGTTTGTCGAACAAATTCGAAACGAAAATGAAGTACTCACAGGTGTACAGGTGTAACTTGCATGTTTTGAACGCAAGTCGGCACGTGTTCCTGTGCTCCAAAAAAAGAAAAAAGAAATCATGGGAGTGTTTTAGAGTAGACGGTACAAAACTAGACCATACGCGTTAAATAATAAGAACCTTGCAAAATAAGGGACACCTTAGTGTACAGGGTATACAAATCGGCAAAAAATGGAATTCATTAAAAATTTTCGTTTCACGGTCTCTGAGTGGTAACCACGCTTAGAGAGGGATATAAACTAGTATGCAGTTTTATGGAGGTATACTTGCCTGTATTAAAAGTCTTAAGTTCATAACTTTTTATAGTTTTGAAGATAAAGCAATCTTGTATGTAACCTCTTGCAAACATTTTCTCAATTACTATTATTGAAAATACTATATATGAAAAAGTGTACAAAGATGAAGGGGCATATCCACGTCCATTTTTATACTCCTCCCGTATGTGAATAGTATTATAACTTTGTCACGGAATTTGTAACAGCCAGAAGCAGATATCTCCGACTATATAAAGCATATAATGACAAGACGAGGTGAGACGAGAAACCGTTTTCCTTTTTCAACATTTTTTTCGTATGCACTTAACTATGTTAATAACTTGTTGAACTTTCGCCGACAGCAACAACAATGTTAACACGATATGGATTCTGTTATTGTTAAAAACCCTTGATAAGGCAAGGCAGGGCTTACAACGCAATGTTACCATTAGCTTCCACTAGGTGTCGCTTAAGTATGGTTAGAAAGCATTGCTGCTGTTGTATTAAATAGGATAAAGTAGCGCTCAAAGCGCTATTTATGCAAAATTTTAGTTTGTTGGTCCTTGGAGGGATAATGGTAGTTTGTGGTAAGCAGTTTCGAAAAGGTATGCTTTCTGAGATTGCATACAAAATTTAAGCCTTGTATCTTTTATAGCTTAGTAGATACAGAAATTTTAAGAAAACAACTTTCTGAAGGGAAATGATGGGGAGGGGGAAAATGTGGTGTGCAGTTTTGTAGATCTGTGGTACACATACTTAGTCTACATACTCATATTTGTTACTCATCATGTTATTGAGTAGTGTTCCATGGGCGGGAAGCAGTGGGCGCGGCAAAACTCCCTTTAAACTTGATCTAGCGTTTCACAGCACGTGCCTATTATCCAATTTTCAAGTCTTTAGCTCTTATAGTTTCCGAGAACCATTGGTAAGGATGGTCGGACAGACAGGGCAATATAAGATAGTCTTGTCGTCCTGATCAAGAATATATATACTTTATAGGGTCCCGCTCCCCTCCTTCTATGCGTTTCATACCATACAAGCCGTCTCAAACAAACTTAATATACCCTGATACACGGTAAGTGTACACTGTACAGTGTATAAAAATTATCAAAACTTAAATCGTTGTATGGACAACTTTCTTGTTTTTGAGATAGAGTAGTAGTTTTTGTTGCCTATGCCAAATTTCTGAAAGTTTCATAGAAATCGAACGACTGGAACTGGTACCTGCCATACAAAATGAAAAAGAGAAAGAAAACCAGTAAGGACGCTAACTTCAGCAAGGCTAAAGCTTTTATACTCTTCACGGCCATTAATGTGCCACGCCTATTTTTTTAAATGAATCTATTTTCTACTTACCTTATAAGCCTATACACCATTTTCATTGTTTTTACAGATTGGGAACCGGAGATATGCTTATTATATTTATATTTTATATTTCAGCTCTAGGTGGGCGTAACCATGCCCATTTTTTGGTCAAAATACTTTTCATGCCTCCCTAAGAACAATGTCTTAACTTTCAAGTCAATTAATTAAGAAACAAAAAAGTTTTCCATACAAATCTTGAATCTTGCTTCTCTTCCACTTCTTCATTTTGTTTGGCAGGTACCAGTTCCAGTTGCCTGATCTCTATTAAACTTTCAGACATTTAGTCGGACGATGTAAAACTAATAAGTTAAAAGTTTCAGCCCTCTATCATATAAAAAACAGTTTTCCATACCACGCCTAAAATTTGTTTTTATACCCTGTACACACACTGTGTATCAGGGTATATTAAGTTTGTTTGAGACGGTTTGTATGTAACGCATAGAAGGAGGGGAGGGGGACCCTATAAAGTATATATATTCTTGATCAGGATGACAAGACGAATTGATATAGCCCTGTCCGTCCGTCCGTCCGTCCTCACCATTGGTTCTCGAAAACTATAAGAGCTAGAGACTTAAAATTTGGTGGATAGACTCGTGAGGTCAAACGCTAGATCAAGTTTGAAGGATTTTTGCCACGCCCACTCCTTCCCGCCCATCGAGCACCACCCATTTTTTCAAAAGGCTGTAGCTCGAAAACCTGATGACTTAGAAACATGAAATTGAATATGTAGACTCAGGATGTGTAGCTCTGCTAAAGTGCATATCACATTTTTCGCGTCTCCCCTTCAATTCCCCCGAAAAGTTAATTTCTTCTTAAAATTTATGTTTCTCCTAAAGTCTAAAAAATACAATGCTGAAATTTTGTATGCAAACTCAGTTAACATACCTTTTTAAAACTGCATACAAGAAACTACCATTTTCCCCGCAAAGACCAACAAACTAAAATTTTGCAACAATGCTTTGTAACAAAAACCGTACTAAAGCGCCGTCTAATGGCAACATTGCACTGTAAGCCCTGCTTTACCTTACCAACGATTTTGATTCATACAGTAAATCGAAAAATTAATGGATATAAAAAAATGTTCTTATCTTGGAGTCGTTTTTGACAACGAATAACTTGGAAAATAATTGTCGTACAATAAAAGTTAAAAAAAAGGAATTGTAGCTCTGAGCCTCTAGTTTCTGAATCTTACCATGTGTTTTTTATGATGAGAGATTTAAGAGCAATCGTTAGAAATGCAAAAAAAAACCAGTAAGGGCGGTATAGTCGAGTATACTCGACAATATAATACCCTGTACACATGGTAGGCGGTGCCACACCCTCAATCTACAAAAACATATTGATCTGACATCGCCTATTCAAATAGTGTTCAAAATATCAAGAAATTCGGTCAAAAAATGTGGATTTTACGAAAAATTTAAGTTTGTAGGCCTCTGAGGGGTAGCCATCAAAAAGGTGGGAAATTTGTGGTATGCAGTTTTTAAGATGTATTATCACTGAGCTTGTATACAAAATTGCAGGTTCATACCTTTGTTATTTTTGGAGATATAGCGTTTTTAAGAAAAATACTAGGGGAGGGGAAATTAAGGGGAGGGGGTAAAATTGTGGTATGCAGTTTTGTAGAGTTACTTATACTGAGTCTACATACCGACTTTCATGTTTCTATCTCTTTGGATGTTCGAGTTATAGCGTTTTCAAAAAGTGGGTGGTGCTGGATGGGCGGGAAGAAGTGGGCGTGGCACAAAACCATTCAAACTTGATCTGCTGCCGAGCATCACGAGTCTACCCTCCAAATTTCAAGTCTCTACCTATTATAGTTTCCGAGAACCATTGGTGAGGACGGACGGACGGACGGACAGACGGACGGACATGGCTTAATCAACTTCTCTTGTCGTCCCGATCAAGAATATATATACTTTATGGGGTCCCCCGACCCTCCTTCTGTGCGTTACATACATTTGGCTTTTGCACAAACACAATATACCCTGATACACAGTATATGTACAGGGTATAAAAATTGTGATAACATTGCTTTTGCTGTCGGCGAAAGTTTAATATGTTATTAATATAGTTAAGGGGGTATTCTAGTGTAGAAGCCCCAATTTTAGTCGTTTTTCATCGCACGATAAAAAAAAATATAAAAATATTTTTAGTATTCGGTATTTTGCAAAGTATTTATTGATATATTAAAAAAAAAATTTAAAAACAAAAACGCAGTTATTCTCAGGAAAGACGTCGCTATCGTCTCTACCTCGAGTAAAAAATTTTAAAAAATTTTCACAAAATGGCGACGATTTAAAAATGAAAATTTTTTTTTTACCTCTTTTTTTTGCCATCATGGATTTTTTAAAAATAGTAAAACTAATTGTATTGCATTATCCGAGGATAGAGGGATGTATTAAGAAGGTTCATTCAAAATTTCAAGTCAATCGAATGATTAGAACTCGAGATATCCTGCCAGCCAGGTCGAAAAAAGTAGTTTCGAGAAAATCGCGTTTAAAGTTTTGTTCAGCGTTAAGCGACACTAGTACCTTACATCACAAAAACGCTTATAACCTCGAAAATATTTCGAATTTCGGAAAACCCTTTTTGACACATGTTCTTAAAGGTTTAAACCTTAGGAAAATGTAAAAAAAAAATCAATATTTTCAAAATCCTACACTAGAATACCCCCTTCATTGCAGACGAAAATAAATGTTGAAAAAGGAAAACGTTTTCAAAATTAATTTGACTATTTTTTTTTTGATTTTGTGTGTACAGGGTATTATATAGTCGAGAATACTCGACTATACGACCCTTACTGGTTCATTTCGTATGGCGGCTACCAGTAGTTTCAAAACTGAGGGACTCGTTTGCATACATACAGACGGACCGACAGACAGACAAACGGACATGGCTAAATCAACTCGTCATTTCGTCTTGATCAAGAATATATATACTTCATATAGTCGGAAATGAATATTTCGATCTGTTACAAACTCCGTGACAAAGTTATAATACTTTCTTATTTCTTATTCAATTGACTTGAAACTTCACACTTATGTTGAAAACCAAAAAATGGGTATGGCTTCGCCCTACTATAGCAAAAATCAATAAACTCCGGTACCCATTGAGCAAAAACAAAGAAAAACTGTATATAGGCTATTAAAAAAAAGAGAAATAAGATTCAATCGAAAAATTTGGCGTGTCCAGGGGGGCAGGGGGTCATTTGGAAGAGCTCATAGGTTTTGTGCATCTTATGTCTATGAATGCAGATACTATAGCTGCGAATAGCCTTCTATCTTACGAAACAAAAAAGTTTTCCATACAACGATTTAAGTTTTAAATCAAAACAAACCGAATTAAACGAAACAAAATCAAACAATACCAGTCAGGACGCTATGGTCGAGTATACTCGACAATATAATACCCTGCACACACGGTAAGTGGTGCCACACCCAAAATTTTGAAAAAAATATTAATCTGACGTCGGCTAGTCAGATAGGGTTAATTATATCATTGAAATCCGTAAAAAAAATGTGAAGTTTATGAAAAATTTGAGTTTGTTGGTCTTTAAGGGGTAACAATCAAGTAGTGGGAAATTTTGTGGTACGCAGTTTTAAAGATATATGTTTACTGAGTTGGTATACAAAATTTGAGGGTTGTACCTTCAATAGTCTTGGATATATATCAATTTATCAAAAACAACTTCGGGAAGGAAAATTATGGTGAGGGGAAAAAATTGTGGTACGCAGTTTTGTAGGGCTACTCATACTGAGTCTACAGGCCAACTCTCATATTTGCATCTCTTTGGATGTTCGAGTTATAGCGTTTTGAAAAAGTGGGCGGTGCTGGTTAGGCGGGAAGGAGTGGGCGTGGCAAAAAACCTTTCAAACTTGATCTGCTGCCGAGCATCACGAGTCTACCCTCCAAATTTCAAGTTTCTAGATCGTATGGTTTCCGAGAACCATTGGTGAATACGGACAGAAAGGCGGACATGGCTTAATCAATTTCTCTTGTCGTCCTGATCAAGAATATTTATACTTTATAGGGTCCAGGCTATAATTAAACCAAATTTACCACCACAGCGCCACGACACACAGCGGCCACCGTAGGCCACACCCACACAACACGTTGTAACAAACTACGGGAAATATAAGTTCGGCGTTGATAAAAAACGAGGCATTACTTTGTTTATCCTTTTATGCCTTTTATACGTTAATGGATGAACATGGAACAACGAGGTTTATTAGATAATTAAGTTTATATTTAGAAATATACCAGTAAGGACGCTATCTTCAGCAAGGCTGAAGCTTACATAATCTTCACGCAATTTGTTGTGCCACGCCCATTTTTTTCACTGAATATATTTTCTTTTCATCTAATTAGCCTATATACCAATTTTCATTGTTTTTGCTCATTAGGTACCGGATATATGCAAATTACTGATTTTGGCTATAAGTGGGCGTAACCATGCCAACTTTTTGAACAAAATAGTTTTCATGCCTCTCCAAGAAGATAAGTGTGCAATTTCAAGTCAATTGATTAAGACACAAAAAAGTTGTCCATACAACGACGTGAATCTTGCTTCTCTTCCTCTTCTTCATTTTGTATGAAGTTTCAGTTGTCCGATCTAAATGAAACTTTCAGGCATTGTGTCAGACTATGTAGAACTACTGTGTCTGAAATTTCAACCCTCTATCTTCCATTCCCACGCCCACTTTTGGTCAAAATTGTTTTCATTCCTCCCTAAGAACATAACTGTAAAGTTTCAAGTCAATTGGTTAAAAAACAAAAAAGTTTTCCATACAACGGGTCAAGTTTAGCTATAAGTGGGCGTGGCCACGCCCACTTTTGGTCAAAATAGTTTTCATTCCTCCCTAAGAACATAACTGTAAAGTTTCAAGTCAATTGGTTTAAAAACAAAAAAGTTCTCCATACAACGACGTGAATATTGCTTCTCTTCCTCTTCTTCATTTTGTATGGGAGCTACCAGTTCCAGATGTCCAATCTCAATGAAACTTTCAGGCATGTAGTCGGACCATGTAAAACTACTATGTTTAAAATTTCAGCACTCTATTGTACAAAACAAAAAAGTTTTCCATACAACGATTCAAGTTTTGTTCACTTTTCTTCTTCTTTTCGTATGGGAGCTACCAGTTCCAGTTATCCGATATGGCCGGTTCCGACGAATGAGTTGATCGCACAAATAAAAATTCTCTGTGCAAAATTTCAGATATCTACAAAACTGTGGGAGGAGATTGTATATATACAGGGCAGACGGACGGACGGACAGACGGACATGGCTAAATCAACTCGTTTTGTCGTCCTGATCAAGAATATATATACTTTATTTAGTCGCAAAAGAATATTTCTGTGTGTTACAAACTTCAGCACAAAGTTAATATACTATTTCACATACGTGAAAAGTATAAAAAATATTAAACTTGTACTCAAAATATTACTTACATAACCAATCCCAGTGGACAAAAAAACGATAAATTTTTGAACGTCCGCAAAACGTCCGAAAACGAGCTCGAAAATAAACGTTTTGAGTACAAAAATCGAGCATTCGAAAAACAATCGCAAAATGTTCGAAAATGGTTTTCAAACGAACGTTTTGCTTACAAAAATCAAGCATTCACAAAACAATCGCAAAATATTCGAAAACGAACTCGAAAACGAACTTAAAACTGGCAAAAAACGGGCATCAGCAAAACAAACATGCGCGAAATGCTACAGACAAAGTTGATGATTTTGACGAAATTATAGACAATGATTTTCAAATGAACAGTTCTCCGGATTTCATCCATGTTCAATCTGTTTCAACCAGTAATAATGATTTTAACACGCACTTGGCACAGTGGTTGTCGATAAACAATATAAGCAAGAGACCAGCCAATGACTTACTATTACTCTTGTCAGGGTGCACCTGTGAACATTGTAAAAAGTGTTGTAGAGCCAGGAAAATACGTCCACTATGGCGTGAAAGACGTACTGATTTTTTTACAAATATTTGTTATGAATCTAATGATGTTAGATTAAATATTAATGTTGACGGACTCCCTCTAACCAAAAGTACCGCAACGCAAACTTGGCCTATTTTATTTAATGTGAATGGAACAAAGCCGGTCTTAGTAGCAGGTGTACATGTTGGCGATTCGAAGCCTGCTGATCCAAATATATATATAAGTGAATTTATAACTGAATTGAAAGAATTAATCACAGATGGAATGGTATATAAAGAAAGAGAATTAAAAATAAGTGTCAGAGCATTTATTTGTGACGCACCAGCCCGCGCATTTATTTTGGGCCTTAAACATCATTCTGGATTCTATTCGCGCAATCATGTGACCAAAAAGGGGAAAGTTTTCAAAGGCAATTAATATTCAGAAGGTGTGACAACCACCCACGAACAAATGAAAGCTTCAGAAACCGACTACAAATTCAGCATCACAATATTCAAACCAAAATTGTTTTGGAAGAGCTACCAATTGATATAGTCAAACAGTTCCCGAACGATTATATGCATGTAGTGAAATCTTTGTTAGTGGCTTTAGTGAAATTTTGTTTGGCAGGTACCAGTTCCAGTTGCCTGATCTCTATTAAACTTTCAGACATTTAGTCGGACGATGTAAAACTAATAAGTTAAAAGTTTCAGCCCTCTATCATATAAAAAACAGTTTTCCATACCACGCCTAAAATTTGTTTTTATACCCTGTACACACACTGTGTATCAGGGTATATTAAGTTTGTTTGAGACGGTTTGTATGTAACGCATAGAAGGAGGGGAGGGGGACCCTATAAAGTATATATATTCTTGATCAGGATGACAAGACGAATTGATATAGCCCTGTCCGTCCGTCCGTCCGTCCTCACCATTGGTTCTCGAAAACTATAAGAGCTAGAGACTTAAAATTTGGTGGATAGACTCGTGAGGTCAAACGCTAGATCAAGTTTGAAGGATTTTTGCCACGCCCACTCCTTCCCGCCCATCGAGCACCACCCATTTTTTCAAAAGGCTGTAGCTCGAAAACCTGATGACTTAGAAACATGAAATTGAATATGTAGACTCAGGATGCGTAGCTCTGCTAAAGTGCATATCACATTTTTCGCGTCTCCCCTTCAATTCCCCCGAAAAGTTAATTTCTTCTTAAAATTTATGTTTCTCCTAAAGTCTAAAAAATACAATGCTGAAATTTTGTATGCAAACTCAGTTAACATACCTTTTTAAAACTGCATACAAGAAACTACCATTTTCCCCGCAAAGACCAACAAACTAAAATTTTGCAACAATGCTTTGTAACAAAAACCGTACTAAAGCGCCGTCTAATGGCAACATTGCACTGTAAGCCCTGCTTTACCTTACCAACGATTTTGATTCATACAGTAAATCGAAAAATTAATGGATATAAAAAAATGTTCTTATCTTGGAGTCGTTTTTGACAACGAATAACTTGGAAAATAATTGTCGTACAATAAAAGTTAAAAAAAAGGAATTGTAGCTCTGAGCCTCTAGTTTCTGAATCTTACCATGTGTTTTTTATGATGAGAGATTTAAGAGCAATCGTTAGAAATGCAAAAAAAAACCAGTAAGGGCGGTATAGTCGAGTATACTCGACAATATAATACCCTGTACACATGGTAGGCGGTGCCACACCCTCAATCTACAAAAACATATTGATCTGACATCGCCTATTCAAATAGTGTTCAAAATATCAAGAAATTCGGTCAAAAAATGTGGATTTTACGAAAAATTTAAGTTTGTAGGCCTCTGAGGGGTAGCCATCAAAAAGGTGGGAAATTTGTGGTATGCAGTTTTTAAGATGTATTATCACTGAGCTTGTATACAAAATTGCAGGTTCATACCTTTGTTATTTTTGGAGATATAGCGTTTTTAAGAAAAATACTAGGGGAGGGGAAATTAAGGGGAGGGGGTAAAATTGTGGTATGCAGTTTTGTAGAGTTACTTATACTGAGTCTACATACCGACTTTCATGTTTCTATCTCTTTGGATGTTCGAGTTATAGCGTTTTCAAAAAGTGGGTGGTGCTGGATGGGCGGGAAGGAGTGGGCGTGGCACAAAACCATTCAAACTTGATCTGCTGCCGAGCATCACGAGTCTACCCTCCAAATTTCAAGTCTCTACCTATTATAGTTTCCGAGAACCATTGGTGAGGACGGACGGACGGACGGACAGACGGACGGACATGGCTTAATCAACTTCTCTTGTCGTCCCGATCAAGAATATATATACTTTATGGGGTCCCCCGACCCTCCTTCTGTGCGTTACATACATTTGGCTTTTGCACAAACACAATATACCCTGATACACAGTATATGTACAGGGTATAAAAATTGTGATAACATTGCTTTTGCTGTCGGCGAAAGTTTAATATGTTATTAATATAGTTAAGGGGGTATTCTAGTGTAGAAGCCCCAATTTTAGTCGTTTTTCATCGCACGATAAAAAAAAATATAAAAATATTTTTAGTATTCGGTATTTTGCAAAGTATTTATTGATATATTAAAAAAAAAATTTAAAAACAAAAACGCAGTTATTCTCAGGAAAGACGTCGCTATCGTCTCTACCTCGAGTAAAAAATTTTAAAAAATTTTCACAAAATGGCGACGATTTAAAAATGAAAATTTTTTTTTTACCTCTTTTTTTTGCCATCATGGATTTTTTAAAAATAGTAAAACTAATTGTATTGCATTATCCGAGGATAGAGGGATGTATTAAGAAGGTTCATTCAAAATTTCAAGTCAATCGAATGATTAGAACTCGAGATATCCTGCCAGCCAGGTCGAAAAAAGTAGTTTCGAGAAAATCGCGTTTAAAGTTTTGTTCAGCGTTAAGTGACACTAGTACCTTACATCACAAAAACGCTTATAACCTCGAAAATATTTCGAATTTCGGAAAACCCTTTTTGACACATGTTCTTAAAGGTTTAAACCTTAGGAAAATGTAAAAAAAAAATCAATATTTTCAAAATCCTACACTAGAATACCCCCTTCATTGCAGACGAAAATAAATGTTGAAAAAGGAAAACGTTTTCAAAATTAATTTGACTATTTTTTTTTTGATTTTGTGTGTACAGGGTATTATATAGTCGAGAATACTCGACTATACGACCCTTACTGGTTCATTTCGTATGGCGGCTACCAGTAGTTTCAAAACTGAGGGACTCGTTTGCATACATACAGACGGACCGACAGACAGACAAACGGACATGGCTAAATCAACTCGTCATTTCGTCTTGATCAAGAATATATATACTTCATATAGTCGGAAATGAATATTTCGATCTGTTACAAACTCCGTGACAAAGTTATAATACTTTCTTATTTCTTATTCAATTGACTTGAAACTTCACACTTATGTTGAAAACCAAAAAATGGGTATGGCTTCGCCCTACTATAGCAAAAATCAATAAACTCCGGTACCCATTGAGCAAAAACAAAGAAAAACTGTATATAGGCTATTAAAAAAAAGAGAAATAAGATTCAATCGAAAAATTTGGCGTGTCCAGGGGGGCAGGGGGTCATTTGGAAGAGCTCATAGGTTTTGTGCATCTTATGTCTATGAATGCAGATACTATAGCTGCGAATAGCCTTCTATCTTACGAAACAAAAAAGTTTTCCATACAACGATTTAAGTTTTAAATCAAAACAAACCGAATTAAACGAAACAAAATCAAACAATACCAGTCAGGACGCTATGGTCGAGTATACTCGACAATATAATACCCTGCACACACGGTAAGTGGTGCCACACCCAAAATTTTGAAAAAAATATTAATCTGACGTCGGCTAGTCAGATAGGGTTAATTATATCATTGAAATCCGTAAAAAAAATGTGAAGTTTATGAAAAATTTGAGTTTGTTGGTCTTTAAGGGGTAACAATCAAGTAGTGGGAAATTTTGTGGTACGCAGTTTTAAAGATATATGTTTACTGAGTTGGTATACAAAATTTGAGGGTTGTACCTTCAATAGTCTTGGATATATATCAATTTATCAAAAACAACTTCGGGAAGGAAAATTATGGTGAGGGGAAAAAATTGTGGTACGCAGTTTTGTAGGGCTACTCATACTGAGTCTACAGGCCAACTCTCATATTTGCATCTCTTTGGATGTTCGAGTTATAGCGTTTTGAAAAAGTGGGCGGTGCTGGTTAGGCGGGAAGGAGTGGGCGTGGCAAAAAACCTTTCAAACTTGATCTGCTGCCGAGCATCACGAGTCTACCCTCCAAATTTCAAGTTTCTAGATCGTATGGTTTCCGAGAACCATTGGTGAATACGGACAGAAAGGCGGACATGGCTTAATCAATTTCTCTTGTCGTCCTGATCAAGAATATTTATACTTTATAGGGTCCAGGCTATAATTAAACCAAATTTACCACCACAGCGCCACGACACACAGCGGCCACCGTAGGCCACACCCACACAACACGTTGTAACAAACTACGGGAAATATAAGTTCGGCGTTGATAAAAAACGAGGCATTACTTTGTTTATCCTTTTATGCCTTTTATACGTTAATGGATGAACATGGAACAACGAGGTTTATTAGATAATTAAGTTTATATTTAGAAATATACCAGTAAGGACGCTATCTTCAGCAAGGCTGAAGCTTACATAATCTTCACGCAATTTGTTGTGCCACGCCCATTTTTTTCACTGAATATATTTTCTTTTCATCTAATTAGCCTATATACCAATTTTCATTGTTTTTGCTCATTAGGTACCGGATATATGCAAATTACTGATTTTGGCTATAAGTGGGCGTAACCATGCCAACTTTTTGAACAAAATAGTTTTCATGCCTCTCCAAGAAGATAAGTGTGCAATTTCAAGTCAATTGATTAAGACACAAAAAAGTTGTCCATACAACGACGTGAATCTTGCTTCTCTTCCTCTTCTTCATTTTGTATGAAGTTTCAGTTGTCCGATCTAAATGAAACTTTCAGGCATTGTGTCAGACTATGTAGAACTACTGTGTCTGAAATTTCAACCCTCTATCTTCCATTCCCACGCCCACTTTTGGTCAAAATTGTTTTCATTCCTCCCTAAGAACATAACTGTAAAGTTTCAAGTCAATTGGTTAAAAAACAAAAAAGTTTTCCATACAACGGGTCAAGTTTAGCTATAAGTGGGCGTGGCCACGCCCACTTTTGGTCAAAATAGTTTTCATTCCTCCCTAAGAACATAACTGTAAAGTTTCAAGTCAATTGGTTTAAAAACAAAAAAGTTCTCCATACAACGACGTGAATATTGCTTCTCTTCCTCTTCTTCATTTTGTATGGGAGCTACCAGTTCCAGATGTCCAATCTCAATGAAACTTTCAGGCATGTAGTCGGACCATGTAAAACTACTATGTTTAAAATTTCAGCACTCTATTGTACAAAACAAAAAAGTTTTCCATACAACGATTCAAGTTTTGTTCACTTTTCTTCTTCTTTTCGTATGGGAGCTACCAGTTCCAGTTATCCGATATGGCCGGTTCCGACGAATGAGTTGATCGCACAAATAAAAATTCTCTATGCAAAATTTCAGATATCTACAAAACTGTGGGAGGAGATTGTATATATACAGGGCAGACGGACGGACGGACAGACGGACATGGCTAAATCAACTCGTTTTGTCGTCCTGATCAAGAATATATATACTTTATTTAGTCGCAAAAGAATATTTCTGTGTGTTACAAACTTCAGCACAAAGTTAATATACTATTTCACATACGTGAAAAGTATAAAAAATATTAAACTTGTACTCAAAATATTACTTACATAACCAATCCCAGTGGACAAAAAAACGATAAATTTTTGAACGTCCGCAAAACGTCCGAAAACGAGCTCGAAAATAAACGTTTTGAGTACAAAAATCGAGCATTCGAAAAACAATCGCAAAATGTTCGAAAATGGTTTTCAAACGAACGTTTTGCTTACAAAAATCAAGCATTCACAAAACAATCGCAAAATATTCGAAAACGAACTCGAAAACGAACTTAAAACTGGCAAAAAACGGGCATCAGCAAAACAAACATGCGCGAAATGCTACAGACAAAGTTGATGATTTTGACGAAATTATAGACAATGATTTTCAAATGAACAGTTCTCCGGATTTCATCCATGTTCAATCTGTTTCAACCAGTAATAATGATTTTAACACGCACTTGGCACAGTGGTTGTCGATAAACAATATAAGCAAGAGACCAGCCAATGACTTACTATTACTCTTGTCAGGGTGCACCTGTGAACATTGTAAAAAGTGTTGTAGAGCCAGAAAAATACGTCCACTATGGCGTGAAAGACGTACTGATTTTTTTACAAATATTTGTTATGAATCTAATGATGTTAGATTAAATATTAATGTTGACGGACTCCCTCTAACCAAAAGTACCGCAACGCAAACTTGGCCTATTTTATTTAATGTGAATGGAACAAAGCCGGTCTTAGTAGCAGGTGTACATGTTGGCGATTCGAAGCCTGCTGATCCAAATATATATATAAGTGAATTTATAACTGAATTGAAAGAATTAATCACAGATGGAATGGTATATAAAGAAAGAGAATTAAAAATAAGTGTCAGAGCATTTATTTGTGACGCACCAGCCCGCGCATTTATTTTGGGCCTTAAACATCATTCTGGATTCTATTCGCGCAATCATGTGACCAAAAAGGGGAAAGTTTTCAAAGGCAATTAATATTCAGAAGGTGTGACAACCACCCACGAGCAAATGAAAGCTTCAGAAACCGACTACAAATTCAGCATCACAATATTCAAACCAAAATTGTTTTGGAAGAGCTACCAATTGATATAGTCAAACAGTTCCCGAACGATTATATGCATGTAGTGAAATCTTTGTTAGTGGCTTTAGTGAAATTTAGAGGTCATCCATTTTCTTTAAACCGTAGTTCAATTAGTACTATAAATTTAAAATTAATTTCATTTATAAAATTTATTCCACGAGAATTTAACAGGAAACCAAGATCTCTGGACCATCTTGACAGATTTAAAGCCACAGAATTGCGTACGTTCCTGTTGTATACCGGTCCTATTGTTTTTAAAGGTATTTTCGATTCCGCTCGGTATAATCATTTCTTATTGCTATGTTTAGCAATAAGATTCCTTCTCCACGATGAGTATTGTATAACTAACCAGTAAGGGCGGTATAGTCGAGTATACTCGACAATATAATACCCTGCACATATAGTAGGCGGTGCCACATCCTCAATCTACAGGAACATATTGATCTGACGTCGTCTATTCAAATAGTGTTCAAAATATCAAGAAAATCGGTCAAAAAATGTGGATTTTACAAAAAATTTAAGTTTGTAGGCCTCTGAGGGGTAGCCATCAAAGAGGGTGAAGTTTGTGGTATGCAGTTTTTAAGATGTATTATCAGTGAGCTTGTGTACAAATTTTCTGGGTCGTACCTTTGTTAATTTTGGAGATATAGCAATTTACAGAAAATAACTGGGGGGGGGGGGGAAATGAAAAAGAGTGGGGGGATTTTGGGGTATGCAGTTTTGTAGAGCCACTCATACTGAGTCTACATACCGACTTTCATGTTTCTATCTTTTTGGATGTTTGAGTTATAGCGATTTAAAAAAGTGGGTGGGGCTGGATGGGCAGGAAGGAGTGGGCGTGGCACAAAAAAAAATAAACTTGATCTGCTGCCAAGCATCACGAGTCTACCCTCCAAATTTCAAGTCTCTAGCTCTTACAGTTTCCGAGATCCATTGGTGAATACAGACGGACGGACGGACGGACGTACATGGCTCAATCAATTTTTCTTGTCGTCCTGATCAAGAATATATGTACTTTATGGGGTCCCTCTCCCTTCCTTCTGTGCGTTACATACATTTCGTTCAAACAATCTTAATATACCCTGACACACTGTATGTGCAGGGTATAAAAACACTCTAGCATGTAGTTTATTGAACAATTTTGTAGAGGAAGTTCCGTCATTATATATGTTTGCCATGGTTACTTTTAATTTTCATTGTTTAACTCATTTCAGTAGTCAAGCCAAAACATTTGGTTCTTTAGAGTCCATAAGTGCTTTTCCATTTGAAAATTTCCTGGGCCAATTGAAAAATACGGTAAAGAAGTCTGACTTTGTTTTTGAGCAATTGTATAATCGAATTGTGGAACGTAGTATTCTAAATGTTCTTTGCAATCCGAAATCTGAACCCAATTGTTATTATTTTATTTATTATCCATCTAGTCGATGCTATCAAATATTTAAAATTTTCAATAAAAAAGAAAATGTTGTATATAGCCGTCGAATTATTCATTTAGAACCCTTTTTTACATTTCCAATAAATTCCATCCTTATAGGAATAGTTTGTACAAAGAACATCAATTTTGATTTAGAAAATATGAAACATTTCACTAAAGATGTCTCTGGCAAAATTATGCATGCAATTAATAACGATACCCATATATTCTTTCCTTTGATAAATTAGTTTAGTTTGCTTGGCTATCGACTGGTGGGGCACCTATATACTTAATCTGGATCTCCTTGTCCTAAGGCGTATTACTTGTTTCTGACCAACCATGGCTGTGAGTAGGGGCATAGCTTGCTTTTTGCAAATAAAAACACCCCCAACGGGTCAGAGACAGGTAACATTTAGTAGTTTTAAGTTAACTTTATATGTTTATATATTATACTATTTATTATTGTTATTTTTATACTTTTCACTTATGTGAAATAGTATATTAACTTTGTCACGGAGTTTGTAACAGATCGAAATATTAATTTCCGACTATATAAAGTATATATATTCTTGATCAGGATGACAAGACGAGTTGATTTAGCCATGTCCGTCTGTCCGTCTGTCTGTCTGTATGTATGCAAACTAGTCCCTCAGTTTTGAAGCTATCGAGCTGAAACTTTGCACAGAGTCTTAGAATTTATTACGATGAATCATTCGTCGGAACCAGCATGATCGGATTATTGGAACAGGTAGCTCCCATACGAAAAGAAGAAGAAAAGTGAACAAAACTTGAATCGTTGTATGGAAAACTTTTTTGTTTTGTACAATAGAGTGCTGAAATTTTAAACATAGTAGTTTTACATGGTCCGACTACATGCCTGAAAGTTTCATTGAGATTGGACATCTGGAACTGGTAGCTCCCATACAAAATGAAGAAGAGGAAGAGAAGCCATATTCACGTCGTTGTATGGAAAACTTTTTTGTTTTTTAACCAATTGACTTAAAACTTTACAGTTATGTTCCTAGAGAGGAATGAAAACTATTTTGACCAAAAGTGGGCGTAGCCACGCCTACTTATAGCAAAAATTGACCCGTTGTATGGAAAACTTTTTTGTTTTTTAACCAATTGACTTGAAACTTTGCAGTTATGCTCTTAGGGAGGAATGAAAATTATTTTGATCAAAAGTGGGCGTGGCCACGCCCTTTTATAGCGAAAATTGACCCTTTGTATGGAAAACTTTTTTGTTTTTTAACCAATTGACTTGAAACTTTACAGTTATGTTCTTAGGGAGGAATAAAAACTATTTTGACCAAATGTGGGCATGGCTACGCCCACTTATCGCAAAACTTGAACCGTTGTATGGAAAAATTTTTTGTTTTTTAACGAATTGACTTGAAACATTACAGTTATGTTGTTAGGGAGGCATGAAAACTATTCATTTAGTTTTTTTTATAGTGACACAAAGTGAAAAGTATTATAGCTTCAGCCTTGCTGAAGATAGCGTCCTTACTGGTTTTTATTTATTTCTCTTTCTGTTGTAAATTTTAACGAAGTTTGTATGTTGATTAAAAAAAATATAACACATTAATAAAACATTTTATTTAGCCATCGAATTAAAATAGATTATACTAGGCAGTTTTATTTGGATGTATGAAATAACTCTGAATATTCAGAGGGATCGCAAAATGTGTCAGAGTCCAACCAACGAGCAGGTGTATAAATTTAGTAGTCATCACTGTAATATGTTATGAATAAATATTTCTATTCAAGGTATGTTAAATGAAGAAAAAACCAGTAAGGACGCTATCTTCAGCAAGGCTGAAGCTATAATACTTTTCACTTTGTGTCACTATAAAAAAAACTAACTGAATAGTTTTCATGCATCCCTAACAACATAACTGTAATGTTTCAAGTCAATTCGTTAAAAAACAAAAAATTTTTCCATACAACGGTTCAAGTTTTGCGATAAGTGGGCGTAGCCATGCCCACATTTGGTCAAAATAGTTTTTATTCCTCCCTAAGAACATAACTGTAAAGTTTCAAGTCAATTGGTTAAAAAACAAAAAAGTTTTCCATACAAAGGGTCAATTTTCGCTATAAGTAGGCGTGGCTACGCCCACTTTTGGTCAAAATAGTTTTCATTCCTCCCTAAGAACATAACTGTAAAGTTTCAAGTCAATTGGTTAAAAAACAAAAAAGTTTTCCATACAACGGGTCAATTTTCGCTATAAAAGGGCGTGACCACGCCTACTTTTGATCAAAATAGTTTTCATTCCTCCCTAAGAGCATAACTGCAAAGTTTCAAGTCAATTGGTTAAAAAACAAAAAAGTTTTCCATACAACGGGTCAATTTTTGCTATAAGTAGGCGTGGCTACGCCCACTTTTGGTCAAAATAGTTTTCATTCCTCCCTAAGAGCATAACTGCAAAGTTTCAAGTCAATTGGTTAAAAAACAAAAAAGTTTTCCATACAACGGGTAAATTTTCGCTATAAAAGGGCGTGACCACGCCTACTTTTGATCAAAATAGTTTTCATTCCTCCCTAAGAGCATAACTGCAAAGTTTCAAGTCAATTGGTTAAAAAACAAAAAAGTTTTCCATACAACGGGTCAATTTTTGCTATAAGTAGGCGTGGCTACGCCCACTTTTGGTCAAAATAGTTTTCATTCCTCCCTAAGAGCATAACTGCAAAGTTTCAAGTCAATTGGTTAAAAAACAAAAAAGTTTTCCATACAACGGGTAAATTTTCGCTATAAGTGGGCGTGGCCATGCGTGGTTACGCCCACATTTGGTCAAAATAGATTTCATTCCTCCCTAAGAACATAACTTTAAAATTTCAAGTCAATTGGTTAAGAAACAAAAAAGTTTTCCATACAACGACGTGAATATGGCTTCTCTTCCTCTTCTTCATTTTGTATGGGAGCTACCAGTTCCAGATGTCCAATCTCAATGAAACTTTCAGGCATGTAGTCGGACCATGTAAAACTACTATGTTTAAAATTTCAGCACTCTATTGTACAAAACAAAAAAGTTTTCCATACAACGATTCAAGTTTTGTTCACTTTTCTTCTTCTTTTCGTATGGGAGCTACCTGTTCCAATAATCCGATCATGCTGGTTCCGACGAATGATTCATCGTAATAAATTCTAAGACTCTGTGCAAAGTTTCAGCTCGATAGCTTCAAAACTGAGGGACTAGTTTGCATACATACAGACAGACAGACAGACCGACAGACAGACAGACAGACGGACAGACGGACATGGCTAAATCAACTCGTCTTGTCGTCCTGATCAAGAATATATATACTTTATATAGTCGGAAATTAATATTTCGATCTGTTACAAACTCCGTGACAAAGTTAATATACTATTTCACATAAGTGAAAAGTATAAAAATTACTGACCCACTAAACATTACAAATGCTAAGTTGGATAAGATACTAACAAAGGTTTTGGCGCCCTCGTCACGTTAAGTAGTTTTAAAAATCAATGAGTAAGTCGTTACATTGACATGACCATTTATAAAATGAATATTGGAACGAATAGTTATATGTCAGAATATTGGTATTTTTTTCTAGGAATTTGAGAAACACTGCCTGATTGAAATGGTATAAAAGGCAGCCAACTTAACAGAGACTTCCTCTTTTTATTAATTTTCGTCAAAGTGTCAACACGAAAAAAAAAAAAAATTTAAATCCAAACGTTGGATAATAATCTCTAAATTTTTTTCAATTTTGTTTAAAGAAAAAGAAATGAGACTTTTTAAAACAAAAAAAAAAAAGAAAATATATCATTAACACAATATCGGTGCATGATACATTCGAATATCAACTGCACAAAGTCGATTTGGTTTGGAAAGTTACACAAACTCACGACGTACCGCATCGAATTAATTGTAATTCAGCACCTTAAAACAATTTTTTGCGCAAAGTCGGTTTACTTTATAAATAGATAAAAACCAGTAAGAATAATACTTTTCACTTTGTGTCATTATAAAAAAACTAAATGAATAGTTTTCATGCCTCCCTAACAACATAACTGTAATGTTTCAAGTCAATTCGTTAAAAAACAAAAAAGTTTTCCATACAACGGTTCAAGTTTTGTTCACTTTTCTTCTTCTTTTCGTATGGGAGCTACCTGTTCCAATAATCCGATCATGCTGGTTCCGACGAATGATTCATCGTAATAAATTCTAAGACTCTGTGCAAAGTTTCAGCTCGATAGCTTCAAAACTGAGGGACTAGTTTGCATACATACAGACAGACAGACAGACAGACGGACATGGCTAAATCAACTCGTCTTGTCGTCCTGATCAAGAATATATATACTTTATATAGTCGGAAATTAATATTTCGATCTGTTACAAACTCCGTGACAAAGTTATTATACTATTTCACATAAGTGAAAAGTATAAAAAAAACCAAGACATACCGCAACACTATTATAATTATTACCTGCGAAAAGTCGGGTTACTAAAATATATTATCAAGCACCCCTTTATTATACTAACGGAAGGACAATCCGGCTCAAGACAATGAAGATAACACTCCATAAGGCGATGAAGTGGGAAATCTTGAACAAAACTTAGTTTCAAAATCAATAGCAGTTTTTTTTTATTGTAAAAACAAAAAAAAAATGGTTTAAGAAAATTTGAGATTTAAAAAGTAAATAGCAATATGGGCAGAATGTTTCTTTATATGATCTAAAGAAAAACCAGTAAGGGCGGTATAGTCGAGTATACTCGAAAATATAATACCCTGCACACATGGTGGGCGGTGCCACACCCTCAATCTACAAAAACGTATTGATTTGACGTCGCCTATTCAAATAGTGTTCAAAATATCAAGAAAATCGGACAAAAAATGTGGATTTTACGAAAAATTTAAGTTTGTAGGTCTCTGAGAGGTAGCCATTAAAGAGAGGGGAAATTTGTGGTATGCAGTTTTTAAGATGTATTATCACTGAGCTTGTATACGAAATTTCAAGTTCGTACCTTTGTTAGTTTTGGAGATATAGCTTTTTTAAGAAAAATACTAGGGGAGGGGAAATTAAGGGGAGGGGGTAAAATTGTGGTATGCAGTTTTGTAGAGTTACTCATACTGAGTCTACATACCGACTTTCATGTTTCTATCTCTTTGGATGTTCGAGTTATAGCGTTTTCAAAAAGTGGGCGGTGCTGGATGGGCGGGAAGGAGTGGGCGTGGCACAAAACCATTCAAACTTGATCTGCTGCCGAGCATCACGAGTCTACCCACCAAATTTCAAGTCTCTAGCTCTTATAGTTTCCGAGAACCATTGGTGAGGACGGACGGACGGACAGACGGACGGACATGGCTTAATCAACTCCTCTTGTCGTCCCGATCAAGAATATATATGCTTTATGGGGTCCCCCGACCATCCGTCTGTGCGTTACATACATTTGGCTTTTGCACAAACACAATATACCCAGAGAGTATTAAATATAACAAGAGACCGAAGCTCGCTCACGCAGAACTTTCGGTTTTTGAAAATGCCGAATAGACCGAGAGTGGGAAACTGTGCGACAGAGTAAACATGTATGTGTTATTCACTCGGCTTGGAATTGTTGACAGTTTTCCGATTTTGTTTACTTTTGAGATGTTGCCATGTTTCTTTTGCTTGTGCGGCGTGAATTTTTGTTTTGATTTTGATTTTTATATTTTGCAAGTCCGGACGGACATTTTATATTCAATTATTTCAGCAATTTTTATAATTTATGAAAATAATGAGTTTTTCAACATATTCTAATTATTAATATCAAAATTTTAATATCTATAATATAAAAATGAATCGCAAAATGTGTTGGTAAGCGCATAACTCAACAACGCCTGGACCAATTTGGCCAATTCTTTTTTTTAAATGTTCGTTAAAGTTCAAAGATGGTTTTTACGGCGAGAAAAATTCAAATAATTGCCGGAAAAACCCTAAAAACAGACCTTTTCTTTTTCCCATACAAACTTGCGACGTCGCAAGCATTAAACGTAACATGCTATGCTTCTTCTTATACGTCAGTATTGTTATGTGTTTGTTGATTGAAAGAGAACAAGAAAACTTTGAGAGAACGTACAAGCCAGAGAGTATTAAAATTAATTTATACTCTTTGCAAATTACACGCACTCAGAGAGTATTAAAATATAACAAGAGACCGAAGGCCTCTCACGCTAAGCTTTCCGGATTTGGAGTTTAGGAACATGGTCCCAGCGGAAAACTCTGCGACAAAGACAGAATGATAAAATGTGTATACCTTTCTCACTCTACCTGGAATTGTTTACATTTTTCATATTTTGTTTACTTTTGAGTTGTTGCCACATTTCATTTGCCTGTGCGGCGTGGACTTTTGTCTTGATTTTGATTTTCATATTTTGCGAGTCCGGACGGACATTTCATATTCAATTATTTCAGCAAATTTGTATATTTGATGAAAATAATGCGTTTTTCAACATATTATAACTAATTATATGAAAATTTTATATTTTTCATCATATTTTTACTAACATGCCAATATAAATAAAATTTTAAAAATCCCAAAATTGGATTTTTTACAATCAAAAGTATTATCAGCATTTTAGCATATCAATATCAACTAACAATTATTCGCTTTTGTTGTCTGAATATAGGCAAACAATTCGAATTTTATAATGATGGTATCAGGATACCATGAAATTAAGTAGCAGAACAATACATTTTGCATTTGCTAAATTGTTAGCTTGTGGTTGAGACGGGTAAAGGGGTACATGTGTGTGACAAGGCCACGCACAGGAATCAAATGTAAAATTGTCAATTGTGGTTGCGAAGGGCAAAGAGGTACATACGAAGAAACACACAAAACTGTGCGTTGACATAGTTTGTAGATGAGAAGGATAAAGAGACACATTGGCAACGCATAGGTAGAGCACAATTTGTGTATACCTGTGGCCACGCAAAGAATCAAATGCAAGTTTATAGACAAGCAGGGAAAGTGTGTAAAGCACAAAACCGGTTTGGTCTCAGCTTTGTGTGTGCTCCAGTCACAACAAATACAATACGCACACACTCATTGCTCCACTTCACCCTTTTTCCACATATGCATTTACTTCCTTGCTTTGTGTGTAGTTTGTTGATGTGAAGTGCGAAGAGACAAATAAGAAACGAAAGCAAAGAAAATTTTTCATATTTTGGGCTAGCGCAAAAATTTTAGCAACAACAATGACAATGCGTACACACTTATTGCTTCACTTCACCCTTTCTCTACATTGCTTTGACTGCCTTGCTTTGTGTATACTTGCAGTCCCAACAAATACAATACGCACACACTCATTGCTCCACTTCACCCTTTCTCTACTGCCTTGCTTTGTGAGCGATCGCAGTCACAACAACTACAATACGCATACACTTATATGCTCCACTTCACCCTTTGCCTACATATGCATTGACTTTGGTTGTGTAGCAGAGGGAGTAAGTGTGTGTGGGTAACTTGCTTTTGCTATTCATTTTTCGGCAACATTGCCTAGCATTTCTGATCGCCCAATACCATGAATCAATTTGCTTAGTAAAATTGAATAGCAATTACTTTTGATATGCAAAGAAACCATATTTCGCCTACTTATTTCAATCCAAAATCAAATTAAACGCATATAAAAATATTATATTTTTTTTAATTAATTAATTCTTTATTATCCCAAAACATTCCTATAGCTTATAATAATAATAATAACAATATGCAAATCTACAGAGTTTAGCTTAGTCTAAATGTAATTTATTCGCAATAAGCATGAATAACAAAATACATATAAGTACACGTTATGCCGACGGCACTTGATCAGTGCAATTATTTTATTTTCATTCTTAAAATCAAAACTCACAATATGTACATACATGCCCGCCCTACTTCTTCTTTTGTCCACACTTTCATTGAACACAAGAAGGATCGTTTCTTAGCAACCACGCATACATGTCACACCCCACTTCATCTTTGCCATCACTTTTTGTAAACAAAATTTGTTTATGAAATTCGGCAACAGAGCTGGAAGTTCATTCATAATTTCCACTAAATTCCCAGTGGTAGTATATGTCTGTCCGTCGTCGTTAGAGCGAGCCAAACATACATTCGTTTTGCTATCTCTGTCGCGACATAACTTTCCCGCTGGGACTTGGTATTAATTTCATTTTGAAAGCTTAGCGTGAGAGGCCTTCGGTCTCTTGTTATATTTTAATACTCTCTGCACGCACTAATGTGTAAATAATGCAGGTATGCAGAGAGTATTAAATATAACAAGAGACCGAAGCTCGCTCACGCAGAGCTTTGAGCTTTTTCATAATAAGTAACAGAGATTGGCGGGAAAAGCTCAGCGGATTTATGAATGGTGTGGAAGCGAAATAAACAGAGTTTGGCCGAAAATGAAATAGAAATATAATGTGCATATGATCGCTAATGCTAAAGCAGTAAAGTATGATTTGGTTGTCAAAAATGAAAGATACATATGTAAAATTCTTAAGGTGCAAGTGGCACAGAAGACAACAAGCGATCAGCCCACATATCTCACCTACTGTTCTTACGCTCTTTGCTCAGTGACTTGCTTTTGTATGAAATGGTGTTTGTTTTTTGCAGCTGTTAACATTAACACTTAATTATCAGTAACAGCATACCACAAATTTCCCGCCTTATTGATGGCTACCCCTCAGAGACCGACAAACTTAAATATTTCGTAAAATCCACATTTTTTCACCGATTTTCTTGATATTTTGAACACTATTCGAATAGGCGACGTCAGATCAGTATGTTTTCGTAGATTGAGGGTGTGGCACCGCCTATCATTAGTGCAGGGTATTATATTGTCGAGTATACTCGACTATACCGCCCTTACTAGTTTTTCATTATTATTGTTTATATATATTTTTATTTCAGCCTATAATAATAACACACAAACTAATTGTGCATTAGTTTGTGTGTTATTATTCAAAACATTGATACACAATTTGAACATTTGCTTTGCTTATGTTACAAAACCTACTCACAACACATATGACATTTATATTTGCGGTTGGTTGAACGATAAACTGTCGTATGTATTGTGAATGGGTGTGTAACATAAGTTGACATGTTCAGCTACTGTTGAAAATCAGGCAAATATACTGTAACAGCTTAACAGAAATATAGAAGCAAACATTCGTATGTTAGCGCGCTGAGTTTGGCTGTGCGCAAATTTCAATCTTGAGCCAGCAGCGCAGCGATTCGGTCGCTTTGCTCGCACAAGCACTCATGTATGTCCCTGTCCCAAAAAATGAACTTTAATATTAATATTATGGCCAAACTATGATTAAAAAAATTATAAAAACCATATTAGATCACTAATATGGCCTTCTACAACAATTTGTAGAAGACATAAAAAATATATAAAATAAAAAATTGACATTTTTCAGAACTATGAAAAATAGCAAAAACAGATTTTGGCGGCTATTTTGCCAAAAGCAATATTTTCAATTGGCAAAAAAAAATACTTCTGATAAAGATTAAAATATAATTCTTTCACTAGGCTGTTCGTTATAACGCCTTTAATCAAATCAGAGTATTTCGAAAAATCAATAAAATAATTTAAAAATTAACATTTTCATTGCCTACAATATGCGCAAAATATAAATTTACGTAGATTTGGTCTCACGCATTGCTTGCTCATAATGAATATCAGCCACGCCTTCTCGACCGAATAAGACATACTTCTTTTATATTCCCTCTCGTTCTAAAAGTTTTGCGCTGATGTTGGAGCTTTTTCCGCCAATCTGTGTACCTTACTTTTTTTTGAAAGCTCTGCGTGAGCGAGCTTCGGTCTCTTGTTATATTTAATTCTCTTTGCAGGTATGTACCAGAGAGTATTAAATATAACAAGAGACCGAAGCTCGCTCACGCAGAGCTTTCAAAAAAAAGTAAGGTACACAGATTGGCGGGAAAAGCTCCAACATCAGCGCAAAACTTTTAGAACGAGAGGGAATATAAAAGAAGTATGTCTTATTCGGTCGAGAAGGCGTGGCTGATATTCACTATGAGCAAGCAATGCGTGAGACCAAATCTACGTAAATTTATATTTTGCGCATATTGTAGGCAATGAAAATGTTAATTTTTAAATTATTTTATTGATTTTTCGAAATACTCTGATTTGATTAAAGGCGTTATAACGAACAGCCTAGTGAAAGAATTATATTTTAATCTTTATCAGAAGTATTTTTTTTTGCCAATTGAAAATATTGCTTTTGGCAAAATAGCCGCCAAAATCTGTTTTTGCTATTTTTCATAGTTCTGAAAAATGTCAATTTTTTATTTTATATATTTTTTATGTCTTCTACAAATTGTTGTAGAAGGCCATATAAGTGATCTAATATGGTTTTTATAATTTTTTTAATTATAGTTTGGCCATAATATTAATATTAAATATCATTTTTTGGGACAGGGACATACATGAGTGCTTGTGCGAGCAAAGCGACCGAATCGCTGAGCTGCTGGCTCAAGATTGAAATTTGCGCACAGCCAAACTCAGCGCGATAACAGACCAATGTTTGCTTCTTTATTTCTGTTAAGCTGTTACAGTATAGTTAACAGCTGCCTGTTTTTGAACAGTAGTTGAACATGTCAACTTATGTTACACACCCATTCACAACACATACGACAATTTATAGTTCACCCAACCGCAAATATAAATGTCATATGTGTTGTGTGTACGCTTTGTAACATAAGCAAAGCAAATGTTCAAATTGTGTATCAATGTTTTGAATAATAACACACGAACTTATGCACAATTAGTTTGTGTGTTATTATTATAGGCTGAAATAAAAATATATATAAACAATAATAATGAAAAACTAGTAAGGGCGGTATAGTCGAGTATACTCGACAATATAATACCCTGCACTAATGATAGGCGGTGCCACACCCTCAATCTACGAAAACATACTGATCTGACGTCGCCTATTCGAATAGTGTTCAAAATATCAAGAAAATCGGTGAAAAAATGTGGATTTTACGAAATATTTAAGTTTGTCGGTCTCTGAGGGGTAGCCATCAATAAGGCGGGAAATTTGTGGTATGCTGTTACTGATAATTAAGTGTTAATGTTAACAGCTGCAAAAAACAAACACCATTTCATACAAAAGCAAGTCACTGAGCAAAGAGCGTAAGAACAGTAGGTGAGATATGTGGGCTGATCGCTTGTTGTCTTCTGTGCCACTTGCACCTTAAGAATTTTACATATGTATCTTTCATTTTTGACAACCAAATCATACTTTACTGCTTTAGCATTAGCGATCATATGCACATTATATTTCTATTTCATTTTCGGCCAAACTCTGTTTATTTCGCTTCCACACCATTCATAAATCCGCTGAGCTTTTCCCGCCAATCTCTGTTACTTATTATTAAAAAGCTCAAAGCTCTCCGTGAGCGAGCTTCGGTCTCTTGTTATATTTAATTCTCTTTGGTATGTACGGCTTGAAGGATTTGACTCCAAGTCATGTCAAATTAAAAAAAAGTTGAAACAACAACAAACTGTCAATGTCAGTGTTGTTTTTCTTGGATTTTCACTACTGAGTTTGCTTTTGTCAACTGATACACGAAACAAACCGTAGCTGTGTATATCGTGTTTAGTGCAGTGTTTAGTTACCTATGATCACTTATTATTGAATGTGAGACAATAATCTATAGTATAATAAAAATGAATCGAAAAATATGTTGATAAGCGCATAACTCAAAAACAGCTTCCGATTCAATGAAATTTTCAGTTAATCTTTAGATGGACCTCCTGAAGGTTGTTATAATGTTTTGGTATCAATCCGACCATTTTAACTGGTAGCCTCCATACGGAAAGAAGAAGAAAAATAAACAATATTAAGATTTTGTGGACGCAAGCACGTACCATTCTTTGCTTCTTCTTACACTTTTGTATTGGTATGAGTGTGTTGTTTGCAAAGAGAACAAGAGAACGGTGAGAAAACGGAGGAGCATTACTTTCGAAATTGTGCTTCACTTCTTCTTCATCTTTTACATACAGCCACATATGTACACATATTAGTGTTTTTATACTCTTCACGTATGTAAATATTATTATGACTTTGTCACGGAGTTTGTAACCCCCAGAAGGAGAAATCTCCGACTATTGACCTGAAATTTTACAGCTTTACTACCATAAATCATTTGTCGGAACTGCAATGATCAGACCATTAGAACTGGTAGCACCCATACAGAATGAAGAAGAAAAATGAACAGAACTTAAGTCGTTGAATGGAAAACTTTTTCGTTTTGGAAGATAGAGGGATGAAAAAAACATAAACAAACATAGTAACTTTACGTACGCAGACTAAATTTCTGGAATTGTCATTAAGATCGGACCACTGAAACTGGTACTTATCATACAAAGTGAAGAAGAGGAAAAGACAGAAAATTTACGGCGTTGAAAGGAAAACTTTTTTTTTCTTAATTAATTGACTTACAACTTCACAAGCTAATATCAATAAATTGCAAGTTTCCATATTAGCTTAAACAATGAAAATTGGTATATAGGCTATTAAAGTAAAGAGAAAGCAGATTCAATCCAAAAAACTGGCGTGGCATAAAAAGAGCGTGAAAAGTAAATAGTCTTCAGCAAGGCTGAATAGCGTTTTTTATACTCCTGCAAAAATAATATATATTTGCGATGCCATGAAGTTCGCTACGCAGAGAAGGAGATATCGCCGACCACATAAAGCATATATTATCTTCACAAGACGAGTTAACACAGTCATGTCCATATGTCTGCTTCAATACCAACTGCGAGCTCAGTTTTAACGATTTCGAAAAAAAATAAAACGCAGAAAATTATCTTATCCTTTCAGGCAGTTTGTATGTAAAAAATCTGCATGATTGGATTGCTATTACATTTAGCTGCCGGTTAAAAATTAGGTTTTTTAAAACTACCACCTTAGTTTTTTGTACAAAAACATTTTAGACGTCAAAAAAGGCACTTTGCGAAAGAAACAATCGGTCAAAACAAGATTTTTGTTAGAAAAATGTTTTATTAATTTTTAACTATTTTCCAAAATTTTATTAGAATCGAACATAAAGGCGTGGCCCCGACCATATAGAGAAACATCTTCAAAATAACATTTTGCTGTAAGCAAAATCGCCAGAAGGCTGTAAAGTGGAGAGTATTTTTCATTTTGCTAAAATGGAACAAAGGAACAATTAGTCAAAAATATGGTTTTGTTGTTCTTAAATATAAACAGATGGAATTTTGCAATCACATGTTTGTAAAGGTAATTATATATCACTGCAAAGTAAGAAATTTGCCATAATTACAAGGCATTAAGAATTCTGAAACGCATTAACGGTAATTAGAGTTTCAAAACGCTGGAATATTTTTTTTTTTAAATTTAATTAATCTACGAAAACAAAATCTGGAAATAATATTGATGACTTCGAACCCAACAAGAATTGATAAATGAACGTGGCTGCTGCAACATATAATAAAAATTTTAAACGCCTATGTACCTGTATCTATAAGTCTGACAAGAAGAAAATTTAGGAACTAATTGTGATAGAGTGTTAAAAGATTCAATCCTGGGCTATATACAACAGTTCATCATACTTTGAGGGCGTAGCAAAGCGCGCCGGGTCAGCTAGTCATATATATATATTTAATATATTTTTTTTTTTTTTTAATATCAATTTTTCATCATATTTTTACTAACATGCCAATATAAATAAAATTTTAAAAATTCCAAAATTGAATTTTTTATAATCAAAAGTATTACCAGCATTTTAAGATATCAATATCAACTAACAAATATTCGCTTTTGTTGTCTGAATATAGGCAAGCAATTCGAATTTTATAATGATGGTATCAGGATAACATGAAATTAAGCAGCAAAATAATACAATTTGCATTTGCAAAATAGTTAGCTTATGGTTGAGACGGGAAAAGGGGTATATATGTGTGCCAAGGCCACTCACAGGAATCAAATGTAAAACTGTCAATTGTTGATGCGAAGGGCAAAGAGGCACATACGACGAAACACACGAAACTGTGCGTTGACAATACTTGTTGATCAGAAGGGCGAAGACAGCAAATAAGGAACGAAAGCAAAGAAAATTGTGTACATTTTCGGCTGTTCACACATGCACACTTATTTGCCAACATATGCATGGGTTGTCCTGGTATGTGTGCGATCACAGTGACAACAAAAACAATACGCACACACTCATATGCTCCACTTCATCCTTTCTCTACATTTGCATGGACTGCCTTGCTTTGTGTGTAGTTTGTTGATGCGAAGTGCGAAGAGAGCAAATAGGGAACGAAAGCAAAGAACATTTTCCATATTTTTGGCTGTCGCAAAATAATCAGAAACAACAAAAACAATACGCATAGACTTATTGCTCCACTTCACCCTTTTCCCACATATGCATTGACTTTGGTTGTCGACCAAGTGGAGTAAGTGTGTGTGGGTAATTTGCTTTTGCCTTGATTTTTTTATATTTTGCGTGTAACTTCCATTTTCTTTGACTTTTTGATATTTTTGTCCTTTCTGACATTTATGTTTGCCTGGTATCCAGAATCAAATTTGACAAATTATTTAGTACTGAAATATGAATAAATATTTTTTTTCTTGTTATTGTTATTAACAAAGTATGTTAATGATAATAAACATGTTCATTTCAAATTTAGTTAAGAAAGTGTAAAACAAGAACACCTCTTAATATGAGCCATTTTGATCCAATTGGAAAATGGTCGATTGCATTCTTCCCAAAACAATGTTCCCCAATGCAGTTTCCATAAATTTGGAATTATTTTATTTTTTTATTTTTATTGTTAAGTAATAATTATAATCTAATAATAATAATGTCCTTTAATAGCTATAATTATTTAAGTTCCGAATTATTATTGTTTTTTTTACAAGATCTTTTACCAAACTATTTGTTGTTGCTACATGGCAACACTCTTGTTACAAAGTTGAAACAAAGCAATTGCAGTGTTAATTTTATTCAAGAATATTTAATTTAAAAAACAATTTTCATAATAAATAAAATGCAATTTTAAAAATAAAATGTATACTAAATACAATAAGGGTATTGTGAGTGGGTGTCCAGTTGGCACTAAAGTGTTTCGCATACCATTGAATTGCGTTGATCAATGGTGTGCGAACTTGAAACTGGACCCCACCACAATTAAAGACAAAGATCGCATATGCAATCTGCATTTTACGCCCAATTGTATGGGCAAATATAAATTATTAAAGGGCGCAATGCCAACTATTAACTTGGGTAAGTGTGCTAATATTATAAATATTCCGTTTAAGTTGATTACAACTGCATCAATAATGATACAGTTGTGGTCATAACTTTATGAATTTTTGTTTATGAAAGCAATCCTCGTAATTAAAAAAGAGTTTAAAAACAATAAACAACTATACGTATATAACAAGCATATACATAGTAGGGATGTTTTTACAAAAAAAATTAGGAAAAATGCATTGCCAGTGAGCAACACAGGGTGTACTAATACACTTTTGGGTTGGGAGGTTTCCACTGAACAGGTGGAACAGGGAGATGCTTTGAACAAAAGTATCAATACACAATCAAATAGCATTGCACAAATGCCCAAAAATGACATTGAACAAATGCCAAATAGCATTAAACAAATGCAGAACGTCAGCATTGAACAAATGCAAAGTATAAATATTGAAGAAATGCAAAATGTCAACATAGAAGAATTGGAATTTATTAACATTGAAGAAATGTCAAATACCATTGAACAAGTGCAGAACATCAGCATTGAACAAATGCAGAACATAGGCATTGAACAAATGCAGAACATAGGCATTGAACAAATGCAAGTTGAAGAACTTCAAGTAGAAAATGAAGATCCTCATGCCTTCACAATGACAAGAGAAACATCAGGATACGCCATAGCTGACATTGAAGAAGTGTCGAATGGATTTGTGACAAGACTTACAAGATATGTCACACAAACAGATAAGAGTACACAAACAGAGATGACTCTTAGAAACATCCATACTATGGTATCTCTTGAGAACATGCAAGAAGACATGCCTTTCGAGAACATGAATCCACCCGTGTTTCTCGAAAAAAGTTCTCAAACTCCTGATGTTTCTTGCCCAAATTGTTTCATGTTCTGCAGAAATGAAGACATTTACAAGAAAAAATATTATAACATATTTAAAGAAAATGAAAAATTAAAAGAACAATTGAGAATTGTAAGATCCCAAAATAAGAGCCTCAGAGATGAAGTCGAAAATACAAAGACTCAGTTGACAACACGCATTGAAAAAATGTATACAGAAACTGTCTCATTAGATCCTACTCTAAATGACAGCACAAAGGCAACAATTGGAATGCTGTCCAAGAATCAGCAGCCACACAAGTACTCAGACTTAGAAAGGAATGTTGTATTAAACATTCACTATAGCTCACGAAAGTGCTATAACTTTATGAGAAACAGTATGGGTTTACCCCTTCCTCATCCATCTAGCTTGGATTCTTGGAGTCCAGTTAAGAGAGTACTGTCTGGAATAAGCCCAGTTGTGTTGAGTCAGTTGTCAGCTTTGATCAAAACATTGTCTGAAAAAGACAAGAACTGTGTATTGGTAATAGATGAAATACACGGCAGGACTGAATTGGAGTACAATACAGTCACTGATCAGATTGATGGCTTAATTGACTATTCTAATGGAGACAGAAGCGACAAATTAGCAGAGTCGTTTCTGTTTGTACAAGTGAAAGGAATAATTCATCCTTTCAAGTTCATACTGTCATAATATTGTTTGGGATCATCAATGATTGTTTCTAAGGCAGAGGAATTGATTCAAGAAAATACAAGACAATTGCACAATGTTGGACTAAGAGTTCGAGCAATTGTTGGTGATCAGGGTGTAACGAATCATTCCCTGTTTAATAGATTTCAATATAACGACTTACGCAACCCAATGGGTGATAAAGTTTACACCCCATTTGACTATGTACATATTTTTAAAAATTTCCGTAATGCCTTCGTTAAAGGAGACGTAATGACTCCCGAGGGATTAGCCAAATGGGATGTGATTAAGAATGCGTACGAAGTTGATTCAAAATCAACAACAACAAAATTAATGCCAAAAATCACAATGAATCATATAAATCCACAACACTTTCAGAAAATGAGAGTGAAATTGGCAGTTCAGGTACTTTCAAAAACAGTATCTTCTGGAATAAAATTTTGCTATAACAATAAGTTGTTAACAGCGCAAAATATGCCATTTGCCATGGCTACAGCCAAGTTACTCGAAGCATTCAATGATGCTTTTGACTTACTAAACTGTAGATCGTATATAAAAGGCGTAAAGGTTCCATTAAGTAGAAATAATGATGTAATGGAGAAGTTATTCAAATTTAAATCTTATGTTTTGTCAATTAAGATTTTACATCAAAATAAATTCTACAATGGGTTATTAAGCACTATTGAACAAATAGTAGCTTTATGTAATGATCTCTTTGAAGACCCAGAGATTAAATTCATATTCTTAACACGCTTCAATCAAGATAGCCTGGAAAACTATTTTGCCGTGTTAAGATCGAACCTGGGCTCGAATACAAACCCATCTGCAAGAGAAATGCAGTTTTTGTTGGCTCGTTTGTATTCGATGAAGATCGTTGCTCAACCACTTGACTCTGGCACAAATTGTGAGCCAGTTGACAATGATGATCTTGATGAAATTATTCAAGATTACGATGATTGTTCGAATGGCGAAGAAAAAGATACTTTGCGTAAGAACGACGAAGATTCTTCTGAAGAAGAAGATCTCTCAAGCGATGAAGAAGATGCTACTGTACAACAGGAAACTGTACAGGAGCAAGAAGCCACAAATCTTGCAGAAATGGCTTCTAGAAGGTATGTTGATGGCTACCTTGCATTCAAAAATATGCTAAAATGCGATAAATGCGATGAACTGCTAATTAGTATTGAAGGATTGCAAAACCAGCCATCAGAGCAAATGATTGTTGCAAGAAACTTCAGAGAAAGTGTCTTGTTATTGCAAAATCCGAGTAATGAGTCTTACAATGTATGCAATATACACTATAATGTATTTGCAAAACATTTTGAAAAGCCACATGTAACACATATATGTGAAAACATAATGAAAGAGGCTATTAGCCAAACTAATAAAAAGTATCCAATGTGGTTTAACGAAAGTGACCCATGCTGTGAACATAGGAAAATAATTTTTTTTTTTTTTTTTTTTTTTTTTTTTTTTACTAACTACAGGCGCAAGACGTTGTGGTAGCGCACTACCCTCAAGTGGACTTGCGACACCAGGTCAGCCTGTTCCGCGACTACAGACAAGTCAACAGTCGCTTTACTACTTACACTACACACAATAAAAAATACTAATAAACTAATTTTTAAACAATTCCTTAAAACTACTACGTTGATTAATTAACATAAACTTCATAAACAAAATTTTTACTTATTTAAATACGTTAGAATACTACGTTTTATTAGGTTAGTAGAGGAGCAGTTCTCAATTAAACTAAAATATCTGTTATAATACCTACATAAAACACGAAACGAGTCATGCTCCAAATATGTCGATCTGCAGGTACTAAGACAGATCGGACTAAAATTTCTAGTTACTCTAGCGGGGACACTGAACTGTATATAGGCCAACAATGTAGGAGAGAATATCATGCCATTTATTAGGTTATGCAAAAACAAAGTACCAAGCATTTTTCTACGACTAGACAATGATGGTAAATTAATAAGCTTCAACCGACTACTATAGGGAGGAAGGTGAACACAGGGGTCCCAGTGTAGATTCCTAAGTGCAAACAGAAGGAACTGTTTCTGAACAGACTCAATTTGGTCCTTATACTTTTCACACTGAGGATCCCAAACACACGATGCATATTCCAGAATGGGCCGTACTAAAGAAGTGTAAAGCAATTTAGTTGTGTACGGGTCATTAAATTCTTTGGACCATCTTTTGATGAAACCAAGTACGCCTTTAGCCTTATTGACAGACAGCGAAATATGTGAAGCGAAGTGAAGTTTTGGGTCCATCAAAACACCAAGGTCATTGAACTGAGAGATACGTTCAAGGTACAAATTATTTAACTTGTACGAGCAAACAATTAGTTTTTTTCTATAAAATGACATTAGCTTACATTTATCACTGTTTAACAATAAATTGTTTACAGCACACCATTGTGAGAGAGAGTCAAGATCAGACTGAAGCAGATTCTGCTGATCTATAGAATTAACGGTTAGACATAATTTCACGTCATCAGCATACATTAAAACATGGCAGTGTTTGATCACAGTAGGCAAGTCATTTATAAATATATTAAACAATAAGGGGCCAAGGTGACTACCTTGAGGAACCCCTGAAGTAACAAAAATTCGTCTCGAAACCGATGTCTTAAAAAGAACACATTGTGTTCGAGATTCAAGATACGACGACAGCCAACGGACTAACGATGGTGGAAAACCATAGGTTTCGAGTTTTATTAAAAGCAGAGAGTGACAAACACAATCAAATGCTTTACTGAAATCAGTGTACACAACATCGGTTTGGCAGCCGGACGAGAAATTTCGATTGACAATTGAAGTGAATTCTAATAAGTTAGTTACCGTTGACCGTTTCTTGAGAAAGCCATGCTGAGACAAATTTAGAAGTGATGGCACAAAGTGCTGTAGCTGTTCCGTAATGATCTGTTCAAACAGTTTTGGAATAGCACATAGCTTTGCAATGCCTCTGTAATTCGAGATGTCTACCTTACTGCCTTTTTTATAAAGGGGAATAATGTAAGACTCTTTCCAAATTTTGGGTACAATAGAAGAGTTTAACGACATGTTAAAAAGCTTACATAATGGAATAAACAACATCTCGGCACAGTGCTTCAAAACGCAACTAGGAACACTATCTGGACCAGCCGTAAAAGATGGTTTAATTAATTTTAAGTGTCTAAGAACAGTGTCATTTTCAATTACCGGCAAATTTATATTATTTCGATCATTGATTAAGTATGGGTAAGTACCATTTTGGTATGAATAGTCATTATAGGTGCTTTGGAAAAATTCAGCAAAGAGGTCGGATATCGTTGCATCATCACTTCCTTCCACACCATTGAGTTTCATACATGAAGGAAATGAGGTGGAATTAGACTTGTATTTGATGATATTAAAAAAATTTTTTGGATCACGGTATATATTGGATTTTAATTTAACTAAATATAAATCATAATTTCTTTTGTTACATAAAGTGAATCTATAGCGAACTGTTGTATAGTTTGAATAATCAACAAGAGAGCCGGTTCTCTTATATTTTTTAAATAATCTATTTTTTAAGTTCTTTAGACGAGATAATTCTTTTGAAAACCACGGCGGTTTATTTTGTTGTGTAACAGTCTTAACTCTTGGTACACACAATTTAAGCAGTTTATACATAGTCGCGTTAAAAAACTCTACTGCCCTTTCAATGTTGGACGTGTTATGAATGTATGACCAATCAGTGTTAGAAAGCAAATGACCAAGACGTTCAAAATCGGTTTTTCTGAAGCAAAATACACGATTAGGTTTGGAACCAGTAGGATTTTGACGAGGATGTGTTAGTAAGTTTGGTGTAATTGTAAGCTCCAACGTTGGGTGGTAAGAGTCTTCAGGTTGTGAAATTGGAGGGGATCTGCAAAGTGATGCACCCTCAATGTTATTTATGAAAACAAGATCTAGAATACGATTCTTAGAATTTTGTATGCTGTTTATTTGGTTAAACGATGATTCAAGTAAAGAATCAATAAATTCGTTACTAGACAAGGGAGTTACTATATTTGAATTGTCAGATGCAATCCAAGAAATATGAGGGAGGTTGAAGTCTCCACAGACCAGCATCATATCTGAGTCCTTAACCAAGTCTCGAATAGATTGAATAGCGTTTATATGCGCTGAATATACTGATGCTTCTGATTGTGGTGGAATGTAGGAGCATGTAATGAAAACGCGAGTCTTTGCAAGAGTTATTTTAACGCATATCAGCTCAATATCGTCAGTACCTATCACACAAATTTGTTCCGATGTGTGTTGAACAGCGACAGAGATTAAGACTCCACCACCAATTTTGCCAAGACGATCTTTACGAAAGGTAATAAAGCTGTCAGAAAGTAGTTCCGAATTTAAAACATCAGGGCGAAGCCAAGTTTCGACAAAGACAATGATATCAGAAGATAATGAAAAACTATTTAAATAAAGCGAAGTTAGTTTTGAGTTTAACCCTCTGACATTTTGAAAATTTACCGTCAAAACTGAAGGGGTACTAGAAGAATTAATTAGTTTTTTGACCCCGAAGGCTTGACCGTGTTTACCGAATTAGAACGGTCTTTAAATTTGAACTCGTGCACAACGCAACCATCAGGCCAGAAATTTGAGTCAACTAAAACGTTGAAGAAGGATTCTGGCACTGAAATTTTAAAAGATGAAATTGATCGCGTTGTGTTAAATTTAAATTTGGAGATTGTTAAATTTGTGACAGATTTCATCTTGGAGCTGATAAAGTGGTTTACATCACTTTCCGAAGTATCAGCTGCTAAGCGTGAAAGAAAAATGAATTTCTTATGGGGCGCATGTGGTACAACAACAAGTTTTTTTGGCTCTTGATCCCCACGAGGGAGATTACTTCCAGAAGCGGTATGAATAACTTCGGAAGGAACGGCGTTGTTGTTATTGGCAACGGAACCATATGAACCTTCTGACGCTGTGACAACAATCGGAACATTAGGTGACGGAAGAGGCGAAAAGAAATTCGTGGTCTCATCCGGAAGACTTAAAGTTGTCGGAATGGAAATCTTGAGCGGCGGATGGGGCCTTTTTCGCTTAGGGGAAGGTTCAACTGACTTAAAGCTGGAGAGAGACTTATCAAACGACTTAAATTTTTCGTTAAGTCGCTCGAAATCTTTCGAAATATCTTTATATGCGTTTTGCATAAGATTGAGCCACTTGCGTAACTCAATCTCTGATGAACGACATTTTGGACAGCACCAGTGAAGGCCGATGTTCTTCTCCAAAATGTCAGCAATGCGGCCATTTAATTCGGCACATTTTACATGAGCAGTGGACTCGCAGATCCAACATGCCACCAATGCTTCCTTGTCACCCTTTATTGGGCATTTAGGCAAACAGCAAGGCATTGTGATTTTTTTTTTTTTTTTTTTTTATAAAAGAAACAATAAAAAAAAAAAAAAGAAGTTATAAAAAACGAAAAAGAAATCACTTAAAAATTTTTGTTTTCAAAGGAACCCGTTTGTCACTAAAGGGTTAAAGTACGAAACTCTCTTTTAAATAAATGAAATAATCAAAGCTCTTGAAAGAGTAAAATTATTGAGCGCCAAGCGAAATGAGAGAGACGATGTAATGGAACACACGCAAGAAAAACTCTCACCAGATGTTTTGCCAGCAACAAATTACACGTGGCAAGTAAACAACAAATGTTAAATTACAATAACAAAATTACATGTAATTATTTAAAACTTGCAAAACTTACTTATTTTTGTTTGAAAAATAATACAAATTGTTAGTAAACACAGGCAGAACAATATTAATACGTTAGTACACTTTTTTTCTTAGTTTCAAACAAAAACCACTGAGGAATTAATTTAATAGCACGGGACAAATTTACATGCGACCGACCACACCGAACACTTGACAAATGATTTAAATAAACTGATAGTCCTCCTTTTGAGAAAAAGGGCAAGATGGCTACATAGTGAGCTCAAACAGCAATCAAGCTCAAAAAAGCAGTTGAAAAGGAGCCATACAGCTGCAGCTAAAAAGATGCGCATAATAAATCATTAAATATACTATGCGTATACTTAATAAATGTGATATTGCGATCTTTTGATTTTTATACTCTTCACGCAAGTGAATAGTATTATAACTTTGTCCTGAAGTTTGTAACAGCAAGAAGGAGGGGAGGGGGACCCCATAAAGTATATATATTCTTGATCAGCTCGACAAGACGAGTTGATATAGCCATGTCCGTCTGTCCGTCTGTCTGTGAATATGCTATCTTCTCCCACAGTTTTGAAGATATCGAGCTGAAATTTTGCAGGGAGTCTTCTCTAACGTGTGGTCAAATCATTGGTCGGAACCGGCCATATCGGATTATTGGAACTGGTAGCCCCCATACGAAATGAAGAAGAAAATCAAATTTTAATCGTTATATGGAAAACTTTTTTGTTTTGAAAGATAGAGAGCTGAAATTTCAAACATAGTAGTTTAACATAGTCCTACATAATGCCTGAAAGGTTCATTGAGATCGGGCAACTAGAACTGGTAGCTGCCATACAAAATGAAGAAGTGGAAGAGAAATTAAGATTTAACGTCGTTGTATGGAAAACTTTTTTGTTTTGTATGATAGAAGGCTGAAATTTTAAACTTAGTAGTTTTACATGGTTCGATTAAATGCCTGAAAGTTTCATTGAGATCGGGCAACTGGAACTGGTACCTGCCATACAAAATGAAGAAGAGGAAGAGAAGCAATATTCACGTCGTTGTATGGAAAACTTTTTTGTTTCTTAACCAATTGACATGAAACTTCACAGTTATGTTCTTGGGGAGGCATTAAAACTTTTTTGAAAAAAATGGGCATGGTTACGCCCACTTTTATCAAAAATCAATAATTTGCATATCTCCGGTACCCACTGAGCAAAAACAATGAAAATTTGTATATAGGCTAATTAGATGAAGAGAAAATATATTCAGTCAAAAAAATAGGTGTGGCATAAGAAATAAGCGCAAAGAGTATTTAAGCTTCAGCCTTGCTGAAGTTAGCGTCCTTACTGGTTTTTTTATTAAGTTAATAAGATAAGATAAGTTACAGGAGCTTCTTGACCACACAACTACCCGTATTTGTAAATATCTAGACCAAGTCTTGCAAACTATTTCAGAACATGAAAGAGGAAATTTAGGACTTATATCCAAATGGGAATGCGATGCCTCCCAACAGCAGCAGTTTAAACAAAAATTTGCAAATCCTACTCATATATTTCAAAGTTAATTTGTTCCTATAAGATTAATCGTCAATAATGTCTATAAGACCGTACTTTGGCAGAACCCCGTTCATTCCTATTCGCATAAAGTTTGAACGTGAAACAAGTGACTTTACAAAAAATGAAATCAACTACATAAACAGCCAGATTGAACAATCAAATGAAACCAGGGACCGAAAATAACTGTTATCAGGAGATAAGCTACAATGTTTTTGATAGGTATGGTAAGGGGATTACCTGGAAAAATTTGCGGGAGTTTTGAAAATTGGCATCTATATGGATTTTGGGTTGCTCTTTCCGAATTTCCACTTTGCGACCTTCTACGACCGCCGCTCGAGCCGCCATTTTGAAAAAAATGGCGTCCAAAATCACTTTTTCGACCATATCTCCATTTTGGCTCATTTTACGGCAAAAACATTTCTATACTAAATTAAACAGGAGGAAATTTCCAACAAATTATGTTCTAACGTTTTTTTTCGTTAGACTAACAGTTTAGGCGTACGAGCGCCGCAAAGTGTACAACTTTGGCACAATGGTTTTCATACATTTTGTATGGAATTTCGAATTGTTTTGAATGATAATCTTACTCTGAGTCCAAGTGCTTTAGATTTCACTAACTTTTATTGTGTTTGGTGTTGAGATTAAATGTTATATTAATCGTCTATTATAATAAAAACGTCGCAAATTGGAGTACAAATTTACAAATCCAAACCAACCGACCGTTAGATTTAGTTAAATCTCCACAAGACCGGTCATGTAGTTTCTGAGAAATCTTGTACACAAGTTTGAAAAACAGTAATTTTCCCCTGTATTTTACAATTCAGTGAAATGCAAGAAATTATTGAAAAAGTTTTTACAAACGTTTTTTTTGTCGGCCTGTGTAATCAAAAAAAATAAAATAATTTTATTGATAAAAGTTGCAAAAAAAAGAAGTGTTGCGTATTTTCATAGATGGAGTAATATTTTATTACTTTTAATTATACTCTTGCAAGAGTATATTAACTTTGTCGTGAAGTTTGCAACGCAGAGAAGGAGACATCTCCGACTATATAAAGTATATATATTCTTGATCAGCACGACGACGAGTTCATATAGCCATGTCCGTCTGTCCGTCTGTCTGTCTGTCTGTTTCAATGCGAACTCCTCCCAGAGTTTTGAAGTTATCAAAAAAATTTAAACGCCGAAAATTTTCTTTTCCTTGCAGGCAGTTTATATGTAGAAACCAGCCTGATCGGATAACTATAGCATATAGCTGCCATAGGAACGATCGGTTAAAAATGAGGTTTTTTCTTTAAAAACGCTGTGATTTTAAAGCTATCACTTCAATTTTTTGCACAGAGACATGTTGGAAGTCAGTCAAAATACACTGCAAATTTGGTGAAGATCGGATAACTAAAGAATATAGCTGCCATAGGATCGATCAGTTAAAAATGAGGTTTTTGCTCAATAAACTCTTTGTTTTTCAAGTTATTGCCCCAATTTTTTGCACAAGAACATCTCGGACGTAAGTTAAGGCTCACTGCAAAATTGGTGAAGATCGGATAAATATAGCATATAGCTCTCATAGGAACAATCGGTTAAAAATTCGGTTTTTGTTAGAAAAACTTTTATGTTTTCAACTATAAACAGATGAAACCTTGCAGTTGCATGTTTTTAGGAATCCTCGACCATATTACAAAGTTTCATGAGAATCGGACATAAGGGCGTGGCACCGCCCATATAGAGAAAAACTTAAAAATGTGATTTATCTATAAGCAGACGAGATAGAAAATCGTAAAATGAAGTGTAGAATTATTGCATTGTATTCTTTAAAAAAAAAGTAGAAAATGGGCGGGGTTACGCCCCTTTATCTTTATAAACTTATAAGATTCTTATTGGCAAAACTATAAAACGTATTTTCCAAATGCTTGCAAGAGTATATAAGTTTCAGCAAAGCTGAAAATAGCTCCCTTACTGGTTAAAATATGTTGCAACCTTACTTTTAAATTTAGTGCCTCTTTGTTTAGATAAACCATTGCACAGTGGACGACGTTCTATGGGAGAGCGGCCATAAATACTTCCAGTTAAGATAGAGGCTTGAAACTTTCCACAAAACTTTCTTATTTTTATTGTAAAATGATATATAAAAATTATCCAGATCAGACTTCTATATCATATAGCTGCCATAGGAACGATCGGTCAAAAATTATGTTTTTGACCAATAAGCGCTTTGATTTTAATGCTATCGTTTAAATTTTTTGCACAAGTACGTGTTAGATGTCATTAAAAACACTTTGAAAGATCGGTGAAGATCGGAGAACTATAGCATATAGCTGCCATAGGAACGATCGATAAAAAGTGTGGAATTTACGAAAATTTTATGTTTATAGGTCTTTGAGAGGTAACAATCAAAGAGAGGGGAATTTTGTGGTATGCAGTTTTAAAGATTTATATTTACTGAGTTTGTATACAAAATTTGAGAGCTGTACCTTCAACAGTTATGGAGATACAGTAATTTATAGAAAACAACAAGGGAAGGGGAAATAAAGAAGAGGGGGGAAAATTGTAGTATGCAGTTTTGTAGAGCTACACATACTGAGTCTACATACCGACTTTCATGTTTCTATCTCTATGGATGTTTGAATTATAGCGATTAAAAAAAAGCGGTCGTGCTGGAGAAGGGCGTGGCACAAAAAAAAATAAACTTGATCTGCTGCCGAGCATCACGAGTCTACCCTCCAAATTTCAAGTCTCTAGCTTTTATAGTTTCAGAGAACCATTGGTGAATACAGACGGACATGGCTCAATCAATTTCTCTAGTCGTCCTGATTAAGAATATATATACTTTATGGGGTCCCCCTGCCCTCCTTCCGTGCGTTACATACATTTCGCTCCAGCAAACACAATATACCCCGATACACAGTATGTGTACAGGATATAAAAAGTGCGTACCTCCTAGATAGAGCTGCCAGAGTGTAAAAAAGGTTAGGTTGCATTTTCCAATGGCACAAGTGCAGCTGCAAACTGCTGCAGCTGAAGTTAACATTTTTATAATCTTGAAATATCAATAAATAATAGGGTGTGTACTTCATTGGGTGGCAAGCGGGAGGAAACACTTAAAACTTTACCTAAACTTTGTAATACACAACAAATACGAACTAAAAAAGACGCACTTCTTTAAAAAAGATCTACACAAGATACAGCACAAATTATTTATGTATTTATCTGTATAAATAAAGTATATACAATTATGAACAATATTCAAGGCAATAGTTTTTGGTTTACCCGTGTTTTATAATTTATTTTAAGTTTTTAAATTCGGTGTGTTGCACTGTACTGCTGTCAAATGGCAAATACGTAAACATGTGCTTACTCTTTTCATTCTATTTTTAGAAAATCCCGTTAGAAATATCAAAAAATTGGTATTGTTTCATTAAGTTTGGACAATCCGCTGATCGAAAACCCGGTTTTCGATGGAATAGCTCAAAATCAATTTTTTATTTTTGGCCTATGGCAGCGACCACTGTGCATTGTATTGATCAGATAGCCAGTTAATTCAGTTTTAATTTGCATTTTTTCGATCGTTGCAACGATTTTTTTTCGCTGAGATATTCAAGGTGAACCAAAAAAGATCCTTTTGACTTTAACCATCCATATTTCCGCAAAGAATAAAGATGGGAATGGGGAAGACAGTTTTGAAAATAAATTAATTCTTCTTCTTCGCATTTATGCAATAAAAAATGTACACATTCCAAATTGTACATGATTGGTTCATACATATGTATGTACATCTTCTATAATATAAAAATGAATCGCAAAATGTGTTGGTAAGCGCATAACTCAACAACGCCTGGACCAATTTGGCCAATTCTTTTTTTTAAATGTTCGTTAAAGTTCAAAGATGGTTTTTACGGCGAGAAAAATTCAAATAATTGCCGGAAAAACCCAAAAAACAGACGTTTTCTTTTTCCCATACAAACTTGCGACGTCGCAAGCATTAAACGTAACATGCTATGCTTCTTCTTATACGTCAGTATTGTTATGTGTTTGTTGATTGAAAGAGAACAAGAAAACTTTGAGAGAACGTACAAACCAGAGAGTATTACAATTAATTTATACTCTTTGCAAATTACACGCACTAATGTGTAAACAATGCAGGTATGTACCAAAGAGAATTAAATATAACAAGAGACCGAAGCTCGCTCACGGAGAGCTTTGAGCTTTTTAATAATAAGTAACAGAGATTGGCGGGAAAAGCTCAGCGGATTTATGAATGGTGTGGAAGCGAAATAAACAGAGTTTGGCCGAAAATGAAATAGAAATATAATGTGCATATGATCGCTAATGCTAAAGCAGTAAAGTATGATTTGGTTGTCAAAAATGAAAGATACATATGTAAAATTCTTAAGGTGCAAGTGGCACAGAAGACAACAAGCGATCAGCCCACATATCTCACCTACTGTTCTTACGCTCTTTGCTCAGTGACTTGCTTTTGTATGAAATGGTGTTTGTTTTTTGCAGCTGTTAACATTAACACTTAATTATCAGTAACTGCATACCACAAGTTTCCCGCCTTATTGATGGCTACCCCTCAGAGACCGACAAACTTAAATATTTCGTAAAATCCACATTTTTTCACCGATTTTCTTGATATTTTGAACACTATTCGAATAGGCGACGTCAGATCAGTATGTTTTCGTAGATTGAGGGTGTGGCACCGCCTATCATTAGTGCAGGGTATTATATTGTCGAGTATACTCGACTATACTCGACTATACCGCCCTTACTAGTTTTTCATTATTATTGTTTATATATATTTTTATTTCAGCCTATAATAATAACACACAAACTAATTCACAAACTAATTGTGCATAAGTTCGTGTGTTATTATTCAAAACATTGATACACAATTTGAACATTTGCTTTGCTTATGTTACAAAGCGTACACACAACACATATGACATTTATATTTGCGGTTGGTTGAACGATAAACTGTCGTATGTATTGTGAATGGGTGTGTAACATAAGTTGACATGTTCAGCTACTGTTGAAAATCAGGCAAATATACTGTAACAGCTTAATAGAAATAAAGAAGCAAACATTCGTCTGTTATCGCGCTGAGTTTGGCTGTGCGCAAATTTCAATCTTGAGCCAGCAGCGCAGCGATTCGGTCGCTTTGCTCGCACAAGCACTGATGTATGTCCCTGTCCCAAAAAATTAATTTTAATATTAATATTATGGCCAAACTATAATTAAAAGAATTATAAAAACCATATTAGATCACTAATATGGCCTTCTACAACAATTTGTAGAAGACATAAAAAATATATAAAATAAAAAATTGACATTTTTCAGAACTATGAAAAATAGCAAAAACAGATTTTGGCGGCTATTTTGCCAAAAGCAATATTTTCAATTGGCAAAAAAAAATACTTCTGATAAAGATTAAAATATAATTCTTTCACTAGGCTGTTCGTTATAACGCCTTTAATCAAATCAGAGTATTTCGAAAAATCAATAAAATAATTTAAAAATTAACATTTTCATTGCCTACAATATGCGCAAAATATAAATTTACGTAGATTTGGTCTCATGCATTGCTTGCTCACACTGAATATCAGCCACGCCTTCTCGACCGAATAAGACATACTTCTTTTATATTCCCTCTCGTTCTAAAAGTTTTGCGCTGATGTTGGAGCTTTTTGCGCCAATCTGTGTACCTTACTTTTTTTTGAAAGCTCTGCGTGAGCGAGCTTCGGTCTCTTGTTATATTTAATACTCTCTGACAACAACCAACTTGCTTACGCCAAACGTAATATTCGACACAAGCATGCACCGTTAGGTCACCCAGTGTCTGAACGCATGCCTTGTGTTTGTTGTTGCTCGCTTATCAGCGTTGCTGCCAAATAATCAACGTCGCTACTCAACGTCGCTAATCAGCATCGCTAATCAGCCTCATAATCTGTGAGCCACGAATTCATCTGCAATTCGCATCCTCACAATGGCTACCTAAGAATATAAATTGATCCTGTTATAATTATAATTACGTTGTTATTCCAAGTTAAAGATTCCGAATTTTCAAAAAATTTTGTATGTTATTAAATGTTGAAAAAAAAGGTCAACTTTGAGTAGCGATATCATCCTAACTATAATTCCGATTTCTTTAAAGTTAATATTTCCTCAATCTTTGGTCAGGCACATATATTTGTTTTATCGAAAGCGTTCATGAATTTTCAGATTTTTGCAAGCTGAATGTAACTAAGGTTCCTATGTGCGTCCGTGGAATCAGAAAGAGTGTTCAGCAAGGCGGAACAAATTATTTCAAAGAGGCGAACCAGGCTCAAGGAGAACAATATAAACATCCTTTTGTTTTTGAACCAAAATTTTTGGATTAAATAAACAAATAAACATTAATTTTCTTGTTTACATAAAAAATATTTATGTGGGACGATATTATCGACGACTATCGATAGCACTATCACGACTATCAATGGTTCCAAAATACCTATCGTCGACTATCGATAGCGCCGATTATCGATAGTTCTCCACCTCTAGTATGTATGTGTGCGACTGTTGAGCTATTAACTAAAAGATTTCTTTCTTACTTCCAAGGGATTCAGTAGCTTATTGCATAGAGCTGTTCCTCTTCAAGTCGAAGTACTCAGGTTCGCTGCCCAGGAGTTAGTCAATCAAAATTTTTTCATTTTTATTGTATTTTTGAAAATATTTGTTTGAAGGTACCTAGTTGGGCATGGGCTGTGTTGAAAATTTCAATATTGTCCACGTTGGTTCGTGCAGAGCAAAATCGGCACAAAGAAAAAAATCTAAAGGTTGCGATTTTTAGTGCGCTTTAAAAGTGAAAATGAACATAAAAATCACAAGAACTGAGTAACCGACCATTTTGTATATATAGCTATTACTACAATCACTATTCATTTATAAACTGGCTTCGCTTCATTTTCGCAAAAATGGAAAAACTGCAAATTCAATAAGCAATTCGTAGGAACAACTGGCATTTTAAACTAATAAAACTAGAAACTGCCAAGAGCATTTTGTAAGACTAATGTAAATAAATTATACAAAAATTTTTTATATTACGTGTTGGACCGTGTTCGGAAAATTTTTAGCCGTGCATGTTGCAAATTTTGATTTTCGTGCTGTGTTGGGTCGTGTCGAAAAATTGCGGTCCATGCCCATCTCTAGAACCTAGGTTGAAACCTTAAAGCAGGCAGAGCTGTTGCTCGTCAAGTCGATGTGCTTAAGTTCAAGCCCCGGGCGAGTCGATCGAATTTTGAAATTAAAACTTAAATTTAGATTCGGTAATTTACAATCCAGGCACACCGCAAGGAACTTCGTTCCTGGTTGGGGTCCCATGACCCCACTATTTTTTTTTTTTTAAAGGGATAGGTCATGCATAACTCTCATTCGCTTATTAAATCAACGTTCGAAAATGATCTCTTGCGGTTTTAGTTAAGCGTTGCCAGGACGGAAGAGAGAAAAGCTTTCATTGGCTTTCGCTTGGTTACAAAGCGCTCTCAGCTTCTCAGCAGAAGGTCGCAAAGTGGAAATTCGGAAAGAGTAGCCCAAAATCCATATAGATGCCAATTTTCAAAACTCCCGCAAAACTTTCCAGGTGAAACTACTTCCTTACTGAACTATAGGGAGGAATGAAAACTATTTTGATCAAAAATGGGCATGGCTACGCCCACTTATCGCAAAACTTCAACCGTTGTATGGAAAACTTTTTTGGTTTTTAACCAATTGACTTGAAACCTTACAGTTATGTTGTTAGGGAGGCATGAAAACTATTCATTTAGTTTTTTTTTATAGTGACACAACGTGAAAAGTATTATAGCTTCAGCCTTGCTGAAGATAGCGTCCTTTCCTTTTTTTTTTTTTTTTTAAGCACCAGTTAAAGTGATACAAAAAAAAATTTTTTAAAGCGAATGACTCTCAAATGATAGAAGAGATTTACTCAAATGCAACGGCAGAGTAGTGGACAATATATGCATGACCAAGTTTTTAGAAACAAAGCATATGAGAAATTATTTAAGTTTGTCAAATGTCTCGCATATGGTTCGCGTTTAATGGTTAATTTTTAAAAAATGTATAAAAATGAAATAATAAAATAAAAAAAAATGAAAAAGTACCGACTCACTGCACTTGCACCGTTCCCACGAAGAAAGATCTTTCTTTGTTGTTGTGTCGCTGCATGCTGTGGTTTTCATAGTTTATAAATTGATTTTAGCAAGAGGGGGAAAAAAAGAGGGGTGAACTACGAGGAGCTTTTTTTTTTTTCTTTTTGGTTATTGGTTTTGTTTTTGGTTTAACCCATGATAATTTTTAATTTTTCTCACTCGTAACAAGGTAGTAGGCAATGCCACTATCAAAAAAAAATTCTTACGAAGTTTGCGTTACCGATTTTTTTTTTTTTTTGGATTTTAATTTTTTTTTTTTTTTTTGTATTTAACGCATTCGATTTTTTGTCACGTTTTTCACTTTACAAAAAGAAAGCATTTTAGAAAAAAATTTATCTTAAAACTTCATCATTTGAAAGGAAATTTTTCGATGCAACCTAGCACATTACTTTAATTTTTAAATTTTCAAGTTATATATATATTTTTTTTTTTATGTTACTTTTAAACTTGCATATTCACTTTTTTATTCTAACTTTCAATTTATAAGTTGCGTTTCATAGGTAATTCTTTGCAAATTTTAATTTATAGGTTACTTTTGAACTTTTATCATTTCGGCATAATTTTCTCTCTTTTTCTCTTTTTTTTCTAATGCTTGCAAATTTTGCAAATTAAGCCACAATTAACTGCATTTTAAACAGACACCCACACACTGATTTTTATATATATATATTTATTTTTTTTTTTTTTTTTAACGCGCTTCACTGCGCTTGTCGCTGGTGCTCGATCAGAGGCGAGGAAATTTCAGCAAACCCGTCGGGGATTGCCCAATGGCAGATTGGGACTGATCGCAAACTGGAATCGGCGTTGGCAGGCTTAGATCGCAACGTGGCACCTGGTTGGTTATCTAACCGCGGAGCTGGCCGAATCCCAGTCTTAATTTGCACACACAATGTGTGATGTAGGAGATTTGGAGCGATTTCTTTCTCTGCTGGAGATACCGGGAGAAGAAATCGCTCAGTCTATGACAAAGAAAAATAAAATGGAACACCCAAAAAAAATATAAGGCAAACGTCGAAATTAAACCTTGCAAGGAATAATTACCTGGTTATGAAATTTGCAATTAAGCAAAAAAGAAAAACAATAGAAAAGGCAATTATGCCGATCTGGTTGCGAACCGTCTTGATATAAATTTTTTATTTTTTTTTCCAAGACGTCTGCTAGGCTTGAAGGCGAGAGTTGAAAAGACCATGTGCTTTCATTTGATCATCCATCTTTCATTTGATTGCCATCCGGTTCTTTCGTTCTCTTTATCGTCAGTCTTTGACAGCTCAAAAAATAAAGTCAAAAATTTATAAGAGCGACCAATTAATCGATTTCAATCGTTTCGCTCTACTTACCCATAGATGGCGCTAACAACAGTTCAAACTGTCAGTGAAACGAATCCAAAAATAACACTTTTCAACTCAACAATAAAAAAAAATTAAAAATTAATAATGCGAGAAGTGACATTACACCGTTGTCTGTCAACGCTTGCTCAAAATTTTGTTTTGGGATTGATTTCTGTGAACATTTTAAACTTTTTATTGATTTGCGGAAGAAAGTTCAAATGAGTATTGCACATTAAATTCAGTAAATTCGTGATCGTTAGCAAGTCATGAAGAAATGCGATTACAGATTGTATTAAGAAAATTTCCCTCGTTTGCTTTAAGGGGTTTAGGTCGAACAACAGTATTGTCACACATAATTGATGTCGGAAATGCTAAACCCATCAAGCAGCGTCATTTTCCGGTTTCTACGGCCATTGAGAAGCTCATTTATGGCGAGCTAGACCAAATGTTAGAGCTAGGTTTTCGCAAATACCCCTTGAACCAGCTACTCGCGATAAGACCGCCTTCACTGTAGCAGGCAGACTCCCGTTTCATTTTAAGCTTATCCCTTTTGGACTTTCCAATGCCCCACAGACGATGTGTCGCTCAATGGAAAAAGTTATTCCACCTCAACTGCGCAACGAAGTCTTCGTATATCTGGACGATCTTCTGATTGTGTCCAGTTCTTTCAAAAGACATCTTGAAGTATTAGAAGAGGTTGCAAGCCATATTGAGACAATATCGATCAACGATTGATCTAACGATCAATGTCGAAATGAGTAAATTCTGCATTAATGAGGTCAATATCTCGGTCATATAGAGGGAAAAGGATCGATTAAAAATGAGCTAGAGAAAATTGCGGCTATAGTGGATTTTCTACCCCCAAAAACAATCCGACAATTACGTCGATTCTTAGGCATGTCAGGTTGGTACAACAAATTTATAGAGAATTTTGCATATGTGGCGTCCCCGTTGACGGAAGTGCGCAAAATTAGAAAACAGTTTGTTTAGTGAAATCGTAAAAAAAAAAAAAAATCGTTATTGTGTTCGGCTCCGGTTTTGCACGGCTCAGATATTACCAAACCATTTTCCATTCATTGTGATGCCAGATGAGTACAAACAGCTTGTAAAAAAATTCGAAGATAACACCGCTTGTTTACCTGACATAAAGGTTGAGAATTGACTTGTATGTCTCTTTTTCATGTCGTTTCATCGAGTTTCAAATCGCACCCATGCTAAAGAAGTTTCCCTTCAAAAAAAAAAAAATAAGCGACAAGCTCACACTACAATTCCCCATGCCAAAATCAGATTTGTGATGGGAGAAAATGACACGCCAATATCTGATACCGCTTGGAGCGCTAACTATTGTTTTATGTCCTTATCGTGATTAGTGCCGATTGATCTCCCCTGTAGATCTTCCAGCTCGTAGTAACTGTTACCCAGCCATGTTGCCTTTAACAAACGTGGGTGTGAATTTAGCATTAAACCCTTTCGAAAAGTTACTTTGCTGAAAATTTTGCCGATATATTTCTTGTCCAATTGTGTAAGATATATTCCTACTGCGAATATTGTATTTTCTCACGTTCCGCTCCTGTTGTGATTTCATAACTTTTAACGCTTTATCTCGTGTTGAAGTTAGTGAATCGCTTCGATCGAAACGAACTTCAGGATTTATATGATTTAGCCTGGGGAAGAATGAAATAGAATATAGAATGACAGTCTGTAGTCATAAACTTAGTAGTCATAAAAAAAAGTAACAACAACAACATACTTAGTTGTAATTTTGGCATTCCTCTTCAACAGTCACTTTCGCCGTCTGGCGCATATGCAACAACAACTAACCTGGCATGTGTACTCCAAATATTATAACAACTCTTGTTGTTGCTATTTTCGGCGTAAGCAAGCACAGTGAGGCAAAGAGAATTAAATATAACAAGAGACCGAAGCTCGCTCACGGAGAGCTTTGAGCTTTTTCATAATAAGTAACAGAGATTGGCGGAAAAAGCTCAGCGGATTTATGAATGGTGTGGAAGCGAAATAAACAGAGTTTGGCCGAAAATGAAATAGAAATATAATGTGCATATGATCGCTAATGCTAAAGCAGTAAAGTATGATTTGGTTGTCAAAAATGAAAGATACATATGTAAAATTCTTAAGGTGCAAGTGGCACAGAAGACAACAAGCGATCAGCCCACATATCTCACCTACTGTTCTTACGCTCTTTGCTCAGTGACTTGCTTTTGTATGAAATGGTGGTTGTTTTTTGCAGCTGTTAACATTAACACTTAATTATCAGTAACTGCATACCACAAGTTTCCCGCCTTATTGATGGCTACCCCTCAGAGACCGACAAACTTAAATATTTCGTAAAATCCACATTTTTTCACCGATTTTCTTGATATTTTGAACACTATTCGAATAGGCGACGTCAGATCAGTATGTTTTCGTAGATTGAGGGTGTGGCACCGCCTATCATTAGTGAAGGGTATTATATTGTCGAGTATACTCGACTATACCGCCCTTACTAGTTTTTCATTATTATTGTTTATATATATTTTTATTTCAGCCTATAATAATAACACACAAACTAATACACAAACTAATTGTGCATAAGTTTGTGTGTTATTATTCAAAACATTGATACACAATTTGAACATTTGCTTTGCTTATGTTACAAAGCGTACACACAACACATATGACATTTATATTTGCGGTTGGTTGAACGATAAACTGTCGTATGTATTGTGAATGGGTGTGTAACATAAGTTGACATGTTCAGCTACTGTTGAAAATCAGGCAAATATACTGTAACAGCTTAATAGAAATCAGAGAGTATTAAAATATAACAAGAGACCGAAGGCCTCTCACGCTAAGCTTTCAAAATGAAATTAATACCAAGTCCCAGCGGGAAAGTTATGTCGCGACAGAGATAGCAAAACGAATGTATGTTTGGCTCGCTCTAACGACGACGGACAGACATATACTACCACTGGGAATTTAGTGGAAATTATGAATGAACTTCCAGCTCTGTTGCCGAATTTCATAAACAAATTTTGTTTACAAAAAGTGATGGCAAAGATGAAGTGGGGTGTGACATGTATGCGTGGTTGCTAAGAAACGATCCTTCTTGTGTTCAATGAAAGTGTGGACAAAAGAAGAAGTAGGGCGGGCATGTATGTACATATTGTGAGTTTTGATTTTAAGAATGAAAATAAAATAATTGCACTGATCAAGTGCCGTCGGCATAATGTGTACTTATATGTATTTTGTTATTCATGCTTATTGCGAATAAATTACATTTAGACTAAGCTAAACTCTGTAGATTTGCATATTGTTATTATTATTATTATAAGCTATAGGAATGTTTTGGGATAATAAAGAATTAATTAATTAAAAAAAATATAATATTTTTATATGCGTTTAATTTGATTTTGGATTGAAATAAGTAGGCGAAATATGGTTTCTTTGCATATCAAAAGTAATTGCTATTCAATTTTACTAAGCAAATTGATTCATGGTATTGGGCGATCAGAAATGCTAGGCAATGTTGCCGAAAAATGAATAGCAAAAGCAAGTTACCCACACACACTTACTCCCTCTGCTACACAACCAAAGTCAATGCATATGTAGGCAAAGGGTGAAGTGGAGCATATAAGTGTATGCGTATTGTAGTTGTTGTGACTGCGATCGCTCACAAAGCAAGGCAGTAGAGAAAGGGTGAAGTGGAGCAATGAGTGTGTGCGTATTGTATTTGTTGGGACTGCAAGTATACACAAAGCAAGGCAGTCAAAGCAATGTAGAGAAAGGGTGAAGTGAAGCAATAAGTGTGTACGCATTGTCATTGTTGTTGCTAAAATTTTTGCGCTAGCCCAAAATATGAAAAATTTTCTTTGCTTTCGTTTCTTATTTGTCTCTTCGCACTTCACATCAACAAACTACACACAAAGCAAGGAAGTAAATGCATATGTGGAAAAAGGGTGAAGTGGAGCAATGAGTGTGTGCGTATTGTATTTGTTGTGACTGGAGCACACACAAAGCTGAGACCAAACCGGTTTTGTGCTTTACACACTTTCCCTGCTTGTCTATAAACTTGCATTTGATTCTTTGCGTGGCCACAGGTATACACAAATTGTGCTCTACCTATGCGTTGCCAATGTGTCTCTTTATCCTTCTCATCTACAAACTATGTCAACGCACAGTTTTGTGTGTTTCTTCGTATGTACCTCTTTGCCCTTCGCAACCACAATTGACAATTTTACATTTGATTCCTGTGCGTGGCCTTGTCACACACATGTACCCCTTTACCCGTCTCAACCACAAGCTAACAATTTAGCAAATGCAAAATGTATTGTTCTGCTACTTAATTTCATGGTATCCTGATACCATCATTATAAAATTCGAATTGTTTGCCTATATTCAGACAACAAAAGCGAATAATTGTTAGTTGATATTGATATGCTAAAATGCTGATAATACTTTTGATTGTAAAAAATCCAATTTTGGGATTTTTAAAATTTTATTTATATTGGCATGTTAGTAAAAATATGATGAAAAATATAAAATTTTCATATAATTAGTTATAATATGTTGAAAAACGCATTATTTTCATCAAATATACAAATTTGCTGAAATAATTGAATATGAAATGTCCGTCCGGACTCGCAAAATATGAAAATCAAAATCAAGACAAAAGTCCACGCCGCACAGGCAAATGAAATGTGGCAACAACTCAAAAGTAAACAAAATATGAAAAATGTAAACAATTCCAGGTAGAGTGAGAAAGGTATACACATTTTATCATTCTGTCTTTGTCGCAGAGTTTTCCGCTGGGACCATGTTCCTAAACTCCAAATCCGGAAAGCTTAGCGTGAGAGGCCTTCGGTCTCTTGTTATATTTTAATACTCTCTGATAGAAATAAAGAAGCAAACATTCGTCTGTTATCGCGCTGAGTTTGGCTGTGCGCAAATTTCAATCTTGAGCCAGCAGCGCAGCGATTCGGTCGCTTTGCTCGCACAAGCACTGATGTATGTCCCTGTCCCAAAAAATTAATTTTAATATTAATATTATGGCCAAACTATAATTAAAAGAATTATAAAAACCATATTAGATCACTAATATGGCCTTCTACAACAATTTGTAGAAGACATAAAAAATATATAAAATAAAAAATTGACATTTTTCAGAACTATGAAAAATAGCAAAAACAGATTTTGGCGGCTATTTTGCCAAAAGCAATATTTTCAATTGGCAAAAAAAAATACTTCTGATAAAGATTAAAATATAATTCTTTCACTAGGCTGTTCGTTATAACGCCTTTAATCAAATCAGAGTATTTCGAAAAATCAATAAAATAATTTAAAAATTAACATTTTCATTGCCTACAATATGCGCAAAATATAAATTTACGTAGATTTGGTCTCACGCATTGCTTGCTCATAGTGAATATCAGCCACGCCTTCTCGACCGAATAAGACATACTTCTTTTATATTCCCTCTCGTTCTAAAAGTTTTGCGCTGATGTTGGAGCTTTTTCCGCCAATCTGTGTACCTTACTTTTTTTTGAAAGCTCTGCGTGAGCGAGCTTCGGTCTCTTGTTATATTTAATTCTCTTTGGTATGTACGGCTTGAAGGATTTGACTCCAAGTCATGTCAAATTAAAAAAAGTTGAAACAACAACAAACTGTCAATGTCAGTGTTGTTTTTCTTGGATTTTCACTACTGAGTTTGCTTTTGTCAACTGATACACGAAACAAACCGTAGCTATGTATATCGTGTTTAGTGCAGTGTTTAGTTACCTATGATCACTTATTATTGAATGTGAGACAATAATCTATCTATAATATAAAAATGAATCGCAAAATGTGTTGGTAAGCGCATAACTCAAAAACAGCTTCCGATTCAATGAAATTTTCGGTTAATCTTTAGATGGACCTCCTGAAGGTTGTTATAATGTTTTGGTATCAATCCGACCATTTTAACTGGTAGCCTCCATACGGAAAGAAGAAGAAAAATAAACAATATTAAGATTTTGTGGACGCAAGCACGTACCATTCTTTGCTTCTTCTTACACTTTTGTATTGGTATGAGTGTGTTGTTTGCAAAGAGAACAAGAGAACGGTGAGAAAACGGAGGAGCATTACTTTCGAAATTGTGCTTCACTTCTTCTTCATCTTTTACATACAGCCACATATGTACACATATTAGTGTGTTTATACTCTTCACGTATGTAAATATTATTATGACTTTGTCACGGAGTTTGTAACCCCCAGAAGGAGAAATCTCCGACTATTGACCTGAAATTTTACAGCTTTACTACCATAAACCATTTGTCGGAACTGCAATGATCAGACCATTAGAACTGGTAGCACCCATACAGAATGAAGAAGAAAAATGAACAGAACTTAAGTCGTTGAATGGAAAACTTTTTCGTTTTGGAAGATAGAGGGATGAAAAAAAACATAAACAAACATAGTAACTTTACGTACGCAGACTAAATTTCTGGAATTGTCATTAAGATCGGACCACTGAAACTGGTACTTATCATACAAAGTGAAGAAGAGGAAAAGACAGAAAATTTACGGCGTTGAAAGGAAAACTTTTTTTTCTTAATTAATTGACTTACAACTTCACAAGCTAATTTCAATAAATTGCAAGTTTCCATATTAGCTTAAACAATGAAAATTGGTATATAGGCTATTAAAGTAAAGAGAAAGCAGATTCAATACAAAAAATTGGCGTGGCATAAAAAGAGCGTGAAAAGTAAATAGTCTTCAGCAAGGCTGAATAGCGTTTTTTATACTCCTGCAAAAATAATATATATTTGCGATGCCATGAAGTTCGCTACGCAGAGAAGGAGATATCGCCGACCACATAAAGCATATATTATCTTCACAAGACGAGTTAACACAGTCATGTCCATATGTCTGCTTCAATACCAACTGCGAGCTCAGTTTTAACGATTTCGAAAAAAAATAAAACGCAGAAAATTATCTTATCCTTTCAGGCAGTTTGTATGTAAAAAATCTGCATGATTGGATTGCTATTACATTTAGCTGCCGGTTAAAAATTAGGTTTTTTAAAACTACCACCTTAGTTTTTTGTACAAAAACGTTTAAGACGTCAAAAAAGGCACTTTGCGAAAGAAACAATCGGTCAAAACAAGATTTTTGTTAGAAAAATGTTTTATTAATTTTCAACTATTTTCCAAAATTTTATTAGAATCGAACATAAAGGCGTGGCCCCGACCATATAGAGAAACATCTTCAAAATAACATTTTGCTGTAAGCAAAATCGCCAGAAGGCTGTAAAGTGGAGAGTATTTTTCATTTTGCTAAAATGGAACAAAGGAACAATTAGTCAAAAATATGGTTTTGTTGTTCTTAAATATAAACAGATGGAATTTTGCAATCAAATGTTTGTAAAGGTAATTTTATATCACTGCAAAGTAAGAAATTTGCCATAATTACAAGGCATTAAGAATTCTGAAACGCATTAACGGTAATTAGAGTTTCAAAACGCTGGAATATTTTTTTTTTTAAATTTAATTAATCTACGAAAACAAAATCTGGAAATAATATTGATGACTTCGAACCCAACAAGAATTGATAAATGAACGTGGCTGCTGCAACATATAATAAAAATTTTAAACGCCTATGTACCTGTATCTATAAGTCTGACAAGAAGAAAATTTAGGAACTAATTGTGATAGAGTGTTAAAAGATTCAATCCTGGGCTATATGCAACAGTTCATCATACTTTGAGGGCGTAGCAAAGCGCGCTGGGTCAGCTAGTATTTTCATAAAATGTACTATTTTAACGAGCAGATTTATTAATGAAAACATGTAAAATATTGAATTGTTTAAATGCAAATTAATGGGGAAACCATAAAGTTTATTTCTGGTTCATAAATATTTATAACAACTTTGAAGAAGACTAGATTTAATAAAATCTCTGAGAAAATTGTCAGACATTTTACAAGTGTGTGAAAATATCTGTAATAGATTTCTCAGACACGTAATTTTTTCTTTTGATTGTTTTGAAATCATCGACCTGAAATGTTGCACAGATCTTCCAATTTTTCTACCATAAATCATTGATTAGAGAAAAAAAAGCAAATTTCATTGTATGGAAAACGTTTTTTGTTTTTTAATTAACTGAAACTTCACACTTATTGTCTTAGAGAACTATTTTTCCTACTTATAGCAAAAATTGATAATTTGCATATCTCAGGATGCAATGAGCTAAAACAATGAAACTTAGTATATAGGATATTAAGATAAAGAGAAATTCAATTCAAACCAGTAAGGATTGGAGTCGACAGTAATCGACACCGACATGCCCTGTACCTTCAATTAGTAACGACTGTTTGAAGGCGTGGCCCGCCCACTTTTTCATCAAAACAGATTTCATTTCCATTTAATATCACACATACCTTTTTTACACTTTTAGACCAATTGGTTCCAGAGATATAAGTTTTTTCTATATGTAGGCGTGGAAACGCCCATTTTGTCATTGAATCATGTTATATTCAATCCCAATAACATAAAAGCAAAGTTTCATTCTTGTAGGTTTTATGGTTCTTGAGATATAAGCGTTTCAAATTTTTACTATATGGGGCGCGTGGCCACGCCCATTCTTTTATTCTATCCTCTTGGGGTTTGAGTCAGCTATATACCCTCCAAATTTGGTGTTCCTATCTCAACAGACAACCCAGAAAATACGACTTTTGTAAGTTTTTACCCGAGGTTACTTCAGTCATTTGCCCCTCACCCTTAAACGAAGTTAAATAGGGGGAAAACAAAATAAACTTGATCTGCTTAAGAAATGACAGAACCGAAGTGCGAAGAGCTTTTGGTTCTATCTATTATAGTTTCCGAGATCTATGCGTTCATACAGACGGACGGACAGGCGGACATGGCTATATCAACTCGTCTCATCGAGCTGATCAAGAATATACATACTTTGTATAGTCGGAGATGTCTCCTTCTGGGTGTTACATACATTGTCGATGCGCACAAAACTAATATACCCTTGTACCATAAGGTACAGGGTAAAAAAATGGACATGGCAAGACCGAAGATAGCGTCCTTACAGGTTTTTTGTTCTTTTAAAGAAAGTTTCACTTCAAACACGAGTACTGTGTTGCACGCGATCTTTTTTTAATTTTTCGAGCATGAAGTTCAAAGCGACATCGCATTTATGCAAATTCATGTCCCGAGCGCATAATGCTCCTATAGTTAATTTGCTTCTATAGTTAGTTGGCGGATTGCGGTGTGAGAGTGCATTGGAAAAACGAAAATGCACCGTTTGAGGTGAATGACCGGTCTGAAGGCCTAGGAAGGATATCGTTGGACAGAATAGCGGGAGAAAGGCGGCAGCGAGTTGGTTCAACACAAATTAGGCAGTCTGGTACGGGAGACAAACCGCAACGGTCGTGAAATAAACGCTAACGAAGCAACAAGACAAGACAAGATAAAACCGAAAGTCGTGTGGTTAAGTTTGAAAAGCCGCGATACGTTTTTGTACTGAGTGTCACAAGTGGTTGCGGGAACTATTTGAGTGCTATTTTTACACTGTGCACACCACCACCAGTGGTGGCGAAAACTAATTCCGCGCTACGTTACACTAAGCCCACTATCACCAGTGACAGCCTTACCAACGAGAGCTAAATTGCAACGCAGCAACTAATATTTCGCAGCCGGCGACGCAGAAAACCCGCCTAGTGGCGACGGTCGACACCTGGTCAGCGAACCCCGAGGGAGAATCCACCACCCCGCAACGATCATCGGAAACTAAAGATAAGCCTAGCGAATAAGTTTGCCAATTTGTATTCTAGCACGTAAGCCACTTTAAGTACCGTAGGAGTCAGGGACTTGCTTTAGTTGCTAAGCTAGCCATACCTTTTCTGTTTTATTTCTATTTCCCCTTATCAATTATATTACAACTTATTGAGATATTCGTACGTCGTACCGAAGTTAGGATTTCAGGTGCAGCGACGAGGGTTAACGTTACTGATTCGCGCAGGGTCTTTTATATAAATCGAATAAATTTATGTTAAACGGACTCTGTCGGCTAGCTATTCCCAGCCTTTGAACCGGGTAGAACCGGGAGTCCTTTACATTGGCGCCCGAGCAGGGACCCTGGGTGAATTGGTACGTTTTGTTGAGTTAGGTTAGAGAGGGAGCATATAGGTTCACGTAACGAAGCATTGCAGGTCACTTTGAGGAGACCCGTTAAAGATAAAAAAAAAAAAGTTAAAAAAAAAAATTAACAAAAACAAAAAAAAAAAAAATAATACACATTTGCAAGTATCGTAACAAGATGGTAAAGGTTTCGTTTGTGGAAAGCCTGCGGAAGGAGGATCTGATAGCATATTTGGAGAAGTTTGGTCAGGAAGCGTACGGCTTGGTAGGAGAACTGCGTAAACGTTTCTCTAAATTTATTAGCAAAGGGGGCCATGATGCGGCATCCTTGACGCGGCTGGAGGAGTTGTCCACTTTGCACACCCAACCGCCGCCATCGAAATCTCCCACCGCTCCGGCGACGGAGACACCAACTCAAGATTTCAAGAATGAGGGGTTGGGCAGTAAGCCGGCGATGCTCACCGTCCCACAGACCGGTGCCTCGCACGTGGTGACGCGTTCGAGTTCACCCGGCGGATATGAGACGTCGGACGAAGGGCGGGTTGAAGACTGGGTGGGCGCCGCGGGTGGCTTAGAGACGTCCGGAAGGAATAGTCGCAGGACACTGCCGAGGGTTTCCTTTAGAGATGATCGGGGCGCAAAGGAACAGCGGGGGAACCTCATGACCGACGATATGATCTACTTTCATTAGGCGGACAGGTGGAAGATTGAATCGACTGGGAACAGAACGCCTTACAGTTTCTCGACGAGATCGAGGACAAGGCCCGGAGCCGACGAGTCCCACGGGATAAATTGTTGGTCATGGTACCGGAACTGATGGAAGGTAGGGCAAAGACCTGGTCCCTGTACAGCCGACACTTGTGGGACTCCTAGGATGCATTCAAGACCGCGTTTCTCAGGTTGTTCGTTTCGCCTATGTTTAAAAAGGACTTGCTGAAGAAAATATTGTTGAGGGGGCAAGGGCGGAACGAGTCTTTCGTAGATTACGTTTTGGCCATGAGTCGCCTTATGGCACAGTCGCGCCTGACGCCGGAACAGAAGTTCGATATGATTTATGACAATTGTCAACCTGAGATCAAATTGTATGCGGCCAGGGAGGTGTACGACACGCTGGAGCAGCTACAGGCTCGTGCAAGTCAGGTAGAGGTATCGTGCCGGCAGAGGGTACGGGGCGATCAAGAAGTTTTGGTACAGCAGAGGGAGGCACACCGGCCGATTTCCTCGGGAGGGGAGCAACCAATAAATCCGCACACTGCCTGCCGGCGTTGCGGACAAGACGGCCATTGGTCGCGGGAATGTCAGAATGCATGGGTGAACTTTTGTTGGGATTGCGGGCGAAGAGGAGTCCATACCCGAGAATGTTGTAGGTGGGCGGGAAACGGCCAAGGACCCTGATAGGGACGAGGCCCGTCGGAGTCCAGGCTACTTCCTCGTCTGGAGCTTCTGCCTCCGCAGAGGGACTCAAATAAGGGACCTTACAAGTCTTGATAGAGGCGATGACTGATACAGGAGCCACGCGAAGTTTCATCAGCTCGCGTTTGGCTGGTCATTTCAAAAATAGTGAGAATGTTGAACGGGTAAATCAGGAGGTACGCATGGTGAACGGCGTGAACAACTGAATATCGGAGGTTATCGCGTTGGGTTCAAGGTCGTGTACCATGGGTTTGCTCACCTTGTTTGAAATGGTGGACGACTTGATCCTGGGCATGGAATTTCTGAAGCGAATAGGTTCTGAATTAAAGTGTGGCGAAGAAGTGGTACAGATACGCGAAACCGATGGGCATAAGCTAGTCATGGAGCCTCAGTGCCGAATGCCAGTTATGGTGTCGTCCGCTTTAGGAGGGTGCGGTATACCCGAGGTGGGGGAGATAAGCGACGAGAGCGACCAACGCGAGGTCCCCACGTCAAACGAGGGTGTACCGGACTCCGAGAACGGCCGCGAAATATCTAGGCCGAAGCCACAGCGTACGAATTAGGGATGTCAATCCCGGGATTTCAGTTTTTTTGAAGTCCGAAAATCCCGGGATTTAACTTGCCCAATCCCGGGATATTCGGGACTTAGATTTTTTTATTCTGATGTGAATTAGTTCTATTGATCAATAAGTTAGAAAGCGTATATAGCATTTGTACCGGTATATACCAGGACGATTGGGGGAGGACGGGGGACCAGACTGGAAGTTGTGCGTCCCCGAGCCACTGAGAGACCGATCTCAATGAAACTTTCAAGCATTAACTCGGACTATGTAAAACTACTATGTTTAAAATTTCAGCACTCTATCTTACAAAAAAAAGTTTTCCATACAGCGATTCAAGTTTTGTTCACTTTGCTTCTTCTTTTCGTATGGGAGCTACCTGTTCCAATAATCCGATCATGCTGGTTCCGACGAATGATTCATCGTAATAAATTCTAAGACTCTGTGCAAAGTTTCAGCTCGACAGCATCAAAACTGAGGGGCTAGTTTGCATACGTACAAACAAACAGACGGACATGGCTAAATCAACCCGTCTTGTCGTCCTGATCAAGAATATATATACTTACTTTACATAGTCGGAAATTAATATTTCGATCTGTTACAAACTCCGTGACAAAATTAATATACTAGTTCACATACGTGAAAAGTATAAAAAGCAATAATATCGGTGATTTTAGTAGTTCGACCATAATAGAAAATACAGCGTGGTTAGAGGTACAACGACAAACGAACTCCGATCAGGTCTTTGATGGCGTGTGGGGTAGCGTTGCTTGCCTGAAAATGCTTTCCAAATCACTCCATTTAGTAGGTTTGATGTGTCGGTGCACTATACTTGGTGGCCTGTAATATTCGCTGGTTCTTAAGTATTCCTGTGCACAACAATTAAGTCGCGCACACAGATTTAGCACAATGACACACTTTGACGGAAAATATGTGTCAAATCGCATGCGTTGCATGGTCAGTGTTGCCAAACCTGCGCACAAAGACTGGGCAAATGTGACACGGTTTGTTTGAAAACGTGTTTATTTTTTGTTTTTTTTTTTTGTTTAGATTCTTTAACTTTATTATTATTTCAAAGATAATAACAATGTTACTTAAAATTAATGGACCGAACTCCTCACGGGACCGCCGTAAAGCATTGCTTCGTGAGGAACGGCATTTAGCCGGCTTCCATCGAACGTCTCAACCTCTCCAGCTGTCGTAACGTTGTCATCGCATATGCTGCGTAGTTACTCACCGCGTTCCAGTTCTCCACACTTGTCAACATCAACGGGACTAAATTTTGCACCGTAAGAGCGCTCCCTAACACCGCTTCTAAGCCTCGTCTTCTTGCGTTAAATCTTTCACAACAGAATATGCTGTGTTCGGCATCTTCTACTTTGCTGTCTTCACAAAAGCTGCAAAACGGGGTAGCCTCATGCTTGAAGCGATGCAGATAACTTTTAAAGCAGCTATGGCCACTGAGTACCTGCGTGATGTGGAAGTTCACTTCTCCGTGTTTTCTTCCTACCCACGATGCTAGGTTAGGGATAAGCTTGTACGTCCATCGACCATGTTCGCTATTGTTCCACCTGCCTTGCCAATTCGAGAGGCTTCTAGCCCTGGCTCTTCTCTGGGCAACATTTTTGTCTGCTGGTGCGAGGACTGCTTGCTCGTGAGCCTCAATGCCTCAAGTGCCAAGAGCTCTAAGGGCATCATCCCTGTGATTACTAAATCAGCGTCTTCTGATATAGTTCGAAAGCCACAACAAACTCTGATTGCTCCCAACCGGTATGTAGAGTCAAGACCACGTCTGTAGCTGTGTACGCCCATGGCTTTTGCCCATATGGGAGACCCGTACATGATTATTGGTTTTGTGACGCTTTGCAATAAAATTCTGCGCCCTTGTCGGGGGCCTCTGGCGTTCAGCATTATTCTCGACAAGGCTTTACATACTTTTAGTGCCTTGACATTTGCATATGCAAGATGCTCTCGAAAGCTCAGCCTGGTGTCTATCATGATGCCTAGGTACTTCAGCGCTCGTTTGGATTGTATTAGCCAGCTACCCACCTGCACAGTAGCTTGCTCGACCTTTTTTCGACTGCTGATAAGTAGCACTTCTGTTTTGTGTTCAGCCAGTACCAAGCCGGAACTGCGAAACCGATGATTTTGACTCCCGCAGGTAGCTCCACCCTTAGAACTCCATCGTACATGATATTCCACAGTGTTGGGCCAAGAACCGAGCCCTGTGGGACACCACCACTAACGTTGTACCGTACCTGGCCCATGTCGGTGTTGTACAACAGCACACGACTGTCGAAGTAGTTGCTGACGATACTTCGGGACTCCAAAATCCCTGAGCGCATCCAGTATCTTCGACCAATTTGCAGAATTGAACGCGTTCTTGACATCAAGCGTAACCACCAGGCAGTACTTTTTGTAACCATGTTTCCAGCGCTTACCTTCGATGGCTGCTTTAGCGGTAGATACGAGTTCTTTCACAGCGTCGATGGTTGATTTTCGCTTTCTAAAGCCGAACTGCTGCTCAGAAAGACCTCCATTCGCCTGAATGGCTGCCTCGATCCTATCACACACAATTCGCTCCAGAATCTTTCCGGCCATATCTAGCAGACATATTGGTCGGAAGGAGGAAGGGTCACTTGGGACTTTATCAGGCTTAGGGATGAGCGTTAGCTGCTGGATCTTCCACCTATCTGGGAAAATGCATCTGCGAAGGCATTCGGAATACATTCCTGCAAACACTTCCGGAAGATGTTCTATCGCTACTTTTATAGCCATGTTTGGGATACCATCCGCGCCAGGTGCTTTTGAAAGTTTCACCCGATTCGTTGCATTCAGGAGCTCAGAAGGGGCAATCGGATAAAAGCCGTCTCCGTTTTGTGTAATACTGGAGCCGCTAGCGTGAGTTTGTTGCGGAAATAGCACGGATACTATGCGCAGCATCTCAGCAGGATCAGTTGGCACTGCCGATGTTTTTGGACCAATTTTACCCACTACAATCTTATACGCTTTTCCCCACGGATCATAGTCGGCTTCATCGCATAGTTTTAGCCATGCTCGCCGTTTGCTGTCCCGGATAGCCATTTTCAGCTTTCTTCGACTGAGCTTAAATGTTTGCTGCAGCTCCTCGAACATATGTGAGCCATGGGCTCTCAGGTATCGCCGTCTCGCTCTGATGCACTCGCGCCGCGCACTGGAGATCTCTTCGTTCCACCAATAGACGGCCTGATGGCGTCCCGAGAAGCGACGCCTGACCAGCATACTAGCATCACAAGCGCCTTTAACGCGAGACATAGTTTCTTCTGCAGATGGCGCCAACGTACTATCATGCCTCCAAGCATCCAAATGTGCTATAAAGGTGGAAGCATTGAATGAGTCTTCATTGTATACCCTGGTCGACCTGTTACTACGAGTGGCAAGTTCGCCATCATTCACGAGGGTAGAAAATATTAGCGCCTGGTGATCGCTGCCCGTGTAGTGGTCACTTACAGCCCATGCTTCCGAATTTGAGATTTGTGCACTCATGAATGTCAGGTCGATGATGGAGCCTGCTCCGGCTCGAGTGTATGTATTCTTTGTTCCAGTGTTTGCAAGAATGATATCCAGAGGTGCAAAGGCTTCCAGAAGTATACTGCCCCTTTCGTTGGTTGAGCGAGATCCCCACTCTAGGGCCCAAGCATTGAAGTCACCTGCGATAACTATTGGACTGTGAGTTCGAGCGTCATCTACAAGCGCATCCAAGATGTTGCCATACTCTTGTATACCTAGGCTGGGGGGCAGGTAGCAACTGTAAACCCAATTTTTGCTCGTACAAAGCCGTTTGCCGACAGCACTGTTTGCCAACTTATTTTGGCATGTCCAAAACAACTAATCGTGGCTTTCTTGGCAATGTCTGAGCAGCTATCCGGGGATGGCCACCATCGGTACGGCTCGCTTAGTATCGCCACGTCTATCTGGAATTTTTTCGTGTCCTCGGTCAGAAGGTTTTGGGCAACCATGCAGTGATAAAGATTTAGTTGGAGAAACTTAATCTTGGCAGGTTTGGCGGCTCTTGTTGGGTAGCGGGCATCTTTTACTCCCAGATAGGTGCTTTACGTCTGACAAATTAGCCGAGGAGCAAGTAAAACACCGTGGGTCAGAGGCGCAGTCCCTAATTTTATGACCCTTTTCACAGCAGCGGAGGCAGCAGTCACTTCTGTCAGTGGTATTCTTGCACGAACCCGCAATTTGCCCAAACTCCAGACACTTATAGAACCGCTTAAGTTGGACGCGTTCTTTAATTCTGCAGATCGTCCACCCGATCCTGAGCTTTGTGACGGACAGCAGTTTCTTTCCCAGTTGGACTGGAAGCCCAATGATGGCCATTTGAGTGCCAGCATATGTCGGCCTGAGTTGCTTAACAGAGCTGTGTGGTAAGGTTGGCTCATTTAATGCGCTTTTTACCGCCTCGAAAACTTCCGCTTCGGAAGTAACCTCGTCCAAGTCCCGTATTTCAATTAATACCTCCTGCGTTAGGGATCTTACGGAAGCGCAATCAGCCAGCGCTTCGCTCACTGCGGTTTTAATTATTTGAGTTTTTTCGTTGGCTTCCCTGCTGAGCTCCATCAGAATCTCGCCCTTCTTGGTCCTACGTATTTTTGTGACGCTATCTCCAACAAGTTTCAACTTTTGGTATGTCACTATACGACATGCCATCAGTATTTCGCTCTATCAGGATAGCATCCGGACGAATTCTCCTTGTAAATGGCGGCTTCTTCTTAGTCTTAGGCCCTACTTGTTGCCAATTTTTACCGGGGATAGTAGTTTGGGCCACTATTGTGTCGCATGATTGTATGCTTACACCCGTTCTGTCGCTGCTGTGCTGTGACTTTAACTTTTTCGGCGGCGTCTTCCTGGGCTTCGTGTGTGGGTCGCGTACCCTCTTGGGGGTACCAACCGTGGGAGTACCTGCCAACATCGGCTTCGGCGTAGTCTGGGTAGCCACGCTTGTACTGCCTTTCGCATCTGTGGAGCATAGCTCTGTGATCTTGTAATGCAGTTAAGACACATATGCAACCTTATCACGCAGTGCCTGGTTTATGCTGCGCTTCTCCTTGACACTCAAAATTGTAACGAGTTCGTCGAGTTTAGCCCTCATAGCCACCAGAGTCTCGCGTAGAGTTATCGGTTCATCTGGTGCGTTCGCTCCTCCTGGGTCCGCAACCGTGATGCGTTTGGCTGTTGCTGTTTCCATCTTCTCGGTTATTTTGTTGCTGCCGCCCAGCGTGGGTTCTTCTAAAGCGCTGGTTGTACCAGAACTTCTTATTGGAGAATGCTGCAGCCTAGGGCTACGTGCGAATGATTGTTTTTCTGCATCTAAGGCTTTCTCCGCCAATATCTCTTCCAAAGTTTCCATTTTCATTTTATCTTTTTCAAAATCCATGTTTATAAGGGTCCCCACTCAGAGTCGTTATTGTTTTTCGTAGTGCAGTCACTTTCGCAATCCCATGGGTACCTTTCCTTGGAGTGAGGTCCATGCGAGGGTTGACCCTGCTCCTTATGGGAAGCAGGGTTCAGAGCCAGATTAGTGCTAGTCAGGAGACGTTTTACAACTGAGCCTGCACGGCCAACTGAATGTGGACGAAGAACAAGCGTTCCCTGAGACCTGCCAGGGTTTTAACGAGACGGGGGCAGCTGCAGCATTTGCCCAGCAGCCATTTGGGCTCGATTTCACTCTACCTACTAAAGTGCTGGAATACTGCAGGCTGTCATCTCAGTGCAGAAGTTATCGTAACGGGGGTCCAGTAGTTTGTATTTAAGACCTTACTGGGCTGGGGTCTTAAAGGGTTCACATGAACCCGAGGTTCGTCTTCCATGGGTATACTGGAAGTATCTCTACTTGTGGTCTTGAGGACAAATCCCACGTTGGCCGTAGAATTTACCTCGGCGGGATGGAGGTTATACCGCCTCTGCTCGGTCACCAGAGCCCCTTTACTGGGTACACCACTAATGTGGGGGGGTTGAAAGTCAATCCAGTCCAGATCTTTGTACCATATATCTCCACAAGAGTCACTCCCTGGACACACAATTTGAGTCACAGAGTATACTCCCGTCATATTTGGTAATAAGACACCATGTATGTGGTAGATTTATCGCGGCAACTTGCGCCTGGCCATTGCAATATGTAACAATACCATTTGCATAACATCTGTCACATGTATGTGATGCGGCAACATTTTTTTTTTTTTTATATTATTATAACTGCTGGTATTATTATGGTATCGAATAATATTATATTATTAAACAACTTAACCAACTAATACGGTAAGTTGGTGATTTTTTACATCTCAATTGGGTCGATACTGCCGAGTTATCGAGAAAAGCGGTTAATGATCTTTAAATATATCGTCCATCACTATCGGTATATCGAAAAATAGGCGATCTTCAGCCTATAGATTGGACCACCGCTAACTCAGTATCGGATTATCACTAATCAGCTGTGCGTCTCTGTCACACGTGTTAGAGTATTTGCTGACAAAAATTCACAAGTAAAAAGCGCGAAAAATATTTAACTGGACAACAACAAATATCGCAAAACATTTTCTTAAGTAAACTGGCAAACCACATAACGAACCGATGCCATCATAGCCGCGCACTGAACACAGGTGAGTCTATAACCGAAATTCGCCCAGCTTGCTCAACTTGAATTTGTTTACACTGTCTTTTTAGCGAATTCAACGGAGCACCAACGACCGCCCGTCCGACACTTTCTAAGTTCCCGCACACCACCGTTTGAAAATGTGTGTCACAGCGCATGTGTTGCATGGCCAGTGTTGCCACACCAGCGCACATTGATTAGGCAGATGTGACTCGGTTGGTTTGCAAACGTGTATCACAGCGCATGATTTACACATGATCAATGATGCCGCGTCTGCGCACACGGGTTGGTCAAATGTAACGCATTTTGACGGAAAGTATGACACCTTTGGACCCAGTTGCTAGACATGCGCATGCGCTCATGAAACACAGTGGGTTAGTGTTGTGAAAAGGGCCTAATTTTTACCAGTAGGTGTTGTTTCGTTCGATGCAGGCTAGGCCGGCACTCGCAGATGAAAGTTGTCAGCAAGCGCGAGGGAGTTGCGCGGAAAAAAAAGTAAGAAATGAAAAGAAAGAGAAAAGATAAATTTGTGACGGAAGCCGATCGAACGCGGACGACCATGGCCGCTATCAAAGACGACCAGGCGGGTAACAGCACGAGGCCGTCGCTACCGCCGATGAACCGCGCAGTTGCAAATGCGCTGATTGCGCGTGCAGGTGCGGAGATGGCGGCTGGAGAACTGAGCGTGAAGTTGGTTGCAGTCGAAAGCCAATTGGCGGACACCCGGTGCGAACTCGAGGCAACAAAGCGAAGAGCGGAGAACTTCAGCACGGGGGTACAGTTGCTGGGCCTAGAGTGCATTCGGCTGGGAGAGGAGCTGTGGGCGGCTCAAAAGCAAGCCGCGACGCTTCCAAAACCCGTAGCGTGGGGCGGCTGGGAGTCGACGGTGGACGAACTAAGGTGGCTCGGGTACGAGCATCGTATAACGTTACCGGTTAGCGTCTACGCTCGAGTCACGAGCAGAGATAGTAAATCCACGGATAGTATGTGGCGATTGGAGGAGTGCTACCAGCGTTGGCGTTTTGTCGTGTTGTTCGGAAGGGACAAGACGATGTCTGTTTTGCGTCGAAATGCCAACAAGGCGTGAACAACACGTGTTTTGGATCTGCGGGTTTTGTTTAGAGTGACGCTTTGTTTAGGTACGCTTGTGGGAAGTAGGCGTACCGCGGCGAGGACGTGGAACGTCGAGGAAGGGTTTTGTTTTGTTTTCTTTTTATTCCCTTTTCGTTTTTTTGATTTAATATAACACGAATTAAATGAACATGGATAACTGTTTTTTTTTTGTAATTGAATTAAATTGAATTGAAAATGAATTAAATAAATGTATTTCTTTTGTCGGTAGTGGCAAGGAGGGGGTGAGTGGTAAAAATGGTCAGATGTGTAGGGTAGCGGATCGGGAGGAATGGATGGGGAATGAGGAAGATTTTCTCTATTATGCGGCTATATATATAAAAATAATATATATATAAAAAAAAGAGGAAAAACAAATATAAATAAAAAGGAAGCAAAATGAAATAAAAGGAAAAAGATGTAAAAGGAAGAAAAAGTAAATAAACAAGCAAATACCTAGTCTATAAGATTGCTAATAAGTTCGAATTAAGTTGGATTTGATCCGGAAAGAACGGGGTTGGTGTGGCGTCGAGGGACACGGGAACTACGCTGTCTCTCCCGAGGAGAGGGGGAAGTGTGAGGGGGCGAATTCCGTAGTGGATTCGCCCCTCACCACAAAACATACCAGACCGATCAGTGGCTGTAGGGTGCAACATAAATATCATCTGTTGATAGCCTGTAAACCACTGTTAAACTAACAGTACGGCAACAGCGTGTCACTGTCGCTGTTAACAGCCTGTAAGCCGGCCGGCAGGGTTGCTTTGCAACAGCCACTGTTAAACCAACAGAGCTGTTTTGCAACAGCCGCGATCAGCTGGCAGCCTTACATATGTGCACAGTGGTTTGTTGTTGGCGGATTGCGGTGTGAGAGTGCATTAGAAAAACGAAAATGCACCGTTTGAGGTGAATGACCGGTCTCAAAGCCTAGGAAGGATACCGTTGGACAGAATAGCGGGAGAAAGGCGGCAGCGAGTTGGTTCAACACAAATTAGGCAGTCTGGTATGGGAGATAAACCGCAACGGTCGTGAAATAAACGCTAACGAAGCAACAAGACAAGACAAGATAAAACCGAAAGTCGTGTGGTTAAGTTTGAAAAGCCGCGATACGTTTTTGTACTGAGTGTCACAAGTGGTTGCGGGAACTATTTGAGTGCTATTTTTACACTGTGCACACCACCACCAGTGGTGGCGAAAACTAATTCCGCGCTACGTTACACTAAGCCCACTATCACCAGTGACAGCCTTACCAACGAGAGCTAAATTGCAACGCAGCAACTAATATTTCGCAGCCGGCGACGCAGAAAACCCGCCTAGTGGCGACGGTCGACACCTGGTCAGCGAACCCCGAGGGAGAATCCACCACCCCGCAACGATCATCGGAAACTAAAGATAAGCCTAGCGAATAAGTTTGCCAATTTGTATTCTAGCACGTAAGCCACTTTAAGTACCGTAGGAGTCAGGGACTTGCTTTAGTTGCTAAGCTAGCCATACCTTTTCTGTTTTATTTCTATTTCCCCTTATCAATTATATTACAACTTATTGAGATATTCGAACGTCGTACTCTTTTCCTTTCCAGCCGTTCCGAGTTAGGATTTCAGGTGCAGCGACGAGAGTTAACGTTACTGATTCGCGCAGGGTCTTTTATATAAATCGAATAAATTTATGTAAAGCGGACTCTGTCGGCTAGCTATTCCCAGCCTTTGAACCTGGTAGAACCGGGAGTCCTTTACAATTGTATGTTCGGCATAAAATGCTAGCATTGAACATTTTTAATCATGCAGCCAACGCGTTTGCTTTGTTAACGAACAAATCCTGCTTGCTGACGTCATTTTCGAGTATGAATGAATCGTCGTGTCGAACCCGACTCAAAGCAGTTGAGCGCACGGACAAAGCCGATTGAAGCATAGGAGATCAAATCGGCTGGGGTCAAGCAACACATACTTAATTGGTGTTAAGATGACGTATGTTATAGTCAGAGAGTATTAAAATATAACAAGAGACCGAAGGCCTCTCACGTTAAGCTTTCGGTTTTTGCGAATTAGCCGCCAAGTCACAGCGGAAAACTGTGCGACAGAGACGGAATGAGAAATGTATATATTTGACTCGCTCAGCCTGGAATTGTTTACATTCTTCCTTTTTTGTTTACTTTTGAGATGTTGCCACGTTTCATTTGTTGTGCGCCGTGGACTTTTATCTTGATTTTGGTTTTCATATTTTGTAAGTCCGGACGGACATTTCATATTCAATTATTTCAGCAAATTTTTAGATCTAATGAAAATAATGACTTTTTTAACATATATGTTTTTCCTCATATTTTTACTAACTAAATAAAATTCTAAAATTTTCAAAATAAAAATTTTTATAAGCAAAACTTTCATCTGCATTTTCATTTATCAAAATCAAATATCATCCATCATGAATATTTTTCGCTTCCATTGTCTGAATATAGTCAAACAATTCGAATTTTATAATGATGGTATCAGGATAACATGAAACTAAGTAGCAGAACAATACATTTTGCATTTGCTAAATTGTTAGCTTATGGTTGAGACGGGTAAAGGGGTACATGTGTGTGACATTGCCACGCATAAGAATCCAATGTAAGTGTCAATATGTTGATGCGAAGGGCGAAGAGGTCTCACGAAGAAATACACAAGACTGTGTGTTGACAATACCTGTCGATCAGAAGGGCGAAGAGGCACACATGCAACCCACAGTTTATGTTGTTGCGAAGGACGAAGAGAGCAAATAAGGAACGAAGGCAAAGAAAATTCTGTACATTTTCGGCTGTTCACACATATACACTTATTTGCCAACATATGCATGGGTTGTCCTGGTATGTGTGCGATCACAGTCCCAACAAATACAATACGCTCACATTTATATGCTCCACTTCACCCTTTCTCTACATTGCATTGATTTTCGGCTGTCGCAAAAATTTTAGCAACAACAATGACAATGCGTATAAATTTATATACTCCACTTCACCCTTTGCCTACATTTGCATTGATTGCCTTGCTTTGTGTGCGATCACAGCGACAACAAAAACAATACGCACACACTTATTGCTCCACTACACCCTTTTCCCACATATGCAATGACTTTGGTTGTGGAGCAAGGGAGTAAGTGTGTGTGGGTAACTTGCTTTTGCTATGATTTTTTGATATTTTGTGTATAATTCGCTTTTGCCTTGATTTTTAATATTTTGCCTGTAACTTATTATTTCTTTGATTTTTTGATATTATTGTCCTTTCTGACATTTATGTTTGCCTGGTATCCAGAATCAAATTTGACAAATTATTTAGTACTTAAATATGAATGTTAAATAAAATTTAATTTATTCGCAATAAGCATGAATAACTAAATAAATATACATATTAAGCCGACGGCACTTGATCAGTCCAATTATTTTATTTGCATTCTTAAAATCAAAACTCACTATATGTACATGCCCGCCCTACTTCTTCTTTTGTCCACACTTTCATTGAACACAAGAAGGATCGTTTTTTAGCAACCTCGCAAACATGCCCACACCCCACTTCATCTTTGCCATCACTTTTCGTAAACAAAAGTTGTTTATGAAATTTGGTAATGGAGCTGGAACTTCATTCATAATTTCAATTAAATTCCCGTGGTGAAGTACGTGTCTGTCCGTCGTTGTTAGAGCGAGCCAGATATACATCTGTTTTGCTGTCTCTGTCTGGCAAGAATTTTCCGCCATCAGTTGCGGCTGATTTCATTTTGAAAGCTTAGCGTGAGAGGCCTTCGGTCTCTTGTTATATTTTAATACTCTCTGCGTTCAATATTGCAATTGACAATCATACCCAGAGAGTATTAAAATATAACAAGAGAACGAAGCCCGCTCACGCTAAGCTTTCCGGATTTGGAGTTTAGGAACATGGTCCCAGCGGAAAACTCTGCGACAGAGACAGAATGATAAAATGTGTATACCTTTCTCACTCTACCTGGAATTGTTTACATTTTTCATATTTTGTTTACTTTTGAGTTGTTGCCACATTTCATTTGCCTGTGCGGCGTGGACTTTTGTCTTGATTTTGATTTTCATATTTTGCGAGTCCGGACGGACATTTCATATTCAATTATTTCAGCAAATTTGTATATTTGATGAAAATAATGCGTTTTTCAACATATTATAACTAATTATATGAAAATTTTATATTTTTCATCATATTTTTACTAACATGCCAATATAAATAAAATTCTAAAATTTTCAAAATAAACATTTTTATAAGGAAAACTTTCATCTGCATTTTCATTTATCAAAATCAAATATCATCCATCATGAACATTTTGCGCTTCTATTGTCTGAATATAGTCAAACAATTCGAATTTTATAATGATGGTATCAGGATAACATGAAACTTAGTAGCAGAACAATACATTTTGCATTTGCTAAATTGTTGTGACGGGTAAAGGGGTACATGTGTGTGACATGGCCACGCACAGGAGTCAAATATCAATTTCTGGATAAGCAGGGAAAGTGTGTAAAGCACAAAACCGGTTTGGCTCGTGTGACTGATCTATGATGCGATGTGCGAAGAGGCAGGGAGGTCGCCAACAACAAACAACAAATACAATACAACAACAAAAGCAAAGAACATTTTCATTCTTCATATTGTCGAAAAATAATCAGAAACAACAAAAACAATACGCATACACTTATTGCTCCACTTCACCCTTTCTCAACATTGCTTTGATTTTCGGCTAGCGCAAAAATTTTAGCAACAACAATGACAATGCGTATACATTTATATACTCCACTTCACCCTTTGCCAACATTTGCATTGACTGCCTTGCTTTGTGTGTGATCACAGTGACAACAAAAACAATACGCGCACACTTATTGCTCCACTACACCCTTTTCCCACATATGCATTGACTTTGGTTGTCGAGCAGAGGGAGTAAGTGTGTGTGGGTAACTTGCTTTTGCTATTCATTTTTCGGCACCATTGCCTAGCATTTCTGATCGCCTAGTAGCATGAATCAATTTGCTTAGTAAAATTGAATAGCGAATACTTTTGATCTGTAAAGAAACTACATATATTTCGCCTACTTATTTCAATGCAAAATCAAATTAAACGCAAGTTTTTTTGAAGTGAAACTTCTTTAGCATGGGTGCGATTTGAAACTCGATGAAACGACATGAAAAAGAGACAGACTATACATTTATATGATTTAGCCTGCGAGAGAATGAAATAGAATATAGAATGACAGTCTGTAGTCATAAACTTAGTAGTCATAAAAAAAATAACAACAACAACATGCTTAGTTGTAATTTTGGCATTCCTCTTCAACCGTCACTTTCGCCATCTGGCGCATATGCAACAACAACTAACCTGGCATGTTTACTCCAAATATTACAACAACTCTTGTTGTTGTTATTTTCGGCATAAGCATGCTCCGTTAGGTCGGACAGTGTGATTGTTGCTACCTATGACACTGTCTGAGCGTATGCATTGTGTTTGTTGTTGGCCGCTACTTAGCGTGGCTAATCAACTCCCAATTATGTTGAAGCCCATCCAGTTTTGCAATTGACAATTATACCCTTTCTATTGCTGTGGTTAGCAAATGAAAACAATTAATTTAAAAATTCAAAATATTCCAAAAGTGAACACCAATACTAAATTATAGATGCAACAAGTAAAGTCAAGTAGATTCCAGACATTGGAGGCTTTGGTAATAAACTTGACTTCGGGAGACACTCTGCATATTTCAATTGATTCTTCTCCTTCGCATTTACGTATTCAAAAATGTACATATTCCAAATTGCCCAAATAACAAATAACATGATTGGTACATATGTACATATTTTAATATAATTCACCATTTTTACGAGTTTTTTTTAACCATTTCAAATGCAATTTCACATTACCTATAATTTGAAGATTAGTTCAACAATTTAAGTCGAATGTACTTTTCAATCTTTGAAAATAGATACAATCAGATTCATTGTTTTCCAGCTCAAAAATTGGGTTGAGTTGGGAATGATTTTTTATACGCAGATTTATTGTTGAAAACATGTAAAATATCAAATTGTTTTAATGTAGATTTATGGGGAAACCATAAAGTTTATTTCTTGGCACATAAACATTTCTAACATCTTAGAAGAAGGCTGAATTTAATAAAATCTCTGAGAAAGTTGTCAGAGATTTTGCAAGAGTGTGAAAATATCTGTAATATATTTCTCAGACACCTAAATATTCCTTGTTATTGTTTTGAAATCATCGACCTGAAATATTGCACAGATCCTCCAATTTTGTTACCATAAATCATTGATGAGAGGAAGAAAAGCAAATTTACGTCATTGTATGCAAAACATTTTTTGTTTTTTAATGAATTAGCATGAAACTTCCACTTATTGTCTTACAGAGGCATAAAAACTACTTTGATCAAAAATTGGGCATGACAACGCCCACTTATAGCAAAAACTTATAATTTGCATATTTCAGGTTGCAATGAGCTAAAACAATGAAAATTAGTGTATAGGATATTAAGATAAAGAGAAATTCAATCCAGAAAATGGGCATGGCAAGACCGAAGATAGCGACCTTACTGGTTTTTTGTTTCTTTTAAAGAAAGTTTCACTTCAAACACGTGTACTGTGTTGCACGCGATTTTTTTTTTATATTTTTTTCGTCGCTAAACAATGCAATATTATTTTCTTCAGTCAATCAAACTCAAACTAAAATCAACCTAATCTCTAATAATAAAAGTTACATCGCCTCAGCTTAAATAAAATGTAATTTATTCGCAATAAGCATGAATAACTAAATACATATACATATTAAGCCGACGGCACTTGATCAGTGCAATTATTTTATTTTCATTCTTAAAATCAAAATTCACAACATGTACATGCCCGCCCTACTTCTTCTTTTGTCCACACTTTCATTGAACACAAGAAGGATCGTTTCTTAGCAACCACGCATACATGCCACATGCCACTTCACCTCTTGCCATCATTTTTCGTAAACAAAATTTGTTTATGAAATTCGGCAACTATGCTGGAAGTTCATTCATAATTTCAACCAAATTTCCAGTGGTAGTATTTGTCTGTCCGTCGTCGCTAGAGCGAGCGAGACATACATTCGTTCAGCTATCTCTGTCGCGACATAACTTTCCCGCTGGGACTTGGTATTAATTTCATTTTGAAAGCTTAGCGTGAGCGGGCTTCGGTCTCTTGTTATATTTTAATACTCTCTGATCATACCGTTTCCTTTGCTGTGCTTAGCAAATGAAAACAATTAAGGGGTTACATGGGTTTCGTTGGTTCAAAAAAAAAAAAATTTTTTTTTTCACTTATTAATTTCTACAACATCTCAATAATATTATTCTAAATTTTCAAGTCGATCCGAATAATAGTTTCGAAGACACAGCCTTTGGAAGGTGCGCGCTCCAAGTCACTTTTATTGTTACTCAAAACTTTAAACGCGTTTTTCTCGTAACTGTGTTTTTAAAGTCGGTTGTCAAAATTTCTCGAAAACTACTCAACCGATCTTGATGAAATTTTACACACGTGTTTGAGATACAATTTACTCGTGCTTGAACGAAGGATTTTGTTTTTTTTTAATTTCAACTATTAAAAAAAAAAAAAATTCGCGCAAATTTGACCGAAATTGTCTTTTTTTTGGAAAAAGGTCTGCCAAAATTGCAATTTTTGCTTTTTTTGTTTTTCCTTCGTTCAAGCACGAGTTTATGGTTTTATCTGAAACACGTATTTTTTGTTTTTCCTTTTAAATCATCCTGTCAGGAGTTATGCTGACAACGCGGAGGCATCTTTTTTTCGAAGGGTCACCGAATATGACGTCACAATGGCGAAGTTTTAATTTTTTTTTTTTCGAAAATTTCAGAAAATATTCTTAAAATGTGTATCTTCAAGACAGAAAAAAGTTTGAATTAAATAAATAATTTTTTATAGTAAAAAAAAATTCTTGAAAATAGGCCTTTTTTTACACGACGAAACCCATGTAACCCCTTAACTTACAAATTCAAAATACTCCAAAAGTGAACACTAATAATAAATTATATATGCAATAAATAAAGTCAAGTAGATTTTACACATTGTAGCTTTGGTAGTTAACTTGCCTCTGTTGTTCGGGAGATCCTCTGCACATTTGAATTAATTCTTCTTTTTCGCACTTATGCATTAAAAACTGTACACATTCCAACTTGCCCAACCCAGCAAAACTTTTATGCTTATCAAATGCCCGTTTGACGAGCATTTTCAGGGTATAGGATTCACATGAATCTAACTCCATTTCTATACGAAAACACATATGGGGCGCCGATTTTTTCATCGTTTTTGTTGTTAAACAAACACGTTGAACGTTCGATTTGTTCGGATATATGTTCGACTGTTAATGTTTGACTGTTACTGTTTGACTGTTATTACACGGCTGTTACTATTCTGTTATTTGCAGTACTTTTAGCTCTGCTGTTGCTGTACAGTTCGAATTTAAAATCAATTAAAAAAATTTTCATATTTTCAAATTAATTTTATTTTAATAATTATAACAGAATAATAATTCATAAATGAAGTAGTATTATTATTTGGTCATCAACTCCCTATCGGGAGTCTGAAGCACAAATTCCTCCACGCGTCTATGTTTTGGGCTCGTCTTCGCCAGGTGATAACACCAATTGTAGACTGGGCTTCCATCACCTAGTCTTGCCAACACATCCTAGCTCGTCCTCTCCTCCCCTTCCCAACAATCTCCGCATCAAATACCTCACGAGCCGGAGTGACTTCTTCCATACGTGCGATGTGACCCAGCCAGCAAAGTCTATGAAGTTCCATTCTACTACGTCAGCATCATTGAATAATTTATTTTTTATTTGAAATGACATCTAACGCTTTGGTTGTTATTATTATTCCTAATATTCAAATTAAAGCAAAGTAGAAATATTTTATCCGTCCATTTTTGCTTTTCTGTTATATCAAATACGAAGCCTTGAAGTTGGTTGCTCCGACTTTGTGTGTTTTTCGTTTTTACACAAAAGCATTCAATCAGCCTTCAGACTAGCATTCAGTTCATGTCTAAGTTGGAAACAAAATTTGTAGTTTTTCATTTTTACACAAAAGCATTCAATCAGCCTTCAGACTAGCATTCAGTTCATGCCTAAGTTGGGAACAAAATTTGTTGTTTTTCGTTTACACACAATAGCATTCAATCTGCCTTCAGACAAGCATCCAGTTCATGTCGATGATTCTAACATAATATGTTGTTTTTTGATAAACATCCAGTTCAAATGCCGAGGCGCATTCAGTGTAGGCCATGAATGTGTAACATCCATTGATGCTGAATCGAAGTTGTGAATTTTTTGCTGGGATGTTGTTTTTTTATAAACATCCAGTTCAAATGCCGAGGCGCCTTCAGTGTAGGCCATGAATGTGTAACATCCATTGATGCTGAATCGAAGTTGTGAATTTGTCACCATGATCCCAAAAATTTTGCTGGGAAATTTCATTGTTTATACATACATATTTTCATAAAATTTACTACCCAGCAAAACTTTTATGCTTATCAAATGCCCATTTGACGAGCATTTTCAGGGTATAGGATTCACATGAATCTAACTCCATTTCTATACGAAATCACATATGGGGCGCCGATTTTTTCATCGTTTTTGTTGTTAAACAAACACGTTGAACGTTCGATTCGTTCGGCTATATGTTCGACTGTTAATGTTTGACTGTTATTACTCGGCTGTTACTGTTCTGTTATTAGCAGTATTTTATTAGCAGTATTTTATTAGTAGTATTTTATTAGCAGTCTGCTGTTGCTGTACTGTTCAAATTTAAAATTAGCTCTGATTAAAAAAACGTTATTTCAAATCAATTGGATTTTAATTATTTTATAATAATTCAAAAATTGGAAATTAAATAAGTACATAAAAGTTATTGTAATTAATTTTTAATGTTTTCTTTATTTTGAATTGCCTTTTCTTTTAGATGTTGTTCTTCAATAGTTTGAACCCATAGCATAAGTCTTTCTGGTAGTTGGGAAAACTGTAGCCTTCCGTTTTAATTGCCAGTTTTGTTGATTCTGAAAATAAAAACATAACAATTTATTGATATTGGCATTAGTTGTCCGATTCTTTTATTTTTTTATTATGCTTACCATATAAAATTTTATCAAAGTTCAAATAGTCCCCTAGAGCTATTTTTCCTGCCAATCCTCTATAATTTAATTTCATTGCTATTTCCTCACCAAAAATGTTTTTCAATCCTTTTTTTATTCCTCCTGGTCCTATTATTGTTTTTAAAGTGTTAATCTTGAAATAAAGAAAAGTTGTTAATTAATAATAATTATGCTAGGAGTAAGTCTTAGTCATTAACTTACATATTTCTCTGGATTCTCAGCCATATCCGCATTGTATTCATTTAATTGATTTATACTTGTTATCGGAAACAGTGTTTCGTCCACTTTGCTGTTTTTGGTAAGTTGCTTTAAATAAGCAATAACTTGTGCATTCGTTTCCAAAGACAATTCTTGAAATTCAATAAAATTAAATTAAAAGCAAATATATGTTTTTATTTTTGCAAATGTTTACTTACTTTCCAGCCGTTCAAGTTTTTCATTTATGTTTTTTTCAAAAATACCTTGCCTCTTTGCTTGTTCTTCAATATTTTTACTGTTGCCGTTCATTGTGAAAACGATTTTTATTTTGAATTTTCCTATTTTCACTGGAATAAATTTGACGTTTCACTTTCACAGACTGTTTTTCATACTTATTTCTACCATACTAAATTTGCCTGAATAGGCTGACCCTTTTTTCTGCAAAATAGTCTTTGGTGGCGCCAGCTAATCAGTGCATTTAGGGTTTTAAATTTCAAAATTTGTGTGTTTCATGAATTTGAATCACACGGTTTCAATATTTAAAGAGCTGTTTTTTAGTTACAGGTAAATCTGTTAACCAATTAAATTTGAATAAACTAATCGTTATTCTTAAACAGAATAGGTTTATTTCAGAAATCCACAAGAGTAAATCATAAACGTACATCATGGCTGGATTTTCTGACAGAAATTTAAAACGTTTAATTGAAGAAAGCAAAAAAGAACTTTTGAGTGTGATGGTCCGCACTGATAACTGTACTAATACCTTCGATAACCAATGTGATCAATTCATTGAACCCATTGAAATGGTCGAAGACAGTAAACTGCCACCACCCGACTCCTCCGTCGCAAGCCTTGAATATGAGCTAGGCAAGTGGTATATTAAGAATGGCATAACCACTGCAGCAATGAGGGAGTTGCTACATATAATGCGTGAAAACAAAATTAATGTGCACCTCTCCGTAAAGGCTCTTTTAAAAGAAAAGCAGAAAAAAACTATAATTAGGACAGTTACACCAGGGCTTTACACACATATTGGCATTCGCCCTTATTTGTTGTCGGTAGCAGCCAATATCACAAACAACTGTGAGTTAATATTGGATGTCAACGTGGACAGTTTGCCGCTTTACAAAAGTACTATGATGAGCTTATGGCTGATTTTAGGTTTTATTCCCAACATTCCCAATAGTGAAGTTTTTTTAATTGGGACATACCTGGGCAACAAAAAGCCAGCAAGTGCCAATCAATTTATGCACGACTTCGTTGCAGAAGTGACCGGGTTAATTTCGGAAACTTTTTTTGTTTACAACAAAGAAGTGATACTTAAAATGGGTTCATTCATCTGTGATGCACCTGCTAGAGCTTTTATGTGTGGTACCTATGGAACAAATTGCTTGCATGGCTGTATGAAATGTATGCAAGTAGGCAAAAGAATAAACAACGTGACAACTTATAGCAACACTGCCGGAACATTAATAACTGGAGAGGAATTTAGCAAAAGAACACATCAATCACATCATATACCATGCTATTTAAAGGATAATCTGGAAATCGAAAAGCTAGGAATTAATATGATTTCAGCTTTCCCACTTGACCCAACGCATCTCTTAGACTTAGGAGTATGCAAAAAGCTCATAAGAATGTGGATTGAAGGAAAGGCGCTTAAATTCAAGTACAACAGCATTCACCTTGAAACTTTCTCCCAAAAGCTGTTCAGCCTGCGTAACTATATACCAACAGAATTTGCCAGAAAGCCCAGGGGATTGGACGAATTGCCTCGTTGGAAGGCAACTGAGTTTCGGCAATTTGTTATGTATACGGGACTAGTTGTACTTAAAAATATGGTGCCGGACGACTATTATTATCATTTTCTTCTTTTCACATGCGCATACAGGCTTATATCATCCGATAAATTTGAGTCAAATATTGATATAGCCGACAAATTATTTAAAGATTTTCTTGAGCAGTTCATCAAATTATATCCGCAAGAATCACTGACGTACAATGTGCACAATATGATTCACATTGTGCAATGTGTTAAGGATGTTGGTCACATTAATAATTTGTCGGCATACAAGTTTGAAAATTTTTTGCAAAAATTGAAGCGAAAAATAAGAAAGCCGACTCAAATTTTACAGCAAGTGGTAAATAAGTTTTCAAAACCACGACCTAGCGAGAAAACTAAAGCACTTGGATTTGTGAAGGACGTAAAAGGTTGCATAAGAAAATATGTGACATCTGACTTCGAACTGACCACGAAATTCCCTAATAATATTTGCTACGTACTACCTGATGTTTCAATTCGGGTAACATCATTTTCAGAGTTGAACGGCGAACAATTTTTAAACGGTAAGCGGTTTTCAAATGAAGAAAACTTTTTCAGTGAACCAATGTTGAGTTCATCCTTGGGCATTGTCATAGCAGATAAGACACCATCGGATGATATCGAAACATTTCCAATAAGCAGTATTTATTTTAAGTACATGTCCCTTCCATACAATGATTCAACTGTTTTAGTTCCAATAATACATTCATTAAGAAGCTCATAAATTACGTTAATTACTTAAAGTAAATACTGCTTATTGATAATGCCCAAGGATGCATTGGTTCAATGAAAAAATTTTGTATATTTTAAAACCGCTTACCGTTTAAAAATTGTTCGCCGTTCAACTCTGAAAATGATGTTACCCAAATTGAAACATCAGGTAGTATATAGCAAATATTATTAGGGAATTTCGAGGTCTTCTTTTATGCAACCTTTTATGTCCTACACAAATCCAAGTGCTTTAGTTTTCACAGAAGGTCGAGGTTTTAAAAACTTATTTACAACTTGTGCCCAACGTCCTTAATACATTGCGAAATGTGAAGCGTATTGTGCAAGTTGTACGTTAGGGATTCTTGCGGATATATAAGCCTGTATGCGCAGGTGAATAGAAGAAAATGATAATGATAGTCTTCCGGCACAATATCTTTAAGTACAACTAGTAATTCAATTGCCTTCTAACGAGGCAATTCGTCCAATACATATTTACATAGGCTGAACAGCTTCTGAGAAAAAAGCTTCTGAGAAAAAGTTTCAAGGTGAATGATATTTAACTAGAATTTAAGCGCCTTTCCTTCAGTCAAAATTATTATGAGCTTTTTGCATACTCCTAAGTTTAAGAGATACATTGTGTCAAATTCCTGGCTTTTCGATTTCCAGATTATCCTTTAAATAGCATGGTATATGATGTGATTGATGTATCCTAATGCTAAAGTCCTCTCCTTATTATTGCTTCGGCAGTGTTGCTATATGTTGTCACGTTGTTTATTCTTTTGCCTACTTGCATACATTTCATACAGCCATGCAAGCAATTTGTTCCATAGATACCACACATAAAAGCTCTAGCAGGTGCATCACAGATGAATGAACCTATTTTTGGTTTCACTTCTTTGTTGTTAACAAAAAAAAGTTTCCGAAATTAACCCGGTCACTTTTGCAACAAAGTCATGCATAAATTTCGTATAGAAATGGAGTTAGATTCATGTGAATCCTATACCCGGAAAATGCTCGTCAAATGGTCATTTGATAAACATAAAAATTTTGCTGGGTGGTTGCCAAGAATGTTTGCTCCGACTTCGTGTATTTTTCATTTTTACACAAAAGCATTCAATCAGCCTTCAGACTAGCATTCAGTTCATGTCTAAGTTGGAAACAAAATTTGTAGTTTTTCATTTTTACACAAAAGCATTCAATCAGCCTTCAGACTAGCATTCAGTTCATGCCTAAGTTGGGAACAAAATTTGTTGTTTTTCGTTTACACACAATAGCATTCAATCTGCCTTCAGACAAGCATCCAGTTCATGTCGATGTTTCTAACATAATATGTTGTTTTTTGATAAACATCCAGTTCAAATGCCGAGGCGCATTCAGTGTAGGCCATGAATGTGTGACATCCATTGATGCTGAATCGAAGTTGAGAATTGGTCACCATGATCCCAAAAATTTTGCTGGGTATTTTCACAAGTTTTTTATAACCATTTCAAATACAAGTTTATAATTTCAAAATTATTTCAACAATTTAATTCGAATGTACTTTTAAATCTTCGAAAATAGATACAAGTAAATTGGCGAGGCATTACACCGATTGTTTTCCAGCTCAAAACATTGGGTTGATTTGGGAAGCGTTTTTTAAGTTATTTTTGTTTTTTGTTTTAAATTAACAGTTATCATGAAGAAGTATAAATATTTTTTTTGTGTTTCAGAGAGACAATTGTATGAACTTTAAATATAAGCGAAAAAAAGATATACCTTGCATATAAGTTTTCCAATTTTAGAGGACATCTATACTAAGTAAACTCTTGTCCGGTTATGCGTTGGAGTCACTGTATGTCAGCACACAGTTTTGTGTGTTACGTCGTATGTACCTCTTTGCCCTTCGCAACAATATATTGACAATTATACATTTGATTCCTGGTCGTGACCTTGGCACACACATATGTATGTATATCCCTTTTTCCGTCTCAACCATAAGCTAACTATTTTGCAAATGCAAATTGAATTTCCGGTGTTCACGCATTTCTTGTTAACCTATGAATGTATGGAAATATGAACGTTAGCGACGAAAATGCGTGAACACTTTTTTTTGACCGCGGATTTGTGCGAAAAAAAGGTCAATTAATGGAATATAAAATTAATGAAGTTATGCGTGAAATTGAGTTTTTGGAAGCTAAAAATGTTAATATATACATGAATAAAGAAAGAATTCATTATTGCGTTGACATTGTGCACAGATACGGATTGTGAAGAAGAAATTGATGAAGCATTGGATGACTTTATGGACGACATTATTGCCACATAATCGTGCCGTCGAGGGGACGAATTCGAAGTACCCAAATCAGTTGAATGGAGGGGCAGTGTATTGCGTGCTTTTGATGATGGTCGCTTTCGATCAATTATGCGCGTCACAAAAATGCAGTTTGCATTTCTCCACGACCTCATCAAGACGAACGCAATTTTTAAAAAACCTTATCCCACATCACAAATCCTCGTAGACCTGCAGCTGGCGATTGTGTTTTACCGATTGGGAGCATCTGGGGAGGCAGCGTCAGTTCGTAAATTAGCCACGTTGTTCGGGATTGGGGATGGTGGCACAATTGCGAAGATGACAGAGAGAGTCTTCTCTGCTATATTAAGGAAGCTGCCGGAATATATAAAATGGTCTAGTGAGAGTGAACGCGAGCAGTTAGTTGCTGCTTCTTTAAAAGAGCTTCCTCACTGCATTGGCTATATTGACGGGAAATTTAACTGGCGGAGAAACCACTTTATTTTTCACGGCAACGACACTACTCTCTTTTTCTCTTCCAATGCTAGTTTTTGTAACTCCACCTCGTTGCTGCTTGTTAGCTGCGCCTCTTCCAAGTCCGATTTTTTTTCCCTCAATACCTTTCGACCACTAAAATTTTACAGTGTCCAGCTTTAGTCGCTTTGAACGAAACTCCATCCGATCCGCCACTAACTTGCTAAGCTTCTCAACGGCAGTGGCGGAGCTTTTCTTTTTCACCCTACCGGAGAATGATGGAGTCGCGTCGTCGCATTCAGAAATCTCCACAGGCGTCGGTTCAATATCGTCTGTCGATAGACTTATGAAGTTGTCGACGTCCATCACCTCTTCAACTTTAATGGTGACCTCCACCACTAGGTCACTTTTGACGTTTGTGCCAAAAATATTTTGGAGTTTGTCGAAATAAGGATAGATGCTGCGTATTTTTTCTTAGCAAAGAAGTTAGCAAAAAAATTTATATGCATAAAATTTTCTTTTCCTTGCAGGCAGTTTATATGTTGAAACCAGCCTGATCGGAATACTATAGCATATAGCTGCCATAGGAACGATCGGTTAAAAATAAGGTTTTTGCTCAATAAACTCTTTGATTTTAAAGCTTTCGCCTCGATTTTTTGCACAAGAACATCTTGGACAAAGATTAAGGCACACTGCAAAATTGGTGAATATCGGATAAATATAGCATTTAGCTCCCATAGGAACAATCGGTCAAAAATTCGGTTTTTGTTAGAAAAACTTTTTTGTTCTCAATTTTAAACAGATTAAACCTTGCAGTTACGCGTTTTTATGAATCCTTGACCATATAACAAAGTTTCATAAGAATCGGACATAAGGGCGTGGCACCGCCCATATAGGGAAAAACTTAAAAATGTGATGTCTCTATAAGCCGACGAGATAGAAAATCGTAAATTGAAGTGTAGAATGATTGCACTGTATTGTTTAAAAAAAAATAGAAAATGGGCGGGGTTACGCCCCTTTATCTTTATAAACTGATAAGATTCTTATTGGAAAAACTATAAGGCGGATTTTCGAATTACAATAATTGAGAAAATGCTTGCAAAAGTATATGAGTTTCAGTAAAGCTGAAAATAGCTCCCTTACTGGTTAATAAGTTATTAAACCTCCAAAAAAAACTTCTCGAACATTTACCTTCTACTGTCCGGACTAGGGATGTCAATTTTTGGATATATACCAATCCCGGGATTTTCGGGATTGCAAACTGACATCCCGGGACTAGTTAAGACGTAGTAAATAATTTATAAATTTTCAGCGTTTTAGAGATCATGTTGGTTAAAATATAACCTTAAAAGTAGTCAAGCATTTAATGTTGTATTCTCCAAACCTTCTCCTCCACCTCCAAACACCTTTCACCTTCAAAATTTGTTAGTTGGACGGTTAGAATAGAATTAAAGAGTTTCTGAAGACAGTAACAATTACAAAAAATTATGGTTTTAGAGAAAGACTCAGAAAAGCCGTACTACTCTCTTCGCAAAGATTTTTGTAAATTACATTGAAAAATTTTGGGACACTTTTTTTTTCCAAATTTTGAGCATCATTCTGCAGTCCCCCTTCGTCGGAATATCGATACTTCAAATCCTCGAAAAAACTTTAGTTTTTGTAAAAAACGCTCAGATTTATGCAAAAAGACTATTGTCGACCCTTTGTGACAAGCCGGTTATGAAACAATGAAATTTGTCGTATACGCTTTCTAACTTATTGATCACTAGAAATAATTCACATCAGAATAAAAAAATCTAAGTCCCGAATATCCTGGGATTGGGCAAGTTAAGTCCCCGGATTTTCGGGATTTCAAAAATACTGAAATCCCGGGATTTCGGGATCCCGGGATTGACATCCCTAGTCCGGACACCATCATTATCGTCCACACTTGTGCAGGTCGAGTTTAAAAACGCGCAAGCTTTTTGCCTTGCACGACAAGATGTGCCAGGTGCAGTCAATTCCTGTTTCCTCGATTAGTTTTATACCCTGTACACATACTGTGTATCAGGGTATATTGTGTTTGTTTGAACGATATTTATGTAACGCACAGTAGGAGGGGAGGGGGACCCCATAAAGTATACATATTCTTGATCAGGACGACAAGAGAAATTGATTGAGCCATGTCCGTCCGTTTGGCCGTCTGTCCATCCGTCCGTCCGTGCTTACCAACGGTTCTCGAAAACTATAAGAGCTAGAGACTTGAAATTTGGAGGGTAGACTCGTGATGCTCGGCAGCAGATCAAGTCTATTTTTTTTTTGCCACGCCCACTCCTTCCCGCCAATTCAGCCTCACCCACTTTTTTAAGTCGCTATAACTCAAACATCCAAAGAGATAGAAACATTAAAGTTGGTGTGTAGACTCAGTATGTATTTTTCTATAAATTGCAATATCTCCAAAATTTTTTATACTTTTCACTTATGTAAAACAGTATATTAACTTTGTCACGGAGTTTGTAACAGATCGAAAAATTAATTTCCGACTATATAAAGTATATATATATTCTTGATCAGGACGACAAGACGAGTTGATTTAGCCATGTCCGTCTGTCCGTCTGTCTGTCGGTCTGTCTGTCTGTCTGTATGTATGCAAACTAGTCCCTCAGTTTTGAAGCTATCGAGCTGAAACTTAGAATTTATTACGATGAATCATTCGTCGGAACCAGCATGATCGGATTATTGGAACAGGTAGCTCCCATACGAAAAGAAGAAGAAAAGTGAACAAAACTTGAATCGTTGTATGGAAAACTTTTTTGTTTTGTACAATAGAGTGCTGAAATTTTAAACATAGTTGTTTTACATGGTCCGACTACATGCCTGAAAGTTTCATTGAGATTGGACATCTGGAACTGGTAGCTCCCATACAAAATGAAGAAGAGGAAGAGAAGGAATATTCATGTCGTTGTATGGAAAACTTTTTTGTTTCTTAACCAATTGACTTGAAATTTTAAAGTTCTGTTCTTAGGGAGGAATGAAATCTATTTTGACCAAAAGTGGGCGTACCCACGCGTAGCCACGCCCACTTATAGCGAAAATTTACCCGTTGTATGGAAAACTTTTTTGTTTTTTAACCAATTGACTTGAAACTTTACAGTTATGTTCTTAGAGAGGAATGAAAACTATTTTGACCAAAAGTGGGCGTAGCCAGGCGTAGCCACGCCCACTTATAGCTTAACTTGACCCTTTGTATGGAAAACTTTTTTGTTTTTTAACCAATTGACTTGAAACTTTACAGTTATGTTCTTAGGGAGGAATGAAAACTATTTTAACCAAAAGTGGGCGTAGCCACGCCTACTTATAGCGAAAACTGACCCGTTGTATGGAAAACTTTTTTGTTTTTTAACCAATTGACTTAAAACTTTACAGTTATGTTCCTAGAGAGGAATGAAAACTATTTTGACCAAAAGTGGGCGTAGCCACGCCTACTTATAGCAAAAATTGACCCGTTGTATGGAAAACTTTTTTGTTTTTTAACCAATTGACTTGAAACTTTACAGTTATGTTCTTAGGGAGGAATGAAAACTATTTTGATCAAAAGTGGGCATGGCCACACCCACTTATAGCTTAACTTGACCCTTTGTATGGAAAACTTTTTGGTTTTTTAATCAATTGACTTGAAACTTTACTGTTATGTTCTTAGGGAGGAATAAAAACTATTTTGACCAAATGTGGGCATGGCTACGCCCACTTATCGCAAAACTTGAACCGTTGTATGGAAAAATTTTTTGTTTTTTAACGAATTGACTTGAAACATTACAGTTATGTTGTTAGGGAGGCATGAAAACTATTCATTTAGTTTTTTTTATAGTGACACAAAGTGAAAAGTATTATAGCTTCAGCCTTGCTGAAGATAGCGTCCTTACTGGTTTTATTTTTAATTTTTCCAAAATTTGTGGGATGACAGTAGAATGTTTCGAGAATATCGTATATCAGCTTGATCTGATAAAAACTGACGAAGTTTCAGTCTTCCTATGCGGATTATAGCGCAGAGCAAAAGTTTAATTTGATTTTCCCACAACTTGGTTTTGCAAAGTCGGTGACCACTCTCACTCGAAAACTAACAAACCAATTCTTTTGAAATTTTACAGGCATTTTCTAGACATAATTAGCCGTGTCCTGACGTCGAGGTTTCTTTTTTTTTTAGTTTTAAGTATTTTTTTCAGCAGCTTGAACGTTGATTTTTTTTTGTCAAAAATCGATATTTTGACTTCAAGATGCTAAAAAAAAATGAAATTTTTTTTTTTTTTTAAAACCTCGACGTCAGGACACTGCAAATTTCATCAGCTAAAACCATTTATTTTGTCTTGAGTTTGCGATGGTTCAGTAGTTTGTAATCGTGGTCACCGCAAGACACCTTTTTTCAATGGCGTTAATTTAAAACTGCTGCCATCATCTCAAACTTTTTTTTAATTTTAATGAAATTTTCAGGAAATATGCTTAAGATATTACTTATTAACTTCTCATTCAAACAACTGAACAAATGCTTATCGTTTTCCTTAATAAAAATCACAAAAATGTGCTTTTTTTTCAACGAATTAACCTTACCGCCCCCCCCCCCCTTAAAGGGGCCGTTCAAGTATTACATAACGCAATTTTCTAAGATTTTTGACCCTCCCCTCCCCCAATGTAATGCGCCATAACGTTTATTAGTACACCCTCCTCCCCCTTCATATCGTTACATAACTACCAAGTCACCATTTCTACCGAAAAAACACAAAAATTCCTTCAAACTTGATATAGCGTTTGACCACACGAGTTTATTTTCCAAATTTCAAGTTTCTAACTCTTACGAGGAGTGTTAAAAAAATAAGCTGACTTTTCAAATTTCGCGGGCAACGTACTTTCGATTATCGATTTTTGTACTTTTCACGTATGTGAAATAGTATAATAACTTTGTGCTGAAGTTTGTAACACAGAGAGATATTCACTTGCGACTATATAAAGTATATATATTCTTGATCAGGACGACAAGACGAGTTGATTTAGCCATGTCCGTCTGTCCGTCTGACCGTCTGTCCGTCCGTCTGTCTGTATATATACAATCTCCTCCCACAGTCTTGAAGATATCGAGCTGAAATTTTGCACAGAGACTTCTTATTTGTGTGATCAACTCGTTTGTCGGATCCAGCCATATCGGACCACTGGAACTGGTAGCCCCCATACGAAAAGAAGAAGAAAAGTAAACAAAACTTGAATCGTTGTATGGAAAACTTTTTTGATTTGTATGATAGAGTGCTGAAATTTTTAACATAGTAGTTTCACTGAGATCGGGAAACTGGAACTGGTAGCTCCCATACAAAATGAAGAAGAGGAAGAGAAGCAATATTCACGTCGTTGTATGGACAACTGTTTTGTTTTTCAACCAATTGACTTGAAACTTTACAGTTATGTTCTTGGGGAGGAATGAAAACTATTTTGACCAAAAGTGGGCGTGGCTACGCAAGGTTACGCCCACTTTTGGGTAATAGCTAAAATTGACCCGTTGTATGGAAAAATTTTTTGTTTTTTAACCAATTGACTTGAAACTTTACAGTTATGTTCTTAGGGAGGAATGAAAACTATTTTGATCAAAAGTGGGCGTAGCCACGCCCACTTATAGCGAAAATTGATCTGTTGTATGGAAAACTTTTTTGTTTTTTAACCAATTGACTTGAAACTTTACAGTTATGTTCTTGGGGAGGAATGAAAACTATTTTGACCAAAAGTGGGCGTGGCTACGCAAGGTTACGCCCACTTTTGGGTAATAGCTAAAATTGACCCGTTGTATGGAAAAATTTTTTGTTTTTTAACCAATTGACTTGAAATTTTACAGTTATGTTCTTAGGGAGGAATGAAAACTATTTTGACCAAAAGTGGAAGTGGCCACGCCCACTTATAGTGAAACTTCAACGGTTGTATCGAAAACTTTTTTGGGTTTTAACCTCGAAACCATACAGTTATGTTGTTAGGGAGGAATAAAAATTATTCAGCCTTGCTGAAGATAGCGTCCTTACTGGTTTTTGTTTTGTTATGGGTACACTCTTCTCGAACATCTGTACCAAGTTTCAAGTGTATAGCATTTTTTGTTTGTTTGTGAGAGGCGTAATGGTTACAAGTGTTTTTCGTGCTCGGCGAGTTTTTGCTATTGAAAAATATAGATCAAAGGATTTGCATTTTCAACATTATAAACCATATACCTATGATTCGTCACCAGTTATGACCAAAATTGTTGTAGAGTATACAATTTTAGCCACCAGAATTTCTGTATCCATATTCACTCCATCGCATATATCTGCGTACACCTCAAAAAATTTCAAAATCAAACTTTAAACATAATTTGTTCGGCCATTTATGCATAAATGTATATATCACATTCTTTTTGTAAACTTAACAATAATAGTGTCATCAAATGCCGGTGAATGTCAACTTGGAAAAACCAGTAAGGGCGGTATAGTCGAGTATACTCGACAATAGAATACTCTGCACACATGGTGGGTGGTGCCACACTCTCAATTCACAAAAATATATTGATCTGACGTCGCCTATTCAAATAGTGTTGAAAATATCACGAAAATCGGTAAAAAAAATGTGGATTTTATGAAAAATTTAAGTTTGTCGGCCTCTGAGGAGTAGCCATCAAAGAGGGGGAAGTTTGTGGTACGCAGTTTTTAAGATGTACTGTCACTGAGCTTGTATACAAATTTTCAGGGTCGTACCTTTGTTATTTTTGGAGATATAGTAATTTATAGAAAAAAACTGGGCAAGGGGAAATGAAAAGGAGGGGGGGATTTTGTGTTATGCAGTTTTGTAGGGCTATACATACTGAGTCTACATACCAACTTTAATGATTCTATCTCTTTGGATGTTTGAGTTATAGCGATTTAAAAAAGTGGGTGAGGCTGAATGGGCGGAAAGGAGTGGGCGTGGCAAAAAAAAATAAACTTGATCTGCTGCCGAGCATCACGAGTCTACCCTCCAAATTTCAAGTCTCTAGCTCTTATAGTTTCCGAGAACCGTTGGTGAGGACGTACGGACAGACGGACGGACATCGCTCAATCAATTTCTCTTGTCGTCCTGATCAAGAATTTATATACCATATGGGGCTCCCCCTCCCCTCCTTCTGTGCGTTACATACATTTCGCTCAAACAAACACAATATACCCTGACACACAGTAAGAGTGCAGGGTATAAAAAGAAATTTCTGTTGAGGAGCGAAAAATGATTACAAAATTTTTATTCGACAATTTTTATAGACAAATTGGTGCTCTTGTTGGTATAGCCCACTCCTCCATCCAAAAAGTAATAAATAATTCGAAAATGGGCGTGGCTAAGCCCCTTCGTCGCTGAAAAAAGCATAACTATGTTTAACAAGAAGGAACGCTATCTTCAGCATTGCCGTGTTATCCCATTTCTTATACTCTTCACGTAGTGAATAGAATTATAACTTTTTCCTGAAGCTTGTAACAGAGCGAAGGAGACGTTTCCGATTATATAAAGTATATCAGGGGTGTGCTGAAAAACTCATACAGGGGTGTGCTGGAAAACTCCTAGCTCTGAAAACAACACATTTTGAAATGTAGGTGTGCCAGAAAATGGCTTTCTTCTCTTTTGGAATTTGGTTGATTTTAGCCTTATAGTCGGGGAGCCGACGATGCTAAAACGTGATTTACTCCTGCGTCGTTGGGAGTGGTTGCACTTTGAAGATTAAATAATTTAAAGTGGAAAAGATTCTATAAAATTTTTTAATTTAGCGGTGGGTTCGACCGCCACAAGGTGTTTTATATTGTATACCGCGGAATAAAGAATGTTCCTCCAGATAACTGTTAGATTATGAAATAGTACGACTAGGAGATCATGCTGAGCCACCTGTAAGAAAAACTGACGCACAGAACTAACTAAATTTGACGGTTTTAGTTTGGAAGTTTGAAACCCTCCCATTCCCTTACGTCTTTCTCAAAATGGCTGATTGGCGAAATGGGGACTTATAAGCATGTAATAAACCTACCATATCTTAATCTGCCACGCAGGAGTAAATCAGCCGTTTTTACAGAATCAATGGTCTGCCATACAAGCGCGTCACCACTTAGAAATCTTATACTTGGGGAATCTACTCAATAGAGTATAAGCTATCTCCCATATTCTAATCTGCCACGCAGGAGTAACTACGAAAATCCCCGCTTGGGCTCCCCTACTATAATCCAAAGTTGTTATAGATAAATATGAGTCGATCATTTTTTGTGCGCCAAAACAATGTGCCAGTAGAAATATTTTATTTTAATGAAAATTTCTACCAGCAGTTTTATTAGTGTAAGTTGACATGTGAACATTTGTTAATATGCGTTGTGAATACATAAATGTAAAGAAGAAGAGTCAACTGTCAAAAAAAATTAAGTTAAAATTCACAATTTGTTTTGAACTTGGGTTGGATTATGTAGTAGTATGCAAGCCCAAGGAGGGATTATCATTGTTACTATTGCGTAGCAAATTAGTATATGGGGGATAGCTTATACCCTGTTGAGAAAATTCCCCAGATATAAGATTTCTAGTGTAGATAGTGCTCCGCATGTAGGGCAGACCGTTGATTGATTGAAAGTTGGTCATTTACCCCTGCGTGCCAGATTAAGATAAGATGGGTTCATTACAGGCTTATAAGTTTCCATTTCAATAATCAGCCATTTTGAGTGAGATGTTACGGAATGAGAGGGTCTAAAATTTGTAAGCAAAAAACTTCAAATTTAGTTTTATACGACGGTCAAACCCACCGCTGAATTAAAAAAAAATTGTTGTAACCTTTTCTTCTTTATTATATCTAATCTTCTAAACTCAACGATTTCCAATGACACAGGAGGAAATCATATTTTTGCATTGTCGGCTCTCCGACTTTAAGAAATACGCTTGCATTGGTTGCGACAGAGGATACGATAATTAACTAAGACGCAGTCTTTTCTAATGATAATAGTCGTATCCTTTCCATTTCCAGGGCAATTATCGATGCAAGAGGCATGTTTTTGTATCGTCACATTTCTTGTTATTTTCTTTGCTCTTATCCAATTTCCAATTCGGTAGTAAATTATTTGTTGACAATTGTCATTTGTTTGTCAATCACACATCATAGGAAAGAGTATGGTTGTTATAATATTTGTGTAATTTGGCGCGCGGAGAAGCTAAACAATACAGCTATAGCTGGAACCCTTAAGCTTACTAACAGTAGATTATACAAATTATAATTATATTTGTTTTAATTTCAAATAAAATATTTCTTTTCACTGTCTTTAATCTTTCCTCATAAAGGTTTTTTAGTTAAGTAGTGAAATTTACGAATTTTAAGAGTAAATTCGTGGCTGTATTCGATAAGATGATCGGCTTTTCTTATTTGGTATAACCAGATACACAGGTGAACCATTTGGATTAGATACCTCTAGAATCTGAGAATTGGTCTGCATTGCACAGTACACCGGATAAAAGGAGCATATTGGAGAAATCTTTGAAATTTTTGGTGCAGATGATCCAGTCGGTGTCTGTAAGAGTTTTGTAAGCTGTTGAATTTGCTGACCATAATAAAGTAAATGATTTGATTGAGCAATAGGCTTATCAACATAAGCTACACATTCTGGAAAAAGAGGGAAAATAGCGCACATTTTCGTGGGCATCGAAGGGTAAGTTGATGGTGATACATTCGGTCCTGCAGTAGTTGATTCAATTTGAACCACGTTTGTTGATGTATTAAAGTCTTGGTCATTCTCTTTTTCTTCATTTTCTTTTGAATATAATGATGCTCTTGATGATTCAGTTGTCACGATTGGGGTTGATGTACATGTTGGCAAATGAGGAGACGTAATGCATAAATCAGACTCTGTAGTTGAAGATGTTGTTGTTGTGCATACTGGCAAATGTGGAAAAGTTATACATAAATCAGACTCCGTACTTATAGGAGTTGAAGAATCTGTACTTGTTGAAGACGTTAATGTACTTGTGCTTGCTGGAGTTGTCGAAGTTGTAGAATCTGTGCTTGTAGTGGACGGGGTAGTTGACGTTGGAATCGCTGTACTTGTAGTTGCTGGAGTAGTCGAAGTTGTAGTTTCTGTGCTTGTCGAAGATTGGGTAGTTGACGTTGGAATTGCTGTACTTGTAGTTGCTGGAGTAGTTGAAGTTGAAGTATCTGTGCTTGTCGAAGATTGGGTAGTTGACGTTGGAATTGCTGTACTTGTAGTTGCTGGAGTAGTCGAAGTTGTAGTATCTGTGCTTGTCGAAGATTGGGTAGTTGACGTTGGAATTGCTGTACTTGTAGTTGCTGGAGTAGTCGAAGTTGTAGTATCTGTGCTTATCGAAGATTGGGTGGTTGACGTTGGAATTGCTGTACTTGTAGTTGCTGGAGTAGTCGAAGTTGTAGTATCTATGCTTGTCGAAGATTGGGTAGTTGACGTTGGAATTGCTGTACTTGTAGTTGCTGGAGTAGTCGAAGTTGTAGTATCTGTGCTTGACGAAGATTGGGTAGTTGACGTTGGAATTGCTGTACTTGTAGTTGCTGGAGTAGTCGAAGTTGTAGTATCTGAGCTTGTCGAAGATTGGGTGGTTGACGTTGGAATTGCTGTACTTGTAGTTGCTGGAGTAGTTGAAGTTGAAGTATCTGTGCTTGTCGAAGATTGGGTAGTTGACGTTGGAATTGCTGTACTTGTAGTTGCTGGAGTAGTCGAAGTTGTAGTTTCTGTGCTTGTCGAAGATTGGGTAGTTGACGTTGGAATTGCTGTACTTGTAGTTGCTGGAGTAGTCGAAGTTGTAGTTTCTGCGCTTGTCGAAGATTGGGTAGTTGACGTTGGAATTGCTGTACTTGTAGTTGCTGGAGTAGTTGAAGTTGAAGTATCTGTGCTTGTCGAAGATTGGGTAGTTGACGTTGGAATTGCTGTACTTGTAGTTGCTGGAGTAGTCGAAGTTGTAGTATCTGTGCTTGTCGAAGATTGGGTGGTTGACGTTGGAATTGCTGTACTTGTAGTTGCTGGAGTAGTCGAAGTTGTAGTATCTGTGCTTGTCGAAGATTGGGTAGTTGACGTTGGAATTGCTGTACTTGTAGTTGCTGGAGTAGTCGAAGTTGTAGTTTCTGTGCTTGTCGAAGATTGGGTAGTTGACGTTGGAATTGCTGTACTTGTAGTTGCTGGAGTAGTTGAAGTTGAAGTATCTGTGCTTGTCGAAGATTGGGTAGTTGACGTTGGAATTGCTGTACTTGTAGTTGCTGGAGTAGTCGAAGTTGTAGTTTCTGTGCTTGTCGAAGATTGGGTAGTTGACGTTGGAATTGCTGTACTTGTAGTTGCTGGAGTAGTCGAAGTTGTAGTTTCTGTGCTTGTCGAAGATTGGGTAGTTGACGTTGGAATTGCTGTACTTGTAGTTGCTGGAGTAGTCGAAGTTGTAGTTTCTGTGGTTGTCGAAGATTGGGTAGTTGACGTTGGAATTGCTGTACTTGTAGTTGCTGGAGTAGTTGAAGTTGAAGTATCTGTGCTTGTCGAAGATTGGGTAGTTGACGTTGGAATTGCTGTACTTGTAGTTGCTGGAGTAGTCGAAGTTGTAGTATCTGTGCTTGTCGAAGATTGGGTGGTTGACGTTGGAATTGCTGTACTTGTAGTTGCTGGAGTAGTCGAAGTTGTAGTATCTGTGCTTATCGAAGATTGGGTGGTTGACGTTGGAATTGCTGTACTTGTAGTTGCTGGAGTAGTCGAAGTTGTAGTATCTGTGCTTGTCGAAGATTGGGTAGTTGACGTTGGAATTGCTGTACTTGTAGTTGCTGGAGTAGTCGAAGTTGTAGTTTCTGTGCTTGTCGAAGATTGGGTAGTTGACGTTGGAATTGCTGTACTTGTAGTTGCTGGAGTAGTTGAAGTTGAAGTATCTGTGCTTGTCGAAGATTGGGTAGTTGACGTTGGAATTGCTGTACTTGTAGTTGCTGGAGTAGTCGAAGTTGTAGTATCTGTGCTTGTCGAAGATTGGGTGGTTGACGTTGGAATTGCTGTACTTGTAGTTGCTGGAGTAGTCGAAGTTGTAGTATCTGTGCTTATCGAAGATTGGGTGGTTGACGTTGGAATTGCTGTACTTGTAGTTGCTGGAGTAGTCGAAGTTGTAGTATCTGTGCTTGTCGAAGATTGGGTAGTTGACGTTGGAATTGCTGTACTTGTAGTTGCTGGAGTAGTCGAAGTTGTAGTATCTGTGCTTGACGAAGATTGGGTAGTTGACGTTGGAATTGCTGTACTTGTAGTTGCTGGAGTAGTCGAAGTTGTAGTATCTGAGCTTGTCGAAGATTGGGTGGTTGACGTTGGAATTGCTGTACTTGTAGTTGCTGGAGTAGTCGAAGTTGTAGTATCTGAGCTTGTCGAAGATTGGGTGGTTGACGTTGGAATTGCTGTACTTGTAGTTGCTGGAGTAGTCGAAGTTGTAGTACCTGTGCTCGTCGAAGATTGTGTGGTTGACGTTGAAATTGCTGTACTTGTAGTTGCTGGAGTAGTCGAAGTTGTAGTATCTGTGCTTGACGAAGATTGGGTAGTTGACGTTGGAATTGCTGTACTTGTAGTTGCTGGAGTAGTCGAAGTTGTAGTATTTGTGCTTGTCGAAGATTGTGTGGTTGACGTTGGAATTGCTGTACTTGTAGTGGCTGGAGTAGTCGAAGTTGTAGTATCTGTGCTTGACGAAGATTGGGTAGTTGACGTTGGAATTGCTGTACTTGTAGTTGCTGGAGTAGTCGAAGTTGTAGTATCTGAGCTTGTCGAAGATTGGGTGGTTGACGTTAGAATTGCTGTACTTGTAGTTGCTGGAGTAGTCGAAGTTGTAGTATCTGTGCTTGTCGAAGATTGGGTAGTTGACGTTGGAATTGCTGTACTTGTAGTTGCTGGAGTTGTCGAAGTTGTAGTACCTGTGCTTGTTGAAGATTGGGTGGTTGACGTTGGAATTGCTGTACTTGAAGATGCTGGAGTAGTATCTGTGCTTGTAAAGGACGGTGTTGTTGACGTTGGAATTGCTGTACTTGTAGTTGCTGGAGTTGTCGAAGTGGAAATATCTGTACTTATTGCAATGACAGTACTTGTTGGCAATTCGGATGTTGAAGTTGCTGTTGGGTGTTTCGTTGTTGATTGGGGATTCTGATACGGTGGTGTATTTTGCCAGGGGCTATAAGCTTGGTTGAGGTTTGAAAAATATGGTCCATAAAGCCAATACGAATTGTTTGGAACTTTAGGTCTTTGAGGTCTTCGCGTCGGACGAACTATCGGATAACCAACAAAATTTTGAGATGGTGTTGGTCCCAGTCTAATTAATGACCCAAGACGTGTATAAATTTCTCTTAAATCCCAAACTGGCAAGTTCACCGAAATAGGTCTAAAACTCAAAAAGCTTTCACCGGGTTGACAATGTACGGTGCACTTTAAATGTGCAATAACAATATACACGTAAAACAAAAAAACAATTTTCATTTTTGGCCTTCTATACTAGTTTAACTTTATTCACAATCACACATATCACTTCGACGACGTGATTCGTACTAAATCGCTGGTTAAGTATGACGAAACTATGTAGTTTGTTCTTTTGTAAAACCAGTCTTCATAGTACCGTTTCTTTTAATTAAGGTGCCAACGAGATCAAAGATAATCGTCAAATTTAAAATTCTTTTATTTACTTTGAATTTGAACAAGAATACATATTTAAAATAGCAACTATTATACTTAAAACAAAATTCTCGAAATTTAAAGTGTGCCAAATGTAAAAGGGTTATATATACCTCATTAACAATGTAACTGTTAGCTACGTACCTAAATATTTCATGAAAATTAATGGCATTTTTAAACATATTTACCAGTATCTTTATTAGATACTTTTGTATTTTTATGTATTCGATTTGAATGTCATTATCTCAATCGTATTTAATGCGTGACCCATTTTTGAAATCGATATAATCATAGTCTGCGTCATTGAGAGGTTCTTCTTCTTTTTTATCAGACTGAGATTGTGTAAGTAATGTTACCTCTCCGTTAGGTTTCTCTGTTGTTTCTAAAATAAAATCAGTCAAAATAGGTTGTCTTTGACTGTTGGAGTCACTCGTAGTCTGCAATCCTTGTAGTACGCCTTTAATAAATTGTTCTCTGATTAAATCGTTCACTTCACTGTCATTTAGTATAAGTTCTTGTTGATTATCAACCGTGTCAGAAGCGATCGGCGGGCGTATTGGGATATTTGTTGCAAGCGGGGTTGTTAGCGGAATTGACAAAAGGTAAAGCAAAGGTAATGTCCTACGTTGATGGCTGTTTTCACGAAAGTTTCCTATTACTCTTTTGGTATTATTGTGGTTAGATTCAATTTCACTCAAAGTTACCCTCGATATGCGATAAGCAACAAGTACGAAAGCAAACCAAAAATATTTATTCATTTTAAATATACGTTCTTATCTATGACAGATGTGAGACTGAAACGATTGGCTTTCTCGCACTACTAATAAGCGAATAGACAGGTGAGAGTTTGTTAGGTTTCATACTCTATACAAGTTGAACATTGTACATTGATATTTATACCTTTTACACACTGTGTACCAGAGTATATTATTTTTATACTCTTGCTTTATTAATATTAACTTTGTCATGAAGTTTGCAACGCAGAGAAGGGGACATATTCTTGATCAGCACGACGAGATGATTTCATAGATTTCCGTCTCTCTGTCTGTTTCAATGCAAACTCCTCCCAGAGTTTTAAAGTTAGAAAAAAAAATTTTAACGCAGAAAATTTTCTTTTTCTTGCAGGCAGTTTATATGTAGAAGCCAGCCTGATCGGAATACACAGCTGTCATAGGAACGATCGGTCCAAAATGAGGTTTTTGCTTAAAAAAACGCTTTGATTTTAGAGGTATCACCTCAATTTTTTGCACAATAACATTTTGTTCTTAAATAGAAACAGATGAAAGTTTGCAGTTACCTGTTTTTATACATCCTTGACCATATTACGAATATTCATAAGAATCGGACATAAGGGCGTGGCACCACCCATACAAAGGAAAATTTAAAAATTCGATTTCTCTGTAAGCCGACGAGATAGAAGATCGCAAAATGAAGTGTAGAATGATTCCATTGTATTCTTTAAAAAAATTAGAAAATGGACGGGGTTACGCACCTTTATCTTTATAAACTTATTGATTCATATTGAAAAAAGTATTAGACGGATTTTCCAATTAGAATGATTGAAAAAATGCTTGCAAGTGTATGAAAGTTTCAGCAAAGCTGAAAATAGCTCCCTTGAAGTTTATTTTTTTTTTTTTGAGACCAAATGTGTGTAACGCATAGAAGAGTGGGACTCCTTAAAATATATATGTTCTTGATCAGGACGGCAAGTCGCGTTGATGGTTCTCAGAATTACAGAATCTAGTGAATCATGAAAATCGGTTTGCAGACTAACCACGTATAGCCCTACAAAATTGCATACCCCCAAAATGTGGTTTTCATAAAATTGATCTATCTCGAAAAGATACGAACCTGAAATTATTTACAGGTTCAATAAATATACATTTTTAAAATGGCACACTACAAAATACCCATCTTCCACGTAGTTGCCCCACAAAGACCATCAAACTCACATTTTTCGTAAATTCCATATATTTGACCGGCATTCTTCATATTTGTTAATCACTATTCAAATCGCCGATGGTCAAGTATAATTTTTTTAGGTTTGGGATGTTGCACCGTCTACCGTGTGTGTATTATACAGTATTATATGTCGAACAAGCTCGGATATACCTTCCTCACTTGTTTAAACATACATAAGTATAATATGATACATGCAATGCCACTATACAACATGAAACATTAGGAAAGAGTCTGACGAAAACTCAACAGATAATTCGAAATATTGCAGATGCTCATATGAAAACCTTTAATTAAATGATTTCGGCAGTCAGATTAAGAGCAGTCATCTTGGTCCACTTTTGTTTAATCTTTTTCTCTCCCTTTTATCTCTAACGAACTCTAAGATACGTATGTATGCTGATGATGTTAAACTATTTTTTCTTAAAAGGAACTACTTGCCACGGCTTATTGCAGGCTGATCTGAACGCTCTGCACTCTTAGTGCTCATTTAATTTGCTAAAGCTTTATTGTTCTAAATGCAAATTTATGACTTATCATCGTAGGAAACCGCATTTGTTTACTTACTCGATTGCTAACATTCAATTAGAACGTGTCTCTATTTTTAACGATCTAGGGGTTCTCTTCGATCCAAAACTCTGCTTCGTCCAACAAGTCTCAACAGTCGTTAATAAGGCAAAAGGTGTTTTTGGATTCATTAAACGCTGGTCAAAAGAATTCAACGACCCTTTTATCACAAAACTTCTTTTTACGTCACTTGTGCGTCCTATTCTTGAATATTGTTGTTGCGTATGGTCTCCTCAATACAAAAAACATCAAGATCGCATCGAGTCAGTTCAAAAGCAATTTCTCCTTTTTGCACTTCGTGGCTTCAATTAGAATGCTAATACTAGATTACCGTCATACCATGACAGGCTCCTTCTCATTGACCTTCCGTCTCTAGCAAATCGCAGGATTGTTTTATGGGCTGTTTTCTCCATTTTCTTAAGGCCCAAGCCCTGAAGAATATGTGTCTAAAAAGGTTTTTCGAAATGTCCTAGTGTCGCTTTACACTGAACAAAACTTTAAACATTTTTCGACCTGGTTGGCATGATATCTCCAGTTCTAATCATCCGATTAACTCCAAATTTTACGGGAACCTTTTTAATACATCCCTCTATCGTCTTTACAATATAAAAGGTTTTACTATTTTTTTTACCCGAGGTAGGGACGATAGCGACGTCTTTTCTGAGAATAACTGAGTTTTTTTTTTTTTTTTTTTGGGACACTACAAGGTTTGGAATCATGCCAACCATGACACCACTTTTTTTTTTCCTCCACTTCGCGACATCATAACTCGATGAATTGAACTTTTTTTCTGTTTATACCCTGTACCTTATGGTACAAGGGTATATTAGTTTTTTGCGCATCGACAATGTATGTAACACCTTAAAGGAGACATTTCCGACTATACATCGAAAGAGAAATCGATTTAGCCATGTCCGTCTGTCCGTCCGTCTGTATGAACGCGTCGATCTCGGAAACTTTATAAGATAGAACCAAAATCTTTTCGCAGTTCGATTATGTTATTCATTCAGCAGATCAAGTTTATTTTGTCTCCCCCTTTTTTGACTTAGTTCAGGGGTGAAGGGCAAACGACTTGAGCAACCTCGGGAAAAAACTTACAAAAGTCGTTTTATCTCGGTTGTCTTTTGAGATAGGAACACCAAATTTGGAGTGTATATAGCTGACTCAAGCCCCAAGAAGATACATTAAAAAAATGGGCGTGGCCTCTCCCATATATAGTAATAATTTGAAACGCTTATATCTCAAGAATCATAAAACCTACAAGAATGAAACTTTGCATATATGATATTGGAATGGAGTATAACAAGATTCAATTGTGAAATGGGCGTAACCACGCCCACATATAGCCTTGGTAGAATGCCGTTATGTCTCTTCAACGAATTGAAATATTGAATATGAAATTGAAAAAAAATTAAATCTGTTTCGATTAAAAAGTGGGCAGGGCAACGCCTTCAAACAGTTGGTACAAATTGAAGGTACAGGGTATGTCGGAGTCGAGTACTGTCGACTCCAATCCTTATTGCTTTTTTTTTTATTTTATTTATATATCTATTATTTAAATATCAATGAATATTTTGTAAAAAACTGTATACTCAAAATGGTTTTATATTTTCTTTTATCGTGCGATGAAAAACAACTAAAATTGAGGCTTCTACACTAGAATACCCCCTTAACGCAACCATTCTACGTTACCTACGCGAAGCTAATAATTTACAACGGTTTGGATAATCGTTTCTTCGATGGATTGGTGGCAGTTTTTGCATCTTAAGTCTCTGACCACACATAGCTGTGAGTTGGGGCATAACTGGCATAGCACAAATAAATTTCCCCCACCGGGTCAGAGACTTCTTAGAATTTATTTTAACATCACTTTTGATGTATTTATCAACGTAGTTTTATTATTTTATTTTGTTTTCTTTATCATATTTTATTATTTTTATTTCATTATTTTACTGTATTATATTTTTTTATTATATTACACTTTATATTCCCAGCAAAATTTTTGGGATCATGGTGACAAATTCACAACTTCGATTCAGCATCAATGGATGTTACACATTCATGGCCTACACTGAAGGCGCCTCGGCATTTGAACTGGATGTTTATCAAAAAACAACATATTATGTTAGAAACATCGACATGAACTGGATGCTTGTCTGAAGGCAGATTGAATGCTATTGTGTGTAAACGAAAAACAACAAATTTTGTTCCCAACTTAGGCATGAACTGAATGCTAGTCTGAAGGCTGATTGAATGCTTTTGTGTAAAAACGAAAAACACACGAAGTCGGAGCAACCAACTTCAAAGCTTCGTATTTGATATAACAGGAAAGCAAAAATGGACGGACGAAATATTTCTACTTTGCTTTAATTTGAATATTAGGAATAATAATAACAACCAAAGCGTTAGATGTCATTTCAAATAAAAAATAAATTATTCAATGATGCTGACGTAGTCAATGGAATGGAACTTCATAGACTTTGCTGGCTGGGTCACATCGCACGTATGGAAGAAGTCACTCCGGCTCGTGAGGTATTTGATGCGGAGATTGTCGGGAAGGGGAGGAGAGGACGAGCCAGGATGTGTTGGCAAGACTAGGTGATGGAAGCCCAGTCTACAATTGGTGTTATCACCTGGCGAAGGCGAGCCCAAAACATAGACGCGTGGAGGAATTTGTGCTTCAGACTCCCGATAGGGAGTTGATGACCAAATAATAATACTACTTCATTTATGAATTATTATTCTGTTATAATTATTAAAATAAAATTAATTTGAAGATATGAACATTTTTATACCCTGTACACACACTGTGTATCAGGGTATATTGGGTTTGTTTGAACGAAATGTATGTAACGCACAGAAGGAGGGGAGGGGGACCCCAAAAAGTATATATATTCTTGATCAGGACGACAAGAGAAATTGATTGAGCCATGTCCGTCCGTCTGTCCGTCCGTCCTCACCAACGGTTCTCGAAAACTATAAGAGCTAGAGACTTGAAATTTGGTGGGTAGACTCGTGATGCTCGGCAGCAGATCAAGTTTATTTTTTTTTTTTGCCACGCCCCCTCCTTCCCGCCCATCCAGCCCCAACCACTTTTTTAAATCGTTATAACTCAAACACCCAAAGAGATAGAAACATGAAAGTCGGTATGTAGACTCAGTATGTATAGCCCTACAAAACTGCATACCAAAAAATCCCCCCCTCATTTTCATTTCCCCTCCCCCAGTTATTTTCTGTATTTTGCTATATCTCCAAAATTAACAAAGGTACGACCCTGAAAATTTGTATACAAGCTCAGTGATAATACATCTTAAAAACTGCATACAACAAATTTCCCCTCTCTTTGATTGTTACCCCTCAGAGACCAACAAATTGAAATTTTTAATATATTCCCCTTTATTTTACTTAAAATTACTACATCTTTCAAACTATAATAGGTACAAACATGAAAGTCGGTACGTAGACTCAGTATATATAGATCTACAAAACTGCATTTCCCAATTTTTACCCCTCCCCATCATTTCCCCTCCCCCAGTTGTTTTCTTAGAAATGCTATATCTCCGAAACTATTGAAAGTACAAGCCTGATATTTCGTATACAAGCTCAGTAAATATATATCTTTAAGACTGCATACCACAAAATCCCCGTCTTTTGATGGTTACCCCTCAATCTTCCACAAACTCAAAACTTTTGTAAATTCCACATTTTTTGACCGTTTTTCTTGATATTTTGAACGATATTTGATCTGGGCTGCCAAATTAATACGTGTTTGTAGATTGAGGGTGTGGCACCGCCTACTATGTGTACAGGGTATTATATAGTTGAGAATACTCAACTATACCGCCCTTACTGGTTTTAATTGATTTTAAATTCGAACAGTACAGCAACAGCAGAGCTAAAAGTACTGCAAATAACAGAATATTAACAGCCGTGTAATAACAGTCAAAGGAGATAGATTCATGTGAATCCTATACCATGAAAATGCTCGTCAAATGGGCATTTGATAAGCATAAAAGTTTTGCTGGGTTATTCTAGCTGACCCGGCGCGCTTTGCTACGCCCTCAAAGTATGAGGAAATGTTGCATATTGCCCAGGATTGAATCTTTTAAAACGTGACAGCAGCCATGTTCATTTATCAATTTTTATTGGGTTCGAAGTCACCAATATTTTGTATTTATTTATAATTTTTCAAGCGTTTTCAAACTCTAATTACAGTTAATGAATTGCAGAATGCTTAATGCATTGTAATTATGGCAAATTTCGGTTCGGTTCTCAACGAATTCATTACTATTGTCACCAAATGCGCATGAGATTGTATTTGTGGCTTTATGCGCATCAAAAATAACATAGATAAATAAAATAATGGTACCAATAAGATTGCTATCTTGGGCCTTTCTGAACATTAAATACTCTTCACGCTCCTTGTCTGGTGCCATGCTCTTACGATTCTCATTGGAAACCCGTTCTTTTTATACTCTTGCAAGAGTATATTAACTTTGTCGTGAAGGAGACCTCTCCGACTATATAAAGTATATATATTCTTGATCAGCTCGACGAGACGAGTTCATATAGCCATGTCCGTCTGTCTGTTTCAATGCGAACTCCTCCCAGAGTTTTGAAGTTATCATGAAAATTTAAGCGCCGAAAATTTTTTTTTCCTTGCAGGCAGTTTATATGTAGAAACCAGCCTGATTGGAATACTATAGCATATAGCTGCCATAGGAACGATCGGTTAAAAATGAGGTTTTTTGCTCAATAAACTCCTTGATTTTAAAGCTATCGCACAAGAACAACTTGGACGTAAATTATGGCACACTGCAAAATTGGTGAAGATCGGATAAATAGAGCATATAGCTCCCATAGGAATCGGTTAAAACTTCGGTTTTTGTTAGAAAAACTTTTTTGTTCTCAACTCTAAACTGATGAAACCTTGCAGTTACGCGTTTTTAAGAATCCTTGACCATATTACAAAGTTTCATAGGAATCGGACATAAGGGCGGGGCACCACCACAAAGTGTGGAGTGATTGCATTGTATTCTTTAAAAGAAATTAGAAAATGGGTGGGGTTACGCCTTTTTATCTTTTTAAACTTATAAGATTCTTATTGAAAAAACTATAAAACGGATTTTCCAAATGCTTGCAAGAGTATATAAGTTTCAGCAAAGCTGAAAATAGCTCCCTTACTGGTTTTCGTATGCTCCAAATGGTAACTATTCAAAGTATGCTATTCACATACGTGAAGAGTATAAAGACAATTACCACTCCCTTTTTTTTCGTATGCCCCAAATGGTAACTATTAAAAGTATGTAGAATTTTGACAGTTGAGCACTGCCTATGACATCCTTTAGTAAAACTCACTCACTAGTCGAAAGCAGAGAGAGTATATTAAGCTGGCACTAGTACTATCTACATTTGAAATAGTTTAAACATTAGTTCTGTACTAGATCGATGATCTATTGGGTAAACATAATTATATTAGTGTATTTATATTTTTTAATGTATTCAACTGTGCTGTGGGATACCAAATATTCGAAGGCAAATGTTTTAAAAAAAACAAATCTTGGAGATTTCTTTGACACCAAATAGAGATTTTGTTAATATCGTCTTCGCAAAAACCTAGAGATCCTACCCCCCGACTGTGACGTAATATAGCAACATGTTAAATATGGCAAAGTATTCACAGTACTTGATAAGAACTAATGTGTGACACATAAAAAACACAAGGTTAAATTTGCTTACGTATTCAAACCTTACGTATTAAGGTCGCGAACGTGTAAATCCACTTCATTTAGCGACTTACAAACTGTCGCAAAGATAGAGAAATAAATAAAGAAATATGGTATATATTACAACGATGAAGACAACTTATTTTTAAAGCTAATGTTGCTTTCAAGTTTTTATAGAGATTCCAAACAAATAAACGCACTCTTGCATTAATATATAATGATAGCTGAAGCTATAACCATAACTGGAGCACGATCCATTTCGTTTTTCGCGTCTAGCTTAGCCAGTATTGAACTCTAATGATCATCCTCAATCAAGTTAATTAATTATGAGAACTATAGATTTGTATATATTACCAATTGGAACTGGTTTCGGTGTTTAAATCGGACTCGTTCTTTTACATGTAATAATAATGCTTTAGATTCAGTGAATTAAACCGACTCCGGTTTCATTCAAAACTCGAACCTTGTTTTGACAAAGCCGAAAATAACTTACAGTCTTGATTTATGCATATTATTCCCACAGTTATTAGTTTAACAACTTTTTCATGGAGATATTTCGATTGTGTAAATAAATGGTTTTCTTAAAAAACTCGTCAAACTTGTTTTTATACTCTTACAAAAAGAGTATATTAACTTTGTCAAGAAGTTTGCAACTCAGAGAAGAAGTCATCTCCGACTATATAAAGTATATATATTCTTGATTAGCACGACGAGACGAGCTCATATAGCCATGACCTTCTGTCCGTCTATTTGTCTGTTTCAATACAAACTTCCCTAGAGTTTTAAAGCTATCGAAAACATCTAAACGCAGAAGTTCTTCGATTATGCCCAGACATTGTATATCTCAGATTTACTTAGATCGGACCACTGCATTATATAGCTGCCACAGGAATGATTAGTCGATATGTTTTTAGGTTTTTGCATGAAAAAAGCTATGTTTTTAGAGTTACCAACTTTGCACAAAAATTTCTTGGATATATATGCAGACATTCCAAAGTTTAATCAGAATCGGAAATAAGGTCGTGGCACCGCCCATACAAACTAAAACTTGCCTAGTAAGGAATTGAAGTCGAGAATTCTCGATTTCGACATAGCCTGTAACTTCAATTTACACCGATTGTTTGAAGGCGTTGCTCCGCCCACTTTTTAAACGAAACACATTTTATTTCCATTCAATTTCGTGTATACCAATTATTACTCATTCATATGTGGGTGTGGCCACACATTATAGTTTCTGAAATCTACGCGTTCATACAGACGAACGGACATGGCTAAATCAATTTGTCTTTCGATACTGACCAAGAATATATATACTTTGTATAGTCGAAGATGTCTCCTTTAAGGTCGACGTGCACAAAACTTATACACTGCGTGTCATCAGGTTAGCACACCTGTATTGCTAGTGACTTTTCACTCAATTCTGCCTAAACCAAATGAGTAAAATATTGGATTCTTTTGCTATTCTTGGTCGATCCAATTCTCAACAAAATAACGTAAAACATTTAAATCTTAAAATTTATTTAATTTTTAAAAAATTTTTTTCCAAACAGAACATAAAAAAGAAGAACAAAATTTTCGTCACCAGGATAGAACACCTTATTTTTTTCTAAATTCTGGACTTTATTTGCCATATTGTTGTGTTATAAATATTATTAATAATATTTCCCACATTTCAAACTCATTTTAGTAATTTGTTGATCCTCCCCTGTTAAGAATGACATCATAAGCCCGGTTTGAAAGCGAGCCATGCAATTTTCCAATATAGTTCAACGAAACGGTTGACCAGAGCTTTTTATGCCTTCAATTAATTCAGTTTTAGTAGAGTATTGTTTGCCGGACTCATACACTTTACGAGTGAGCCAGCCCCATACATTTTCAATAATGTTCAAGTCGGGTGAGTACGGTGGCCACTGCATTAAGTTGACATTTTGGCTACTTATCCAGGTTTTAACCACCCGAGCGTTGTGAATCGGCGCATTGTCTTGTTGAAAATGCCATGGCAAACTCTTGGTTTTACATACATTTGGTCTGAAACAAACTTAATATACCCTGATACACAGTATGTGTATAGGGTATAATGACGCTTCGATGCAGATATTCTTTGGACTGTTTGATTTAATTTAATGAACCGCGGACAAAGCTCTCTTTCCAACAGGGGAAGTATTTTCCACAAAATTTTGCACACTGTTATTCAAGACAGTCCTAAATACGCAAAATTACCAATGACTATTTGGTAAGAGCCAACTCCTAAAAATTTGAACGCCGCACAGAGGGGCCTCAGATACATTCAGCTTGCAAAAATCAAAAATTTCATGAACGCTTTCCATAAAACAAATATATGTGTCTGACAGAGATTAAGGAAATGTTAACATTAAAGAAATCGGAATTATAGTTTGGATGATATGCGCACTCAAAGTTGACCTTTTTTCAACTTTCAATAACACACTATCTTTTTTGAGAATTTGGCATCTTTGAGTTCGAATAACAGCGCAATTATATTATGAATCATTATCAAATTGATTTCTATTCTTAGATAGCTATGTTATAAATATCAAGTCTTTAGCATTTGTAGTTTTGTAGTGGTAGTTGTTTTTTAAACTACTTATTTTTTGGCTATTTTTCAACTTTAATGGACAATAAAAAAAGACCCAATATGACCTGTCTCAAATTTTCAAAATATCTTATTTATATATTCCTTAACTTAAGTTTAAAATTTGACAACCTACTTCATCCGTGTTTGGTTTTTATAGCAATTAATCGGTCGCAACCTCACACAAAAACTTAGCGAAAAAGTCGCTGCCGCAGGTATAAGAAGAAGAATGCGCAGTAGGTAGATTCAGCTTTAATATGTTAATAAAATGAACATACTTTGTTACAGGAAACAACTAGTTATATTATGCAAAGCAGGTGGTTGTAAAATGGATCGGGGGCGGTACAAAGGAGGTAAAATGGCCTCATTATCTTAATTTTGTATGGCAGGTGGCAGTTTCAGTGGTCTGATCTCAATGACACAAATGTGCATATTACTTGGGTACGTTTCACATTTACAATTTCAGCCTTCTATGTTGAGAAAAAAAAGAAGTTTTTCATATAACGACTTCAATTTGCTTCTATTCCTCTTCTTCATTTCGTATGGCAGGTACCAGTTCCAGTAGTTCGATCTCAATGAAACTCTCAGACATTTGGTCTGGGTACCTTAAACTTCTAGTTGTGAAATTTCAGCCCTCTATCTTCAAAAATAAAAAAGTTTTCCATACAACAAATCAATTTTTGTTCATTTTTCTTCTTCTTTCCGTATAGGGGCTACCAGTTCCAATAGTCCGATCATGCCGATTCCAACATACGAGTTGATCGCACAGAAAAGAAGACTCTGTGCAAAATTTCAGATCGATAACTTTAAAATTGTGGGAGATATTGTATAAATACTGATAGACAAACAGACGGGCGGACGGACATCGCTATATCAACTCGTCCTGTCAAACTGATCAAGAATATATATACTGTGTACAGTCGCACATTTCTAAGTTTATAAAAAATGGAAAACTAGCCATTTTCAGACGCTAAAGCTGCACCGGAAACAAATTCTGACTTTGACAACCTACTATGCCGCTCCCAGATATCGTAGCGTATTGAACGATGGCTTAAGGAACTCCCTTTCAAACAAAACTTATTTCATGTAATTATCTTTATTCGTTCAGAAGATATGATTTTTGCAACGGAAAAACTTAGAAGGCCCCACTGTGCGCCGTAGCAGAGAGTATCAAAATAACAAGAGAAGAAATGCCGCTGAACTGCAAACCATGATGAAATCATGATACAATTATACAAGGTAGTCTCGTCCAGAGAGTATTAAAATATAACAAGAGACCGAAGGCCTCTCACGCTAAGCTTTCCGGATTTGGAGTTTAGGAACATGGTCCCAGCGGAAAACTCTGCGACAAAGACAGAATGATAAAATGTGTATACCTTTCTCACTCTACCTGGAATTGTTTACATTTTTCATATTTTGTTTACTTTTGAGTTGTTGCCACATTTCATTTGCCTGTGCGGCGTGGACTTTTGTCTTGATTTTGATTTTCATATTTTGCGAGTCCGGACGGACATTTCATATTCAATTATTTCAGCAAATTTGTATATTTGATGAAAATAATGCGTTTTTCAACATATTATAACTAATTATATGAAAATTTTATATTTTTCATCATATTTTTACTAACATGCCAATATAAATAAAATTTTAAAAATCCCAAAATTGGATTTTTTACAATCAAAAGTATTATCAGCATTTTAGCATATCAATATCAACTAACAATTATTCGCTTTTGTTGTCTGAATATAGGCAAACAATTCGAATTTTATAATGATGGTATCAGGATACCATGAAATTAAGTAGCAGAACAATACATTTTGCATTTGCTAAATTGTTAGCTTGTGGTTGAGACGGGTAAAGGGGTACATGTGTGTGACAAGGCCACGCACAGGAATCAAATGTAAAATTGTCAATTGTGGTTGCGAAGGGCAAAGAGGTACATACGAAGAAACACACAAAACTGTGCGTTGACATAGTTTGTAGATGAGAAGGATAAAGAGACACATTGGCAACGCATAGGTAGAGCACAATTTGTGTATACCTGTGGCCACGCAAAGAATCAAATGCAAGTTTATAGACAAGCAGGGAAAGTGTGTAAAGCACAAAACCGGTTTGGTCTCAGCTTTGTGTGTGCTCCAGTCACAACAAATACAATACGCACACACTCATTGCTCCACTTCACCCTTTTTCCACATATGCATTTACTTCCTTGCTTTGTGTGTAGTTTGTTGATGTGAAGTGCGAAGAGACAAATAAGAAACGAAAGCAAAGAAAATTTTTCATATTTTGGGCTAGCGCAAAAATTTTAGCAACAACAATGACAATGCGTACACACTTATTGCTTCACTTCACCCTTTCTCTACATTGCTTTGACTGCCTTGCTTTGTGTATACTTGCAGTCCCAACAAATACAATACGCACACACTCATTGCTCCACTTCACCCTTTCTCTACTGCCTTGCTTTGTGAGCGATCGCAGTCACAACAACTACAATACGCATACACTTATATGCTCCACTTCACCCTTTGCCTACATATGCATTGACTTTGGTTGTGTAGCAGAGGGAGTAAGTGTGTGTGGGTAACTTGCTTTTGCTATTCATTTTTCGGCAACATTGCCTAGCATTTCTGATCGCCCAATACCATGAATCAATTTGCTTAGTAAAATTGAATAGCAATTACTTTTGATATGCAAAGAAACCATATTTCGCCTACTTATTTCAATCCAAAATCAAATTAAACGCATATAAAAATATTATATTTTTTTTAATTAATTAATTCTTTATTATCCCAAAACATTCCTATAGCTTATAATAATAATAATAACAATATGCAAATCTACAGAGTTTAGCTTAGTCTAAATGTAATTTATTCGCAATAAGCATGAATAACAAAATACATATAAGTACACATTATGCCGACGGCACTTGATCAGTGCAATTATTTTATTTTCATTCTTAAAATCAAAACTCACAATATGTACATACATGCCCGCCCTACTTCTTCTTTTGTCCACACTTTCATTGAACACAAGAAGGATCGTTTCTTAGCAACCACGCATACATGTCACACCCCACTTCATCTTTGCCATCACTTTTTGTAAACAAAATTTGTTTATGAAATTCGGCAACAGAGCTGGAAGTTCATTCATAATTTCCACTAAATTCCCAGTGGTAGTATATGTCTGTCCGTCGTCGTTAGAGCGAGCCAAACATACATTCGTTTTGCTATCTCTGTCGCGACATAACTTTCCCGCTGGGACTTGGTATTAATTTCATTTTGAAAGCTTAGCGTGAGAGGCCTTCGGTCTCTTGTTATATTTTAATACTCTCTGGTCTCGTCGGCTGCCGAAACGTTCGGGTTTTGGTCAGTGCGTGTTCGTTTTTTGATGGAAAAGGTTGTCTGCGGACGAAAAATGAACACACACTCTATTGGCGTTTCGCTTGCACTTACTTCTTTAGGGGCTTATCCTCTCTCTCACTCGCACTCATTGCTATGATTGTAGAGGTACCAAATTTTGCCGACGAGACTACCTTGTATAATTGTATCATGGATGAAATAACATAAGGTGGTCTCGTCGGCTGCCGAAGTTTTACGAAGTATCCACTTATTTCAGTGCACGTTTGCTTGTTGAAAAGAAAGGTTGTGTGCGGACGAATTTTTTCTCGTTATTCATTAACCCTTAAGCGTGCACGCATTAATATGAAATATTATATTAATAAGGGGCCGTTCATTAATTACGTAAGATGGTTTAGGGGGGGAGGGGGGTCAACCATGTCTTACTTTTGCCTATTTTTCCTATACTGCCTACTACATTTTTACTTACGTAGGGGGGGGAGGGGGTCAAAAACAGCCAAAAATCGTCTTACGTAATTAATGAATGGCCCCTAATATTAATTTCTTTTTACTTTAAAATAAGAATATATTTTAGAGTTAACTACTTAAACAAAAAAATTTGTATTAAGAACCAAAAGCAGCGTTTAATTGGTAACTCTAAATTATTAAAAATCAAACTTTAAAAAAAAATCTCGTCTTTTATTTATAAGAGGCATATTCAAAGCCTACGGACATGCTAAGGGTTAATCAACAATCACATTGCCGCCTCACTCACACTCAATACGACACTCAGTTGACTATGTTCCTTTCACTCGCACTTATTGCGAGCATACAATAAGTGGATGTCTGTTGCCGACGAGACCACCTTATGTTATTTCATCATGCTGCAAACTTTCATTCGGAAACATTTTGCGGCCGACTTAAGCACACTTGCAAAAAGGACAGACTGATTGATAAATATCTGATGCATATACTGAGCATGGGTGGAAGCGGCAAAGACAATATCTTCTAGACTTGCTAAATTGACATGAAATAAAAAGTGGCAATATTATTAATGTTGAAGTGGAATAAAAAATAAAACCAGATGTCTGACATATTTAAAAATGGTTTACACATATTATATTGTTGTTGCTTCCTTGCTTTAGTCGAGTTAGTGAATGAAAAAGTTGCCTCAAGATGTTCCAAATATTTTACACAAAGTATGTTGTTGTTGGTTTCTTGATTTGGCCGTAGTACCAAAGAGTATTAATATAACCAGAGAGTATTAAAATATAACAAGAGACCGAAGCCCGCTCACGCTAAGCTTTCCGGATTTGGAGTTTAGGAACATGGTCCCAGCGGAAAACTCTGCGACAGAGACAGAATGATAAAATGTGTATACCTTTCTCACTCTACCTGGAATTGTTTACATTTTTCATATTTTGTTTACTTTTGAGTTGTTGCCACATTTCATTTGCCTGTGCGGCGTGGACTTTTGTCTTGATTTTGATTTTCATATTTTGCGAGTCCGGACGGACATTTCATATTCAATTATTTCAGCAAATTTGTATATTTGATGAAAATAATGCGTTTTTCAACATATTATAACTAATTATATGAAAATTTTATATTTTTCATCATATTTTTACTAACATGCCAATATAAATAAAATTTTAAAAATCACAAAATTGGATTTTTTACAATCAAAAGTATTATCAGCATTTTAGCATATCAATATCAACTAATTTATCATGAAGATCATTCGCTTTTGTTGTCGGAATATAGGCGAACAATTCGAATTTTATAATGATGGTATCAGGATAACATGAAATTAAGTAGCCAAACAATACAATTTGAATTTGCAAAATAGTTAGCTTATGGTTGAGACGGGAAAAGGGGTATATGTGTGTGCCAAGGCCACGCACAGAAATCAAATGTAAAACTGTCAATTGTTGATGCGAAGGGCAAAGAGGTACATACGAAGAAACACACGAAACTGTGCGTTGACATAGTTTGTAGATGAGAAGGAAAAAGAGACACATTGGCAACGCATAGTTTGTGTGTCCCGTGGCCACGCAAAGAATCAAATGTAAATTTCTTGATAAGCAGGGAAAGTGTGTAAAGCACAAAACCGGTTTGATCGCACCTACTCTACTTCACCCTTTCTCTACATTGCTTTGACTGTCTTGCTTTGAGTGTAGTTTGTGGATGCGGCGGGCGAAGAGACGAATAAGGAAGAAAGCAAAGAACATTCTGATATTTTCGGCTGGCGCAAAAATTTTAGCAACAACAATGACAATGCGTACACACTTATATGCCCCACTGCACCCTTTGTCTACATTTGCATTGTCTGTCCTGCTTTAGTTGTGGAGCAGAGGGGGTAAGTGTGTGTGGGTAACTTGCTTTTTCTTTTACTTTTTGATATTGTTTATCTTCCTGACATTCATGATCGCCTAGTTGCCTGAATCGAATTTGTCAATTTATTTAGTAAAATTGTCAATATCAAGCGACGGAACTTGACCAGTTCTTTCTTTATACTTGACAACATACACATGCCCGCCCTACTTCTTCTTTTGTCCACACTTTCTTTGAATAAAATAAGAACATTTTTTTAGCAACCTCGCAAACTTGCCCTTACCCCACTTCACCTATTGCCATCACTTTTTGTAAACAAAAGTTGTTTATGAAATTCGGCAACAAAGCTGGAACTTCATTCATCTTTTACTCTAAATTCCCAATGTGTAGTAATTGTCAGTCCGTCGTCAATAGAGCGAGCAAGAAATACATTTGTTTTGCTGTCTCTGTCTGACAAGAATTTTCCTCTTTCAATTATTCGCCATTATTTTTTGAAAGCTTAGCGTGAGCGAGCTTCGGTCTCTTGTTATATTTAATACTCTCTGATTTTGCCTTTTTGTGTGAGTTGATTTTGATTGCTTTTGCATACAATATCAAATTCAAATTCAATTACATTTAATTACGCGAAAACAAAAAATGTTTTCAATGTTATATATTTATTTATTTCATTATAGTTTTATTTTATTTGTTAATTTTGCATCATATTAACAATATTCACCTAACTTATTGTAGAATAAATAATAATAAAAACAATAATTGTTAAATAATTCAATTTGTATCAAAATGAATTCATTGATAACAAACTAAGCAAAGTAAACAATATTGATAAACAATACTCAATAACTAACAGAAACTCATCTAACATTAGTAGCCCAATAACATCAGTAGCCTGATAACATCAGTAGCCTGATAACATTAGTAGCCTAATAACATTAGTAGCCCAATAACATCAGCAGCCTGATAACATCAGTAGCCTGTAACAGAACGAAAATGTTTAACATTCTTTATGCGTAACGATCAGCGCTTTATGCTGTTTTGCATTGAATACTAACAAACGCTCAAATGAAATTGTTATTATCTAATATCATGAACGATTTAAAAAAATATTTCCAAAAACTAAAATTGTCCTTTTTAGGACAACAATATCAATCAAAAAAGAGATATATGTGTTGTAAATACAAGTTTGAAACTAAAAAGAGGACGAAACCATGCCTATTTTCCAATTCACAAAGTACTAACTGTCCAAAGTTATAACGTTTTATTTATTATTTCATAAATTCAATCAAAAAAGTCATCAAATTTTGAATTACACCCAAAATTTACGCAAACTCACATTAAAACAAAAAAGTTTGAGCAAATTTCCGTGTCAATCAAAAGTTTATGCCTCAACCTTTCCCAACATAACAAACTTCAAATACATGTAAAGCAAAAAACTCATTTTGCAAACAATTCCATAATTTAATTTATGCTAACATGCCTTATACAACCCCATACACTTACAGACTGACACACAGACAGGCAGACGGACGGATAGATAGACTGACATACTAACACACAGACGGACACACAGACAGACAGACAGATATAATGATCATCTATGTACCTTCATTGAGATCATATACCTGCTGAAAACAAAAAAAACCTACAACATAATGCATTGTTTTGCAACAATACAATAAAAAAGAATATTATTCATATTTTATTATGTTTATCCTGAAATCCTGAAGACCAAAAATACAAACTACTTCAAATAAATAAAAACAAGTTTTTGTTTAATTTAAAAATTTCTTTATTTCAATACTATTTGTAGCTGAAAAATGAGAAAAAAAGAAAACAAAAAAAAACAAACAAATTTCATTTTAAAATTCTTCAATATTTATATTAATTCAATGTTTATTATATTTACTTCAAAAACAAACAAAAATAAAAAACCAAATTCAAAATCAAAATCAAAATATAAAAATTAAATGAAAAAACAAACAAAAAAATAAACTAAAATCTAAGGGGAGAAAGGCCTGATAGATTTTGATTAATACTAATCAAAATCCATTAGGTCTTCCTCCTCTTCTTCCAACGCAGCCTGCTGATTTTGCGGCTTTTGTGGCTTTTGCTGCTGCTGCTGCTCTTCTATCACAATTAGTGGTTGCTGTGGAGGCAGAGGTGGAGGTGGTGGTGGGCGTTCTGCTTGCTTTTGTTGTTGTTGTTGTTGCTGCTGTTGTTGCTGTTGTTGTTGTTGTTGTTGCTGTTGTTGCTGTTGTTGAAATAGCATTCGGGCTTCAGCCCGACGTTTAAGCCTTCTTTGCTTTGAATTTAACTTGTAGATTTTCCCGCGATGTCCTCCACCGCGTCCGCGTCCACCACGACCTCCTCCACGACCGTCGCGTCCACCATCGCGACGTCCTCCGCCTTGACTGCCCAGAAGCTCACCACCGACGCCGAAAAAGTTAAAAGTTGCCATCCTGAAAAATAAGAATAATTATAAATTAATATATTAATTCATATGAATGAAAACTTGTGTGTATGAAATATACATATATCAATGAAATTGAATATACATAAAAATATATATGTGTGTATATATATGTGTATACTCAATTTCGTTGAAACTATTGTAAATGCATGTTCAATGCGCATTTTCCAATAAGGACGGACATAACTCCATTAGAAAGTTATGTACGCACTTATTTCATGCGCATTCAACATGCATTCACATTTTTATATTTTATCACTCACTTATTTCACTATTTTTAATTTATTTCCACCTACCTTTTATATTTAATTCTTAGTTGAAATAATCCAAGTCTTTAAGCCAGCCGTCTGTCCTATGCTATTTTTTATAATGGTATTGCCAGATCGTTCCTTTACCTCACGCGGATCATTTCCGGTGTTGCCATATTGCCAGTTTCAGTGTAAATCCCGAAAATATGAAAGTTACGCTAACTTGGCATAAAAAAAGGCACAGATAAAAAGGTGGCATGACTGATTTAGTTCAAAGCTTTTAATCGACAACAAAAGTTAACTAAATCTGTACAACATTTATTATAATATAATTAATCTATATAAATATAGAATTAAATAATAATAATAACTTAAAAGTTAATTAAATTCTCAATTTTATAAATTATAATATATTACAATAATAAAAACGTACGATGTCTGAAATAATTAAAATAAAGTGTATAGTGAAAAACTGTGCGGGTAGTGATCATATGTTTCGTATACCATCCCGGTTGAAAAACGAGTGGTGCGAAAATGCTCAAGTGGATCCGAGTAGGGTGTCAAAAAATCACAGATTTTGTGATAAGCACTTCTGTGACAACTTAAAGGGCACCAAAAAATTGGTGCAGGGTGCAATGCCTACATTAAATTTAGGTAAGTTTGCACAAACTTTTATTAAATAATTATTCATGTATTTATACAACAATAAGCAAAGAAATAGCATTTTTCAAAACTGATATGAAATGTTTTACATTATTAAACAATTAATATGTTTTAACAGAAACAATTAAGTTTGAAATAATTTTATATTTTTTATTAGTATTAACAAAAACCGTTATGAAGATCACAATTGTTTGGAAATTCGATAAAAATTGTTTGGATATTTGAAAAGTGTGCTATTTTTTTGTTCTTAGCTGTATACGATTGCTTTTTATAACGTATAAATATAGCGTGTCTGTACCTCAAACACCAGAAATGATAAAAACATACTTTTGTTTACATGCATATGTATTAAAACCCAACTGATTAGAATTCATATTAAGTATACGTGATACTGCAGTTTTCAAAAATGCCTCTACTTATGATTTCAAACTTTACAGTAGCCTTCAAAATGTGTTTTACGTATGATTTGTAACATACACTAATAATATTGCGTATACGTATAGTGGATTTTTTTTTTTTAACTTATTTAACATATACAATTTTTTTGTTTATTACAGGTCACAATGACGGTGTGAAACATGCTTTCGTTTCGAAAAAAATAGAAAAAGAAGTAATCAAAATTATTTGTTCCGTTGGAGGATGTCAAGTAAGTAGACCTTCTTCACAGTTGCATGAATTTTCAAAGAACCATGCACATAGAGATAAATTAAAAAGAATATTATATCTCAAAGATGGTGTTGAAAATAAAGCAATTATTTATATTTGCAATAATCATCTTCCCAGTTTTATTACAGATGAGGTAAGACAACGGAAGAGAGCATTGAATAAATGCAAGGAAACTACATTGAAGAATTGTAGTTTTGCAACAACTTATGTTCAAAGTTTGTTAGAGCAATCCAATCTTGCCGAAATGCAAGTTAGCTCGTTAGAGCAATCCAATCTTGCCGAAATGCAAGTTAGCTCATTGGCGCAATCCAACATTGCCGAAATGCAAATAAGCTCGTTGGCGCAATCCAACATTGCCGAAATGCAAATAAGCTCGTTGGCGCAATCCAACATTGCCGAAATGCAAACAAACAAAGCAATTGTAACTAACGTTGAAGAATTGCCAAACTTCATTGATATAGTTGATTTCATCAAATCAACTAGTCAAAATGAAGAAAGTACTGAAATAGTACATAATTGTACTGAAGAATGTACATATAAGAAGAGATTTGAACATCTCAAAGAGGATCATGAAATACTGCAACGAAAATATGAAATGTTGCAAGCTGATCGTAAGAAAATTGTTTCTGAAATGGACGAAACAATTAAGATGTTAAAGTCAAGAATAGATAAACTATATGAAGAATCAGTGATTATAGATAATGATATTAATGAAAAAGCTAAAACATTTATAAAGCTTTTGGCAAAAACTAAGCGTGTATCGAAATATACTGAAGAAGAGAGAAATATAACACTGAATATTCAGTATAGATCAGCAAAGTGTTAAACATTTATGCGATCAAGCTTGGGTTTCCCTTTGCCACACCCAAGAAGCTTGCATAATTGGCAACCTGTTAAAAGAATTCTTCCTGGCATTAGCAGTGAAGTGAAAAAGGCAATTAAAAAGGAGATTAACGCGTTGCCTGAAATTGGTAAGAATTGCGTTTTAGTATTTGACGAAATGCATGGCAGGGGTGAATTAGAATATAATTCAGTCACTGACCAAATAGATGGCTTCGTCGACTTTGGCAATGGAGAAAGAACAAAAGAAGTTGCTAAATCATTTCTCTTTTTCCAAGTGAAAGGATTGTTGCATCCTTGGAAATTTATATTATCGTACTATGCAACAGGGTCAATGACATGTGAAAAAGTTGTTGATATTCTAAATAAGAATATCAAAGAACTGCATGAAATCGGAGTAAAAGTCCGTGCAATTGTTTGCGATCAAGGAGGCTTAAATCGTTCCATATTACCTCACAACTTCTATGATCCATCAGGAAATATGATATACGTAATGTATGATTATGTACATTTAACGAAGAGTATCCGCAATACTTTGTTTAGTAATAACATTAAAACATGTCATGGAACAGCCTTTTGGGAAGTTATTAAAGATGTGTACAATATTGATTTGCAGTCAAGTACAACCAAATTAATGCCGAAAATAACGCATCGTCACATCTTCCCACTAAATTTCGACAAGATGAGTGTGAAATTAGCCATTCAAGTCTTATCGAAAAGTTTCTCGCAGGCCATTGTATATTGTTACAATAATGATATATTGAGTAATAACAATAAGCAATTCGCTTTGCCAACTGCGGAGTTTCTCGAAACTATGAATGATGCATTCGATGTATTGAATTCTAGATCATTCAGTAAAGGCAAGAAGTTCCCATTAACTGAAAATAATGGGGTTAAAGAGAAGTTAATTGAGTTCCGAAAGTATTTAGATGGAGTTAGTGTGGATAATACAAACTATTGTATAAATGGAATGAAAGACACACTCGAGAAAATGCTGAAACTTTCAGATAAACTATTGAAAGTGCCAGAAATAAAATGTATATTTCTGAATAGATTCAGTCAAGACAGCCTTGAAAATTTCTTTGCAATTGTTCGAGCTAGGCTGTGTTCGTACACAAACCCATCAGCTCGGGAAATGCAGTATTTATTGGTACGACTTCTTTCAATGAAGATTATTGCTCAACCATTTCCGTCAAATACAGAATAAGGAAGATGAAACATCTGCAAATTTCGAATTGGACTTTCCTACAGTAGAAAATGAAATTGAAAATATTTCAAACATAATGGAAGAGCCAGTATCTGAATATAATAAAATATCATCCATTGACACTTTTGAAGAAGAAATGTCGAATAATGAAAATAAGGCTGAATTAGCTTCAAGAAGGTACTTCGATGGGTACCTTCTGCACAAAAACAAGTTTAATTGCAGTAAATGCGATGCTTTACTAATAAATATTGACGACTTGGACACTAAGAAGTCAGAACAATTTATTAGAGAGAAGAACTTTAGTAGTAATGTTCAACTTTTACAAAACCCCACAGACTTATTTTATAATGTCTGTAATATTCAATATGGTGTATTTATTAAGTACTTCAATGAAAGTCCTCATATGCTTAATATATGCGAAACTATTGTAAAAGAGGCAATAATTGAAACAAATAAAAAATACCCAACATGGTTTCAGGAAAACACTGTTTGCTCTAATCATAGACTGTCAATTTTAAAACGGTTGATAATAATCTTGCTGAGAAAGAAAGCAAGATGGCTTTTTGAAACAATAAAATTGGAAAAAAAAGATAAAAATTTAAAACGCCAGATCGAAAACAAAAGAAAGCACGAAATGGCTGCGAAAAAACTTCGCATAATAAATAGCTAAAATGTTATGAATTTAGAAATAAAATGATAAATAACATTGAAATAAAATTGGCATATTTTCGGGATTTACACTGAAACTGGCAATATGGCAACACCGGAAATGATCCGCGTGAGGTAAAGGAACGATCTGGCAATACCATTATAAAAAATAGCATAGGACAGACGGCTGGCTTAAAGACTTGGATTATTTCAACTAAGAATTAAATATAAAAGGTAGGTGGAAATAAATTAAAAATAGTGAAATAAGTGAGTGATAAAATATAAAAATGTGAATGCATGTTGAATGCGCATGAAATAAGTGCGTACATAACTTTCTAATGGAGTTATGTCCGTCCTTATTGGAAAATGCGCATTGAACATGCATTTACAATAGTTTCAACGAAATTGAGTATACACATATATATACACACATATATATTTTTATGTATATTCAATTTCATTGATATATGTATATTTCATACACACAAGTTTTCATTCATATGAATTAATATATTAATTTATAATTATTCTTATTTTTCAGGATGGCAACTTTTAACTTTTTCGGCGTCGGTGGTGAGCTTCTGGGCAGTCAAGGCGGAGGACGTCGCGATGGTGGACGCGACGGTCGTGGAGGAGGTCGTGGTGGACGCGGACGCGGTGGAGGACATCGCGGGAAAATCTACAAGTTAAATTCAAAGCAAAGAAGGCTTAAACGTCGGGCTGAAGCCCGAATGCTATTTCAACAACAGCAACAACAGCAACAACAACAACAACAACAGCAACAACAGCAGCAACAACAACAACAACAAAAGCAAGCAGAACGCCCACCACCACCTCCACCTCTGCCTCCACAGCAACCACTAATTGTGATAGAAGAGCAGCAGCAGCAGCAAAAGCCACAAAAGCCGCAAAATCAGCAGGCTGCGTTGGAAGAAGAGGAGGAAGACCTAATGGATTTTGATTAGTATTAATCAAAATCTATCAGGCCTTTCTCCCCTTAGATTTTAGTTTATTTTTTTGTTTGTTTTTTCATTTAATTTTTATATTTTGATTTTGATTTTTTTTTTTTTTTTAATATTAAAGTATGTAAAACATTAATCAGCCATGAGGCTATGAAACATTTTTGTGAAAATGTAAGAAAGTGACAGATTATGATCAATTATGTAAAAATTTCAATAAGTGTGTGTAGGGAGGTCATTTGGATGGAGCCGTTTTAGTCGTCTTTGTATCAAGGTTGATGTTAGAGCTTCTGCAAGCGGGTTTGGGTGAGTGGAAAGTTTCTCATTATAACGGCTACTATGGAAATTGATTTCTTCGATGACTGAAGGTATTTTGAGGTCAGCATGTAACGTCTGGTTTCTGACAAACCAGGGCGCGTTAGTAATGGTCCTGAGGGCCTTGTTTTGGACAACTTGCACTTTTCTGCGGTTGGTGGCACATGATGTTCCCCATAACTGGATGCCGTACTTCCAAGAAGGAGCGATCACTTGCTTGTATATTAGTAGTTTGTTTTCTAAACTCAGTTTGCTTCGTTCACCTAGTAGCCAGTGGAGTTTTTTTAGTTTGGCGGAGCAACAACGGGCAGTAATTTCTAAATGTTTTTTCCATGTTAGGCGCTTGTCAAGATGGAATCCCAAGTATTTCACAGCTGTGCATTGTGGAATTGCAAAGCCATTTAGCGTGACAGCAGGGGTAGCTTCTCTTCTAAGGCTAAATGTGCACAGCTGTGACTTACTTGGGTTGATCTTAATGTTCCATCTTGTGCACCATGACTCCAGGCGAAACAGATAGGATTGCAACTGGGATGCAGCAATCGTCGGAGAATTGTCTGAGCAGAGAATTGCCGTGTCATCTGCGTACGTAGCCAGAATGGAGCAGTTGGTGACAGGAAGTGGCATGTCAGCGGTGTACAGCGTAAAAAGCACTGGGGCTAGCACACTGCCTTGGGGGACGCCTGCTTCAATAGGGTGTATTGATGAATTTGAGTCTCTATATTTTACGAAGAAACTCCTGTTTCGTAAAAATGAGCTTAATATGGTGTAGAAAGCAGATGGGAGGAGGTCCATTAATTTGTGCTGCAGACCCTGAAGCCAGACGCGATCAAACGCTTGTTCAATGTCCAAGAAGACGCCAACGCAGTATTCTTTTCCTTCAAGAGCTGCTAGTATGTGATTCACAACTCGATGGACTTGTTCCGGGGTACCATGATGAGCCCTAAAGCCAAATTGGTGGTTTGGAATGGCGCTCTGGCTGCCCAATACTGCCAGTACTCTACCAAGAAATATTCTTTCGAACATTTTGGAGAATACTGGCAGCAAGCTTATCGGTCTATAAGACGCGACAAGGTTCTCCGGCTTGCCAGGTTTCGGAATCATTACGATTGCGGCACATTTCCATTGGGTGGGAAAGTGACCGAGTCGTAACATCGCGTTGAAAAGAATCACTAAGAACATCACCCCTTTATGAGGGAGATTCTTAGCAACTCTGCCGTCGATGCCATCGTACCCCGGAGACTTTGTGGTTTTGAGTCCATTTATTTGAAGCCGCACCTCTGAAGGTGAAATGGGTTTGACAGCAGCTGAAGGCGGAGCAGGCTGCTGGAGGCGATTCAAAGTTCTGGAGACAGAAGATGGAGCTGCCAGATTAAAAGGCTTAAATCTCTGGGAGAGTTCATCCGCAAATGCAGTAGCTTTTTCAAGGTCGCTTCGACACCACCTATTGCTTGCATCCAAAAGAGGTGCGTAGCGATGTGGTTGTCTCTTGATGCACTTTGTTGCTTTCCATAGGTTGAAGCCCGACGTTTTGTTTGGGTCAGCACTCCTAAGAAGCTCGTCGAAATAAGCAGATCGTTCCTCCTCAAGATGCACTTTGAGCTGAAGGGCAGCTCTGCGCCATGCAGCTTTGTCTAACTCATTTCGGGAGCGCAAAAACCTTCTTCGCAGACTTCGTTTGTACCTCACCAAGTCCAGGGTCGCAGGTTTTAAAGGAGCCTGGTTTGGACTGGAAGGCACAAACGAAGGGTAGTTATTATTAGCGAGAGCAGCGGCAGCGTAAATATTCCGATTGAAAATTTCAACTGCGTCATCCAAATCTTCAGGAGAGGAAATCTCGATGTTCAAATTTGTCCGAGTATCGAGAATTTTTCGAAATTCGTCCAGATTTGCACGCGATGACAGTAGTCTTGATGATTTTGTGTAGGTTTCAACACCTACGCGATAATTGATAAGCAGGGGCAGGTGGTCGGAAGCAAGGTCAGACGATTCGGCGATTGTGAGTCGGTCATGGTGAATTCCAGCGTAGATGGCGAAATCAAGCACATCGGGCAGACGTGTCGTGTCGCTTGGGAAGTGGGTCGGAGACCCTGTCGTCAGAACTTCTCTCCGAGAATGTACAATAGAGTTGTACAGTTGACGGCCTCTAGGTGTTGCTAGCCTGGAACCCCAAAGGCGATGTTTTGCGTTCCAATCGCCACCAATCAGGAACTTGGGAGCAAACTTATCAAAAAGGTCATTAAACTGACTCTCCACAATGATGCAACCAGGGGGACAGTACACAGCAGCAATGACCAATTCGCCATGATCGGTAGCGATTTTAATAGCAGCGCATTGCAACCAGGATTGACGTATTGGTGACAGGGGGGAGTGTCTTAATCCAGCACGTACCAAGACAGCAGCACCTCGGCATGTTTGATTTTCGTCTGGATTGTTTGCTAAGTGAAGTTCGAATCCTGATATTTTGAAATGAGACCTAGGTGTAAAGTGGGTCTCACTCAGTAACATGACATCAATTTTGTGTTGATGAATAAAAAGGCGGAGCTCATTAATGTGATTGCTCACGCCGTTAGCATTCCAAATGGCAATGCGAAGACCTATTTGGAAAATTGATTCGATATAATCGCTGTTAACAACTCCATCATTTTTGTTTGGCAATCGAGCATACGGTCAATTTTAGCCAAAAGTGTGTCTAATCGGTCGTCAGATGACTGTAAAATGGAAGGAGTGGTTGACTGTTGTTGTATTTCTACAGACTGAAGGTTCAATTCAGCTACACGTTGTCGCGGATCAATCCTTGAAGGCTGAGATTTGATTAATGTTGATTGATGACGTTGTGAAGGCAAATTATTTTTTGGCTGCTCAGAAAAGCCATTTTTAACAGCACTTGCGTAAGAGATATTCACATTTCTTGCAGCAATGGGCTGAGAGTGCGAAAGAGGCGGTCGAGGCCTAGGTGGATTTGGGGTCCTCCTGGAAACCAGTTCCTTATAAACAAAATAGCCTTTGTAATTCGCAGTATGTTGTTCATTACAATGGACACATTTTGCGGGATCGTCAAGAGGCTTAATGCAAGAAGTCGATGCATGGTTATCACCACATTTCACACAACGATAGTTTTTCCGGCAATAGTGTTTAGTGTGCCCAAACTCCTGACAACGGTGACATTGTGGAATATCATTCGAACGATGTGGGGGTTCAAATGAGACTATTTGCCGATATAAACGCTTGAGGTCAAAAATGGACTTGTTATTATTTGATGGTTCCAGTTCAATAAAGAACAAATTAAGGGGGCCGCCATTGCTACGACTTTTTGGGTTATGTACATTGCGCACAGTATGACCAAGAGAACTCAGTTCCGATTTGATAATGTCTGCAGGTGTGGAGTGATGCAGACCTCTAATGACAACTCTATACGCACGTTGTTCTTTCAATTGGTAAGAATGAAAAGGTAACTTGAGAGAGTCCAGGAAACTAACGATTGAACGGTAGGCATCAGATGTGGTTGGCATAATACGAATTTTTCCTACTCCGGTTGATTTAAAGATGAATGAAGTAGAGTCAGTAATTTGATCAAGACTAGACATAAATCCATTTATATCGGTAATTCCATCGATAAAGATGGGCGGCGGTTTTGGAATATTGACAGTAGCAGAGCCAAGAGAAGAGGAGCTGCGATTCGGCGCAGGAGGATTCACTGATGACTTGGAAACCTCGCAGGGAGGATTAGGAGGCGTCACAATCAAAGAAGGAATGTTTCCAGAAGCATGATCCGAGGAAAGAGTAGGATTGCGTAGAGGTTCGTCAAAGGAGGCTGATAGTCCCTAGATAAGGTCCTAGAACGGAGGATTCGGCGCATTTTAGCATCAGAATAGCTAGACTTGGAGGATTGAGAATTGGCACGAGAAAGCAACTTGACAGGTTTTTGTTGTTTAGGGGAAGATGTTGGTGAAACAGCAAGTTTACGCTTCTTCATTTGCAATTTGTAGCGCTTAACAACGGCATCAGAGAGAGCATCATGCGAGAACCAAGATAACTCCGGAGAAGTCGGAGAAATTGTGGGCTCCGTCTGCATCCGATCTTCATCCATCATAGAAACAAATGAAATTTCAGGGGAAACTTGAACTGCACTTGTAAGCTGAAAAATGTCAATGCCGCAGACAGAAATTTCTTGCAAAAACCAAGGCCGAGCTGCAAACGCAGCTAGGCAATAAAAAGAAAACTATGATGAAATTCCGCGTAAATGAAGAATACAACGATGGTTAATCACTAATATAAAAACCGCGAAAATTAAAATTGAAAAAAGAAAAAATACAAAAAAAAAAAAAAAAAATTTTTTTTTTTGTATCAGGAATTAAATTTTATAAAAAATTGATGTGTGTTGACCAGTAACACAAAGCCAACTGATTTTGATTTTGAATTTGGTTTTTTATTTTTGTTTGTTTTTGAAGTAAATATAATAAACATTGAATTAATATAAATATTGAAGAATTTTAAAATGAAATTTGTTTGTTTTTTTTTGTTTTCTTTTTTTCTCATTTTTCAGCTACAAATAGTATTGAAATAAAGAAATTTTTAAATTAAACAAAAACTTGTTTTTATTTATTTGAAGTAGTTTGTATTTTTGGTCTTCAGGATTTCAGGATAAACATAATAAAATATGAATAATATTCTTTTTTATTGTATTGTTGCAAAACAATGCATTATGTTGTAGGTTTTTTTTGTTTTCAGCAGGTATATGATCTCAATGAAGGTACATAGATGATCATTATATCTGTCTGTCTGTCTGTGTGTCCGTCTGTGTGTTAGTATGTCAGTCTATCTATCCGTCCGTCTGCCTGTCTGTGTGTCAGTCTGTAAGTGTATGGGGTTGTATAAGGCATGTTAGCATAAATTAAATTATGGAATTGTTTGCAAAATGAGTTTTTTGCTTTACATGTATTTGAAGTTTGTTATGTTGGGAAAGGTTGAGGCATAAACTTTTGATTGACACGGAAATTTGCGCAAACTTTTTTGTTTTAATGTGAGTTTGCGTAAATTTTGGGTGTAATTCAAAATTTGATGACTTTTTTGAATGAATTTATGAAATAATAAATAAAACGTTATAACTTTGGACAGTTAGTACTTTGTGAATTGGAAAATAGGCATGGTTTCGCCCTCTTTTTAGTTTCAAACTTGTATTTACAACACATATATCTCTTTTTTGATTGATATTGTTGTCCTAAAAAGGACAATTTTAGTTTTTGGAAATATTTTTTTAAATCGTTCATGATATTAGATAATAACAATTTCATTTGAGCGTTTGTTAGTATTCAATGCAAAACAGCATAAAGCGCTGATCGTTACGCATAAAGAATGTTAAACATTTTCGTTCTGTTACAGGCTACTGATGTTATCAGGCTGCTGATGTTATTGGGCTACTAATGTTATTAGGCTACTAATGTTATCAGGCTACTGATGTTATCAGCAGAGAGTATTAAATATAACAAGAGACCGAAGGCCTCTCACGCTAAGCTTTCAAAAAATAATTGTTACTAATAACCAGCGGAAAAGTTTTGTCGCGACAGAGACTCGCTCTAACGACGACGGACCGACAATTACTATAATTGGGAATTTAGTGGAGTTTATGAATGAACTTCCAGCCTTGTTGCCGAATTTCATAAACAACTTTTGTTTACGAAAAGTGTTGGCAAAGATGAAGTGGGGTGTGGGCATGTTTGCGAGGTTGCTAAAAAACGATCCTTCTTGTGTTCAATGAAAGTGTGGACAAAAGAAGAAGTAGGGCGGGCATGTACATATTGTGAGTTTTGATTTTAAGAATGAAAATAAAATAATTGGACTGATCAAGTGCCGTCGGCTTAATATGTACATATACATATGTATTTAGTTATTGCTGCTTATTGCGAATAAATTACATTTTATTTAACATTCATATTTAAGTACTAAATAATTTGTGAAATTTGATTCTGGATACCAGGCAAACATAAATGTCAGGAAGGACAATAATATCAAAAAATCAAAGAAATAACAAGTTACACGCAAAATATTAAAAATCAAGGCAAAAGCAAATTATACACAAATTATCAAAAAATCATAACAAAAGAAAGTTACACACACACACTTACTCCCTCTGCTCCAGAACCAAAGTCAATGCATATGTTGGAAAAGGGTGTAGTGGAGCAATAAGTGTGTGCGTATTGTATTTGTTGGGACTGCGATCAAGGCAGTCAATGCAAATGTTGATAAAGGGTGAAGTGGAGTATATAAATGTATACGCACTGTCATTGTTGTTGCTAAAACTTTGCGCTAGCCGAAAATCAAAGCAATGTAGAGAAAGGGTGAAGTGGAGCATATAAGTGTGTGCGTATTGTTTTTGTTGTCACTGGTTATTTTTCGACAATATGAGAAATGAAAATGTTCTTTGCTTTTGTTGTTGTATTGTATTTGTTGTTTGTTGTTGGCGACCTCCCTGCCTCTTCGCATCATAGATCAGTCACACGGGCCAAACCGGTTTTGTGCTTTACACACTTTCCCTGCTTATCCAGAAATTGATATTTGATTCTTTGCGTGTCCACGGCACACACATGTACCCCTTTACCCGTCTCAACCATAAGCTAACAATTTAGCAAATGCAAAATGTATTGTTCTGCTACTTAGTTTCATGTGATCCTGTTACCATCAGTATAAAATTCGAATTGTTTGATTATATTCAGTCAATAAAAGCGAAAAATGTTCATGATAGATGATATTTGATTTTGATAAATGAAAATGCAGATGAAAGTTTTGCTTATAAAAATTTTTATTTTGCAAATTTTAGAATTTTATTTATAATGGCATGTTATTAAAAATATGATGCAAAATATAAACTTTTGATATAAACAATTAGAATATGTTTAAAAAGTCATTATTTTCATTAGATCTAAAAATTTGCTGAAATAATTGAATATGAAATGTCCGTCCGGATTTACAAAATATAAAAATCAAAATCAAGACAAGAGTCCACGGCGCACAAGCAAATGAAACGTGGCAACATCTCAAAAGTAAACAAAATAGGAAAAATGTAAACAATTCCAGGCTGAGCGAGTCAAATATATACATTTCTTATTCCGTCTCTGTCGCACAGTTTTCCGCCAGTTATCTATTCGGGATCGCAAAAACCCGAAAGCTTAGCGTGAGAGGCCTTCGGTCTCTTGTTATATTTTTATACTCTCTGGTTATCAGGCTACTGATGTTATTGGGCTACTAATGTTAGATGAGTTTCTGTTAGTTATTGAGTATTGTTTATCAATATTGTTTACTTTGCTTAGTTTGTTATCAATGAATTCATTTTGATACAAATTGAATTATTTAACAATTATTATTTTTATTATTATTTATTCTACAATAAGTTAGGTGAATATTGTTAATATGATGCAAAATTAACAAATAAAATAAAACTATAATGAAATAAATAAATATATAACATTGAAAACATTTTTTGTTTTCGCGTAATTAAATGTAATTGAATTTGAATTTGATATTGTATGCAAAAGCAATCAAAATCAACTCACACAAAAAGGCAAAATAGCAACGCATAAATGTTGAAAGCAAAATGTATGAACAACTGCTCAACAGCAAAACACACTCAATGCTTTTTGCTTTTGCCAGAGAGTATTAAAATATAACAAGAGACCGAAGGCCTCTCACGCTAAGCTTTCAAAATGAAATTAATACCAAGTCCCAGCGGGAAAGTTATGTCGCGACAGAGATAGCAAAACGAATGTATGTTTGGCTCGCTCTAACGACGACGGACAGACATATACTACCACTGGGAATTTAGTGGAAATTATGAATGAACTTCCAGCTCTGTTGCCGAATTTCATAAACAAATTTTGTTTACAAAAAGTGATGGCAAAGATGAAGTGGGGTGTGACATGTATGCGTGGTTGCTAAGAAACGATCCTTCTTGTGTTCAATGAAAGTGTGGACAAAAGAAGAAGTAGGGCGGGCATGTATGTACATATTGTGAGTTTTGATTTTAAGAATGAAAATAAAATAATTGCACTGATCAAGTGCCGTCGGCATAACGTGTACTTATATGTATTTTGTTATTCATGCTTATTGCGAATAAATTACATTTAGACTAAGCTAAACTCTGTAGATTTGCATATTGTTATTATTATTATTATAAGCTATAGGAATGTTTTGGGATAATAAAGAATTAATTAATTAAAAAAAATATAATATTTTTATATGCGTTTAATTTGATTTTGGATTGAAATAAGTAGGCGAAATATGGTTTCTTTGCATATCAAAAGTAATTGCTATTCAATTTTACTAAGCAAATTGATTCATGGTATTGGGCGATCAGAAATGCTAGGCAATGTTGCCGAAAAATGAATAGCAAAAGCAAGTTACCCACACACACTTACTCCCTCTGCTACACAACCAAAGTCAATGCATATGTAGGCAAAGGGTGAAGTGGAGCATATAAGTGTATGCGTATTGTAGTTGTTGTGACTGCGATCGCTCACAAAGCAAGGCAGTAGAGAAAGGGTGAAGTGGAGCAATGAGTGTGTGCGTATTGTATTTGTTGGGACTGCAAGTATACACAAAGCAAGGCAGTCAAAGCAATGTAGAGAAAGGGTGAAGTGAAGCAATAAGTGTGTACGCATTGTCATTGTTGTTGCTAAAATTTTTGCGCTAGCCCAAAATATGAAAAATTTTCTTTGCTTTCGTTTCTTATTTGTCTCTTCGCACTTCACATCAACAAACTACACACAAAGCAAGGAAGTAAATGCATATGTGGAAAAAGGGTGAAGTGGAGCAATGAGTGTGTGCGTATTGTATTTGTTGTGACTGGAGCACACACAAAGCTGAGACCAAACCGGTTTTGTGCTTTACACACTTTCCCTGCTTGTCTATAAACTTGCATTTGATTCTTTGCGTGGCCACAGGTATACACAAATTGTGCTCTACCTATGCGTTGCCAATGTGTCTCTTTATCCTTCTCATCTACAAACTATGTCAACGCACAGTTTTGTGTGTTTCTTCGTATGTACCTCTTTGCCCTTCGCAACCACAATTGACAATTTTACATTTGATTCCTGTGCGTGGCCTTGTCACACACATGTACCCCTTTACCCGTCTCAACCACAAGCTAACAATTTAGCAAATGCAAAATGTATTGTTCTGCTACTTAATTTCATGGTATCCTGATACCATCATTATAAAATTCGAATTGTTTGCCTATATTCAGACAACAAAAGCGAATAATTGTTAGTTGATATTGATATGCTAAAATGCTGATAATACTTTTGATTGTAAAAAATCCAATTTTGGGATTTTTAAAATTTTATTTATATTGGCATGTTAGTAAAAATATGATGAAAAATATAAAATTTTCATATAATTAGTTATAATATGTTGAAAAACGCATTATTTTCATCAAATATACAAATTTGCTGAAATAATTGAATATGAAATGTCCGTCCGGACTCGCAAAATATGAAAATCAAAATCAAGACAAAAGTCCACGCCGCACAGGCAAATGAAATGTGGCAACAACTCAAAAGTAAACAAAATATGAAAAATGTAAACAATTCCAGGTAGAGTGAGAAAGGTATACACATTTTATCATTCTGTCTTTGTCGCAGAGTTTTCCGCTGGGACCATGTTCCTAAACTCCAAATCCGGAAAGCTTAGCGTGAGAGGCCTTCGGTCTCTTGTTATATTTTAATACTCTCTGGCTTTTGCAATCATCAAATTCACTCAGTTTATATTGTTGTCTCATCTTTCTTCTCGCTTACTCCGCTCACTGTTAGCAGGCTACTAATCACAGAGAGTATTAAATATAACAAGAGACCGAAGCTCGCTCACGCTAAGCTTTCAAAAAATAATGGCGAATAATTGAAAGAGGAAAATTCTTGTCAGACAGAGACAGCAAAACAAATGTATTTCTTGCTCGCTCTATTGACGACGGACTGACAATTACTACACATTGGGAATTTAGAGTAAAAGATGAATGAAGTTCCAGCTTTGTTGCCGAATTTCATAAACAACTTTTGTTTACAAAAAGTGAAGGCAATAGGTGAAGTGGGGTGTGGGCAAGTTTGCGAGGTTGCTAAAAAAATTTTCTTATTTTATTCAAATAAAGTGTGGACAAAAGAAGAAGTAGGGCGGGCATGTGTATATTGTCAAGTATAAAGAAAGAACTGGTCAAGTCCCGTCGCTTGATATTGACAATTTTACTAAATAAATTGACAAATTCGATTCAGGCAACTAGGCGATCATGAATGTCAGGAAGATAAACAATATCAAAAAGTAAAAGAAAAAGCAAGTTACCCACACACACTTACCCCCTCTGCTCCACAACTAAAGCAGGACAGACAATGCAAATGTAGACAAAGGGTGCAGTGGGGCATATAAGTGTGTACGCATTGTCATTGTTGTTGCTAAAATTTTTGCGCCAGCCGAAAATATCAGAATGTTCTTTGCTTTCATCCTTATTCTTCTCTTCGCCCGTCGCATTAACAAACTACACTCAAAGCAAGACAGTCAAAGCAATGTAGAGAAAGGGTGAAGTAGAGTAGGTGCGATCAAACCGGTTTTGTGCTTTACACACTTTCCCTGCTTATCCAGAAATTGAACTATGATTCTTTGCGTGGCCACGGGACACACAAACTATGCGTTGCCAATGTGTCTCTTTTTCCTTCTCATCTACAAACTATGTCAACGCACAGTTTCGTGTGTTTCTTCGTATGTACCTCTTTGCCCTTCGCATCAACAATTGACAGTTTTACATTTGATTTCTGTGCGTGGCCTTGGCACACACATATACCCCTTTTCCCGTCTCAACCATAAGCTAACTATTTTGCAAATGCAAATTGTATTGTTTCGCTGCTTAATTTCATGTTATCCTGATACCATCATTATAAAATTCGAATTGTTTGCCTATATTCAGACAACAAAAGCGAATAATTGTTAGTTAATATTGATATCTTAAAATGCTGGTAATACTTTTGATTGTAAAAAATTCAATTTTGGGTTTTTTTAAATTTTATTTATATTGGCATGTTAGTAAAAATATGATGAAAAATATAAAATTTTGATATTAATAATTAGAACATGTTGAAAAACTCATTATTTTCATAAATTATAAAAATTGCTGAAATAATTGAATATAAAATGTCCGTCCGGACTTGCAAAATATAAAAATCAAAATCCAGACAAAAGTCCACGGCGCACAAGCAAATGAAACGTGGCAACATCTCAAAAGTAAACAAAATCGGAAAACTGTCAACAATTCCAAGCCGAGTGAATAAGACATACATGCTTACTCTTTCGCACAGTTTCCCACTCTCGGTCTATTCCTCATTTTCAAAAACCGAAAGCTTAGCGTGAGCGAGCTTCGGTCTCTTGTTATATTTAACACTAAACCTACCAAGCGGGTCAAAATGACCCATTTTCAACTTTTGGTCAAGATTTCCTTGAAAATGACATTGCCAAATTGCCATTTGCATTTATGACTTTTATTAAAAAACCAATTGAATGTGTTTTTCAAGATTTACTCCAATCTTGTTAATTTTATTACCGAGTAATAAAAGTAGTGGGCTCTAACTACCGCAAGGGGTCAATTTGACCCGTGCAAAGGATCTATGCATTGGTTTGTATATCTAGTGATACAAAACCGCTGTATTGGACATTTTTGTTATTGCGTGATATATTTGGCTGCAAGCAATGTATTACAGTAAACAATTCAAATTTGTGACCTTCAGCAAGAGCTCCAAACGAAAAACTCAACTGTACTTCTTACTTATTTCTTTCTGGAAATAGACGCAGGTAAGCTTCCAAGATAACGGAATCTGATATTGGAAACAATTCGGAATTGTTGTTATGAGAAGTGAAAGAGTTTCTTAGGAATATGCGTGAAAGGAGGAATTACAAAAATCAGTAGTGTTGCGCCAGCCGTATAAAATACACGTATTCTACTTATTTCGCGCAACTTATAATAAGTCTTATCCTAAAAATGTCATGGTCATGTAAAAAATCATTGAAAATTATAAATAATATAGATGAAGAGTGTTCGGAAGTGGATAACATCGATGAAGAGTGTTCGGAAGTGGATGACATAGAACAATATAGTGATTCACTTGACTCTTCGGACGAATGCGAGTCCTCTGGTAAAGAAAGAGAAGACGAGAATATTTTCAATGTAGGAAAAAGACAAAAACGAAGAAGACTGTTATCGAGTTCGGAAAGTGATGTGGAAAACGAAATTGCGCTTGATGGAACATTTTGGGAAGAAATTGAGCAAGGCTCACTACGTGGAAGAGCTCCAATTTGCAATATTTTTAGGGAGGTTGTAGGCCCGACAGCGTATGCTAAACGAAATATTATGAGGGGCAAGGTAAGAACTGCATTTTCATTGATTATCGACAAACGTGTAATGGAGCACATAAGAAAATGCACAGAAGAAGAAGCCACTCGAGTATTTGGAACTCAATGGAATCTTACTCCTGCAAAATTAAATGCATTCATTGGTGTTTTGTATGCACGCGGCGCATACCAGGCAAACAATTTGAACATTTCATATTTATGGAACAGAAAATGGGGTCCCGCTTTTTTTTCAAATGCTATGAGCAGGAGTGATTTTTGTGAAGTTATGCGTTTTATTAGGTTTGATAAAAAAGGTCAACGAAGCCAGCGTTTACAAACAGATAAATTTGCACTTATATCTGAAGTATGGTACAAATTCATCGAGAATAGCCAAGCTTGTTACAAGCCTGGGGAACATCTAACTATCGATGAACAGCTTTTCCCAACCAAAGCGAGGTGCAAGTTTACACAATATATGCCGAACAAACCGGATAAGTTTGGTATCAAATTCTGGCTGGCAACTGATGTCAGCACCAAATACATCATAAATGGATTTCCATATTTAGGAAAGGAAGAAAATAAACGAGCTTCAACTCCGCTTGGCGAGTTCGTTGTTCTCAAACTACTAGAACCGTTCACAGGATGCGGAAGAAGCGTCACTACAGACAATTTCTTTACGAGCGTATCTCTGGCTGCAAAACTATTAGAAAAGAGAACCACTATTGTTGGAACGATTCGCGCGAACAAAAGAGAACTACCAAAGATCGCTAAGCAGGCGAAAGATGGTATGCCACGCTTCTCCACAAAGCTGTATAAATCAAGTCATTGTTCACTTACCGTTTACAAAAGTAAGCCAAACAAAAAAGTTCTTCTCCTAAGCTCAAAGCACAAATCTGTAAGCATTGAAACACATGGCAAGCGTATACCAGAAACGATAAGATTTTACAATAATACTAAATACGGTGTAGACATGACGGATCAAATGGCCAGAAAATATTCCGTGAAATCGAAATCGCAAAGATGGCCTGCGCAGATTTTCTTCAATATTCTTGACCTGGCTGGAATCAACTCATGGGTTTTATACAAAAAAACAACTGGCGAAAAAATCTCTAGACAACAATTTTTATTCCAATTAGCAGAAGAACTGGTCGAAGATTTTCAAAATGAGCAAAAGGGAAAACAGAAAACATCTACCAATTCAAGTTCGGATTCTCGTGAGCAAATGCGAAAAAGGTGCCAAATAGGTTTTTGCAAAGAAAACAAAACTACGAAAATTTGTTTCAAATGCAATAAATCTGTGTGTGGAAAATGTACTTTTGCCAACCAAATAATTTGTAACATATGTGGTAAATATGAATAGTGTTACCATAAAATTTATTTGTTTTTTAAATTTAAGTTTCAATCAAAGAATATTTAATTTTTTTTTTATTATTGTTATCTTTTTTTAAGTTTAATATATTAAATACATATTATGAATTGTAATTTGAACAAAAATTGTTTTATTTATGTACCAACTTAGCCTAACTGATATATTTTTGGCTAGACATAGTAAAATAGGCAAAATTCTAATGAAGGGTCATTTTGACCCGCTGTGGTAGGAATAGGTATACATGAAACGTCGGTAGGTTTAGTGTTAATACTCTCTGACTAATCATGGATATGTACAGTTCAATCAGCTAACATTTGCTGAGCGTGTTTTCACCTCTTGTTATATTAATACTCTTTGGCAAGAGGTTGATGAAAACTTGAAAAACTTTGACAATGTATTTTGTTGTTCGATTTCCACCAATTGTCACTTTATCACGTTACCGAATTGGACGTGAAAACCCTTAAATATGACTTTAAAAATCGGAAACTGAAGAAAATGATACAATAACACTTGAAGTATTAAGTAATAAAATGAATAAATGTTGTTAAATGATATTAATTATTTATTTTAAATTTTTCATTTATTATAAATATAATAGAAATATAATTATTTTTTTTATTGATTATGTAATTTGTGTATTTATAATGACATATCATATGCCACCACCTTCTTTTATGAGTCAATATATGGTATTCTGAATACGTGTGTCCCTTGTACCTCACCTTCGATGTCTCTAAAACCGCCGTGGTTTTCCCGCCAGTTATCGAACCTAAAAAATATAAAGTCTAGACTCTACAAAAAATTTAAATTTTCGGGTTCGTTGTCTGACTTTTCCAGATACTCAGTTGCTCGATCTAATTTTCTTTCACTTAATAATGTCTGTTATAATAATTACCTGAGTCGATGTAAAAGTCAATTCTCGCGTGACCCTAAAACGTTTTTTAGATTTGTCAATTCAAAGCGCAGAACGGATTTGTACCCTTCGTCATTTTTCCTTGATGGTGTTGAGGCTTGTGATGATTCTGGAGTTGCAAATCTTTTCGCTAGGTTCTTCAAAACGACATATTCTACAACAACATTTTCGGGTTCCTCATATCCATATCCGATTAATTCAATCAATGGCTTTGTTTCTCCTGTATTGACTGAAGATTCTGTTCTAAATAATTTGCTTGCTCTAAAAAATTCTTTTTCTCCAGGTCCTGATAATGTTCCTAGCTGTGTGCTTATAGGGTGTGCAAATTCTCTGTGCAAGCCTTTATTGAAGCTTTTTAAGTTATCACTTCTCACTTCATCATTTCCCCCTATTTGGAAGGAATCATTTATTATTCCTCTGCATAAAAAAGGAAATAAGTCAGATGTCACCAATTATAGGGGCATAGCTAAACTATCAGCGATTCCAAAGCTCTTTGAGAAAATTATTATTGCAAGCATGCAACATTTTTGTAGATCAATTTTGGCACCTTCTCAGCATGGATTTTTAAAAAAGAGATCAGCTTGTACTAATCTTCTAGAATTTACTTGCTTAGTTAATCATGGTTTTGTGAAACACTCTCAAACCGATGTCATTTATACTGACTTTAGTAAAGCCTTTGACTCGGTTAACCACAATCTGCTCTTGTTCAAACTGAATCTAATGGGTTTTCCGACGAATCTTCTTCTTTGGATTAAGTCGTATTTAACAGATAGAACTCAGCGGGTCTTGTTTAAATCTTCTAGGTCCGATCTTATTCAAGTTTCTTCTGGTGTCCCCCAAGGCAGTCATATTGGTCCTCTTTTGTTCATTCTTTTCATAAATGATCTCCCCTCATCGATTTCATACTCTCGGGTACTTATGTACGCCGATGATGTTAAATTGTGTCTTTCTTATAATGAGCCTACCTGTCATGACCTATTACAGGCTGATCTGAACTCACTACAGTCTTGGTGTTTGCTGAATTTGCTTTTGCTCAATTGTTCTAAATGTAAGTTTATGACTTTTCATCGTAGTAAACCTCATTTGTTTACTTACTCGATTGATAACGTCCAATTAGAACGTGTCTCACTTTTTAACGACCTAGGTGTTCTTTTCGATCCTAAACTCTGTTTCATTCAACATATCTCTACTGTCGTTAATAAGGCGAAAGGTGTTTTTGGATTCATTAAACGCTGGTCTAAAGAATTCAATGACCCTTATATCACCAAACTTCTTTTCACGTCACTTGTACGTCCTCTTCTCGAATACTGCTGTTGCGTATGGTCTCCACAATACAAGAAATATCAAGATCGCATTGAATCAGTTCAGAAGCAATTTCTCCTCTTTGCGCTTCGTGGCCTGAATTGGAATCGTAATGTCAGACTACCGTCATACCATGATAGGCTCGCACTTATTGACCTTCCATCTCTGTCCCAACGCAGGATTGTTTTAGGGACGGTTTTTCTTCATAAGCTTGTTGTTGGTTTAATTGACTCTTCAGACCTACTCAATCGGATTTGTTTTAGTGTACCACGACGTACTACCAGAAACTATGTCCCTTTAACTTTGCATAGATGCACAACTAACTATGCACTTCATGATCCGTTTCGTGTATTATGTACTTATTATAATAATCTTTATCACGTCCTCTCACCTGAAATTTCTCTCTCGACACTTAACTCAAACATTCTGCACTACCTACATGGAACTGAGAACGTACATCGGCTTGGATAGTCGTTCTGGATGGTCGGATTGCGCTCTTCAGAATTTAAGTCTCTGACCACAAATGGCTGTGAGTAGGGGCACAGCCTGCATTATGCAAATAAATTTCCCCCACCGGGTCAGAGACTTCTTAGAATTAATTTATCATTTTGCTTTTTTTTTATCTTCTTATTAATGAAGTTTGTTTTTTTCAATTAATTATTTTGTATTTGTTATATTATATGTATTTTTCTTTATATTATATTATTATTTTGCTTTTTTTTTCTCTTCTCCATTAATGAAGTTTTTTTTTCCCAATTTTATATTTATTTTGTAATTTTTATATTATTTTTATATTTTATTGATATATATTATTTTATTATTTTTTTGTTTTTTTTTATTTTTTTTTTTTTTTTTTTTTTTTTAATATTAAAGTATGTAAAACATTAATCAGCCATGAGGCTATGAAACATTTTTGTGAAAATGTAAGAAAGTGACAGATTATGATCAATTATGTAAAAATTTCAATAAGTGTGTGTAGGGAGGTCATTTGGATGGAGCCGTTTTAGTCGTCTTTGTATCAAGGTTGATGTTAGAGCTTCTGCAAGCGGGTTTGGGTGAGTGGAAAGTTTCTCATTATAACGGCTACTATGGAAATTGATTTCTTCGATGACTGAAGGTATTTTGAGGTCAGCATGTAACGTCTGGTTTCTGACAAACCAGGGCGCGTTAGTAATGGTCCTGAGGGCCTTGTTTTGGATAACTTGCACTTTTCTGCGGTTGGTGGCACATGATGTTCCCCATAACTGGATGCCGTACTTCCAAGAAGGAGCGATCACTTGCTTGTATATTAGTAGTTTGTTTTCTAAACTCAGTTTGCTTCGTTCACCTAGTAGCCAGTGGAGTTTTTTTAGTTTGGCGGAGCAACAACGGGCAGTAATTTCTAAATGTTTTTTCCATGTTAGGCGCTTGTCAAGATGGAATCCCAAGTATTTCACAGCTGTGCATTGTGGAATTGCAAAGCCATTTAGCGTGACAGCAGGGGTAGCTTCTCTTCTAAGGCTAAATGTGCACAGCTGTGACTTACTTGGGTTGATCTTAATGTTCCATCTTGTGCACCATGACTCCAGGCGAAACAGATAGGATTGCAACTGGGATGCAGCAATCGTCGGAGAATTGTCTGAGCAGAGAATTGCCGTGTCATCTGCGTACGTAGCCAGAATGGAGCAGTTGGTGACAGGAAGTGGCATGTCAGCGGTGTACAGCGTAAAAAGCACTGGGGCTAGCACACTGCCTTGGGGGACGCCTGCTTCAATAGGGTGTATTGATGAATTTGAGTCTCTATATTTTACGAAGAAACTCCTGTTTCGTAAAAATGAGCTTAATATGGTGTAGAAAGCAGATGGGAGGAGGTCCATTAATTTGTGCTGCAGACCCTGAAGCCAGACGCGATCAAACGCTTGTTCAATGTCCAAGAAGACGCCAACGCAGTATTCTTTTCCTTCAAGAGCTGCTAGTATGTGATTCACAACTCGATGGACTTGTTCCGGGGTACCATGATGAGCCCTAAAGCCAAATTGGTGGTTTGGAATGGCGCTCTGGCTGCCCAATACTGCCAGTACTCTACCAAGAAATATTCTTTCGAACATTTTGGAGAATACTGGCAGCAAGCTTATCGGTCTATAAGACGCGACAAGGTTCTCCGGCTTGCCAGGTTTCGGAATCATTACGATTGCGGCACATTTCCATTGGGTGGGAAAGTGACCGAGTCGTAACATCGCGTTGAAAAGAATCACTAAGAACATCACCCCTTTATGAGGGAGATTCTTAGCAACTCTGCCGTCGATGCCATCGTACCCCGGAGACTTTGTGGTTTTGAGTCCATTTATTTGAAGCCGCACCTCTGAAGGTGAAATGGGTTTGACAGCAGCTGAAGGCGGAGCAGGCTGCTGGAGGCGATTCAAAGTTCTGGAGACAGAAGATGGAGCTGCCAGATTAAAAGGCTTAAATCTCTGGGAGAGTTCATCCGCAAATGCAGTAGCTTTTTCAAGGTCGCTTCGACACCACCTATTGCTTGCATCCAAAAGAGGTGCGTAGCGATGTGGTTGTCTCTTGATGCACTTTGTTGCTTTCCATAGGTTGAAGCCCGACGTTTTGTTTGGGTCAGCACTCCTAAGAAGCTCGTCGAAATAAGCAGATCGTTCCTCCTCAAGATGCACTTTGAGCTGAAGGGCAGCTCTGCGCCATGCAGCTTTGTCTAACTCATTTCGGGAGCGCAAAAACCTTCTTCGCAGACTTCGTTTGTACCTCACCAAGTCCAGGGTCGCAGGTTTTAAAGGAGCCTGGTTTGGACTGGAAGGCACAAACGAAGGGTAGTTATTATTAGCGAGAGCAGCGGCAGCGTAAATATTCCGATTGAAAATTTCAACTGCGTCATCCAAATCTTCAGGAGAGGAAATCTCGATGTTCAAATTTGTCCGAGTATCGAGAATTTTTCGAAATTCGTCCAGATTTGCACGCGATGACAGTAGTCTTGATGATTTTGTGTAGGTTTCAACACCTACGCGATAATTGATAAGCAGGGGCAGGTGGTCGGAAGCAAGGTCAGACGATTCGGCGATTGTGAGTCGGTCATGGTGAATTCCAGCGTAGATGGCGAAATCAAGCACATCGGGCAGACGTGTCGTGTCGCTTGGGAAGTGGGTCGGAGACCCTGTCGTCAGAACTTCTCTCCGAGAATGTACAATAGAGTTGTACAGTTGACGGCCTCTAGGTGTTGCTAGCCTGGAACCCCAAAGGCGATGTTTTGCGTTCCAATCGCCACCAATCAGGAACTTGGGAGCAAACTTATCAAAAAGGTCATTAAACTGACTCTCCACGATGATGCAACCAGGGGGACAGTACACAGCAGCAATGACCAATTCGCCATGATCGGTAGCGATTTTAATAGCAGCGCATTGCAACCAGGATTGACGTATTGGTGACAGGGGGGAGTGTCTTAATCCAGCACGTACCAAGACAGCAGCACCTCGGCATGTTTGATTTTCGTCTGGATTGTTTGCTAAGTGAAGTTCGAATCCTGATATTTTGAAATGAGACCTAGGTGTAAAGTGGGTCTCACTCAGTAACATGACATCAATTTTGTGTTGATGAATAAAAAGGCGGAGCTCATTAATGTGATTGCTCACGCCGTTAGCATTCCAAATGGCAATGCGAAGACCTATTTGGAAAATTGATTCGATATAATCGCTGTTAACAACTCCATCATTTTTGTTTGGCAATCGAGCATACGGTCAATTTTAGCCAAAAGTGTGTCTAATCGGTCGTCAGATGACTGTAAAATGGAAGGAGTGGTTGACTGTTGTTGTATTTCTACAGACTGAAGGTTCAATTCAGCTACACGTTGTCGCGGATCAATCCTTGAAGGCTGAGATTTGATTAAAGTTGATTGATGACGTTGTGATAGCAAATTATTTTTTGGCTGCTCAGAAAAGCCATTTTTAACAGCACTTGCGTAAGAGATATTCACATTTCTTGCAGCAATGGGCTGAGAGTGCGAAAGAGGCGGTCGAGGCCTAGGTGGATTTGGGGTCCTCCTGGAAACCAGTTCCTTATAAACAAAACAGCCTTTGTAATTCGCAGTATGTTGTTCATTACAATGGACACATTTTGCGGGATCGTCAAGAGGCTTAATGCAAGAAGTCGATGCATGGTTATCACCACATTTCACACAACGATAGTTTTTCCGGCAATAGTGTTTAGTGTGCCCAAACTCCTGACAACGGTGACATTGTGGAATATCATTCGAACGATGTGGGGGTTCAAATGAGACTATTTGCCGATATAAACGCTTGAGGTCAAAAATGGACTTGTTATTATTTGATGGTTCCAGTTCAATAAAGAACAAATTAAGGGGGCCGCCATTGCTACGACTTTTTGGGTTATGTACATTGCGCACAGTATGACCAAGAGAACTCAGTTCCGATTTGATAATGTCTGCAGGTGTGGAGTGATGCAGACCTCTAATGACCACTCTATACGCACGTTGTTCTTTCAATTGGTAAGAATGAAAAGGTAACTTGAGAGAGTCCAGGAAACTAACGATTGAACGGTAGGCATCAGATGTGGTTGGCATAATACGAATTTTTCCTACTCCGGTTGATTTAAAGATGAATGAAGTAGAGTCAGTAATTTGATCAAGACTAGACATAAATCCATTTATATCGGTAATTCCATCGATAAAGATGGGCGGCGGTTTTGGAATATTGACAGTAGCAGAGCCAAGAGAAGAGGAGCTGCGATTCGGCGCAGGAGGATTCACTGATGACTTGGAAACCTCGCAGGGAGGATTAGGAGGCGTCACAATCAAAGAAGGAATGTTTTCAGAAGCATGATCCGAGGAAAGAGTAGGATTGCGTAGAGGTTCGTCAACAGTAGACTCCAACGTAGGAGATGGAAGACCTTCTTCAGCAGTATCTGTCTCATCATCAGAGTCAGACGATAAATCCGAGAAACGATTGGTCCTATTAATCAATGGAGGCTGATAGTCCCTAGATAAGGTCCTAGAACGGAGGATTCGGCGCATTTTAGCATCAGAATAGCTAGACTTGGAGGATTGAGAATTGGCACGAGAAAGCAACTTGACAGGTTTTTGTTGTTTAGGGGAAGATGTTGGTGAAACAGCAAGTTTACGCTTCTTCATTTGCAATTTGTAGCGCTTAACAACGGCATCAGAGAGAGCATCATGCGAGAACCAAGATAACTCCGGAGAAGTCGGAGAAATTGTGGGCTCCGTCTGCATCCGATCTTCATCCATCATAGAAACAAATGAAATTTCAGGGGAAACTTGAACTGCACTTGTAAGCTGAAAAATGTCAATGCCGCAGACAGAAATTTCTTGCAAAAACCAAGGCCGAGCTGCAAACGCAGCTAGGCAATAAAAAGAAAACTATGATGAAATTCCGCGTAAATGAAGAATACAACGATGGTTAATCACTAATATAAAAACCGCGAAAATTAAAATTGAAAAAAGAAAAAATACAAAAAAAAAAAATTTTTTTTTTGTATCAGGAATTAAATTTTATAAAAAATTGATGTGTGTTGACCAGTAACACAAAGCCAACTGACGTTTTTTTTTATAAATTTTTTTTTTTTGTATTTTGATCTAATTATTACTTAAATAACAGATATTTGTTAGTAAATAAATAAATAAATAAATAAATAATTAATTATTTATTTTTAAAATAATGAAATCTATTTAGGGGGATTTTATATAAATTGTATGGTTTTTAGGGGTTTTTGGTTTGTGTTTAGGGGGAAACGTTTTTGAAAGTTGGTAACACTGCAGAAAACTAACATTTGATAACCACTATATTGTTATTCGGCTACTAACACAGGAAAACTTTGATAATCTGAATACTCGATATTCTGAATATGACCGTAATTTGAATCTTCAATGTTTTATTTGACTTCTTGAACATACATGGGTTTCGTTGGTTCAAAAAAAAAATTTTATTTTTTTGACTTATTAATTTCTACCACATCTCAATAATATTATCCTATATATCAAGTCGATCCGAATAGTAGTTTCGAAGATACAGCCTTTGGAAGGTGCGCGCTTCAAGTCACTTTTATTGTTACTCAAAACTCTAAACGCGTTTTTCTCGTAACTGTGTTTTTAAAGTCGGTTGTCAAAATATCTCGAAAACTACTCAACCGATCTTGATAAAATTTTACACACGTGTTTGAGATACAATGTACGGAAGAATTTGTTTTTTTTATACTTTTCACTTATGTGAAATAGTATAATAACTTTGTCACGGAGTTTGTAACAGATCGAAATATTAATTTCCGACTATATAAAGTATATATATTCTTGATCAGGACGACAAGACGAGTTGATTTAGCCATGTCCGTCTGTCCGCCTGTCTGTCTGTATGTATGCAAACTAGTCCCTCAGTTTTGAAGCTATCGAGCTGAAACTTTGCACAGAGTCTTAGAATTTATTACGATGAATCATTCGTCGGAACCAGCATGATCGGATTATTGGAACAGGTAGCTCCCATACGAAAAGAAGAAGAAAAGTGAACAAAACTTGAATCGTTGTATGGAAAACTTTTTTGTTTTGTACAATAGAGTGCTGAAATTTTAAACATAGTAGTTTTACATAGTCCGACTACATGCCTGAAAGTTTCATTGAGATTGGACATCTGGAACTGGTAGCTCCCATACAAAATGAAGAAGAGGAAGAGAAGGAATATTCTCGTCGTTGTATGGAAAACTTTTTTGTTTCTCAACCAATTGACTTGAAATTTTAAAGTTATGTTCTTAGGGAGGAATGAAAACTATTTTGACCAAAAGTGGGCGTAACCACGCGTAGCCACGCCCACTTACAGCGAAAATTTACCCGTTGTATGGAAAACTTTTTTGTTTTTTAACCAATTGACTTGAAACTTTACAGTTATGTTCTTAGAGAGGAATGAAAACTATTTTGACCAAAAGTGGGCATAGCCACGCCCACTTATAGCGAAAATTGACCCGTTGCATGGAAAACTTTTTTGTTTTTTAACCAATTGACTTGAAACATTACATTTATGTTGTTAGGGAGGCTTGAAAACTATTCATTTACTTTTTTTTTATAGTGACACAACGTGAAAAGTATTATAGCTTCAGCCTTGCTGAAGATAGCGTCCTTACTGTTTTTTTTTTTAATTTCAGAAAATATTCTTAAAATGTGTATTTTCAAGACAGAAACAAGTTTGAATTAAATAAATAATTTTTTATAGAAAAAAAAAATTATTGAAAATAGGCCCTTTTTTAACACGGCGAAAACTGAATTGGTCGTATTTACAAAAAAAGGCTGAAGCTTATATACTTTTCACGCACTGTCTTGTGCCACGCCAATTTTGTGGCTAAATATATTTTCTCTTCATCTTATTAGCCTATATACCAATTTTCATTGTTTTTGGTCATTGGGTACCGGAGATATGCAAATTATTGATTTGGGCTAAAAGAGGGCGTAACCATAAAAAGTTTAAATGTCACCCCAAGAACACAAGTGTGAAATTTCAAGTCAATTGATTAGGGAACAAAATGTTTTCCATACAACGACATGAATCTTGGTTCTCATCCTCTTCTTCATTTTGTATGGCAGGTACCAGTTGCAGTTGCCCGATTTCAATGAAACTTTCAGGCATTTTGTCGTACCATATAAAACTACTATGTTTACAATTTTAACAATATTTCGATCTGTTGCAAACTCCGTGACAAAGTTAATATACTATTCACATACGTGAAAAGTATAAAAAACGTCAATATTTAATAAGATTTACAATACGTAGTGTTCGAAGAAACATTGAACAGACTACTGTTGGAGAGACTACTGTAACACAAAAACGAACAAATCTTTGACAAAGTAAAATGTTTTCTTATATTTCGTATGCATATGTCTCTTATCCCTTGTTATCCAAAAACGCACAATTTTGATTGTGCCGATTGTTTTTGGTTGCAAAAAATAAAAATGTTTTGCTGCACAAATATATGATATGCAATTAGCAACATTATTGAAAACAAATTTGATGAATCTGTTCATATGATACAACTTTTGCTTGTAAAAAATTAAATTTTGAAAATTTAAAAATTTTATTGATACTGGAATGTTTGTAAAAATGCGTAGAAAAAAACAAAATTAAAAAAAAAAAAAATAAAATTCTCGGAAAAAAATCATAATTTCCGCAAAATATTAGATTTTTCTGAAATAGACAACGTCTCAATAACAAAAACAAAAAAAAGCCATAAACTATTTTACACTGTCAAAACTAGTAGTAATGGCTGACAAAAATTAGACTATATGCCATTTATTTTTTGTCTTTTTTCACAAGTGTGCCTTAAGTTAGTGCAGAATGTTACCGAAAATTTAACAGCTGAGCGTGATTTCCTCTCTGGTTATTTTAATACTCTTTGGTACGGGGTAAAAAAACAGAGTATTTTTAAAACCGTCCAAACACGAGTGGTCGTTGTAAACTAGAAATCATGGGAGCTAATTTTTCATTATATTGACCTATGTTGAGAAAGGTTAACGATTATCATAAGTCATTTTAATTATGAAACCAGTAAGGACGCTATCTTCTGCCTTGCTTTTTTGTGCCACGCCCATTTTTTCGGTTGAATCTTATTTCTCATTACCTTAATAATCTATGTACTAATTATACCCTGTACCTTATGGTTATGGTATATAAGTTTTGTGCACGTCGACCTTAAAGAAGACATCTTCGACTATACATAATATAAATGTTCTTGATCAGTATCGAAAGACAAATTGATTTAGCCATGTCCGTTCGTCTGTATGAACGCGTAGATTACAGAAAATATAATGTGTGGCCACACCCACATATAGCCAAAGCGTTGTATCTCTGGAACCAATTGGTCTAAATGAGTAATAATTGGTATACACGAAATTGAATGGAAATAAAATGTGTTTCGTTCAAAAAGTGGGCGGGGCAACGCCTCCAAACAATCGTTATAAATTGAAGTTACAGGCTATGTCGAAATCGAGAATTCTCGACTTCAATTCCTTACTAGGGAAGTTTTAGTTTGTATGGGCGGTGCCACGTCCTTATTTCCGATCCTGATTAAACTTTGGAATGTAGTCAAGCACTAATAAAAACACCCAAATGCAGAGTCTATTTATATTGAAGAACAAGACAGATCGTTCCTATGGGAGCTATATGCTATAGTCACCCGATCTTTACCAATCTCCCACACGATCTGCATATATATCCAAGAAATTTTTGTGCAAAGTTGGTAACTCTAAAAACATAGCTTTTTTCATGCAAAAACCTAAAAACATATCGACTAATCATTCCTGTGGCAGCTATATAATGTAGTGGTCCGATCTAAATAAATCTGAGATATACAATGTCTGGGCATAATCGAAGAACTTCTGCGCTTAGATGTTTTCGATAGCTTTAAAACTCTAGAAGGAGTTTGTATTGAAACAGACAAATAGACGGACAGAAGGTCATGGCTATATGAGCTCGTCTCGTCGTGCTTATCAAGAATATATATACTTTATATAGTCGGAGATGTCTTCTTCTCTTAGTTGCAAACTTCTTGACAAAGTTTGTATACTCTTTTTGTAAGAGTATAAAAACAAGTTTGACGAGTTTTTTAAGAAAACCATTTATTTACACAATCGAAATATCTCCATGAAAAAGTTGTAAAACTATTAACTGTGGGAATAATATGCATAAATCAAGACTGTAAGTTATTTTCGGCTTTGTCAAAACCAGGTTCGAGTTTTGAATGAAACCGGAGTCGGTTTAATTCACTGAATCTAAAGCATTATTATTACATGTAAAAGAACGAGTCCGATTTAAACACCGAAACCAGTTCCAATTGGTAATATATACAAATCTATAGTTCTCATAATTAATTAACTTGATTGAGGATGATCATTAGAGTTCAATACTGGCTAAGCTAGACGCGAAAAACGAAATGGATCGTGCTCCAGTTATGGTTATAGCTTCAGCTATCATTATATATTAATGCAAGAGTGCGTTTATTTGTTTGGAATCTCTATAAAAACTTGAAAGCAACATTAGCTTTAAAAATAAGTTGTCTTCATCGTTGTAATATATACCATATTTCTTTATTTATTTCTCTATCTTTGCGACAGTTTGTAAGTCGCTAAATGAAGTGGATTTACACGTTCGCGACCTTAATACGTAAGGTTTGAATACGTAAGCAAATTTAACCTTGTGTTTTTTATGTGTCACACATTAGTTCTTATCAAGTACTGTGAATACTTTGCCATATTTAACATGTTGCTATATTACGTCACAGTCGGGGGGTAGGATCTCTAGGTATTTGCGAAGACGATATTAACAAAATCTCTATTTGGTGTCAAAGAAATCTCCAAGATTTGTTTTTTTAAAACATTTGCCTTCGAATATTTGGTATCCCACAGCACAGTTGAATACATTAAAAAATATAAATACACTAATATAATTATGTTTACCCAATAGATCATCGATCTAGTACAGAACTAATGTTTAAACTATTTCAAATGTAGATAGTACTAGTGCCAGCTTAATATACTCTCTCTGCTTTCGACTAGTGAGTGAGTTTTACTAAAGGATGTCATAGGCAGTGCTCAACTGTCAAAATTCTACATACTTTGAATAGTTACCATTTGGGGCATACGAAAAAAAAGGGCGTGGTAATTGTCTTCATACTCTTCACGTATGTGAATAGTAAACATACATACGTACTTTGAATAGTTACCATTTGGGGCATACGAAAAAAAGGGAGTGGTAATTGTCTTTATACTCTTCACGTATGTGAATAGTATTATAACTTTGTCACGGAGTTTGTAACAGATCGAAATATTCATTTCCGACTATATAAAGTATATATATTCTTGATCAGGACGACAAGACAAGTTGATTTAGCCATATCCGTCTGTCTGCCGTTTCTCTGTATGTATGCAAACTAGTAAGATCAAAAAACTGTCCGAAATAAAAAAAATGTTTTACATTTGGGTATTTGAAATTTTTTTTTTTTGTTTTTGTAACTGAATATTCAGGTCATCTTTTAAAATCTATGTCTTTTTTGTTTGACCACTATTTATTTAATAATTATCCGTCAAACTTTGTCATTTGAGCAACAATTTGTAAAACCTTACAAATTTTATACAAATTCATCAGTAGCAAAGTAAGAAAATCAATAAAACAAAAAATGACGCAACGTTTTTTTGCTGGGTCGGGTGCTTAGAAGCCCAATGAACATTACTGACCAGTTCCGGTAGCCCGACAAATCCCAACAATATATTTTCATTCAACAAAAAAAAAGTTGAAGCGATGCAAGGCCACGTATTTTCATATGTTATTGACAAAAGTCAAATAAGTTAAGAAGAATATGAAAAAATAAATAAAAAATTAAGCAATTTTGCAGTCAAAGCGTCCTTCATCAACTCGATTTTTTAAGTCAATCAAAACAATTTTTCAAAAAGAAACAGCAGACTTGATCCGTTCAGAAGTTGCTTTAAGAAAGCAGCAAATACAAGAGATTTTTCCTACAACATTAAAAAATTTTGAAATAAATCAAGAATTTCATTTGGCAATGATTGATGGGAAGGTTTTTAGCTCGATTGCAGAATCAACCTCGCAGGTCTGCGGAATTTGTCAAGCCACTCCTTCAATATTTTACAATTTAACACTTGTTGCGTTGAAACCTCCAAAATAACTTTTGTTTGAATATGGGCTATCTACTCTTCATGCTTGGATCCGATGTTTTGAGTGCATCATTCATATTTCATATCGACTTCCAATAAAGGAATCGCAGATTCGAGTTGCCGATAAAGAAATCATTGCTCAGAGAAAGATCGAAATACAAAACGAGCTCAGAAAATAAATGGGTCTTTTGGTCGATATTCCTATGGAAACTTCAGGAAACACTAATAATGGAAATACAGCAAAGAAATTTTTCCAGCAACCAAATTTGGCGTCAGCAATAACATGTGTAGATCTTAACTTAATTTTAGGAGTTTATTTCAAATTGCCTTTTCCATCCTAGTGGCCACATCAATTTTTAAAGACAGAATCTTTCCTTTCACGATAGCTTTTATTTCGTACGACATAGAGCTTGTTCAAATTTTTAGGTGTTAGTAAATCTACTGCCAATTTGACTTTACTTTTCTTTAATATTAATAAATAACACATATTCAGCGTTACATCTGATAATGGGAAGAACATGATCAAGGCCATTGAATTATTAAATGATAGTGCTACAGAGGAAGCCATGGTTGATGATGATAAAAGTGGCGATAATTTAATAGAAAAGGTTGAATCAATGAACTTTCCCAATATTCATCTGGTACGGTGCGGCGCGCACACGCTTCAATTATGCGTGTACGACATAAACACACTAAGGGAGATCAGCGAAAAAATCGACACTTGCCGCCAACTTTGCGTACTGGAAAATATAGGTAAGTTAGTGGGTTAAAGGGTTTTCGCTTTTTTTTTTGTCAAATGTCAGTACACTCACGTTATACAAAAATCGAATTTGCGCAGACATTCCTTGATTGAGCAAAATACAAATATACCAACACTAGACGTAATCGCAAGATGGAATTCCACCTACAGTATGTTGGTAAAATAATTAGAATTGAAGGAGTGTATTGGCACACATCTTGCTGTTAAACATTGTATTGACTGGGACTGGGCCAAGTTGTACATTGATGCATTTAAGGATCCATATGAAGCCACGTTAAAACTGCAAAGGTAGCAATTGCTTTATATTGATTTTTTTCATCCTATGGATGGAGCTGAAGTTCAAGTGCGAAAAAAGCCAAAATTATTTCTCAAAAAAAATTATTAACTCAGCACAAAATTAGAGAAAGCAAATTGCTTGAAAATGAAGCATTATTATCGGCAATTTACATGGATCCGCGCATCAATTTAATTTTAAATGATTACCAAAAAATTTTGGCTAAGCCAAATTTAAAACCAGTAAGGATTGAAGTCGACAGTACTCGACTTCGACATACCCTGTACCCTACTATACTCTTGCAAGAGTATATTAACTTTTTTTTATTGTATTTGTTTGGGCTTCAAGTCAGCTATATACACTCCAAATTTGGTGTTCCTATCAGAAAAGACAACCAAGAAAATACGGCTTTTGTAATATTTTACCCGAGGTAGCTTCAGTAATTTGTCAAAAAGGGGGAAAACAAAATAAACTTGATCTGCGCAATGAATCACAGAATCGAACGGCGTAGAGCTTTTGACAGACGGACATGGCTAAATCGATTTCCCTTTCAATACTGATCAAGAATATATACATATACTTTGTATAGTCGGAGATGTCTCCTTTAAGGGCACGCGCACACAGAGAGCTGAAAGCGGAGCTGATTGCTGAGCTGAAAACTGAGCTGAAATAAGCAAGCTGATTTTTTTAATGTGCGCACACTGATCTGAGCTGATAAGCAAGCTGATTATTTTAACCGCCCTATTTTAGGAAATGTCTTAAGCAAGTTAAGACACTGTTAAGCCGTAACATTCTCTTAAATGCCAGTTGATAACTTTTTAAGGAAATTCGTATTTTAGGAACAGAAAAAAAAGCTCTTTTCGTCTTAACGAAGACATTTTCTAATACCTGCTCGTGAGGACGTCTTAACAAAGATTTTAACGCAAATGTTTGCGAAATTAATATAAATTGGAAAAGTATGACTTTTTTTCAATATTAATAATTAAATAAATAATAATTTTCTTATTACATTACTATTTTGAATAATTATATTCACTTTAACTCATTTTGCAAACATTTTGTTTTCAAAAAATAATATAGCAATTGAAGCCACATAATCATGAGAACTCAATAATTGCATTTGATTAATTATTTGTTTATATTATTGCAGTTTTATATTTTTCAAGCCACAAAAACAAAAGCAATTGTAAACATGAATGAACATTAGGTAGGCCTATGTTCCATGACGATACACGGCACATATGCGATTGTGTCAGCTAACCGATTGCTGTGTCAATTGTGTAAGTGAATCAGTGTCAAAAGTGGCGCACTTGTGTCTCAAAATGGAAGAAGAAGACGAGACGGAATGAAAGTGCTAGCTACACTCATGTTCATTTGAGATACGCGAAAGCATAAGCAATTTAAATATTCCATGCCGAACTTAACATACGCTTAACATAAATTTTTCGTACTGTTATCTCAAAAACAGCTTTCGAGTTAAAAAGAGCTTTCGATTTAAGAGATTGTTCCCTAAAATACGGAAATGCTTAAAATCTCCTTTAGAAATGTCTTCACTGATACATTTGTATCAACGAAGACATTTTTAAGACATTTCCTAAAATAGGGCGGTAAAGGTGAACTCAGTTAAATTATTTTTTGATTTGTGTTTTCTGTCATCATGGTGTCGTCACGACTGCGTAAATTTTTACTCACCGAAAAAACAAATCAAATACAAAGAAAACGCAATCTAATTAAACGCAAATTTTGGGTACATAACATTTTTAAATTGAGGCCTAGCGTAGGCGAATATCATCATATTTATCATCAATTTCGCGAATACCCAATCAAATTTTACGAATACACACGCATGAAAATCGAAACTTTCGATTACATAATAAGCAAAATCGGTCATTTAATACAGAAATTTGAGACCAATTGGAGAAAACCAATTTCCCCATCAGAAAAGTTATTTGTTACATTGAGGTGTGTATGAAATTAATTCTATTACTAAAGTAATGTAAGTATGCGTATTAGTTGTTTTTATTTATATTAATAAAGGACTTTGTTATAAAAGTTATGGTGAAAATACAAATTCTTCTAAGCTTATCGAACTCTGTTCGTTTTCAAAATATTTCAAAACTACGTTTTGAATTTCCCCTCTCATGCGCAATTTTTTGGCAAGAGGAATATCTTTTATAAATGGTAAAAAGCTTTTAAAAAAATATATATCGTCACAATTGTCTTTCTTGTTATTTTCAATATCTTCCTCTAAAAATTTTAGCTTTTTTTTCTATGTCGATGAACCAATCATCAACTTCATTGTTGCGTTTTTTTTGGAAACTTTTTTTTTTGTCTCTTTCGAATTTGGCTGGGTTTGAAATTCCAAATTGAATGTATCATTAGCTATATTAATTGTCGAATTTTCTTCAATAGCGATACTTTCGAGGACATCATCGATGTTGCATTCGCCGTGATCATTTATATCGTCTTTTAAAAATGACATCAATTCAATGTCATTTTTAAAAGAAGGCCTTTCTGAATTTATCTTGTTCATGGATGAACATGGAATAGCGAGGTTTAGTAGATAAGTAATCTTATATTTAGAAATAAGAAACAAATAAAAGCGTTATGACCAACAGCAGCAACCGTCGACAAGATCAACGGGTCGAAGGTCGCAGATAGTGATTCAAAAAAATTAATATTATTAAACTTACAAATATTTCAGGTATTTGTCGACTGGAATAGCGATTCGAGCCATTGCATTCAGTTTCAGAATTGCAGAAAGCACTTTGCGGAAGAAATTACCCGAAACGTGTTCTGCGATTTGGGAAACATTTCACGGCACTCACATGGCACCACCAACTACAATCGAATTTTTAAAAATTGCGGACGGATTTAATGATAAGCGCCATTTTCCTAATTGCGTTGGTGCTATCGACGGAAAACATTGTCGTATTTGGTGTCCTAAAAATTCCGGATCAGAATACTTTAATTATAAAAAATTGTTTTCCTTGGTTTTACAAGGCGTAGCAGACTCTGCCAACAGGAAGTCAAAGCGATGGCGGAATTTTCGAAACATCAAAGTTGCAGCAAACAATTCTAAAAAACAAATTAAATTTGCCAAACGCAAGGTGCATTCAAAATACTAACATAAAAACACCATTTGTTTTTATTGGCGATGAGGCCTACCCTCTATTGACTTATTTAATGAGACCTTTTCCAAGGAGAAACTTAAATATATAAAAATCTATGTTTAACGAAAGACTCTCTTCAGCTAGACGTTGTATCGAATGCGCTTTTGGTCTTTTAAATGAAAAGTGGCGGTTGATGAAAAGAGAAATTGATGTTGCACCGCAGTCAGCAATACTGCTCATAAAAACAATGTGTCTATTGCACAATATAATAATTGATGTTGAAAAAATAACTAACTATTTTTACACCATTGATGTTGAAGAAAATGATTATAACAACAATAATCACAATACACTAACGCAACAAAACAACAGATCAAAAAATCAAGCAAAAGAAATACGTGAGAAGTTATGGTCATTTTTTCAAAACTAAAATTGTAAATTGCACACATAACACGAATAATTGTAATTTCAGTAACAAAATATAACTGAATGTTAAAATTACTAGTTGAATTTAAATTTTTTTATATTTCTTCCCATAATTTGTCTGTGGCTATTCTATTAGAATAGTTTGAACTTCTTTTGTTCCACAAAGGTGGATTTAATGATATTTGACTAATCAGTCCTTCACAATCCATTGTTTGAGCAGAATTTTTTTTTTCAATATTTTTTGAATTACTCTTTCCATCGCTGTTTGTTTTTGGGTCTTCAATGCACTGTTCCTGAATTTACAAAAACAATTATAACGCAAGAACCGTTTGTTTTTTATTTTGCTATTCGCTCTTTCGCAATGCTTAACGCATCTGTGATTGCGGTTGACGAAATTTTTGGCAGCTTTGCAGTTGAAACTGGTGGCGGAGAAAGTGCAATTTTAAAAAGTGAGAGAATTTAATTCATTTTATATGAAAACAATAATAAACTAATAAACAAATAAAAGGTACGACAATTAAATTCAAGTTTCATTATGTATAGTGAAAGGCATTTAAGAAGGCTGAAGCAGCAGCAGAAAAAATATCAAGACAAGTTAAATTCTGCCTCTTCAAAAGAAAATGTGGTTGATAATAACAACATTAATAGTGAAATTGTGGTAGAGAAAAATGTACTTGGTGAAAATAATGACAGTGACATTAATATTGTAGAGGAAATTCTAAATATAAATAATATTGACAGTGAACTAAACACAAAACCTGAAAACAGTAATAATAATTTAAATGACGATTTAAAAATGTGGTTTCTAAAGCATAGGCCGACCCGTGGCTGTGCAATTGATTTACCGCCCTATTTTAGGAAATGTCTTAAAAATGTCTTCGTTGATACAAATGTATCAGTGAAGACATTTCTAAAGGAGATTTTAAGCATTTCCGTATTTTAGGCAACAATCTCTTAAATCGAAAGCTCTTTTTAACTCGAAAGCTGTTTTTGAGATAACAGTATGAAAAATTTATGTTAAGCGTATGTTAAGTTCGGCATGGAATATTGAAATTGCTTATGTTTTCGCGTATCTCAAATGAACATGAGTGTAGCTAGCACTTTTATTCCGTCTCGTCTTCTTCTTCCATTTTGAGACACAAGTGCGCCACTTTTGACACTGATTCACTGACACAATTGACACAGTAATCGGTTAGCTGACACAATCGCATATGTGTCGTGTATCGTCATGGAACATAGACCTACCTAATATTCATTCATGTTTACAATTGCTTTTGTTTTTCTGGTTCGAAAAATATAAAATTGCAATAATATAAACAAATCAGTTATCAAATGCAATTATAGAGTTTTCATGATTATGTGGCTTCAATTGCTATATTATTTTTTGAAAACAAAATGTTTGCAAAATGAGTAAAAGTGGATATAATTGTTCAAAATAGTAATGAAATAAGAAAATTATTATTTATGTCACAACCCTGGGTGTCGTATAGTGTGAGTGTTGCCACGGCTAGCCTGCGGCTCAGGGTCAGAGTTCCGACCAAACACTCACACTATCGAGGGCTGGCACTTAAAAAATTTATATTTTTTTGCCCACTTCACAGCAAAACAACTAAAGCACAAAAAAAATCAAACTACTTACGTTTTTTTTGACGACAAATGATGTGGGATCCTTGATGGACAGATCCCATTGTGCGCCCACCCTCCATGGACTGCTCCGGCTCATGTTTGTCGAGCAGTCCCCATATTTGAAGTTATTGGCGTCCGCTCGACGCCAATTTAAGTGTCGGCCATAATGTCCGAGCAGTCACCCCCCCCTTATAATTTTAAACTTAACACATTTTTACACAAATAAATAACAAAAAAACTTCAACCGTAAACGAATTCAATTTTACCTTCAAGGAGAAGTTGATGGAAAGCCAAATCGCGCTATTTTAATTTTATACCTACCTACTGATGAGCTCATGAGAAGGGGAGGTCCTTTCGACCATACCGTTGAGGACAAACCAAAATAATGTGAACTTCTCCTTACCGGCTTACATTAAACAATAGCTTAATACAATAACTTATACTAATAATATATTTTAATTTTTTTATTATATGTTTATTTTATTTTTTTTTTTGTTCCGCTTTTATGTTTTTTGTCTATATATTGTTTTCGGGCTTTGTTTTCAATTTTAATTTGTTCGTTTTATGTATTGTATTTTTTATTTTTTTATTTTATTTCAAAAAATGTTTTTATTTTATGTATCGTTTTTCTTAATTTTCACAATAATTCGCCCGCACTCGACTATATCCAAAATCCAACTCCTTTTTTTTTCCTAACTGTTTTTTTTAGCCATCTGGCGACCTCCTTCCAAATTCTGGAATCTCTCCATCGAGGATCCCGTTGGTACAACAACCACCAGGACGATCGTCTAGCTGTCCCCTTCTAACGCCCCCCCTCGCTATCTTTCGGCAAAGCAGCTCTGGGATTGTTAAGAAGGTGACAACCCTGCGAGTTATCGATAGTGGAATTCTGTCGTTTTCGGCCTAAACTGCAACATTTATTTAATTATTAATATTGAAAAAAAGTCATACTTTTCCAATTTATATTAATTTCGCAAACATTTGCATTAAAATGTTTGTTAAGACGTCCTCGCGAGCAGGTATTAGAAAATGTCTTCGTTAAGACGAAAAGAGCTTTTTTTTCTGTTCCTAAAATACGAATTTTCTTAAAATGTTATCAACTGGCAGTTAAGAGAATGTTACGGCTTAACAGTGTCTTAACTTGCTTAAGACATTTCCTAAAATAGGGCGGTTAGTTCGTATATTGAAAAAAAATAATTTAGATGTTAACCCGTTTTATAAATACACTGCTTCAAAAAAGGCAGAAATAATGAAAATGGATGGAGGCAGCTACTTACATATTGACATTAAAAATCAATTTGCTAAACTTTTGTCTTCAAATATTAATTTTAATAACAACATAAATATTGACATAAATATTGACGGAATTCCTCTTTTTAAAAGTTCGAATTCACAATTCTGGCCGATTTTGACAAAATTGACAAATATAAAAAATTCCCCTGTGATGCCTGTTGGAATATTTTTGAGAAAAAATAAGCCTTATAATCTTGACGAATTTCTTAGCCAATTTATTTCTGAGCTAACCGATTTACTTCAAAATGGAATTAAAAAAGACGAAAAACGCATAGAGTTGAAATTAAGGGCTATTGTTTGTGATGCCCCAGCTAGGGCTTACATCAGTGGGACCCCAGGACATACATCATCGCATGGATGTTCAAAATGTATTCAAGTTGGCAGAAAAATAAATGGTGTTTTAACATACAAAACAAAAAGTGAAGACTTGATAACAGACGAGGACTTCAGAAATAGAAAATATTCCGATCAGCACATAAAACAGTATTTGACAAAAATGACACCCTTTGAAACTTTAAATGTTAAAATGGTTACTCAAATTCCATTAGACTGTATGCATTTATTTGATTTAGGAGTTATGCGCAAATTCCTTGTTCGATTGCTGACAAATAAAATGTATAATAAAATGACGAAAACCAAAAATAATAATGTGTCCCAAAAATTAATTGACTTACGCAAAAAAATGCCCAGAGAATTCGCAAGAAAGCCGAGATCTTTAAAAGAACTTTATAACTGGAAAGCGACTGAATTTAGATAATTTTTACTCTATACCGGAATTTTCGTATTTAAGAATGAATTATCTGAAAATAAATACTATGTATTTATGTTGCTGCATTGTGCATATAGGATGCTATGCTCGCCATATCAGAGACAAATAAATTTGGAAACCTGTCAGCGTATGTTGCATCTTTTTGTTGAAAATTTTGCAGTAATGTTTGGAGAAAATAGTGTATGGTACAATGTTCATAGTTTACTCCATGTAAAAGAAACTGTGGAGCAGGTTGGCGATCCAGTTAAAGGCTCTGCTTATGCATTCGAGAATTATTTGCAGCAATTAAAAAAATATGTCAGCAAGGCAACAAAAATTTTGGAGCAGATTCATTGGAGAATAGACGAAGAACAGTATTTACCCATCACACATACATTCGAAACTGAAAAGAAAAAAAATTATATCATATTTAAAGGGTGCATATTAATGCAGAAGGAACCTAACAATTATAGTTATATTGAAGGAGATATACCAATAGTAATTGTGTCAATTATGGAGGATTCAGAGGAACAATTTGGAGGAAGACGATTCAAGAATCTGCGGAACTTTTATACGCAGCCTTTTAACTCCTGTGACTTAGGAATTTACTTAGTAGATATGGAGCCTTCACCTTTAGAAGAAATTTTAATACTTTTCACGTATGTGAAATAGTATATTAACTTTGTCACGGAGTTTGTAACAGATCGAAATATTAATTTCCGACCATATAAAGTACATATATTCTTGATCAGGACGACAAGACGAGTTGATTTAGCCATGTCCGTCTGTCTGTCTGTATGTATGCAAACTAGTCCCTCAGTTTTGAAGCTATCGAGCTGAAACTTTGCACAGAGTCTTATAATTTATTACGATGAATCATTCGTCGGAACCAGCATGATCGGATTATTGGAACAGGTAGCTCCCATACGAAAAGAAGAAGAAAAGTGAACAAAACTTGAATCGTTGTATGGAAAACTTTTTTGTTTTGTACGATAGAGTGCTGAAATTTTAAACATAGTAGTTTTACATAGTCCGACTAAATGCCTGAAAGTTTCATTGAGATCGGGAAACTGGAACTGATAGCTCCCATACAAAATGAAGAAGAGGAAGAGAAGCAATATTCACGTCGTTGTATGGGCAACTATTTTATTTTTTAACCAATTGACTTCAAACTTTACAGTTATGTTCTTAGGGAGGAATGAAAACTATTTTAACCAAAGTAGGCGTAGCCACGCCCACTTATGGCGAAAATTGACCCGTTGTATGGAAAACTTTTTTGTTTTTTAACCAGTTGACTTGAAACTTTAAAGTTATGTTCTTAGGAAGGAATGAAAACTATTTTGACCAAAAGTGGGCGTAGCCACGCCCTTTTATAGCGAAAATTGACCGGTGTATGGAAAACTTTTTTGTTTTTTAACCAATTGACTTGAAACTTTACAGTTATGTTCTTAGGGAGGAATGAAAACTATTCATTTAGTTTTTTTATAGTGACACAACGTGAAAAGTATTACAACTTCAGCCTTGCTGAAGATAGCGTCCTTACTGGTTTTTATTTCTATTGTCTTTACTTATTTATTCCGTCACCAACTGAGCATGCCTAGCAAGCAGAAGAGAAAGCAAAGCTAAGCTTCTGGTTGGTAAGCATAGCTTGCAACCAATCTCAATATAACTTTCAGGCAGTGCCGGATTAGCCATATAGCAAGAGTAGCAAATGCTACGGGCCCCGCGTATCGGGGGGCCCTGCGCGGCAAAAATTTTAGTTCAGCCAATCTTAAGAGCAAGTTGTTTCAGAGTCTCAAGTAAAAATGCAGGTAATTCGAAAATGAATTATTCAAATTATAATCAAAAAGTTATTAAATTAGTTGGCAGCACTGCAAAACTAATAGGAGAATTCACTGATATTGTCAACGATCGCGCTAGTCGTAACTCGAACAAACAACATTCTATTGACTATCAAACAATAAAAAATTGCTATAAATTTAACTATGGCATTTCCATGGCCATTCTTGAGAAAAGTTGTCTTGACATTGTTTCAAGTACTATTAGTGCTGTGTGCAATTCATTAAAGTATCTTTTTTAAAACACAATATAAGAGTTTTTGGAAAAATCCTCATTGCTTACGAAGATGATTTGGAGAACAGCTTAGGGGGGGAATTAGTGCAGTTTGCAGAGCTGCTGTTATTGACAGCCAGAAACATGAAGTGTTTTCACTGTGAATGTCGAGTGTGACACACGCGTATTGAAATCGTCCGTGGAAAAATAAAATCTACCTGCTATTTACTAAAGACAAGCCCACATTTGTGGCACAAATTGTGCTTAGTGATACAATAAATCATTGTAAAGTGTAATTACCGCGCAAAATAAGTGCATTATTGATAAAATACATTTTTCTTCTAAATTGGCCGATGCCGGCATATACAGTGGCGAGCAAAATTGAGTAAATGTTGGTCACTTTCTTACATTTGGCTCAATTGTATGAAAACGAATTAGTGGAAAAATCTGAAATAATTATCCAAGATTCCCTGCACCTTAAGCTCCAAATTTGCCAAAACAAGCATATCGATAAATTGCATAGGAGAGATATGAAAAATCAAAAGCTAAGGCAACCTACATTTACTCAATTATGCACGAATTGATTCTTTTACGAAAAACAATTTTATTTTCATACTTAATCCAAAAACCACTGTTATTTATTATGCGTTTTACAATCTTGGACATTCTTTCAACCAAATTCAGTGAACATTAAAGCGAAATATTGGCCCACTCAAGCTGTACTCCCCTCAAAAGTTCCTTTTCCGTAAAGGGGCCATTTTATCTTTGCCCAGCCTTATTTCAAAAATTGAACAAAGATTTGTTGTCGAATTGAGGTCTAGGGTCTATGCTGACCACTCCGTGGCTTAAAACTCCTGCTCCCTAAACCAGTCTTTGAAAATAGAGGCAGATTTCTTGAGTCCCCCTCTCGGGAAAAAATGATTTTCTCGGTGGATAAATCAAATGCGTGGATGAAACTTGCAAGTAGGGACTCGCGAATACGAAGATATACGCTCTTTTTCATTCCAATGAGTGAATTACTATAAAAAGTTGGTTTTGAGTCCGCAATCAGGCAATTAAAATCTGTGTTATCAGACAATAATATGAGATATTACTTAAAGTTCTACAAAACACGCCTAAACTGAAATGTGGGTGACTGAAAACGTGTAGTTAGTCTGATGAACCATACTAGTAAAGATTTTTTTAAAGTTTAGCCACGTTTTGTGGAACTTTAAGTAATATCTCATATGCTTGTTTTGGCAAATTTGGAGCCTAAGGTGCAAGGAATCTTGGATAATTATTTCAGATTTTTCCACTAATTCGTTTTCGTACAATTGAGCCAAATGTAAGAAAGTGAGCAACATTTACTCAATTTTGCTCGCCACTGTATGTGCCGGCAAGCGTCCCGTCAAAAAAACATCTGTGCAAAACAGCTGTTTTGTCTAAAAGCTTTAGTTTACGCAAGCTACTTATTTCTAAGGATCGAGTCTCGGCTAATAGCTTGGCAATAAAATTTTCATTGCATACTTTTAGGTCTGCTATGAAATCTGGACATATCCAGAAATCTCAAAAAGCAGATCTCAATATGAGTAAGAAAAAGCTGACCCTTGGCGAAGCGCTAAAAGAAGCCGTCAATGCCAAATCTGACAGCGAAATTAACCTGACAGCTGAAAAAATTGCAGTAGCACAGGCATTTGAAACTGAACCCGCACCAAGCGCTCATGAAACTGTAGACATGATAAACGTTAGCAACCAAAACTCTATCCCAGCCGATGATGCTCCTCGCCGATTTCAAATTATTAAGCGTAGGACAACTTCAAGCACATCTCCTGAAGTATTAAGAAAAAGAGCGAGTTTAGTTGAAAATACTGCACCTAAAACTAGATACAGTGGAAACACTAACAGATTCGGATTACTTGCTCAACTTCCCACTGAAAGTGAATGTGAGAACGATGCTGGTGATGATTTGAGCGATCAGCCCAGCACTAGCCGTCAAGCTGCTAGTAATGCAGAGATGAGTAATGCTGTTAAAGCGCCGCCTAGGCCACCTCCGATTGTAATGGAAGGTATTTCTGATGTCAACTTGCTTATGCAAAACGTCAGCAAAATCACTGATGTTAATAAGGTTGAGTTTCGGGCCTCTATGGGTGGTGTTATGCGTCTTTATGCAGCCGACACTAACACTTTCCGCTGTGTTACCAGATGGCTCGAAGAAGAGAATTACGAGTTTCACTGTTACCAATTGAAAGAAGATAGACCATACAGGGTGTGCGTGAAAGGTCTGCATCACAGCACGCTGCATAGCCAAATCAAGGATGAATTGGCAAAGCTAGGTCATAAGATGCTTGACGCCCACACGCCCCAGCGTCGTAGCGAGCCCGGTTGTCCCGATGCAAGACCAAGAAATATGTTCTTTGTGAACATCGCCGCTGCGCCCAATAATAAACAGGTTTTGGATGTTAAGGCTCTGTGCCATATGAGGGTTGCAGTTGAGCCACTCCGCAAGCGCACAGCCGTTGTGCAGTGCCACCGATGCCAGCAGTTCGGTCACTCGGCTAAATACTGCCGTAAAGCGTATGTTTGCGTTAAGTGTGCAGGTGAGCGTCCTGCGAGTAGTTGCACTCGGCCACGCAATGAGCTCTGCACATGTTTCAACTGTGGAGGGGAGCATCCCGCTAATTACTCGGGTTGCTCCAAGTATCAAGCATTTATAAGCCGTACTAGGCCACAGCGCGGCGTGGGAGCTAAAAGCTCTATCATCGAGCATTCGGAGCCAAATATCGCTACAAGCAGCCATGTAACCTTTCCCAGAGGTAGCGTATCCTACGCCGACATAGCGAGAGGCAGAGTGCAGCACAAGCAGCCCCAACAAAACCATATACAGCGTGAAGACAGAAGCCGCAGGAAAAACAGATGGACCTAATGATGATGATGCTGAAGCAGCAACAACAACAGACACAGCAGCAGGGGCAAATTCTCAATTTGCTCACTGCACTACAAGTGCAGCAGTCCCCAAAATAATGCCGCGGCGCATTTTAGTGTGGAACGCCAATGGCGTGTCCACGAAGCTGCCTGAGCTGGAATGTTTGGTGCGGCGAGAATAAATTGACGTCTTGCTTCTTAGTGAGACTCATTGTCGAGGAACGAGTGCGCCAAAAATTTATGGATTTGATGCCTATCCTGCCAATGTCCCAAGTGATGGCAACGCTAGAGGAGGGGCAGCTATCCTAGTTAAGTCTAGCCTTGTACACTTCCCGTTAACTTCCATAGCTACCGGCAAGGTGCAACTGGCGTCTGCAGCCATTGAAACAGCACTCGGTCCCATAAACTTTGGAGCTGTATATTGCCCCCCGAGGTTTGCATGGACTTCTGAAGACTTCGACGACATTTTGAATCTACATTGTCCTAAATATATTGTTGCGGGTGACTGGAATGCGTCCCACTGGCTATGGGGGGCGGGAAGATCCAACCAACGAGGTCGTGCGCTAGCTAACCTTGCTCTGAGCACTGAGGTAAGCTGTCTAGCAACAGGTGGCCCCACACGATATCCGCATGGCAGCCGCGGCTCTCCAAGCTGCATTGATTTCGCTATGACTAGAGGCATCTTGGATACCCATGTTGATATACGGTCTATTGTTGACCTTAGCTCCGACCATCTACCGTTAATTATCACGCTTGATGCAGCTGCAATGACATATCCAAGAACAGAGCGGTTAATAAACATGCGCAGTAACCTGGAAGTATTTCAAGGTCAGCTTGAGCGCTCGCTGTATCTCAACATTGAAATAAATTCTGGGAAGGACATAGAGGATGCTATCGATCTGTTCACCATCAAAGTCAAGGAGGCAGCAAAAATGGCTACGCCTACCCCGCTTCGAAAGCCAGCAGCATCAGGCATACCGATCACTAACGCCATTCTGCTCCTAATCCGTGAAAAGAGACGCCTACGCAATAGATGGATAAGGTCTCGCCATCCTCTAGATAAAGCAGCATGGAATAGAGCGCAGGGTGTGCTTCAACGTGCACTAGCGGAACACAAAGCTGCCTGGTTTGACACAAGACTGGCTAACACTGGCACTGACTGCGACGCAACACACTCGCTATGGAAGGCCACGCGCGCTATCAAAAGGAGGTGCACCAGGAAGGCGCCGCTTATGGACAGCAATGGGACATGGTGTCGGACAGATTTGGAGCAAGCTGAGGTGTTTGCGGGGCACCTTGCCGAGCGCTTTCAGCCATTTGAGCTGGCCAGCCCAGAGCAAGTTGAAGAGACGCATGTAAGACTATCCCAAGCGCTTCAAATGGATCTTCCTATCAGGCCATTTGCCCCTAGCGAGATAGTTGAAGTCATTGGTCGACAAAACGTCAACAAAGCTCCAGGTCACGATGCCATCTGCAACGCTACTTTAAAGGCATTACCAAGACACGCAGTCAACTACATAGCGTTATTGTTTAACGCCATATTGAGACTGCAATACTTTCCTGCTCAGTGGAAGCTTGGGATAATCTCCATGATCCACAAACCTGGCAAGCCGGAAAGGGACCCTGCGTCCTATCGGCCGATCAGTCTCCTCCCTTCGATCTCGAAGGTGTTTGAGAGACTAATTGCTGCACGGATTGTCAGGATTGTGGATATTCAGGGGATTACTCCTGAGCACCAGTTCGGGTTCCGAGCTGGTCACTGCACGGTTGAGCAACTTCACCGGCTACTGCAACGCCCTCTTCTTGGACATCAAAGAAGCGTTTGACCGAGTATGGCACCCAGGGCTACTGGTTAAAATTAAAGATATGCTGCCTGCCCCATATTTTGGGCTACTACAGTCATACCTGGAGAGAAGACAGTTTTCGGTCCGCTTCCATTCGGCCGTCTCTGCCAAGTACGATGTTAAAGCTGGTGTTCCACAGGGAAGTGTACTGGGTCCTCTACTGTACTGCCTTTTCAGTAGTGATATGCCGCAGCCAGACGATAGCCTGACAACGATGTTGGCCACTTTTGCAGACGACGTCTGTGTCACTCACAGATCAAGTTGTGAAGTCACTGCTGCCGACGGAGTTCAAGAGTACGCCACTATGTTCGCGCAATGGGCGAAGCGCTGGAACATTGGCATTAATAGCGAAAAGTCGGCTAATGTGTGCTTCACCTTGAGAAGGAGAACTCCGCCTGCCATTACAATAGAGGGCAATCCCGTGCTTCAGGCAGACTCGGCTAAGTATCTCGGCGTCATTTTGGATCGCAGGCTTACTTTCTCCAAACACGTTACGGCAATTAGAATACGCGTACGAGCTGCGACGGCTAAAAACTTTTGGCTACTCAACTCCAGAAGCAAATTGTCATTAGCCAACAAAGTGACAATTTACAAACAAATTATCGCGCCGATCTGGAGGTATGGGTGCCAAATCTGGGGAATCACTTGTGACAGCCAGATCAAGAGAGTTCAGGTGGCACAAAACCGAATTATGCGAATGATTACCGGTTGCGAATGGTTTATTCGGAACACAATGTTGCACAACGATCTGAAGATGGCAACAGTCTTCGACGAAATAAACAAGCACTCGAGCCGGTACAATGATAGGCTTGTGCGACACAGAAACAGACTGGCGAGGGTTCTGGCAAGAGAAGCCCCTTCAATGAGACTAAAAAGGCGGCAGCCGAGAGAGCTGATGACGCGACGTCCAAGGACTCGAAGGTCTTGATGTTATTAACTGTGATTGTTATTTGTGATATTGTTATTGTTGTTGTTAATTATTTATTGTTTGTTGTTAATTGTTAATTGTTTTATGTTTGTAAATGATAAAGCTAGCCTATCTGCTAGCCGGCGCGCCCTTTTGGGCTGAATGAACATATAAGAAGATTATAAAGAGGAACACTAACAACCTCGTATGTCTTAGGAATAATAAAGAAAAAAAAAAAAAAAAAAAAACATGAGCCTCTGGAACAGCAATTTTATAAATTTTTATTAAATAATTCTTTAGAATCGTGATTCCCAAACTTAGAAATTACCTTGCGCATTTACTTATCTCTAATGATCACTAATTGCAGTGGCGAACGTTCTTTTTCAAGATTATAACGTGTTAAAAATTAATTAAGAAACACGATGAGCCAAGAACGTCTTAATCATCTCAGTTTGTTGAAAATAGAGTATGACTTGCTTAATGAAGTCGTTATTGAGAGTATTATCTCTAAATTTGCCAATAATAAATCCAGAAAAGTTTATTTGTAACAATTTTGTTTTATTTAATACCCTAATCTTGAGAACCTATATCAAACCAAGAGCCCCTTGACAGAATTTGCTATAGGCCCCGCGCTTGCTTAATCCGGCACTGCTTTCAGGCATTGTGTCGGACTATGCAAACCAACTATGCTTGAAATTTCACACCTTTAATATCCATGATCCCACAAAAAAGAAGACTGTGTGCAAAATTTCAGCTCGATATTTTCGAAACTGTGGGAGGAGATTGTATATATACAGACAGACGGACATGGCTAAATCAACTCGTCTTGACGTCCTGATCAAGAATATATATACTTTATATAGTCGCAAGAGAATATTTCTATGTGTTACAAACTTCAGCACAAACTTATAATACTATTCACTAACGGTGAAGAGTATAAAAATTTGTTTGGTTTCCTTAAAAAAAAAAGAGTTTATAATAGTGCTGTTCACTAAGTGAGTGACTATTACCGTGAACAGACTTTTGTACTTGTAAGAGTGTAATAGTGTCAGATTGTAACAATTTAAACTAAGTAAGCTGTTCTTAACTTTGACACATTAGCGGTCTTCACGCTCAACTCGTTAACGCGTAAACGTCATAACTGATAAAAATGCAAAAAACAAAATACATTGAAAAATTTTACCGAGTTTTCATTAACCCCGACTCGTGTTGTTCGGTAACGCGTTAACTCGTTAAAAAATCAAAGGGAATTTTTAGTTACTTTGAATAAAAAAGTGGCTGTACTTTCATATCATTTTATTATTAAAACAGCATATGTTATATTTTAACCTTTCTCAACATAAGCCAATATAAAGGAAAATTAATTCCCACATTTTCCCTTATGCACCAACTACTCGTATGTTACAAGCAATAACACAACACTAGGGAATACAATCCCGGGATCCCGGTCGTTTTTTGATCCTGAAAATCCCGGGGCTGTAGTTGGCTAATCCCGGGATATTTCGGGATTGCCAAAATGCTTGAATTGCTTCAGTCGAAAAGCAAAAGTGAAAAAATCTTGTCTTTTCACTGCTTCGACTTTTTGTAAATGTTCAAAATAAACAGTTCTGAGAACATTCACAGCAGAACTAGCAAATACTTTGAACTGCTTCGACTGTTTGTAACTGTTGGAAATTAAAAAAAAATCAGCAGCTGTAGTCGATCCAACATTTTTCTCAGAAGCAGCACCAAATGAGTTTAATGCACACCCATGTAAAAAAAAATATATAAAATTACCAAAAACTGTTACTTGTTTCATAAATGTCCCGACTGTGACTTCTGGCGAAAAGCTAAAATTTAATGTCGGTGATTGAAAAATTATTTTTCATTCCAATGTTCTTCGAAGTCTTCTTTTTCTACAGTTAAAAGGAATTAAAACATTTTACGACTTTTGGTACTGTGCATAGAAAGTATAAATACGACAATTAGAATTTATTTATTTCAATTACAATTTATTTACCATCAACAAAGTTGCGCTTAAAGTTATTATTGATTATTTAAAATAATTTTTTTAAATGACGGGAGAGTTTGTTAAACATAAAAAAGACAGTGATGAGACGTCAGTGTGGAGTAATTTTTTAGTTGCCCAAGACGGAACAAGCGCCAAATGTAAACGATGCGCAGCCATTCTAAAAACTTTGTGTGGATCGACTAAGGGATTACATACACATTTATTATCAAAATATAATAAAAGGGTTTTAGCTGATACAAACCGTTTAATAGCTTCAACAAGTCAAGCATCTGGAAATGTGAACCTAGCACCACCACCAGCTAAGCGAAAGTTAGATGATTATTTTACAAAGAGTGTCGACGACAGCCTGAATGGTGTTTTGGCAAGAATGATTGCGTTAGATGGATTTTTATTCAGTGTATTTATTACTTCAAAAGATTTAAGGAAAATGCCCTTAGAGAAATAAACGGATTTACCAAAGTCAGCCGTCACAATTCGAAATCGTATTATGAACTACAGTGAACACATAAAAAAACAAGTAACTGGAGAATTAAAGCAATTGAAAAGTGCAGGTAAAAGATATAGTCTATCTTTCGACGAGTGGACGTCAACATCTAATAAACGATACATGGCTGTCAATATTCATTTATATAAAAAGTTTTGGTGCTTGGGACTCGTTCCTATTCATGGAAGTATGACGGCTGAAAATTGTCTTCATATTTTAAAACAGCGTCTAAGTGAATTTGATATTTCTCTGGAAACCGACATCGTGGCTATTGTAACCGATGGACCGATGGATGTTTCGCACATGGCATAAATTTGGCAGTTTGTGATGTGCTTTATAAAAAATATAATAATTGCAAAACGTTACCCCTACCTCTGCTGAGGATATGGACGACAGTGACGATGATGAAAACTTAGACTGTCCAGAATCAGGGTTAATCTTAATTGCAGAAAATGATCTTGAACGGGAACACATGCCAGAAATCACAGAAGATGAAAATACTACTGTGCTGATAAAAAAAGCAACGACGAAGTGATGAGTTAACTGGAGTGTTAAACTATTTACAAAATCCACGAATAGATCATGAAAATGAATTATTATTGAACTTGGAATGGCTTGAATTATTTCCAGTTGCTATACAGGCTTTAGTAAGAAAACAAATAAAAAGCATCAGTAAAAGATTAAATAGTCAAGAAGAAAGTGATGTCTCAGATGTCGAAAAAAGGTCTGCATCGCAAAAAGATGATGAGCCAAGGCAACAACCATCCCAACCGCAATTGACACTAAAAGAAAAATTGCAATTCGAAATTGACAAGAGCATGGAGTCCCCATCCCCTGAAGTACAAACTGAATCAGTGTTGGCACAAACAATAAGACGTGAAATGGAGATATTTGAAAATGGAGGAGTTCGAGAATATCACTTGGAATTAATATATAAGTATCTGTTATCGATTCCACCAACAAGTGTAGAGCCTGAGCGAGCATTTTCAGCTGCTGGTTTCATTGGGAACAAAATATGAAGCAGGCTTGGCGTTCAAACGTTGGATGCTCTGATATTTTTGCGATTCTACTTCCAAAATAATCAATAAATACATCGAAAATCTTCCTAATAAAGATATAACATATGTCTGAAGTTTTTTTCTTATTTCAGCCCAATTAGAAACCACATAGTGAAATCCCGGGATCCCGGGATTAAACTTCATAAATCCCGTAATCCCGGGATTGGAAAGTACTCCCGGGATTGTATTCCCTACACAACACATACAACTAATGCATCAAAATGCAGATTTTTGATATTTGATTTCGTCTTATCGCCAACCGATGCACGCGAATAATGTCGTCCACAAAGTCATACAATGCACAGTGGTCCCGCCCGTAGGCCAAAAATAAAAAAACTAAAGTCACAATTTTTACTTTAAATGTACCAATTCTTTTTTATAATTAGTCTAGCTATTTGAATTTATTCATCTTTTTGTTTTACTCTATCTGTCCTCTTCAAGAATAGCATCGAAAGAGAGAGCATGATATTCATTCAAATATTTGTAAAACTTTTTTAAAACAAGTTTTTGTTCAATGGAAGTGACTAATATTTTAAAAAAAGGTATTAACTTTCTTTTTACAACAAAAAGTATATGTTGTATGTGTTGTGTTTTGTGTAAATTAATGATTGATGAGTATTTAGTACATAATTGTGAACGTTCTTAGTTTGTCTTTTCTGTGTTTGGTTAGAGTTTTAGTTGTGAAGGGGTTCTTGGGGTTGAACAAATCTTTTTGTATAACATTCTTAAGCATTTTAAGAATATAAGAAAGTTTAATTCAAGTGCCGTAAGGTGCCATGCAGCTTGCAATATACGAAAAGGTAACCTTACCTCAATTTAAAAAAAAAATACGTGCAAAACTTTTTATCATTAAATATCCGTGGTACTACCTTCCTGCATCGGTCCATAAAGTGTTATTGCATGGTCCTGCCATTATAAAAAATTGTTTAGTCTCAATTCAAGAGCTTTCTGAGGAAGCTGAAGAGGCAAAAAATAAAGACATTAAATGCTTAAATGCAATGCTTCCTCTATTTCTCCATCCCGGTCCTTAGCTGTGCACAATTTTAAGACAAATATTTAATTATTTGTATATTCATTCGTTAATAACCATATTTACCTTCCAGAAACTCAATCTCGAGCACAACTTGATTCACTTTATGTTCCATTAATTGATTTTTACATTATTTTGCGGAATTTAAATTTTATTTGATTTAATTCGCATAATTCAGCTAAATTCACTTTTTCGTTTGTTTATATAAGAAGAAGAAAAATTACCGAATTTACACAAACCTGCATACATCGGTATTCACGCCCGACACACGTTAAAATTAAAATTGTTAAAATTGAGACGTTAACAAGTTGGGCGTGAAGACCGCTATTGCTTATTTTGTTTATTATTATTGTGAGACCTAAATTGAAAAAAAAAACAAAAGAATTATTTTGGGAAAAATGGCATTTGAAGTTTATTTGATTTATTCTAGCCGTCGAGGACACAGCATTGAAGTGCCCAAATCTGTAGTTTGATAGAATAATATTTTATGCTAATTTGACGAACAAAGATTTAAGCAAATGCTGCGCGTCTCTCAAAGGCAAATTGCTGGGCTTAATAGAAGAGGACGGGGTGTTCAAAACTGATTTTAATAGGCAAATTCCTATTGACTTGCAACAAGTTTTAGGTAGATTTGTTTAAAGCAAAAATAATCCAGTAAGGACGCTATCTTCAGCAAGGCTGAAGCTTATATACTTTTCACGCACTTTCTTGTGCCACGCTCATTTTTATACTTTTCACTTATGTGAAATAGTATAATAACTTTGTCACGGAGTTTGTAACAGATCGAAATATTAATTTCCGACTATATAAAGTATATATATTCTTGATCAGGACGACAAGACGAGTTGATTTAGCCATGTCCGTCTGTCCGTCTGTCCGTCTGTCTGTCTGTCTGTCTGTCTGTCTGTCTGTCTGTCTGTCTGTCTGTCTGTCTGTCTGTCTGTCTGTCTGTATGTATGCAAACTAGTCCCTCAGTTTTGAAGCTATCGAGCTGAAACTTTGCACAGAGTCTTAGAATTTATTACGATGAATCATTCGTCGGAACCAGCATGATCGGATTATTGGAACAGGTAGCTCCCATACGAAAAGAAGAAGAAAAGTGAACAAAACTTGAATCGTTGTATGGAAAACTTTTTTGTTTTGTACAATAGAGTGCTGAAATTTTAAACATAGTTGTTTTACATGGTCCGACTACATGCCTGAAAGTTTCATTGAGATTGGACATCTGGAACTGGTAGCTCCCATACAAAATGAAGAAGAGGAAGAGAAGCCATATTCACGTCGTTGTATGGAAAACTTTTTTGTTTCTTAACCAATTGACTTGAAATTTTAAAGTTATGTTCTTAGGGAGGAATGAAAACTATTTTGACCAAAAGTGGGCGTAACCACGCGTAGCCACGCCCACTTATAGCGAAAATTTACCCGTTGTATGGAAAACTTTTTTGTTTTTTAACCAATTGACTTGAAACTTTGCAGTTATGCTCTTAGGGAGGAATGAAAACTATTTTGATCAAAAGTGGGCGTGGCCACGCCCACTTATAGCTTAACTTGACCCTTTGTATGGAAAACTTTCTTGTTTTTTAACCAATTGACTTGAAACTTTACAGTTATGTTCTTAGGGAGGAATGAAAACTATTTTGACCAAAAGTGGGCGTAACCACGCGTAGCCACGCCCACTTATAGCGAAAATTGACCCTTTGTATGGAAAACTTTTTTGTTTTTTAACCAATTGACTTGAAACTTTACAGTTATGTTCTTAGAGAGGAATGAAAACTATTTTGACCAAAAGTGGGCGTAGCCACGCCCACTTATAGCGAAAATTTACCCGTTGTATGGAAAACTTTTTTGTTTTTTAACCAATTGACTTGAAACCTTGCAGTTATGCTCTTAGGGAGGAATGAAAACTATTTTGATCAAAAGTGGGCGTGGCCACGCCCACTTATAGCTTAACTTGACCCTTTGTATGGAAAACTTTCTTGTTTTTTAACCAATTGACTTGAAACTTTACAGTTATGTTCTTAGGGAGGAATGAAAACTATTTTGACCAAAAGTGGGCGTAACCACGCGTAGCCACGCCCACTTATAGCGAAAATTGACCCTTTGTATGGAAAACTTTTTTGTTTTTTAACCAATTGACTTGAAACTTTACAGTTATGTTCTTAGAGAGGAATGAAAACTATTTTGACTAAAAGTGGGCGTAGCCACGCCCACTTATAGCGAAAATTGACCCTTTGTATGGAAAACTTTTTTGTTTTTTAACCAATTGACTTGAAACTTTACAGTTATGTTCTTAGAGAGGAATGAAAACTATTTTGACCAAAAGTGGGCGTAGCCACGCCCACTTATAGCGAAAATTTACCCGTTGTATGGAAAACTTTTTTGTTTTTTAACCAATTGACTTGAAACTTTGCAGTTATGCTCTTAGGGAGGAATGAAAACTATTTTGACCAAAAGTGGGCGTAGCCACGCCCACTTATAGCGAAAATTTACCCGTTGTATGGAAAACTTTTTTGTTTTTTAACCAATTGACTTGAAACTTTACAGTTATGTTCTTAGAGAGGAATGAAAACTATTTTGACCAAAAGTGGGCGTAGCCACGCCCACTTATAGCGAAAATTGACCCTTTGTATGGAAAACTTTTTTGTTTTTTAACCAATTGACTTGAAACTTTACAGTTATGTTGTTAGGGAGGCATGAAAACTATTCATTTAGTTTTTTTTATAGTGACACAAAGTGAAAAGTATTATAGCTTCAGCCTTGCTGAAGATAGCGTCCTTACTGGTTTTGACTCAAAATATTTTCTCTTCATCTAATTGACCTATATACAAATTTGCATTGTTTTTGCTCATTGGGTACCGGAGATATGCAAATTATTGATTTTTGCTATAAATAGGCCTCCCTAAGAACATAAGTGTGAAGTTTCAAGTCAATTGATTAAGAAACAAAAAAGTTTTCCATACAACGATTCAAGTTTTGTTCATTTTTCTTCTTCTTTTCGTATGGGGGCTACCAGTTCCAGTGGTCCGATATGGCTGGATCCGACAAATGAGTTGATCGCACAAATAAAAAGTCTCTGTGCAAAATTTCAGCTCGATATCTTCAAAACTGTGGGAGGAGATTGTATATATACAGACAGACGGACGGACAGACGGACATAGCTAAATCAACTCGTCTTGCCGTCCTGATCTAGAATATATATACTTTATATAGTCGCAAGTGAATATTTCTGTGTGTTACAAGCTCCGTGACAAAGTTAATATACTATTTCACATACGTGAAAAGTATAAAAAAAAACCAGTAAGGGCGGTATAGTCGAGTATACTCGACAATATAATACCCTGCACACATGGTAGGCGGCGCCACACCCTCAATCTACAAAAACATATTGATCTGACGTCGCCTTTTCAAATAGTGTTCAAAATACAAAGAAAATCGGTCAAAAAATGTGGATTTTACGAAAAATTTAAGTTTGTAGGTCTCTGAGGGGTAGCCATCAAAGAGAGGGGAAATTTGTGGTATGCAGTTTTTAAGATGTATTATCACTGAGCTTGTATACAAAATTTCAGGTTCATACCTTTGTTAATTTTGGAGGTATAGCCATTTACTGGGGGAGGGGAAATGAAAATGAGGGGGGGATTTTGTGGTATGCAGTTTTGTAGAGCCACTCATACTGAGTCTACATACCGACTTTCATGTTTCTATCTCTTTGGATGTTTGAGTTATAGCGATTTAAAAAAGTGGGTAGGGCTGGATGGGCGGGAAGGAGTGGGCGTGGCACAAAAAAAAATAAACTTGATCTGCTGCCAAGCATCACGAGTCTACCCTCCAAATTTCAAGTCTCTAGCTCTTACAGTTTCCGAGATCCATTGGTGAATACAGACGGACGGACGGACAGACGGACGGACATGGCTCAATCAATTTCTCTTGTCGTCCTGATCAAGAATATATATACTTTATGGGGTCCCCCTCCCTTCCTTCTGTGCGTTACATACATTTCGTTCAAACAAACTTAATATACCCTGACACACTGTATGTGCAGGGTATAAAAAAACAGTAAGGACGCTATCTTCAGCAAGGCTGAAGCTTATATACTCTTCACACACTTTCTTGTGCCACGCCCATTTTTATGACTGAATCGTTTTTCTATTCATCTTATTAGCCTATATACAAATTTTCATTGTTTTTTCTCATTGGGTACTGGAGATATGCAAATTATTGACTTTAGCTATAAGTGGGCGTTTTTTGGTCAAAATAGTTTTCATGCCCCCTTAGAACATATGTGTTAAGTTTCAAGTCAATTGATTAAGAAACAACGACGTGAATCTATCGCCCGATCAAATAGTGTTCAAAATATCAAGTAAATTGGTCAAAATAAGTGGAATTTACGAAAAATTTAATATGCAGTTTTAAATATACACATCTACTGAGCTTGTATACAAAATTTCAGGTTCATACCTTTGTTAGTTTTGGAGATTTAGATATTTTAAGAAAAATACTTGGGGTGGGGAAATTAAGGGGAGGGGGCGAAATTGTAGTGTGCAGTTTTGTAGAGTTACTTATACTGAATCTACATATTGACTTTCATGTTTTTGTCTCTTTGGATGTTCGAGTTTTGAAAAAGTGGGTGATGCTGGATGGGCGGGTAGGAGTGGGCGTGGCACAAAACTGTTCAAACTTGATCTGCTGCCGAGCACCACGAGTCTATTCTCCATATTTCAAGTCTCCAAGAACCTTAATCAATTTCTCTTGTCGTCCCGATCAAGAATATATATACTTTATGAGGCTCCCCTCACCACCTTCACTGCGTTACATACATTTCGCTTTTGCACAAACACAATATGCCCTGATACACAGTATGTGTACAGGGTATAAAAATATAATAACATTTTGAGTATACAGTTTTTTACAAAATATTTATTGATATTCAGATAATAGAAAAAAAATGTCCCAAAGGGGCCGTTCATTAATTACGTAAGGCGATTTTCTCCTGATTTAGACCCCCTCCCCCTACATGTAAGATAAAATAAGATCATGGTGACCCCTACCCCTTGTTTGATATTTATTACGTAAAAATTCAAAGGAAAAATTAATGTTGATGTTTTAATTTTTATTTGTCAAAGGAACATTTTTAGGAATGTTTATTTATACCTACAAAGTTTCCTTTTTATTGATAATCTACCCTTCTATATTTAAAAATTTTTCTTTGTCAAGGCCTCAAAATCGACTCGGATAGTGGATCTGTCAATGGAACATATCTGATAATTGGTGTCGTTTCTATGTTGTTATTGACGATTGTAAAGTCATTAAACTACAAAAATTCTTCCTTTGAGCGCATTTTTATGATCTTATGTAAGATGTAGCAAGACACCTTCCCCCCTCTATGTAAGAAAAAATATGTCCTGCTCGAACCCCCTCCCCCCTAAAACGCCTTACGTAATTAATGAACGGCCCCAACAGGAAATTCAATTCATCGAGTTATGATGTCGCGGTATGTAGTTATATACAGAGTTTAGTTAATTAGTAACTGTACAGCTGAGATATTCATATGAAGGTACATATATTGGCAGATGAAGGAATAAAGTTAATTTAGGAAAAATAGGAAAAAAGAAATTCTTAACTTCCTACACGAATTTCAACAAATAAAAAATTGTAGCCATCAGAAGCATTTAAAAACCACTAAGGATTGGAGTCGACAGTACTCGACTTCGACATACCCTGTACCTTCAATTAGTAACGTCTGTTGTAGGGCGTTGCCCCGCCCACTTTTTAATCGAAACAGATTTCCTTTCCATTCAATATCATACATACTAATTTTTGCTCTTCTAGACCAATTCGTTACAGAGATATAACGATTTTCTATTTTGGCTATATGTGGGCGTGGTTACACCCATTTAATATTTGAATCTTACTATACTCCACCCCAAAAGCATACATGCAAAGTTTCATTCTTGTAGGTTGTATGGTTCTTGATATATGAGCGTTTGAAATTTTTACTATATAGGGGCGTGGTCACACCCATTTTTTTTTTTTTTTTCTTAAGGTTTGAGTCAGCTATATACACACCAAATTTGGTGTTCCTATCACAAAAGACAACGCAGAAAATACGACTTTTGTACTATTTTACCCGAGGTAGCTTCAGTTATTTGCCCCTCACCCTTAAACTAACTCTGCGTAATGAATCACAAAATCGAACTGCGAAGAGCTTTTGGTCCTATCTATTATAGTTTCCGAGATCGACGCGTTCATACAGACAGACGGACGGACGGACAGACGGACATGGCTAAATCGACTTCTCTTTCGATACTGATCAAGAATATATATACTTTGTATAGTCTGAGATGTCTCCTTTAAGGTGTTACATACATTGACGACGTGCACAAAACTAATATACCCTTGTACCATAAGGTACAGGGTATAATTACATATGGAAAATTTCATATGTTTAGCCTGCTTTTTGCTAAGAAGAATTTAACTTAATTTCATAACCGAGTATGCGTTGGGTAGGTGGATACTGTAGCAATTTCTATTTGACCATTTTTGACAGTTTTTCATGTCATTTTCATTTTAACATTAAAAACTTCAACTTAATCCTATACTACAGTATAAGACCTAAGGGGGTATTCTAGTCTAGAAGCCTCAATTTTGGTCGGTTTTCATCGAGCGATAAAAAAAGAAATAAAAACTTTTTTAGTATTCAGTTTTTGAAGTGAACCTTCTTTAGCATGGGTATGATTTGAAACTTGATGCAACGACATGAAAAAGAGACAAACTACATATATATTTATAACATTTAGCCTGTGAGAGAATGAAATAGAATATAGTATGACAGTCTGTAGTCATAAACTGAGTAGTCATAAAAAGAAGTAACAACAAAAACATGCTTTGTTGTAATTTTGGCATTCCTCTTCAACCGTCACTTTCAGAGAGTATTAAATATAACAAGAGACCGAAGCTCGCTCACGCAGAGCTTTCAAAAAAAAGTAAGGTACACAGATTGGCGCAAAAAGCTCCAACATCAGCGCAAAACTTTTAGAACGAGAGGGAATATAAAAGAAGTATGTCTTATTCGGTCGAGAAGGCGTGGCTGATATTCAGTGTGAGCAAGCAATGCATGAGACCAAATCTACGTAAATTTATATTTTGCGCATATTGTAGGCAATGAAAATGTTAATTTTTAAATTATTTTATTGATTTTTCGAAATACTCTGATTTGATTAAAGGCGTTATAACGAACAGCCTAGTGAAAGAATTATATTTTAATCTTTATCAGAAGTATTTTTTTTTGCCAATTGAAAATATTGCTTTTGGCAAAATAGCCGCCAAAATCTGTTTTTGCTATTTTTCATAGTTCTGAAAAATGTCAATTTTTTATTTTATATATTTTTTATGTCTTCTACAAATTGTTGTAGAAGGCCATATTAGTGATCTAATATGGTTTTTATAATTCTTTTAATTATAGTTTGGCCATAATATTAATATTAAAATTAATTTTTTGGGACAGGGACATACATCAGTGCTTGTGCGAGCAAAGCGACCGAATCGCTGCGCTGCTGGCTCAAGATTGAAATTTGCGCACAGCCAAACTCAGCGCGATAACAGACGAATGTTTGCTTCTTTATTTCTATTAAGCTGTTACAGTATATTTGCCTGATTTTCAACAGTAGCTGAACATGTCAACTTATGTTACACACCCATTCACAATACATACGACAGTTTATCGTTCAACCAACCGCAAATATAAATGTCATATGTGTTGTGTGTACGCTTTGTAACATAAGCAAAGCAAATGTTCAAATTGTGTATCAATGTTTTGAATAATAACACACGAACTTATGCACAATTAGTTTGTGAATTAGTTTGTGAATTAGTTTGTGTGTTATTATTATAGGCTGAAATAAAAATATATATAAACAATAATAATGAAAAACTAGTAAGGGCGGTATAGTCGAGTATAGTCGAGTATACTCGACAATATAATACCCTGCACTAATGATAGGCGGTGCCACACCCTCAATCTACGAAAACATACTGATCTGACGTCGCCTATTCGAATAGTGTTCAAAATATCAAGAAAATCGGTGAAAAAATGTGGATTTTACGAAATATTTAAGTTTGTCGGTCTCTGAGGGGTAGCCATCAATAAGGCGGGAAACTTGTGGTATGCAGTTACTGATAATTAAGTGTTAATGTTAACAGCTGCAAAAAACAAACACCATTTCATACAAAAGCAAGTCACTGAGCAAAGAGCGTAAGAACAGTAGGTGAGATATGTGGGCTGATCGCTTGTTGTCTTCTGTGCCACTTGCACCTTAAGAATTTTACATATGTATCTTTCATTTTTGACAACCAAATCATACTTTACTGCTTTAGCATTAGCGATCATATGCACATTATATTTCTATTTCATTTTCGGCCAAACTCTGTTTATTTCGCTTCCACACCATTCATAAATCCGCTGAGCTTTTCCCGCCAATCTCTGTTACTTATTATTAAAAAGCTCAAAGCTCTCCGTGAGCGAGCTTCGGTCTCTTGTTATATTTAATTCTCTTTGGTCACTTTCGCCATCTGGCGCATATGCAACAACAACTAACCTGGCATGTTTACTCCAAATATTACAACAACTCTTGTTGTTGTTATTTTCAGCATAAGCATGCACAGTTAGGTCGGACAGCGTGTTTGTTGCTACCTATGACACTGTCTGAGCGTATGTATTGTGTTTGTTGTTGCCCGCTACTTAACGTTGCTAATCAAAGTCGCTAAGCAGCTTCATAATCCAATTCGTGTCTTCACAATAATGTACATATCGCTTGCTTACTGCAAGACTGTCATAACTCGAAAAATGCGATTTTTGAGTTAATTATGCAGAAATGATCATTAACTAAAGCTTTATATTGTGTCAAAGTTTCATGTTTGTATTGTTAGTAGTTTCTGAGTTATGCAATTTTTAGTTTTTCATTCTTTATGGAAGTAAGTGCAACTTGAAAACTTTAAACGCGTTTTTCTCGAAACGGCAAATTTTGAGTTATGCCGGTCTTGCAGTAAGCAAGCGATATGTTGAAGCCCGTTCAATTTTGCAATTGACAATCATACCCTTTTCCTTTGTTGTGAAACCAAAAGTGAACACCAATAATAAATTATACATGTACAGTGGTGGCCAAAAGTATTTTGACACAATCATAGTCATCTTGTTTTAGTTGTAAGTATTGATTTATTGAATGGAGAAATGTGAAACCAATTCGAGATTACAATAGTACATTCATCTTATAAGAAATAATGAAATAATCTTATTCAGTTTTCATTTTAATGGAAAAAAGTAGATTTTTCGAAAATGTTAGTGGCCAAAAGTATTTTGACAATGTATGTTTTAAATTCTAATGTTATTCCAATGCACTCTACGAGGAAAAATATCAAACAATTAATAAAAAATGTAGCCTCCTTTAACGTCGATGACCTTTTGCAAGCGTCTAGGAATCGATTTTACCAAATTTTGAAGAATATCTAAAGGAACATCCTTCCAAAGACCTTCGACCTCAGCAATTGTCTCGTCGCGTGTTCTAGTTAAGCACGAGCTTCTCTTTCTTTTTATGTAAGCCCAGAGATTCTCGATAACATTTAAATCAGGGCTCTGGGGTGGCCAATCTAGAGTATTTACTTCAATGTCTCTTAAGAAATTGGTGATTGTTCGTGCTTTATGGCATGGTGCGTGTCCTGTTGCAGTATAAAATACGGCCCTATTAGTCTGTCACCAGAAGGAATTGTGTGATCATTTAGGACGCTTAAATATTTTCCTGCATTCATCGTACCATCCATTGGTATCAAATCGCCTAAGCCATTGAAGCACATGCATCCCCAAAACATGACTGATCCTCCACCGTGGGGTATGCGTTCACATACAGGAGCTACTTTTTTTCGAAGATTCTTTGGTACCCTGCAGAAAATTTTCTTTTTCGATCCATGATACTCAAATGAGCTTTCATCTGTCCACAAAACATCTTCCCAAAATGATTGAGGCTTGCTTATAAACTTATGAGCGAAAGCCAAACGCTTAAGCTTGTTTTTTTGTGATATGTAGGGAGCTTGTCGGGCTATATAGATTGTAAAATCGGCCTCTTTCAGACGTCTTTCAACAGTTTTTCTGCTAACAGATATTTTGTATTCCTCATTCATTAAAATTGAAACGGTTTTAGGAGTAATCAAAACATCTTCTTTAACTTTGTTCAAAATAATGCGGTCAACTCTGGGAGTAGTTTTGCGTGGCCTTCCAGATCTAACCAAATTGTTTGTTGAATTATTTCTTTTATACTTGTTAATCTGATATTATATAGTTTGGCGAGGAACTTTGAACAATTTGCTGAGGTCTGCTACCGAAACTCCTGCATTATACCTGATAACCATCTCATTTCGTAAATCTTGACTTATTTCACGTGTTTTGCCCATTTTTTTAAGAAACCGAAGCTCAAAAAACATATAAAAATAAAAATAATAACTTTTTCAATTGCAAAACGTTGTTTGTACCTCGCGCGAACCAAAGAAAATGGAAATGAGAACAATGTCAAAATACTTTTGTCCTGCCAAATAAGCACAACTTCACCTGCTAAATTGCACAGAAAAAGTACGCATGAAGTAATCACCGTTATCTTTTGCGCTCTTAAAGCTAAAAATAGATTCTCTCTTTTAAAAATCAATTGGATACCGTTGCATTTCTCTATTAATAATAATAAACGATGTAAGGTTCAACTAATTGTTGTCAAAATACTTTTGGCCACCACTGTATGCAATAAATAAAGTCAAGCAGATTCCACACATTGGAGCATTGGTAGGTAACTTGACTCGGTTCTTCGGGAGACACTCTGCACATTTGAATTAATTCTTTTTCTTCGCATTTATGCATTCAAAAATATACACATTCCAACTTGTCCATATAACATGGTTGGTACATACTTATTTTCATGAAATGTACTATTTTTACGAGTTTTTCTTAACCATTTCAAATACAACTTCACATTAATTTTAATTTTAAAATTATTTCAACAATTTATTTCGAATGTATGTACTTCTAAATCTTCGAAACTTGATGTTAAATATTGAATTGTTTTAATGCAGATTAATGGGGAAATCATTAAGTTTATTTCTTGGTACATGATTGTTTATAACAACTTAAAATAAGGCTGAATTTAATAAAATCTCTGAGAAAATTGTCAGAGTCTTTGCAACGGTGTGAAAATACCAATATGTACATATGTAATAGATTTCTAAGACACCTCAATTTCCCTTTTGATTGTTTTGAAATCATCGACCTGAAATGTTGCACAGATCCTCCAATTTTATTACCATAAACTTCACATTTATTGTCTTGGAGAGGCATAAAAACTATTTTGATTAAAAATTAGGCATGGCAACGCCCATTTATAGCAAAAATTGATGTTTGCATATCTCAAGACGCAATGGGCTAAAACAATGAAAATTAGTATATAGGATATTAAGATAAAGAGAAATTCAATCCAGAAAATGGGCATGGCAAGGCCGAAGATAGGGTCCTTATTGGGTTTTTGTTTCACTTCAAACATGTGTACTGTGTAACACGCGATTTTTTTTACAAAATAATTATTGATAGTTAGAGAATACAAGAAAATTCTCACAAAAAAAAAAATTTGTATTCATCGAGTTATGAAAGAAGTGAAAGCCAAAGAAAAAAGTGGTGTCATAGTTGACATTTTTCAAATCCAGTTATTCTTAGGAAAGACGTCGCTATAGCACCTACCTCGGGTAAAAAAACTACAAAATTCTTTCACAAAATGGCGACGATATAAAAATGAACAATGTTTTTTTTAAACTTTTTTTTTACCTTCATGGATTTTAAAAAATAGTAAAACTAATTATTTTTCAATATCCGAGGTACTGGCTATAGAGAGATGAATCGAGAAGGTTCACTTAAAATTTGAAGTTAATCGGATGATTAGAACAGGAAATATCATGCCAACCAGGTCGAAAAAAGTAGTTTCGAGAAAAACGAGTTTAAAGTTTTGTTCAGCGTAAAGCGACACTAGTACCTTACATCACACAAACGCTAATAACTCCGAAAATATTTCGAATTTTGAAAACCCCTTAAAGGCACATATTCTTAAGGGTTTGGACCTTAAGAAAAGGTAAAAAAAAATCGATTTTTTCTAAATTCTTTAATAGAATACCCCCTTAAAGTATCAGCCTTCTATCATACAAAACAAAAAAGTTTTCCATACAATGATCTTTAGTCTTGGTTTCTCTCCCTTCTTCATTTTCATCTCGATAGCTTCAAAACTAAGGGACTAGTTTGCATACATACAGACAGACAGACGGACATGGCTAAATCAACTCGTCTTGTCATTCTGATCAAGAATATATATACTTTATATAGTCGGAAATCAATATTTCGATCTGTTACAAACTTCAGCACAAAGTTAATATACTATTTCACATACGTGAAAATTATAAAAAGTACTTTATCGCTGAAAACAAAAGTTAAAATCTTAAAAAAAACTTGACGAAGGTGCTTAAGGGAATAGAGCCTTGACGATACATCGTACCGATGTTTGAAAAAAAATACCCAACATCGATGTTTTTTGTTCAACATCGATGTTTTTTATAAAATTTTCCCCATCACAAATTTTCACATTCTGAAAAAGCGCGAAACGTGTAAGTACTTAGAATTATGTTTTGATTATTTCACATTAAATAAACTAATTAATAACTATTTAAGAATGGTTTATATTTGTCGGATAACTGGTGTTGATTTGTGGTGGTGTTGGGAGCGACATTGCAGCATAACAATGGACAAATTTCTATAGGTAAGTTTTGATGAGTGCAACGTGCTTATTCGTATCACAAACAAATCACATTTATTACATTCGTACATTATATTATTTCATTTACTAAATAATTTTTCTTTTATAGTTGTGATAAATGAAATGACAAATTTGTGTACTGACGAACAAATTTTCAAAGAAAAGGTTAAAAAACTTAAGTGCATTCCAGCAACGTCTTGCGAACCGGAACGCATGTTCACCAAGGCTGGACAACTCATCTCAGACCGCAGGTGCTCGCTGAAGCCTGCGGTAGTTGACAAAATCCTTTTCATTAACCGAAACGTTGATCTCAATTTAAATAAATTGTTTCTTTGTAAGAGTCATAATAAAGTTTTTTTATTTTGTTTTAAATTTTTTCGATGTATCGATGTTTTCACTTCAAAACATCGGAAACATCGATATTGGCAAACGTCGATGTTCAAAAACATCGGTTGGTTTTCAAACCAACGTGGAAAAAATGTACATTTACTGGGCCAATTGAAAAGGAGAAAGTCAAACAAATATTTAGAGAGGAATATGACGATAAACATGTAAATGCAATCCATGAAAGTGACGAAATTTCGTTTACTTATTAGAATCAAGTTCATTCATTTATTTACCCCAAAATTGTACATTAAGTTTTTATACTCTTGCAAGAGTATATTAACTTTGTCGTGAAGTTTGCAACGCAGAGAAGGAGACATCTCCGACTATATAAAGTATATATATTCTTGATCAGCACGACGAGACGAGTTCATATAGCCATGTCCGTCTGTCTGTTTCAATGCGAACTCCTCCTAGAGTTTTAAAGATATAAAAAAAATTTAAATGCAGAAAATTTTCTTTTCCTTGCAGGCAGTTTATATGTAGAAACCAGCCTGATCGGAATACTATAGCATATAGCTGCCATAGGAACGATCGGTCAAAAATGAGGTTTTTGCTCAATAAACTCTTTGTTTTTCAAGTTATCGCCCCAATTTTTTGCACAAGAACATCTCGGACGTAAATTAAGGCTCACTGCAAAATTGGTGAAGATCGGATAAATATAGCATATAGCTCCCATAGGAACAATCGGTTAAAAATTCGGTTTTTGTTAGAAAAACTTTTTTGTTAGAAAAACTTTTTTGTTTTCACTTCTAAACAGATGAAACCTTGCAGTTGCGCGTTTTTAGGAATCCTTGACCATATTACAAAGGTTCATAAGAATCGGACATAAGGGCGTGGCACCGCCCATATAGATAAAAACTTAAAAATGTGATTTATCGAGATAGACGAGATAGAAAATCGTAAAATGAAGTGTAGAGTGATTGCATTGTATTCTTTAAAAAAAGTAGAAAATGGGCGGGGTTACGCCCCTTTATCTTTATAAACTTATATGATTCTTATTGGTAAAACTATAAAACGTATTTTCCAAATACTTGCAAGAGTATATAAGTTTCAGCAAAGCTGAAAATAGCTTAGAAATTAGACTTTTCACGTACAGTGGACCAAAAAAGTTTAAGTACACCACAGTTGTGTAACTTGATGCAGTCATAATGCTAGTGAATAAAACAGATACAATTTTTTAATAATTTCCATTTGGTAGGTTATATATTTAACAACATAAAAGTCTTTTTGTTTCTTTATTTTATAAAATAACAAAAAATAAAAAAAAAAAAACATTAAAAATACTTAAAATTTTACATCAAAAAAGTTTAAGTACACTTAGAAAAAATTAACTTCTAGCACGTTAATATTTAGTTGGACCGCCTTTTGCAGCAATAACTGCTAGTAGACGTCGGTGCATACTATGTACCAACACTTTGGTGTCTTTTTTTTCAATTTTTTTCCCACTCAGACTGCAAAATTGTCTTAAGTGACTCCTTCGACGATATTTGGTGTCTTCGGATCCTTTTATCCAACAAATTCCAAACGTGCTCAATAGGATTGAGATCTGGAGACTGTGGAGGTGTATGCAATTGCTTGCAGTTGCTTTGCAGCCACTCCTTGACCAAATAGGAGGTGTGTTTTGGGTCGTTGTCCTGTTGAATAAGAAATGTAGTCTCATTCAACTGGAGCTGGGTCGCGCTGTCCTTTAGGTTATCCTTTAAAATTTGTAGGTATAAATGCTTGTCCATTCTAGTATTTATAAACACAAGTTTCCCAACCCCAGCTGTCGCAATACACCCCCAGACCATCACGTTGCCGCCGCCATGCTTAACGGTTGGAGTTAAATTTTTAAGCTCCAACGCTGTATTGGGTTTCCTCCATACTTTTTGGGAGCCATCTGAAACAAAAATGTTAAATTTTGATTCATCACTCCAGATAACGTTGTCCCAAAATGATTCCGGCTCGTTTACATATTTCTTGGCGAAATCCATCCATTCTTTCGGTTCACTAAGGAAATCAAAGACTTTCTACGAGGTGTTCGTGCGTTGTACCCCTCCTTGTGGAGCACATTTCGTACAGTTTGAGGGTAAACTGTTTTGCCTGAGCTTCGAACTATTTCCTCCTGTATTTTAGGAGCTGAATTTTTTGGATTGGCCTTTATTAATCTTACGATTTGGCGCTCTTCCCTAACGGTCAATTTTCTTAGACGACCTGATCTTGGCTTTACTTGGAGGGTTCCAGAGTTCCCGTAGGAATTAATAATAGTTTGCACGCTGGATGGAGGCCTTTGAACTATCCTGCCAATAGCACGAGCTCCTTTTCCTTCCAAATAATGATTTAAAATTATTTTTCGCGTTTCAAGTGGAATTTCGCTTCCTCGACCCATTTTGACTTCTCACTCCAGCAAAATCAAATGAAATGAACTTAAAATGCATAAAAACGCAAGTATTAGAAGTAGACTAAAGAAAGAATTCGCGATCACCGTTAGAATTGGAAGCGAAATTCCAAGGAAAGAGTGAGATGATGACTGTACGAAAACTTTTTTGGCGGTGTTTCCAGTCATTGTTTTTGTTTTCTGTGAATATAATGTTCACGAAAGAGTGGCGTAGTTAACTTTGGTATATTGGAAATCCTAAAGGTTAAGTTATTGAAATTAAATAAAAACCTGTAAGGACGCTGACTTCAGCAAGGCTGAAGTTTAAATACTCTTCACGCTTTTTTCTTGTGTCACGCTTAGTTTTTTTACTGAATATATTTTTTCTTCATCTAATTAGCCTATATACAAATTTTCATTGTTTTTGCCTATTGGGTGCCGGAGATATGCAAATTATTGATTTTTGATAAAAGTGGGCGTAACCATGCCCATTTTTGTCAAAATAGTTTTAATGCCTCCCCAAGAACATAACTGTGAAGTTTCATGTCAATTGGTTAAGAAACAAAAAAGTTTTCCATACAACGACGTGAATATTGCTTCTCTTCCTCTTCTTCATTTTGTATGGCAGCTACCAGATCCAGTTGCCCGATCTCAAAGAAACTTTCAGGCATTATGTCGGACTATGTTAAACTACTATGTTTGAAATTTCAGCTCTCTATCTTTCAAAACAAAAAAGTTTTCCATATAACGACGTTAAATCTTAATTTCTCTTCCTCTTCTTCATTTTGTATGGCAGCTACCAGTTCTAGTTGCCCGATCTTAATGAAACTCAGGCATTATGTCGGACTATGTTAAACTACTTTGTTTGAAATTTCAGCCCTCTATCTTTCAAAACAAAAAAGTTTTCCATATAACGATTAAAATTTGTTTTTCTTCTTCATTTCGTATGCCCCCATACCAGTTCCAATAATCCGATATGGCCGGTTCCGACCAATGATTTGACCACACATTACAGAAGACTGCCTGCAAAATTTCAGCTCGATATCTTCAAAACTGTGGGAGGAGATAGCATATTCACAGACAGACGGACAGACGGACATGGCTATATCAACTCGTCTTGTCGAGCTGATCAAGAATATATATACTTTATATAGTCGGAAATGAATATTTCGATCTGTTACAAACTCCGTGACAAAGTTAATATACTATTTCACATAAGTGAAAAGTATAAAAATAAATTATATAGTATTATTACCTCAATAAACAACTAAATCATTCTTCCTTGAGTCGGGAGAATGGCAAAGCATACTTTGCTAAGTGCATATGGTTCTGGATCGGTCGACTGTCTACCTTTCCAAAAGTTCAGAACATTTAATTTAGCCGTTTTAAATGGGAGTTTCAATGTTTCAATATTTATGTGTTAACGTCTGTTGATTCATTGCTAGGGGCTACATTTTCACTTAAATAGCTATCTAGCAGGTCGAAGCAATTGTCATCCAAATCGTGTTCAGTATCGGCGCTTGTTGAGTTGGTTGAATTTGAGCAATTAAGTATTTGCGGATCGTGATGTATCATCTTATGCCACAGTGATTTTAAGTAAGTAGTAGCTTCATTTCGTTGCGGTTTTGTTAGCATGTGTTGAAATCTTGGATCCAAAAATAAGCACGCATCTAAACTAGCATTTGATAATAATTTTTTTGTACGCGTTTCAATGCTTTGCATTAGACTGTGCCCAATTTTATAAATTGTTGCATTTTTGTTTTGAGTATGTCTTGTTAAAATTTGGTTAGTAGATAATTTACATGTCAGCCATAAAACGTAGAAGTTTCCGTAATGAAGTTGTTCTCCTGAAACTGCACGATGGTTTTTTGCAATGGACTAAGGATGGTAGAGTAGCCATCGATAAAATCCCATAAAGCGCCATTGGCATCAAAATTTTCCTCCTCTGTTTTATTTTCTACTGCCTCAATGTTGCTTAAAACGTCTTTCGCTTTATTTAGCCGGTCAATCATATTATATGTTGATCCCCACCGAGTAGGGCAATCTAATTGCGGTAATATTAATTTTTTATATTCAAACACCTCACGATAGCCATTAGATTGTTTCCTTATATATTTAGTAATATTACGACATTGGAGTAAATATTTCCTTATTTCAGTATTTTTTGTAAGTGCACAAAGTTGTGCTGTGTGTGCTGCACACCGGCATATTTGTATCTTCCCCAAATTAACGTCTTCCGATTTTTCAAAATGATCAATCATTTTGGTGTACTCCACATTCTTATCTTCTAATTCACAACCTTCTAAGTCACCACCACTAATACACTGTTGTGGTAATATTTTAGTGGTTTTTATCATATTCGCACCGTTGTCCGATGTTATTGACACAACTTGTGTTAATTGTATGTCATACTTTGACAATGTTTTTAAAATTTCTCTAGCAAGATTTTGCGATGTGCATGCACCAGCTCCTTTCAGTTCTAACATCCCCAGGACTCTTGATATTATTTCATCATTCGTAATAAACTGTGCACTGATTCCGAAAATATTTCTCGAAAGTCGAGTGGCACTGTCTATCTTTAAAGACAAAAGTCAATTCTTAACCTCCTTCTTTATTTCAACTCTAACGTTGTCTGCCACGAGTTTTAGCACATTTTTGCATTTATTACCGTTTAAGGTAAAGTTTTTTCCAGACTTTTCTTTTATACCCTGGCAAATAGGATCAATTATTTTTTTTCATGTTTTGAGAACTTAAAACATTAAATGGAATGCTGTCTTCTGTGACAAGTCCAATGTATGACCGGATTAATTGCTTTTTATTTATTTCAACTTTGATTAGTTGTTTTTTAATCGGCCGAATCAAGTCATTAGGCGTAGAGTCGTTATCTTCATTACCCCTTTTTACACAAATTTTATGCAGCGATTAATGCTTTCGTAAATTATATACGCGATCACCCTTTAAAATTTTGGTGCATAATTTGCATTTTAAGTACCCGCCACTGGGATCGAAATATTTAATCTTGATAAAATTATTGCGTGAAGTCATTTTTTATACTTGAAAAAATGTCGTTTGCTTTGCTTCTGATAACTACCGAAATTTTGCTTTTGCTACGACTACAAATAGTATTTCATAGGAGTTTTTTCGTTTGCTTTTTGGTTCGTGCTACAACCTAACTCAGTATGTAGCAGAGTCACAAAAACGAATTGTATATTTTGTGCTAAGCCCCCTGCTACTGCTATCTTCAAGTGAGAGCAAGAGCAAGAGTCAAAATCAAGAACTATGAAATAGCAGAGCATTTTCAAACACTAATGAGGTCGCGAGCGAGCCCTACGACGACGCAAGCGCCTCTTGCTCCAATTAAGCAGATCACCAAAATCTTTTCTTTTTAAACGCTGAATAGGGTATGTAGATGTTAACGATCTTGCAAGATGATTTCTGTGAACAAGTAATCTGTTGTATCTGCTTGTGTGTAGGGCAATTTCATCTCGGACAGTGGTCAAATTTAGATAACGGTGTAGTGTTGAATTCCTAATATACCAAGGACATCTTGTCATTAGTCGAAGTAATTTATTTTGCATTACTTAAATTCTTTTCAATTGAGATTTGGCAGCAGTTCCCCAAATCTGTATACCGTACTTCCAAGTCGGCGCAATAATCATCGAATAAATTGTGCGTTTATTTTTGAGTGAGACTTTGCTTGATTTGTTAATTAACCAATAAAGTTTATGCACCTTGGAACGGCAACTCTGAATCACTGTCGTGAGATGCGGTCTAAATGTTAATCGTTGGTCTAAAGTAAGACCGAAATATTTTGTTTTATTAGACTGGGTAAGGGCATTCCCATCGAGAAAAACAGCTGGTGGGAGACGTCTTCTAAGGGTAGAGCACACGTTTGAGCATTTGGAACTATTATTTTTAATATTCCAGCGCTTAGCCCATGTCTCAACAACATGAAGATATTCTTGTACACCATAAGCCGCGTCATATTCGCAACACTAGCTATAAAGAATGCCAACATCATCAGCGTATGAGGCGACCAACATTTTATCGGGTTCTATGCCCACAACATCACCGTCGCGACGCGATATATGTTCCAGAGATTAAGGAAATATTAACCTTAAAGAAATCGAAATTATAGTTTGAAAGCTATCGCCAGTCAAAGTTGACCCTTTTTTCAACTTTTAATAACATACTAAATTTTTTGTAAATTCGCCATCTTTGAGTTGGAATAGCAACGCAATTATAACGGGAATCATTATCGAATTAATTTATATTCTTAGGTAGCCGTATTATAGTGTTATAACATAAATATGAAGCCTTTGGCAGTTGTAGTTTTTTGAAGGGAGCTGTTTTTCGGACTATCTATTTTTTGGGTATTTTTGAACTTTGGTGGACAATTAAAAAAAACCTCATTTTATTTCACTATCCAAATTTTAAGCATATGTTATTTAGATATTCCTTTGCCGAATTCAAAAAAGGTTACACCCCTTTGGATCCATTTAAGGCTGTTTTTTATATGAAAACGGTCGCAACCTCGCACAAAAATATGCAAAAAACTCGCTGCCGCAGCTATAAGAAGAAGAATGCAAAGTAAATAGTTTCTCTGTAGCAGCTTTAAAATGTTTATAAAGTGAACAAATGTTGTCATATGAAGCAACCTGTTGTATTTTGCAATGCTGCTGGTGCGTAAAATTGATCGTAGACGGTGTAAAGGGGGGTAAATGTCTTAATTTCCTACATTTTGTATGGAAGGTGCCAGTTCCAGAGGTTCGATTACAATGATACATATAGAAAATTGGCCTGAGTACGTAGGAAGACTACCTTTTAAATATTAGCGCTCTATGTTAAAAATCCATTTCTAATAGCCCGATCATGCCGATTCCGACGTATGAGTTGATCGCACAGAAAAGAAGACTCTGTGCAAAATTTCAGGTCGATAACTTCAAAATTGTGGGAGATATTGTATAAATACTGATAGACGTTCATACGGACGGACGGAAATGGCTATATCAACTCGTCTTGTCATACTGATCAAGAATATATATACTGTGTACAGTCGCAAATTTCCAAGTTTATAAAAAATGGAAAACTAGCCATTTTCTGACGCTAAAGCTGCACCGGAAACAAATTCTGACTTTGACAACCTACTATGCCGCTCCCAGATATCGTATGGGAGTTTGTTTCGTAACTTTAGTTTTAGTACGTCTGAGATATCTTTGGTAAGATTCGCAGCCTTTATAATTTGCCGGGTGATCAAATTCGCAGTTAGCACATGAAGCTTTTTCAGTTGAAGATCTAATACAGTCCTCCGATTTATGACCATCTCCACACGTGAAACATAGAGGGACTTGACGGCAGTAATTGGCAGTGTGGCCAAATTGTTGGCATCGGTGACACTGAGTGACATCTTGCTTTTTTCTAGTTTGCTCAACTTGTACACGTTGCCCAACAAGACAATTAATTTTCTTTGCATCTTTAATGTTAGTAGCCATCGTGAGGTTGACAAAGAATAAATTCATAGGTTCTTTCGTAGAACGATTTAAAGGAATATGAACTGCAGTATGGCCCAAATCAGAAAGTTCATTTCTGATCTGACTCTTAGTAGTGGAATGGTGAAGACCTTTGATAACAATCTTATATGGTTTATCCTCGGACAACTGGTGTGTATAATAATCAACATCTTTTTGATCAAAGAGCCGTTGAATGGACCTAAAAGTGTCACTGTTTTTGGCGTATAAACGAGTGACACCAGCTACAGAAGTCCTTGACTGAACATTATTTAAATTTGTAACTTTACCAACCATATTTAATAATAGAGGCAAGTTGGTAATTCCGCGAATAGCAAATGGGGGTGGCTTTTCAGTATTTGTTGGTTGATCTTGTGAGTTGGAAGGGGCATCAATTGTATTGTTATCAGCAGGGTTGGTAGAAGTGTTCATGTTTGAGTGGAATGTATATTGAAACTGGTCGTTATCATTTACGATTTTCAGAGCAGCCGATCCGTTTTAAATGGAATGTTGCGTTTTAGCATCACATACTGCTTCAACAGATATATCTGAGAAGGAATCAGAGTCCGACAAAATTTGAAATCTGTTAACAAGCTAATATTTTCAGCACATTCAGCACGCCTTGCAACGTTGGAGTTGTAATTGTTATTTTTATTATTGCTTTTGGGACTGCCTGAAGAAGAAGACACTTTAGTGTTTTTTCGTTTCATTGGCAGAGATTGAAAATCCGCGATATTAAAGTCTTCGTCAATTTGATTGTTATTAATGCTATGAATAGCAAAGGTTTCACTTAAGCATGAGTCCATAATAATATTTGAAAAGCTTTTGTCAGTTTTACTAATGTTTCCCTCAATCGTAACCATGCTGACTAGGCTAGACATAACTGGAGTAGAGCACACACTGCCAGTCCATTATGGCAATGGCCAGCTCCGCCCTGCCCTGCGGGCAACAAAAGAAAATCAACTACTTATGCAGTAATTAATATACAATTACTTCGCCGTAGAACGATGTAAATTAAAAATTAAATTTTCGCGTAACACACGGAAAAAGAAAGAAAATAAAATTCCGAGAAAAATATCGAAAATTTTTATTTAATTTTATTTAAACACAACCGTTCGAAGTAAAGGCTTACTTGGTTCATTACATTAAGTTTTTATATCTAAATAGTGATATACAGAGTTTAGTTAATTAGTAACTTTACAGCTGAGATATTCATATGAAGGTATATATTGGTAGATGAGGGAATAAGGTTAATTTAGGAAAAATGGGAAAAAATAAATTCTTAACATCCTACACGAATTTCAACAAATAAAAAATTGTAGCCATCAGAAGCATTTAAAAATTACATATCGCTTGCTTACTGCAAGACTGTCATAACTCGAAAAATGCGATTTTTGAGTTAATTATGCAGAAATGATCATTAACTAAAGCTTTATATTGTGTCAAAGTTTCATGTTTGTATTGTTAATAGTTTCTGAGTTATGCAATTTTTAGTTTTTCATTCTTTATGGAAGTAAGTGCAACTTGAAAACTTTAAACGCGTTTTTCTCGAAACGGCAAATTTTGAGTTATGCCAGTCTTGCAGTAAGCAAGCGATATGGAAAATTTCATTTTTTTAGCCTGCTTTTTGGCTAAGAAGATTTTAATTTACTTTCATAACCGAGTATGCGTTGGTTAGGTGGTAGCTATTTCTATTTGACCATTTTTGACAGTTTTTCATGTCATTTTTATTTTGACATTAAAAACTTCAACTTGATCCTATACAACAGTATGTGTCCTAAGGGGGTATTCTAGTCTAGAAGCTTCAATTTTGGTCGTTTTTTATCGAGCGATAAAAAAAGAAATAAAAACTTTTTTAGTATCCAGTTTTTTACAAAATATTAATTGAGAATTAATACAAGAAAATTTTCCCCAAAAAAAAAATTTGTATTCATTCGAGTTATGATGTCGCGAAGTGAAAGCCAAAGAAAAAAGAGGTGTCATAGTTGACATGATTCTACTCCAGTTATTCGCAGGAAAGACGACGCTATAGCCCCTACCTTGGGTAAAAATCTAAAAAATTGTTTCACAAAATGGCGACGATATAAAAATCAACAATAGTTTCTAAAATGTTTTTTACCTTCAAGGATTTTATAAAAATAGTAAAACTAATTATTTATCAATATCCGAGGTACTGGCTATAGAGAGATGAATCAAGAAGGTTCACTTAAAATTTGAAGTCAATCGGATGATTGGAACAGGAAATATCGTGTCAACCAAGCCGGAAAATGTAGTTTCGAGAAAATCGCGTTTAAAGTTTTGTTCAGCGTAAAGCAATACTAGTACAGTAGAAACTCGATTAACCGGACCTCGATTATACGGATATTCGATTATCCTGCACCCATTTCCACCACGGTTTTTATATGTATAAATTACAAATTCTGGGCAAATTTGTTGAAATTGTTTATTTTTTATTGACAATTACGTTAACGTGGCATTTGAAAGGATGGACGACATGCGTCAACATTCGTGCACAACCTTTGTCAGCCGCAGCTCGCATAGAGTAATTATGCATAGAGTGGAAAATGAACTCTTCGCTTTTTGCGTGTCATACACAGTTACGGTCCGCACAACGGTTTGAGTTCGATTGTTTTTTTCAGCGTCTAAGTAGCGTAGCGTATGTTGTTAGGAATTGTATGTATACATAAGAGTTCGATACAAATGCCGTGGGTTTTTGGTTTTCCTATGGAAATTAGTATGTATACATACAATTCCTAACAACATGTGGGCAAGTGTCTAGCATATGCGATCTTAGCAATCAAAACGTCGTCCAATAACGAGCGGAACTGTTTTTCGCCATAAGGATCAGTAGCTTAGTGCGATCGGGGGTGGAAAGCTGAGTTTGCGTAAGAAGTTAGTTCGATTTCACTAACACTCTTTCATTTTTCTTCTTTGCTTTGAATAAAAATAACGAAAAACAGCGTACTTTGACTATGAAATCGATTATCGGGATTTTCGATTATACGGAATATCGCTGGTTTTAATTGATACGGATAATCGAGTTTCTACTGTTCCTTACATCACAAAAACGCTTATCATTTGAAAATGCTCCGAATTTTGAAAAACCCTCTTAGTCACATAGGGGTTTGACCCTTAAGAAAATGAAAAATAATTGGTCTATTATTCCAAAATCTCAATCGGACATGTGCTTGAGATGAAATCGTAGTTTGTAGCGTTTGTATTGTTTTTGGTTTTTTTTGTTTGTCCGGCCTGAAAGTTGGCTACTTGCAGAGAGCATCTGGCAACATTGCAAATTTCACCAAGCAGAATTCACCAGATGGTGAGTTCACGACTCGAAGAGCAACAGAATTTTAACAGGGGTAAAGCAGAGAGTATTAACAGAGAGTGTTAAAACAACCAGAGAGTAAATCACGCTCAGCTGTTAACTTTCGTTTGGGAACCCCAGCAGTTTTTTTTCAGATCACTTCTGAAATAAGGACATGCAGTTGTAGTACAATTTGCGTCGAGCAGCCATGCCTTATTTTTCTAAATAAACTACATTAGATTTGTAAGCACAGTTGTGTAGAACACACGGCGAAAAACAGCGCCGAGTGTGTTTGTTGCGGTTGAAGGGTTAGCGGGGAAGGTTAGCTGACGACATTAGCAGAGACAGTAACAGACAAACGAAAGTTGAAAATGACAATGAAGTGTGTGCGGGAGGGTGAGTTTACGCACAAGCAGAACATTGGGTTGATGAAGGGGTAGGCGGGCATAATTGTAAACACAAAAGGAAAACAAACAGGCAAACGCACTGTTTCGCCGACGGACAAAATTTTGCTGTTCTGTTTAAAATGATTTACTCATGATACAATTATACAAGGTAGTCTCGTCGGCAAAATTTGGTACCTCTACAATCATAACAATAAGTGCGAGTGAGAGGGAGGATAAGCCCCTAAAGAAGTAAGTGCGAGCGAAACGCCTATAGAGTGTGTGTTAATTTTTGAAAAATTCGTCCGCACACAGCCTTTTCCATCAAAAAACGAACACACAGAGACCAAAACCCGAACGTTTCGACAGCCGACGCGACTATCTTGTATAATTGTATTGGATTTACTATAATTTAGTGTGTTACATTTACAAGTCTCTGTAGCTCAACGGGTTGAACGGCGACTTATAAAACGAATAGCCTGGGTTCGAGTCTCGGTAAGGGCAACGAAAAATGCTTCGCGTATTTTACAGAAGATCATTCAAGTATTCAAGTAAGTTAAAGTATTAATCTCTGTCTAAATAATTAAGAAAATAATCAAACTCTACAGGAAAAACAATAAAATAAAATATGTAAAGAACAAAAAAAAAATATGTAAAAAAAACAGAATAAACCAAAAAAACTTGATTCAAATTCAATAAAATTTTTCAATTTTTTTTCTTTTTTTGTTTAAATCACTTGTTTGTATTTAATTTCATTCGACATATTTTATAAAACAAAAAATACAAATAAACATTTTTATATCGCCCCGGCCAGGGATCGAACCCGAGACCTCTAGTTACTTACAAATCAAAAACAAAAGTAACATTGCAAACACAAAACAAAAGCAGATTGTTAACAGTGCGAGCAGCGCAAAAGAACGTTGGCTTCGACGTCGACGTTTTTGCGTTACAACAACTACGATGCCTGACTGCTTCTTTTGGCAGCGAGTTTGTAAGGGGATTTGAGGTTGAAAAAGCGGCCAAGCCTATTGAAATAGCAAATAGGATCGTAAGGCTTAGTAAGCGCTTCTGTGCTTACTTGTAGGTGCAAAAACACCGATGTTTGAAGCATTAAAAAAACTGCTGGGTTGCTGCAGAATATTTACGAAAAGTTACATATTCTAATTTTTGACAAAAATTATTACTAGTTTTGACAATTTACTAGTTTATGGCTTTTGTTTTTGTTGTTGAGACGCTGTCGAATTTCTTTTTCGTTTGAATTTGATTTCTATTTCAGCAAAATCTAATATTTTGTGAAAATTTTTAATTTTGTTATTACTGTTATAACTATAATTAACGCATTTTTACAAACTTGCCAATACAAAGAAAATTTTTAAATTTTCACAGTAATGTTGTCTTGAAAATATTAGTTAATCTCTTACAAGTGATTTGATGCCAAAAACAACAAAAAGGGAAAATTTTGGAGTCACAGAAAATCTCTAACAGGGAAAGTTTTTCTCTGGCAAAATCTCTGACTATACCCTCAGAGATTTGTTTGAATTCAGACTTATTTTAAGTCCTTATAGAAAACTATGAATGAAGAAATAAACTATATGGTATTCCTCACTAATCTGCATTGAAGCGTGGAATAAATTGGCGGAAGACCTGAACAGCGCAGGACCACCAATCAAGACTGCTGATGAGTGGCGACGGGTGAGTACACATGTCATTACAAATGCATTTATTACATGCCATACAAATTGTAGGTATGGAAAGACTGGATGTGCATTAAAAAAAAACTTGCACAAAACAAGGCGGAGAGTGGGCCACTGGAGGATACCCTTACACAATTGAGCCTCTTAATCCAATAGAGGATAACATTGCAGTCATCACGAATATGTATTCGTTGGTCGATGGCATTCAGTGTTCGTCCGCATTTGGACTGAATTCTGAAGCTGATGAAAATGAAAAGCGTATGCTAACTCTAATAATTACGCAAAGGGTATGTTGTAAGGTGCATAACTTTTTGCAGAATTTTTGTACAATGATGACGAATCGCCATCGACGAGCAAGACTACCCAAAAACTGTACCGCGACCACCACGTCATCCGCCAATTCCTCGTCGTCCGTCATTATAACCTCGTCCATGTCAAACGCAACATTAAAAGACATAGTGAAACAGTTGAAGGTGCTCAATACGCAAACAACATCAATTGCGGCTATCGGTGCGCAACATGTTAGTATAACGGAGCAGCAGCTCCAGAAAAAAAAAAAATTCAATGAAATAATGGCTAATTTTTTGTCCAAAATGGAATAAATGAATGAAAATACAAATGTTAAAATAAAATTGAAATACTTTTTTAAGTATCCAAACAGATTCTAATTTATGATTTATTATTATTTAAAACATATTTATTACTAATAACATATGTTACATACACCCAGCGCCACAAAAAAAGCCGCACCTCGAAAATTTATTAATTTTTGCCATCACTATGGGGGGATTTCCCTAAATGCGGTTCTATGCTCATTTTTTTTTTTTGGGGGGGTTCCCTTATATATTCTTCACTTAGATTTGTCATTTCAAGAGCTCAGTTGTCAAAATAGTTTTTTCTAGAATTTTGTTTTTGAAGACACCTCTAAAAGTATGCCTAAAGGAAAGCAGATGAGTATTCGGGAGAAGGAGAGAATTATTATTATCTGAGCAAAATGTACCAAATCGTCAAATAGCAGCTCAGACAGGTTATAATGAAAGTTCAGTGCGTCGATTTTTAAAAAAATATCGTGAGACAGGTAAAGTGGAAAGAGAAGATCGTATTATCATGAAAACGAGCCTGCGGGATCGCTTTAAAAATGCAGCTGAGATAGCATCTGAGGTACGGCAACAATTTGCAAAGGATGTTTCGACCCGAACAATTCAACGTCGTTTAAATGAAATGGGTTTAATGGCAAGGAAACCTGCAAAAAAGCCACTCTTAAATAAAAGAATGAAGGAAAATCGGCTAAACTGGGCCAAGGAAAAAAAAAATTGGAGTGATTCCGAATGGTCACGAGTCCTACTTTCGGATGAGTCCAAATTCAATCTCATTGGACCCGATGGCTCTTGCATGGTGCACCGTAGAAAGGGCGAACGATATTTGGAAAATTGCTGTGTGGGAACCTTGAAGCATTCACCATACATTATGATATGGGGATGCATATCTAAATATAAAACTGAATCAATTTTAATGGTGCAGGGTATGGTGAACGCGGAAAAATATAGAGATATAATTTTAAGTGGAGTTGTGGCTAGCATTGAGGCAATAAGTGAGAAAGAAGAAGATCCTATTTTTCAAGATGATTCTGCACCTTGCCATCGGGCTCGATCTGTAAGTTATTCAGTGAGCTTTTGTTATTAAAACAACTTAATTAATTAATTTTGACCTTCTTATTAACGAAGATAACAATTTTGAAGGAAGAATTGGGCATTAAGTCCCTAAATTGGCCCGGAAACAGCCCTGACCTCAACCCAATAGAGAATGTCTGGGCCCTTATGTCTGCGAAAATAAAAAAAAGAAAGCCTAAAACCATGGTAGAATTGAAGAATGTGATAGAAAAAGCATGGTTCGAGGATATCACTGAGGAATATTTAAGCGCTTTGTACAATTCGATGCCCAATAGGGTAAAATGTGTAATTAAAGCAAAAGGGGGTACTACAAAATACTAATTTAAATTAAAAAAAAAAAATTTACATTAATTTGACATAAAATATATATTAGATAATAGTAAATTAAGTATACTTTTGGAACAAAATCATTATTTGTTGAGGAAATGCACTATTAAAATTATTATAATTTTTATACTCTTGCAAGAGTATAATAACTTTGTCGTGAAGTTTGCAACGCAGAGAAGGAGACATCTCCGACTATATAAAGTATATATATTTTTGATCAGCTCAACGAGACGAGTTCAGATAGCCATGTCCGTCTGTCTGTTTCAATGCGAACTCCTCCCACAGTTTTGAAGTTAGCAAAAAAATTTAAATGCAGAAAATTTTCTTTTCCTTGCAGGCAGTTTATATGTAGAAACCAGCCTGATCGGAATACTATAGCATATAGCTGCCATAGGAACGATCGGTCAAAAACGAGGTTTTTTCTCAATAAACTCTTTGTTTTTCAAGATATCGCCTCAATTTTTTGGACAAGAACATCTTGGACATAATTTAAGGCACACAGCAAAATTGGTGATGATCGGATAAATATAGCATATAGCTCCCATAGGAACAATCGGTCAAAAATTCGGTTTTTGTTAGAAAAACTTTTTTGTTCTTAAATATAAACGGATAAAACCTTGCAGTTACGCATTTTTATGAATCCTTGACCATATTCCAAAGTTTCGTAAAAATCGGACATAAGGGCGTGGCACCGCCCATATAGAGAAAAACTTAAAAATGTGATTTATCTATAAGCAGACGAGATAGAAAATCGTAAAATGAAGTGTAGAATGATTGCATTGTATTCTTTAAAAAAAGTAGAAAATGGGCGGGGTTACGCCCCTTTATCTTTATAAACGTATAAGATTCTTATTGGCAAAACTATAAAACGTATTTTCCAACTGCTTGCAAGAGTATATAAGTTTCAGCAAAGCTGAAAATAGCTCCCTTACTGGTTTTTCTTAAAGTTGTCATAATTATGAAAAGACACCAAAATTAATATGGGTCTGGAAAAAAATCTTTTTCTAAAAAACTAGCATTCATATAATAAAAATTGGTATGCAGTTTTATTTAAAAATATTCCATCAATCAGTAAAAAAAATAATTGGGCAATTCGGAAAACATTTATAGAGACCCTAAGCAAGAAAACTGCGGCTTTTTTTGTGGCGCTGGGTGTACTTCATCGATGTGCCAATACAACAGCAAATTCGTCGCGAACAACAGATTGCGGTCCATTCAAATCTGTGATCTCTTCAACTTCATTATGATTTCTGGGATCATCTTGAGGTGTAATTGAAATATTTTTGATATTTCGCTCACGACAAATATTGTGGAGACGGCAGCACACATTTACAATCCGTGTGGCTTTGAAAGGTTGGTATAAAAGACATCGTTGAATTGCTTGACATCTATTTTTCAAGACTGCAATAGTGCGCTCCACGACATTGAAAGCAGAAGCTTGGCGTCGGTTAAAATTATTTTGAGGAGTGGCAACGTTAGGGTTCCAATATGGAGTTAATAGGTTCGGCTCTAGTGGGTATCCCGAGTCAGCAAGAAGCCAATTGCGTTGGTTGCCTTCTTCAAACTTTTGCCTATAAATTTGTTTGGCGCTGCTTACACTTCATATAAATGAATCATGGTTTGCCCTTGGCTTTGTTTCATCCACATAAAAAATACGCAATTCGTAATCGCAAATCTTAATAATACTTATGTATAGGTACTTAACACTTAAGAATATAGGTAGAATTAAAACGTTTAACAATAGATGTTTACAATCACATACAGACAACATTTTTACAACTAAATACAGGGAACATTACATCATATAACATACCTTACAACCATGACATTTAAACTAAAACAACCCTTTTAAAAAATTGGCTTTCGTTATCATTGGGTGTACAAATTTTAATGTGTGTACCATCAATACACCCAATGACTCCGGGAACTCCATACTTGCCATAAAAATGCTGCTTTGATGCACGAATTCTTTCCTTTAAAATAAGCAAAAGATTCTCAATCGGATTTAAATCAGGACTATTGCCTGGCCACTCCAATGATTTTATTCCAAGCCGCTTCAAGCAACAATGGAAATTTAAGAGATTAGGTATCATTTACATAATAATTAAAGGAATTAAAAAAAAATATGACTTACCGATGTTGTACGATGGCAAGGAGGAGAATCGACCGGAAAAATGATATCATCGGCATATAAAAGATACTTCTCAACAGACGGTACACTGTTCTGGTACTTTCGGATTTTCAACATTTCACACATTTCAAAGAAATAAAAGTAAGTTTTTTCAAAAACTAAGAAAGTTTATAAGGAAGAGTAAGTTTTTATAAAAACTGTTTAAAAAAAAGTAATAACATTTTAAGCAATGAAGTTATTTTTATAAAATGTCCATATTTTAAAATTTTAGATTAACCGATGGCGTCATGCTTAGGGTTGGCATCTCCCTAAGCATGACAGGCTCAGGCACAGGCTGTCGCTGCTCTGCCTGCTGCTGCTGATGTTGCTGCTGCTGACGTGGCTGCGGCTGATGTTGCTGCTGCTGATGTGGCTGATGTTGCTGCTGATGTGGCTGCTGTGGCGGCATATTCTCCACATCTTGTGCAGCCAACCTGGTCGCAGCCCGCCTTTGGCGACGCCGACTGCGCGCATTTGCGTAATTTTGCCAGCGACAGCCTGTGCAATAGCCTGGTTGTCTGTTGTTTTGTCCGAGTTGTTGTCGTTAACTGTAGTTTTTTCCGAATTGTTGTCCTTGTCCGTAGTTTTGTCCGAGTTGATGTCCTTGTTGTCCTTGTCTGGCTTTCATTGTCATTGGGTGTACAAATTTTAATGTGTGTACCATCAATACACCTAATGACTCCGGGAACTCCATACTTGCCATAAAAATGTTGCTTTGATGCACGAATTCTTTTCTCCTTTTGATTAAGACTTATACAGTAGCGGACAAAGAAATCCGGACAGGTAAAAAAATACTCGTATCCATAAATTTTTAAAAATTGTTTTCATTGTTTGAAATAAAGGCCCTAGGGAGATAAGCCTAGTGAATCGGCCCCGGAGAGATAAAAAATTGGTACTTTGGGGGTATGTTGGTATTAATTAGATAATAAAATTTTGAAAATTTCAGATCGCTAACTCAATTGGTTTTCGAGAAAAAATTGAAAATGTAAAAACAAACAATCTAATTTAATAAAAAACGGCTTTATCGATTGGCTTAAAAATTTAATATGTCTTGTCGGCCGATAGGAGCTCTTTATGAAAAAATCAATAGCTATGTAGCTTTCTTAGAACAGTGGAAAAAGAATGTTTTTTTTTTATATTAAATTTTTTGACTATGGTACACATTTTGTACAACTATGAAATTATTTTTATTTTAAGCCTTATATATTACCCTTTAACTACATATTTTTTCAGATTTTTAAAATGGGTACTCCATAGCTAAAACAAATAAAAACAATTTTTATACCCTGTACACATACTGTGTATCAGCATATATTGTGTTTGTTTGAGCGAAATGTATGTAACGCACAGAAGGAGGGCAGGGGGACCCTATAAAGTATATATATTCGTATTCACCAATGGTTCTCAGAAACTATAATAGCTAGATACTTGAAATTTGGAGGGTAGACTCGTGATGCTCGGCAGCAGATCAAGTTTGAACGGTTTTGTGCCACGCCCACTCCTTTCACGCCCATTCAGCACCGCCCACTTTTTTAAAACGCTATAACTCGAACATCCAAAGAGATAGAAACATTAAAGTCGGTATGTAGACTCAGTATAAGTAGCACTACAAAACTGCATACCACAATTTTTCCCCCTCCTCTTCATTTCCCCTCCCCCAGTTGTTTTCTTAAAATGGCTGTATCTTCAAAACTATTAAAGATACGAACCTGAAATTTTGTAGACAAGCTCAGTAAATATTTATCTTTAAAACTGCATACCACAAAATTCCCCTTTTTTTGATGGTTACCCCTCAATGACCTACAAACTCAAATTTTTCGTGAATTCCACATTTTTTGACCGATTTGCTTGATATTTTGAACACTATTTGAATATGCGACGTCAGATCAATATGTTTTTGTAGATTGAGGGTGTGGCACCGCCTACTGTGTGTGCAGGGTATTATATTGTCGAGTATACTCGACTATAGCGTCCTTACTGGTTTTTATTTATTTTTGTTTTTTATCGGCAAATACTTAATAATAAGTATGTAGTTAAGCATTATTTCAATCTTCTTCGCTGTCTTCTTCAATCACAACTGAAGTATCGTCTTTATCAAATAATTTACTTAACATTGCAGCAGGTGCATGGATTTTTGAAATATATCTGCCATGCGACAAATAATAAATAATTGCTGCAACATGGGAACAACATCCAACTGTTCTTAAACCATTTGCACACTCACAGCTATGTCTAATAATGCTTTTATGTCCAAACGTATTTGGCTTATAATTAATAAAACACCTATATACTTTCCTGGTAATGTGACGGGACTGAACTTGACATTTAAGTATGTTTGACTTGTCTTTTACATATTGAAAATTGATATCACCCGATTCATCCATCATTTCTGCTAAATACGATATTGATTGTTTTAATTGGTATGAACCAGTGCAATATATTCTTAGATCTTTTTCAGACATTTCTGGAAAATCTTCTACGTCGTTTGATGTAACGGTTTTAAATGGTAGCTTTTTACGTTGCCACCCATTTTGTTTCACTTCATCCGCTAAAGTATTTTCAACATCATTTTGACATTGCATCATTTCTACAATCTCATCCAGACACTCAACATCAGAAGTTAGCCGTCTACTGTAAATTTTAATTTGGTAAAGGTCTTCATTATAAAAACGTGTATTTATCAAGTGTTTTTGGCAGCACCGATTTCCATTTGGAATGTAAACCCTTCTTTTAACAATTGACTGCAATCGAGCTTTTTGTGGAATTACCGCCATATTCTTCTCTACATTGTAACAAACATAGCAATATTTGTGAGTTGCAACGGATCTCCTAATTGGAAGTTCAATTAACTCAACGCTGTCATTTGTATTTGTGATATTTATTTGACAAGATGGGTCATCGGTACTTGAAGGAGACTTCTCTGCATTCTCTCCAGAGCTTAATTTTTGTCTTTTGTATTTTTGCAATCGACAATATCCACAAAGAACATCGCCAATGCTAAGATCACAAATAAAAATTCGTGAATATTGCTCAATATCTTCATTTGTTCGTAACAACTTTGAAGTTCCAGCAATTTTTTTAAGCAGTTTTGAGCAAACGCAACATTTTTTATTTATGGTTGACTTTGACGAAGACATTTTTGAAAGTAAGTACTACACACATTACAAAAACGTAACCGCCTGCTTGGCTGAAACCAGAAATGCATTATTTCAACTAAAAATTGTTTTTATTTGTTTTAGCTATGGAGTACCCATTTTAAAAATCTGAAAAAAATATGTAGTTAAAGGGTAATATATAAGGCTTAAAATAAAAATAATTTCATAGTTGTACAAAATGTGTACCATGGTCAAAAAATTTAATATAAAAGAAAACCATTCTTTTTCCACTGTTCTTAGAAAGCTACATAGCTACTGATTTTTTCATAAAGAGCTCCTATCGGCCGACAAGACATATTAAATTTTTAAGCCAATCGATTAAGCCGGTTTTTAAGTAAAATTAGATTGTTTGTTTTTACATTTTTAATTTTTTCTCGAAAACCAATTGAGTTAGCGATCTGAAATTTTCAAAATTTTATTATCTGACTAATACCAACATATCCCCAAAGTTCCAATTTTTTATCTCTCCGGGGCCGATTCACTAGGCTTATCTCCCTAGGGCCTTTGTATTAAACATATTAAATGAATATAATTGCTAATCAAAACAACTGTTATTTCGATTCTAGTGATGATTATTTTTAGCAAAAAACTTAAATTATCGATAGTATTTAAAAAAATAAGGAACACAAAGGAATTTTTTTAATTCGAAAGTAAGTTAAACATTTTTTGAAAATAGTATTTTATTAATATAATAATATACTAATTTATAAATTAGCTTTCTATATTTTGTTGGACCTCCTCTGTTTTCTATGACCGCCTTTATTCGTGTCGGCATAGAATCCACTATATGTTGGATTGTTTCAACGGTTATATCGTTGTACCACACATTTTCCACAATTGAATCAAGCTCTTTTAAAGTTTTGGGTTTTTTCTTCGTTATTTTAAACTTTAAAATAAGCCAAAGATTCTCAATCGGATTTAAATCAGGACTACTGCCTGGCCAGTCCAATGATTTTATTCCAAGCCGCTTCAAATGTTTTGTTATCTAAGTTAAGAGATTAGCCGCCGTATTTTAGGAAATGTCTTAAGCAAGTTAAGACGCTGTTAAGGGTTAACATTCTCTTAACTGCCAGTTGATAACATTTTAAGAAAATTCGTATTTTAGGAACAGAAAAAAAGCTCTTTTCGTCTTAACGAAGACATTTTCTAATACCTGCTCGCGAGGACGTCTTAACAAAGATTTTAAACGCAAATGTTTGCGAAATTAATATAAATTGTAAAAGTATGAATTTTTTTCAAAATTAATAATTAAATATATAATAATTTTCTTATTACATTACTATTTTGAATAATTATATTCACTTTTATTCATTTTGAAAACATTTTGTTTTCAAAAAATAATATAGCAATGAACCCACATAATCATGAGAACTCAATAATTGCATTTGATTAATTATTTGTTTATATTATTGCAGTTTTATATTTTTCAAACCAGAAAAACAAAAGCAATTGTAAACATGAATGAACATTAGGTAGCCCTATGTTCCATGACGATACACGGCACATATGCGATTGTGTCAGCTAACCGATTGCTGTGTCAATTGTGTCAGTGAATCAGTGTCAAAAGTGGCGCACTTGTGTCTCAAAAAGAAAAAAGAAGACGAGACGGAATAAAAGTGCTAGCTACACTCATGTTCATTTCAGATACGCGAAAACATAAGCAATTTCAATATTCCATGCCGAACTTAACATACGCTTAACATAAATTTTTCATACTGTTATCTCAAAAACAGCTTTCGAGTTAAAAAGAGCTTTCGATTTAAGAGATTGTTGCCTAAAATACGGAAATGCTTAAAATCTCCTTTAGAAATGTCTTCACTGATACATTTGTATCAACGAAGACATTTTTAAGACTTTTCCTAAAATAGGGCGGTAGGTATCATTTATATAATAATTAAAGGAATTAAAAAAAAATGACTTACCGATGTTGTACGACGGCAAGGAGGAGAATCGACCTGAAAAATTATATCATCGGCATATAAAAGATGCTCCTCAACAGACGGTACATTGTTCTGGTACTCTCGGATTTTCAACATTTCACACATTTCAAAGAAATAAAAGTAAGTGTTTTCAAAAACTAAGAAAGTTTATAAGGAAGAGTAAGTTTTTATAAAAACTGTTTAAAAAAAGTAATAACATTTTAAGCAATGAAGTTATTTTTATAAAATGTCCATATTTTAAAATTTTAGATTAACCGATGGCGTCATGCTTACCCTAAGCATGACAGGCTCAAGCACTGGCTGTCGCTGCTCTGCCTGCTGCTGCTGATGTTGCTGCTGCTGATGTGGCTGCGGCTGATGTTGCCGATGTTGCTGCTGCTGATGTGGCTGATGTTGCTGGTGTTGCTGCTGATGTGGCTGCTGTGGCGGCATATTTTCCACATCTTGTGCAGCCAGCCTGGTCGCAGCCCGCCTTTGGCGTCGCTGACTGCGCGCATTTGCGTAATTTTGGCAGCGACAGCCTGTGCAATAGCCTGGCTGTCTGTTGTTTTGTCCGAGTTGTTGTCCTTGTCTGTAGTTTTGTCCGAGTTTTTGTCCTTGTTGTCCTTGTCTGTAGTTTTGTCCGAGTTGTTGTCCTTGTCTGTAGTTTTGTCCGAGTTGTCCTTGTCTGTAGTTTTGTCCGAGTTGTTGTCCTTGTCTGTAGTTTTGTCCGAGTTGTTGTCCTTGTCTGTAGTTTTTTCCGACTTGTTCGAAACGTTGTTCCATCAATTAGTGCCAGATCTCCAACTCCAAAGTAAGAAAAAGAAAGAAAAGGGATCCACCCTGCCTGATCGTCTGTCGTAGGGACCCATTTTTGAACCTTTGTCCGACTTTACGGCGCATGTAGAACATACCATAGGAACCAAAAAGGTTTATTTTGAGCTCATCTGAAAAAATAACATTCCTCCAATCATTTAATATTAGCCCATTGTAGCCGTTTTTTACGTTTTTTTTTTTTGCTGGTCTACGCCCATTAAGTCCTGCATCCTGAAAGCGCCTTGGAACTGTTCGAGTGCTAATATCGACTCCTTCCGACTGAACAAACTCGAATCTAACATCTTCAGCAGTTTTGAATCTATTAGCCATGCTTTAGCGCTTTAGAATACGATATTTGCGGTCGTTGGTGGTCTTCTTTCGTCCTGCCTCGGAGTTTCGTTTTTGAGTTCCGGTTATCTCAAAATTCTTTACGAAATCCCCGATACAATATTTACTAAAGCTAACTTTAGCGCTAATATCACGGAGGCTCAAATTTTCCGATCGCAAAGCCCTTTATCAGCTTCAGTCATTTTGGACATGTTTCACTTTTTATTTTATTTTTTTTTTTTCACATCAAAAGCTAAGAGAACACTAAACTGGGCGGTATTTTAAAACTAAATACCTAATAGATAACATGAAAAAAGATTCAAACCGATTTAAGTCTTTTTACAATTTTCAAAAATCATCAAAGTTTTCATATAGAGGTCATTCGTAGGTGTCCGGATTTCTTTGTCCGCTACTGTATATCTTGGGAAAAGCTTTTTTCCATAAGAGGTATCATTTGCCACAAAATTTTGCATACGGTTGTTAGAGCCAACCACAAGTCTGAATCCTTGCCAATAACTCTTTGGTAAGAGCCAACTCCCAAAAATCGTAAAACAACTGCCAGTTGCAAAATTGGTGACATTGCCGATTTCATCATATCCGCCGCGATGATATTGTACACCACCACAAATATAAATAAACCTATTTAAAAATAAAACCAGTAAGGACGCTATAGTCGAGTATACTCGACAATATCATACCCTGCACACACAGTAGGCGGTGCAACAACCCAAATCTACAAAAAAATGTTGATTTGACATCGCCCAACAAGTAGTGTTCAAAATATCAAGTAAATCGGTAAAAAAATGTGAAATTTACGAAAAATTTGAGCTTGTTGGTCATTGAGGGGTAACTTTCAAAAAGAGGGGACTTTTGTGGTATGCTGTTTTAAAGATACATATTTACTGAGCTTGTCTACAAAATTTCAGGTTCGTACCTATAATAGTTTTGAAGATACAGCAATTTCAAAAATACAACCGGGGGAAGAGAAATGAAGAAGAGGGAGAAAAATTGTGGTATGCAGTTTTGTAGAGCTACTTATACTGAGTCTACATACCGACTTTCATGTTTCTATCTCTTTGGATGTTCGAGTTATATCGTTTTAAGAAAGTGGGCGGTGCTGGGTGGGCGGGAAGGAGTGGGCGTGGCACAAAATCGTTCAAACTTGATCTGCTGCCGAGCATCACGAGTCTACCCTCCAAATTTCAAGGCTCTAGCTATTATAGTTTCTGAGAACCATTGGTGAATACGGACGGACAGACAGACAGACAGACGGACAGACATGGCTCAATAAATTTTTCTTGTCGTCCTGATCAAGAAAATATATACTTTATCAAACAAACACAATATACCCTGATACACAGTATGTGTACAGGGTATAATGAATAATGTGTTACTATAATTCTTAAAAATAATTTTATAATAGATTTCATTTCCATTTAATATCACACATATTGGGCTATGTTCCGGTTTTCACTTTCACGAGAATTTTACGTTTTCGACTTTTTTTTTTTTTTTTTTTTTTTTTTTGCTTTATTTATTGGATCTTCTCTTTCATATGAGACTAACCGCCCTATTTTAGGAAATGTCTTAAAAATGTCTTCGTTGATACAAATGTATCAGTGAAGACATTTCTAAAGGAGATTTTAAGCATTTCCGTATTTTAGGCAACAATCTCTTAAATCGAAAGCTCTTTTTAACTCGAAAGCTGTTTTTGAGATAACAGTATGAAAAATTTATGTTAAGCGTATGTTAAGTTCGGCATGGAATATTGAAATTGCTTATGTTTTCGCGTATCTCAAATGAACATGAGTGTAGCTAGCACTTTTATTCCGTCTCGTCTTCTTCTTCCATTTTGAGACACAGGTGCGCCACTTTTGACACTGATTCACTGACACAATTGACACAGCAATCGGTTAGCTGACACAATCGCATATGTGCCGTGTATCATCATGGAACATAGGCCTACCTAATGTTCATTCATGTTTACAATTGCTTTTGTTTTTCTGGTTTTAAAAATATAAAACTGCAATAATATAAACAAATAATTAATCAAATGCAATTATTGAGTTCTCATGATTATGTGGCTTCAATTGCTATATTATTTTTTGAAAACAAAATGTTTGCAAAATGAGTAAAAGTGAATAAAATTATTCAAAATAGTAATGTAATAAGAAAATTAATATTTATTAAATTATTAATATTGAAAAGAAGTCATACTTTTACAATTTATATTAATTTCGCAAACATTTGCGTTTAAAATGTTTGTTAAGACGTCCTCGCGAGCAGGTATTAGAAAATGTCTTCGTTAAGACGAAAAGAGCTTTTTTTTCTGTTCCTAAAATACGAATTTCCTTAAAAAGTTATCAACTGGCATTTAAGAGAATGTTACGGCTTAACAGTGTCTTAACTTGCTTAAGACATTTCCTAAAATAGGGCGGTAAGTCTCCATTTCGATAATCAGTCATTTTGAGTGAGACGTAAAGTAATGGGAGGGTCTAAAATTTGTAAACAAAAACCTTCAAATTTAGTTATATACGACGGTCAAACCCACCGCTAAATTAAGAAAATTGTTACAACCTTTTTTTCTTTATTATATCTAATCTTCAAAACCCAACGATTTCCAATGACGCAGAAGAAAATCATATTTTAGCATTGTCGGCTCTCCGACTATAAAAAAAATGTAACAAATACTATTGCATTGATTGCGACAGTTTTTTTCAATGATCCCAGCCAGCATTTGGAAGTTCATTTTTACAATAATCCCCTTCATGACTCATTTTTGAGTCGTTGAAATGATTAAAAAAAGACTAATTTTCTGGGCGACTTGAAAAAGATTAGAAAATAACTCGAAAATGACTCATAAATGTTCTCAAAATATGATTAGTGAAATTACAGTAACAAAATATAAACCATTCAAAAATTGATAATCCAGAAGATCGAAATGTGATTATCGGTCTGTAGCATTGCACTTCTAAATCAACGCACTTCTAAATCTTTTTCAAACGGTACTACATTCTTCTTTTTGTTTTTGCTTGAAATTTTGTGTGTACTACTAGTAGCCTTGTACTAAAATTCAAAAATCGTGTAGTTAGAAATATTTCCCGACTCTAATCTTTTGACACATTATTTTTAAAGTCTTAAGGGACAGTCAAAAATTCGAACTAATAACTATTCTAAAGGGCCTAACCCCTTAATTAGTCAAAAATAAACAGTGCATAATAATAAGTGAGCAAAGTTAAAAATTAATTTTTAAGTAATGTTAAGTAATATAATATAAATCTGAATAGGTAAAAAGGTAAAGAAAATAATGTCATTCCAACATTTAAGAAGAATGGCAAAAAAACAGGCCCAATTATTGTTCGCCAAAGACAATGTTTTATCTGCGGCAATGGAAAAAGCGCAAGACCCGAGAGAACCTACTGATGAGAACATGACAACAGATGAAGAGAGTGATTTTTTCAATGACAACTCAAGAGTCACAAAAAATACAATCGCACGGACAAGGACATGAACTCAGTTCTACAAAAGTTCTTTGTTCACGCTAAAGATAGAGTGAATAATTTTTTGTATTTTTTTTTTTTTCATTTTATATTACTTCAGAACATAGTTACACTGTACATAATTTATAAAATATCTACATATATAAATAAAAATTAAATATTAAAATATAAATTAAAATTAATAATTTTAATTGAACATTTCCTCTATTTTGGATTGATTTACATTAGAAATAATTCTCGAAAAAGAGTCGCATATTATTTGAAAAATTAAACTAAAACGATCGAAATTCGATTCAAAGATTGCTCGAAACAGAGTCGCTTATTCTTATAAATATGACTGCAAAATGATCGAAATACCATTGAAATATGACTCGATAAAGAGTCGCTTATTGTTAAAACAACGGATTATAAAATACTCTTCGAAAAGTGTCGCGGCTAGCATTCCTATTTCTTGCGACAACAGTAATATTTATGATCAGAAAACAAGCGCATTTATCCTTATTTGAATCAGAAAGGGGACTCGAAAAAGACTCAAATTTGATCAGAAATATCATAAAATGCTGGCTGGGATAATAGTTGTACCCTTTCCATTTCCAGGAAAATTATCAATGCAAGAGGCATGTTTTTGTACTGTTACATTCCTTCCTATTTTTTTAGCTCTTTTCCAATTTCCAATTCGGTAGTAAATTATTTGTTACTCAGTAACGAGTACACCATCAGTAACGAGTACACCATCTGATTCGAAGTAACGAAACGTTACTCGCAAATTGTGTTCGTTACTCTCATGTTTCGTATAAATAAATTTGATCCGTTATTCAATTTGTACGAAACAGCTGTTTGTATAGTGTGTGAAGAAACCCATTTCAGAACTTAAAACTCTTATGTATATATATGATCACAGACAACATACGATAATCTAGCTTTCGTACTTCGTTGTTCTGTTCATCCAAAATCAAGCTTAGACCAGTGTTATTAAAGCTGAACTGTTTTGCAATCGAGAAAGTTAACTATAAACTGTAGTCAGGCGATTTTAGTGGTTTAAAATTTTAAAAGGGTATTTATTGAAATTATTTAATTTTATTTGATAGACTAACTTTTAATGTATCGTACAGTTGCCGGAATTCATTATGGATAAGAAGAGGTGTAGGATGTGGAGCTTTTTTACGCAATCCGATAATGAGAAGGCAAAATGCGATATTTGTAATTCGCTATACTCAGTAAGAGGCGGCTCTACAACAAATTTAAAAAAACACCTGATGAAAAAACACATATCAGCTTATGAATCCCTTAATTCATTATCTGAGTTGGACACAATAACAACAGTTCAGGAGCCTTCGTTAACGTTGACTTCTTCGACAAATACGGATTCTTCTATTGATATAGTATCTAAGACAACATACCAAACAGTTCCTAAGCAAACTAAATTAAGTGACTTTATTAAACGCCCCGTGAGTGTATGTCGCGAAAAGAAAATTAATGATCTAATTTTTAAAATTATTGTTAAAGACCTTCAACCTTTTTCTGTGGTTGAAGACACGGGGTTTAAAGACTTAATCAACGAGATTAAGTCTTTAAACCAGGTTATAAAATGTCTTCAAGGTATATTTTGAGCAACACTCTTTTGGATTCCAAGTCCTTAGAAGCTCAAAAGAGTTTAAAAAAAGAACTGCAATATGTAAAACATATATCGATTACCACCGATGGTTGGACTTCAAGGGCCACAACTTCATACCAAGCAGTTACAGCCCACTATTTATTGAACTGGGAATTAAAATCTGCTTTATTGGGATGTTTTGAATGTCATGAGAGACACACGGCCGAATATATAAAAAATGAATTAAGTAACTTATTAGCCTTTTGGGAAACACAACACAAATATTTGTCTGTGTTACAGACAATGCACCAAATATGAAGGCGGCTATCAGAATAGCTAAAATCGAACATTTGTTGTTTGTTGCTCACACTTTGAATTTAGTTGTGCGTGGAGGTCTTCGGGATCCCGAACTCGAGAGACTCACAAAAAAAATAAAAGCCATTGTGAAACATTTTCACAGAAGTCCGGTGGCTGCTAAAAAACTTATTTCAATACAGGAGGAACTGAGACCTAACAGTACACCATTAAAGCTACAAATCGACGTGATCACAAGGTGGAATAGCACGCTAGATATGATTGAGAGAATTTCTACATTTTAGGAGCCTTTAGAAGCAGCTCTTGGAGTTCTACACAATCCAGTGGAAAAACCTATCGGAAAGCGACTGGATGTGTCTTCCAGAAATTATCAAAATTTTAAAGCCATTTAGAGAGCTTACAGAAGAAATTTCCTCAGAAAATAAAATAACAGTGTCCATAGTATTAGCTTCCTGTGAAAGCATAACTCGAATTTTAAACAATTTGAGCTCAACTGTTTTTACAGTCAATGGAAAAAAACTTTTAAGCAAAGTAACAACAGAATTTCAAATAAGATTCCAAAATATTAATCACCATCCAGTTCTATCCAAAGCAGCGTTATTAGAACCCCGTTTTAAGAAGTTAGCATTTAGATCTGATGAATCAGGTTATGAGTCTGCCAAAGATGCGCTGAAAACTGAACTGGAAATCCAGTTTTATGATAATGAACAGCAATCGTCGGATCTAACTGATTCAATGTCTGCGATGTCCACGGACGGCTTTGACGCAAATGAGCCATCACTTTGGAAAGATTTTGACACTATCGCTAAATCGATCTTAGCTTCGAACTCCACGGTTACCAGTATCAGTACCATAAGGCAATACTTAGAAGAGCCGATACTGCTAAGAAATGAGTGTCCTTTAAAATGGTGGAAAGCGCGAACTATACTATACCCCACTCTTGTAAACTTGGCTGAAAAATATTTGTCTATAATGGCTTCCTCAGTGCCTTCCGAAAGAATTTTTTCCAAATCGGGCCAAATATTAAGCGAGAAACGTTCTTCCTTACAACCCCAACGAATGGAGAAAATTTTATTTTTAAATATAAATCATAAATTTCTATCTTAAAAGGTTTTTCATTGAACAATTTCCCTTCTATATTTTTTGAGGAGTCAATAGAAAAATTTGATAATAAATTTGTTTAAACCTAGCAGTTTTATTATTGTTTGAAAGTAACGAGAAAAGTAACGATACGAAAGTAACGAATACTGATTTGATCAGTAACGAATACATACGGGTTTTCATTTTGTCGTTACTTTTACAGCTCTATTATTTGTTGACAATTGTCATTTGTAAGAGTATGGAAGTCATAACATTTGTATAATTTGACGCGCTGCACAATTTAAAAATATTTGTGTCTAAATTTAGAATGATTACCTAAATGACATTCAAGTCATCCATGTTTGTAAGTGTAGGTGCATTATTGTTTTATATTTTGAGAAAAATAATCAAATTCGCGTAGTTATCTAAATACTCAAAGTTTTTTTTTGTGTATGCAACTCTGCCTTTTTCGAAGACTAATGTTCGAAATCACAAAATCTGGGAGTTTTCTGGCACACCAACGATTGAGTTGAAAACAATTCACTTCGAAAACAACATTTCTTTTCCAGCACACCCCTGCTAGATTTGCTAATTTGAAATGAAATAAAAATTGGCAATATTATTAATGTTAAAGTGGATTAAAAAATAAGACCAGATGTCGGACATTTTTAAAACTTGTTTACATATATTATATTGTTGATCCTTGTTTTAGTCGAGTTATTGAATGAAAGTGATGACGAAATGTGAAGAGGGGTCATGAATGTACAACGCCAAATTATCAACTGAAGATATTCCAAATTTTTATACCCTGCACATACAGTGTGTCAGGGTATATTAAGTTTGTTTGAACGAAATGTATGTAACGCACAGAAGGAAGGGAGGGGGACCCCATAAAGTATATATATTCTTGATCAGGATGACAAGAGAAATCGATTGAGCCCTGTCCGTCTGTCCGTCCGTCCGTCTGTATTCACCAATGGTTCTCGGAAACTGTAAAAGCTAGAGACTTGAAATTTGGAGGGTAGACTCGTGATGCTTGGCACTACATCAAGTTTAAACGGTTTTGTGCCACGCCCACTCCTTCCCGCCCATCCAGCACAGCCCACTTTTTTAAAACGTTGTAACTCGAACACCCGAAGAGATAGAAACATGAAAGTCGGTATGTAGACTCAGCATGAAGAGCTCTACAAAACTGCATACCACAAATTTTCCCCCTCCCCTTGATTTCCCCTCCCCGAGTTGTTTTCTCTAAAAAGCAACATCTCCAAAACTAATAAAGATATGAACATGAAATTTTGTATACAAGCTCAGTAAATATATATCTTTAAGACTGCATACCACAAAATTCCCCTCTGTTCGAAAGTTACCCCTCAATGACCAACAAACTCAAATTTTTCGTAAATTCCACTTTTTTTGACCAATTTACTTGATATTTTGAACACTATTCGATCGGGCGATGTCAAATCAACATTTTTTTGAAGATTTAGGGTGTTGCACCACCCACTGTGCGTGCAGGGTATTATATTGTCGAGTATACTCGACTATAGCGTCCTTACTGGTTTACACAAAGTTTGTTGGAATGCGTTGTTGCTAAATTATCAATTCATGATATGAAGAACGAAAATTAAAATATGAAAAACCAAGCGCCGCCGTCTGCTTTATACTGAAAATTTCAATAAGGCACCGCAACAAGTTTGATTTGTTGCTCTTAGACTAGAGGCGGGCAAAACATATACACTTGGCCCTCGCTTAACACGGACTCTTTTTGCACGAACTCGGTCTTACACGGTTACAAATTTGGTCCCTTCCCCCTATTAACACGATGAAAACCTCTTGCACGATTGCAAAATAGGGATTTTTTTTATACTCTTTCAAGAGTATATTAACTTTGTCGTGAAGTTTGCAACGCAGAGAAGGAGACATCTCCGACTATATAAAGTATATATATTCTTGATCAGCTCAACGAGACGAGTTCAGATAGCCATGTCCGTCTGTCCGTCCGTCCGTCTGTCTGTTGCGATGCGATGCGAACTCCTCCTAGAGTTTTAAAGATATCAAACAAATTTAAATGCAGAAAATTTTCTTTTCCTTGCAGGCAGTTTATATGTAGAAACCAGCCTGATCGGAATACTATAGCATATAGCTGCCATAGGAACGATCGGTCAAAAATGAGGTTTTTGCTCAATAAACTCTTTGTTTTTCAAGTTATCGCCCCAATTTTTTGCACAAGAACATCTCGGACGTAAATTAAGGCACACTGCAAAATTGGTGAAGATCGGATAAGTATAGCATATAGCTCCCATAGGAACAATCGGTTAAAAATTCGGTTTTTGTTAGAAAAACTTTTTTGTTTTCAACTATAAACAGATGAAACCTTGCAGTTGCGTGTTTTTAGGAATCCTTGACCATATTAAAAAGTTTCATAAGAATCGGACATAAGGGCGTGGCACCGCCCATATAGAGAAAAACTTAAAAATGTGATTTATCTATAAGCAGACGAGATAGAAAATCGTAAAATGAAGTGTAGAAAGATTGCATTGTATTCTTTAAAAAAAAGTAGAAAATGGGCAGGGTTACGCCCCTTTATTTTTATAATTTTATAAGATTCTTATTGGCAAAACTATAAAACGTATTTTCCAAATGCTTGCAAGAGTATATAAGTTTCAGCAAAGCTGAAAAGAGCTCACTTACTGGTTTTTGCTATCGATTAATGCGTTAATGCCTTTTTGCTTATAACATACGCATGGGGTGCTTGAAGAAAAAGGGGAATCCAACATATCAGCTGTTATATGCAACAGTGTTCTAAAAGGTGAAAATATGTTAAGCTTTGCAGACGCGTAAATAAAAATTCAATGATTTTGTTGTAAGTAAAAATGTGGTTCAGCTTGATTAAATCCAAAAATGAATAAATAAAATATATAAATTTCTGCTATAGGAGAAAATGGAAAGAGCCAGCGGATCATTCAGGAAAAGTCACTCAGGATTTATGAACTGCTCAAACAAAATGGAGAGCCCTCTTCTAGCATAGATTTCGTTGCTAGTAATGGATGGTTCGAGAAATTTAAAAAGCGGTTCTCCATTCATAGCATCAAATTTAAAGGCGAAGCGGCATCGGCTGATGATGGAGTTGCTACCACATACCCAGAAGAGATTCAAGGATTCATTGAAGAAGAGGAATTCTTGCCTGACCAAGTTTATAATGCTGATGAAACTGGACTTTGAAAAAAAAATGCCAAATCGAACTTTTTTGTCAAAGAATGAAAAGGTAGCTCCCGGCTTAAGGCACACAAAGATCGTTTTACACTTTTGCTGTGTAGTAATGCATCAGGCGACTTTCAAGTAAAGCCAATGCTCGTTTATAAGTCTTTGAATCCTCGTGCGTTTAAAGGGGTAGACAAGAGCCAATTACCCGTTTACTGGAAAGCAAATTCCAAAGCTTGGGTAACTGCAGAAATATTTAAAGACTGGTTCTTGAATTGTTTTGTACCAGAAGTTGAAAAATATTTAAAAAAGAAGAATTTACATTTTAAAGTACGTTTGTTGTTGGACAATGCCCCAGTTCATCCAGATCCACCTAACACAACATCACTACTGCAGCCAATGGATCAGGGTATAATTTACACTTTTAAGACATATTACATCAGGCGCTCTATACGCTGGATTTTGGATACAACTGAAACTGACTCCATCGATGTAACCAGTGCTTGGAAGAAATTTTCTATTAAAGATAGCCTTGAGTTGGTAAACTTATCTTTAAAAGAGATTAAGGTTTCAACATTAAAGAAATGCTGGAGGAAATTATGGCCAGAGGTTGTTAAAAGCCATGAAATAGAAGTACCAGAATGTGGATTCCAGGATATATTGAACCTTGCCCATTCAATTGAGGGTGGAGGTTTCGAAGACATGAGATTTGCTGATGTGCAAGAGTTATTTGAAGATGAAGAAATTAATGATGAATTATTGCTTGAGATTGCTGTGAATGAAGCAAACAATTCGAAATCAGATGACAGCAGCTCTGAAATAGCCGATTCGATGAGTTTAACTATAGCAAAGCTCCAAGAAGGATTCTCATATGCTAGCAGCTTGGAATCGTGCTTTTTAAATTCAGATCCGGTCATCGAACGAAGACTTAAGTTTAAACGAGAGTTGGAAAAAATACTTGTGCCTTATATGGACTGCTATAAAGAAGCTTTAAAAGCCACCAAACAATCAAAAATTACGGATTTTTATGATAAAGAGCCACCAAAAAAGAAAAAATTTTAAAAAGAAACCAAATTTGAACAATAAAAAAATTTTTCGTTGCCATTATTTTGTACTGAATCCATGTTTCGCTTAACACGAGGTTATCTAGGAACCTAACCCCCGTGTTAAGCGAAGGGCCAAGTGTACAATCCAGAGAGTATTAAAATATAACAAGAGACCGAAGGCCTCTTACGCTAAGCTTTCAAAATAAAATCGGCCGTAACCGCTGGCGGAAAATTCTTGCCAGACAGAGACAGCAAAACAGATGTAGATCTGGCTCGCTCTAACAACGACGGACAGACACGTACTACACCACGGGAATTTAGTTGAAATTATGAATGAAGTTCCAGCTCCGTTGCCAAATTTCATAAACAACTTTTGTTTACGAAAAGTTAAAACAAAGATGAAGTGGGGTGTGGGCATGTTTGCAAGGTTGCTGAAAAATTTTTCTTATGTTATTCAAAGAAAGTCTGGACAAATTACACAGGCCAACAAGAAAAAACTTTTTCAATAATTGCACTTAATTCCTATGTATTTTGGTGTGCTGATTCCAAAAATAGTGGACATAAAGTCGTACCACCCTCCAATTCCTTGCATTTCACGGAATTGTAAAAAACACGAAATTACTGTTTTTCAAACTTGTGTACAAGATATCTCAGAAACTACTGGACCGATTTTAGTGAAATTTAACTAACATATTCTTAGGGATCCCATCTGTCATGTACTAAAGGTGTTTTTTGATTAAGGACACCCTTCGAAAGTTGTACACTTTTAAACCTCAAAAAATGAAGAAAAAAAAGTTTAATCTTTAAATAGCTGCAAATTTTACAAAGGAAAACTTTTAATTTTTTCCCCTATGCTTCTCTATTTGTAGTTATTTCCTGAATGAAATGACGCTCCCTTTGTTCTAATCCGACAATTGGTGACCGAGATTACAGGTATACCACCAACGTATGTTATGGTTGTATCGAAAATCTTGGGAAATGGTATAAAAAAATAAATAATGGCTTTTAAACAACAAAACAGTTTTAGTAGCCATGGTATGTTTATTTATTCATATTCATTTTAAATTTTGATACAACAAAATTATGATCTGTAAAGTAGAGAGAAAATCCTTGTTGGTTGTGTACACGATATTTCAGTCAGCAATCGACGGAAAAATACTAACGGACCGTCATTTCATTCAGGAAATAAAATAATTGGACTGATCAAGTACCGTCGGCTTAATATGTATATGTATTTAGTTATTCATGCTTATTGCGAATAAATTACATTTTATTAAAGCTGAGGCAATGTAACTTTTATTACACAGAGATAAGGTTGATTTTAGATTGAGTTTGATTGACTGAAGAAAATTATATTGCATTGTTTAGCGACAAAAATAATATAAAACCAGTAAGGACGCTATAGTCGAGTATACTCGACAATATAATACCCTGCACACATGGTAGGCGGTGCCACACCCTCAATCTACAAAAACATATTGATCTGACGTCGCCTATTTAAATAGTGTTCAAAATATCAAGAAAATCGGTCAAAAAATGTAGATTTTACAAAATATTTAAGTTTGTTGGTCTCTGAGGGGTAGCCATCAAAGATAGGGGAAATTTGTGGTATGCAGTTTTTAAGATGTATTATCACTGAGCTTGTTTACAAAATTTCAGGTTCATACCTTTGTTAGTTTTGGAGATACAGCGTTTTTCAGAAAAATACTAGGGGAGGGGAAATAAAGGGGAGGGGGTAAAATTGTGGTATGCAGTTTTGTAGAGTTACTCATACTGAGTCTACATACCGATTTTCATGTTTCTATCTCTTTGGATGTTCGAGTTATTGATTTTTATATTTTGCAAGTCCGGACGGACATTTTATATTAAATTATTTGCCTGTGTGCCTTTTCGGCCTTCTGATCGACAAGTATTGTCAACACACAGTCTCGTGTATTTCTTCGTGAGACCTCTTCGCCCTTCGCATCAACATATTGACACTTACATTTGATTCTTATGCGTGGCCATGTCACACACATGTACCTCTTTGCCCGTCTCAACCATAAGCTAACAATTTAGCAAATGCAAAATGTATTGTTCTGCTACTTAGGTTCATGTTATCCTGATACCATCATCAAAATTCGAATTGTTTGACTATATTCAGACAATAGAAGCGAAAAATGCTCATGATGGATGATATTTGATTTTGATAAATGAAAATGCAGATTAAAGTTTTGCTTATAAAAATTTTTATTTTGAAAATTTTAGAATTTTATTTATATTGGCATGTTAGTAAAAATATGAGAAAAAATATAAAATTTTGATATAGTTAGTTATAAAATGTTGAAAAACTCATTATTTTCATAAATTATAAAAATTGCTGAAATAATTGAATATAAAATGTCCGTCCGGACTGGCCAAATATAAAAATCAAAACCAAGACAAAAATCAAGCAAATGAAACGTGGCAACATCTCAAAAGTAAACAAAAAAGAAAAATGTAAACAATTCCCTGATGAGTGAATAAGATATACAGTCATTTTACTGTCTCTGTCTTGCAAGATTTTTCCGCTGAACTTACTTGCGCGATTTTAAAAAGGGTGTTACACCACCTACTGTGTGTGCAGGGTATTATATTGTCGAGTATACTCGACTATAGCGTCCTTACTGGTTTTTCCAGCGTTTGCTGAAAATGAACTGAATAAAAACTGTTGAATACTTCAAAAAACTACTTTAAACTTAAAATTTTGTAAGCATGTGGTTGAAATGCTTAAAGATCGAGAAATATTTTATTTTCGAATAGTCTGGTAAATTGTGCAATTATGGCTGCTTTTATGAATATTCGCCAAAAGAAATAGTATCGTGTGCGGACACATTCACATCCATCTGATTACTTTAACTTGTACAAGTTTAAATAGAGTATTGTAGAATGGTAAGCGAAACATTTTTTGGGTAAAAACAGCGAAACGCGAGGTGCGTCGTTGTCACAAATCAAACGATTTGAAATGTTTCTGGGGTTTCTAAGCGATCCGGGTTTTCAAATGCGTATTGCAAAAGAAGAAGGAGTACATCGCACAACCGTTTGTAAAACAGTAAAAATGATCTTGAATAAAGTCGTCAGAAAAGCGCACATGTTGATTAAGTTTCCAAACAACAGTGATCAAATCAAACTGGCTCAAGAGCAGCCAAGAGCATGACTTGCCATGCGCCTTTGGGGCCATAGATTGCACACACGTTGCAATACAAAAACCCTCAAATAATGGCGATGAATACATCAATCGTAAAGGTTTTTGAAACATCAACATTCAAGCCACTTGCAATGCGAACAAGAAGTTCGCATCTATTGATTGCAATTGGCCAGGATCATTGCACGATAGCCGAGTTTTAAAGCGATCTCGTATATTTACGTATATGAATACACAGAGCACCGATGCAATAATTTTGGGTGACATCGGCTATGGCATTCGAAAATGGCTATTAACGCCATTTAAAAATCCAAAGGATGCACTGGAAAAAAAGTACAACAAAACTCACGCAAAAAATGGGTTAGTTATAGAGTGTTACTTTGGACAGTTAAAGAGGCGATTCCCAATTTTGCAATACAAAGTACGTGTTGATCTTCAAAAAGTTCCAGCAGTAATTGCTAGCTGTGTGGTATTGCATAACATTGCAAAATTTCTTGGAGATGACTTTGAAAATGATTCCGCAAATTTTCAACAGGAAGATGTAGAGCAGGAAATATATTTAGATCAATCAGATATCTGCAGAGAAGTTGGCAAAAGGAGAAGGCAAGAAATTGTAAATGTCCTTAATGCCTTGTCACATATATCATAAAATATTTTTATCATTGTCAATCTATTTTTTTCACTCGTTTTTAATTTCGTACACCTCTACAAAACTAATTAAAAACTTATCATACTATTTCATATTATTTTTATACTCTTGCAAGAGTATATTAACTTTGTCGTGAAGTTTGCAACGCAGAGAAGGAGACATCTCCGACTATATAAAGTATATATATTCTTGATCAGCTCGATGAGACGAGTTCAGATAGCCATGTCCGTCTGTCTGTCTGTCTGTCCGTCTGTCTGTCTGTCTGTTTCAATGCGAACTCCTCCCAGAGTTTTGAAGTTAGCAGAAAAATTTAAACGCAGAAAATTTTCTTTTCCTTGCAGGCAGTTTATATGTAGAAACCAGCCTGATCTGAATACTATAGCATATAGCTGCCATAGGAACGATCGGTCAAAAACGAGGTTTTTGCTCAATAAACTCTTTGTTTTTCAAGATATCGCCTCAATTTTTTGGACAAGAATATCTTGGACGTAATTTAAGGCACACATCAAAATTGGTGATGATCGGATAAATATAGCATATAGCTCCCATAGGTACAATCGGTAAAAAATTCGGTTTTTGTTAGAAAAACTTTTTTGTTCTTAAATATAAACGGATAAAACTTTGCAGTTACGCGTTTTTATGAATCCTTGACCACATTCCAAAGTTTCGTAGAAATCGGACATAAGGGCGTGGCACCGCCCATATAGAGAAAAACTTAAAAATGTGATTTATCTATAAGCAGACGAGATAAAAAATCGTAAAATGAAGTGTAGAATGATTGCATTGTATTCTTTCAAAAAAGTAGAAAATGGGCGGGGTTACGCCCCTTTATCTTTATAAACTTTTAAGATTCTTACTGGCAAAACTATAAAACGTATTTTCCAACTGCTTGCAAGAGTATATAAGTTTCAGCAAAGCTGAAAATAGCTCCCTTACTGGTTTTTTTTACAGTTTAAGTATGGTTGGTTCTTGATTCAAGTAAAATGTTAACTTATTTCCAAAACAACATTGACTCGGATTAAGTTTTGTTGGTATCATATTAAGCTTAAACTGTTCTTGAAAATGTAACAAAATTTACTCAATTCAAGATTTTTTGTACTTAAAAATAGTACTTGAATTGAGAACATTTTACTTGATTTGACAACCTTCGTGCTTGACGGACTTTCAACACCGAATTGTGTCAATTTAAGTACAATGTACTTGAATTTTTTTCTCTGTGAGGGTATATTAATTTTGAGCAGTATCGAAAGAGAAGTCGATTTAGCCATGTCCGTCCGTCTGTCTGTATGAACGCGACGATCTCGGAAACTATAATAGATAGAACCAAAATCTTTTCGCAGTCCGATTCTGTGATTCATTGCGCAGATCAAGTTTATTTGTATATGTTTTGACGACCTCTATCTCATCACCGACTTTCCTCTTACTTGGGTTTGGAGTTTCTAGCTCCACGCAATCCGCCGTTTCATCTATTTCAACTCCGCAGCTCACATCCATTACACCTTAGTTTGAATTACCAATCAAATTTTTCATAAAAACATAAAAAGATACCTGAAATTTTTTTGAAGACTGGATTTGATTCTTCTTCCATCAATTCCAGCAAATTTTTTTCCCTGTCTTTTGTGTTGGCCAAAAATTTTTAAATATTCTTCACGAAGTGAAGTCAAGGCATTATCTTTTGCCACTCTCACTGACGGCACTTGTGATTTTTTGAATGAAATTTTATAATTTTGAAGAGTTCCAAAAAATTTTGCATTATTCTTGTCGCCCATCATGTCAAGACTAAAATATTTAAATTTTTTGTTTAAAAACAAACTGACACAGTTACCAAGCTGTTTTACCATTCCCATTGCAAATAATTTATATGAAAAATAGTATTATTTTTTAAACAGCGACAACTCGGAATCATTTTGATTTTCCAGTACTAGCTATAGCTTTTCAGTACTAGCTATGTAGTACTAGTAAAGGTTTATTCACACTTTTTGTAGTTTAAACTTTTCAACATAGCTAGTACTGATAACTTAAAGCTAGTGCTAGTACTAAGTACTATGTATTAAAGACTACTTTTTTATTCACTCGGCCGGCCCATTGTTTTAATAGTTTTTTTACTCGGATTAGCTATTTAATTTAATTAGTCATAATGCGGCTTAATTACGCATTGACTGATGATCAAAAAAGGGCCAAATATAGGCTTACAAAGACGGTAGATGCAACTTGTCACAAATATCCAATAAAATGGAAAAAAGTTTGTTTTTTTAGGAATTTTTTTCAGAATCCAAATAATAACAACACCCTTAAGCGTTCCAAACACAGTCGAGTTGTGACCGACCGTGAAAACAGGATAATTTTAAAAAATCCGTCGAATTCAATAACATCTTGCACTAATTTAAAGGCACTTGTTGGCATTAAAGTGTCAAATACAACGATTTGGTGTACACTACGACGTTGCCCATTCATTGAGCCAGCAATAATGATAAAAGTTCCTAATCTACTGCCTCGTCCTAAGCAGTCACGATTTGAATTTGCAAAAAGAAACATTGCAATTGGTTGGGATAATGTGAGTATGAGTATGATCTACTATTCGGTATAAAAACATATTCAGGTCATATTTTCTAACGCAAATAAATGGAATCTGGATGAACCTGACAGATTTCATTCATATTGGCGAGATCCTTCTAAGAAACCGTTATTGTTTTTAAAGCGAAACTTTAGTGGTGGATCTGTTATGGTATAGGACACTTTCAATCGGCCGGGACGCTGATTACCCAATTTACTTCGATTCGCATGAATAGCCAAGAGTACACAACGGTTCTAGAAAATATTCTTTGGCCATTTCTCCTCAAAAAAAGAGAGAGAAATCTTATGTTTTCCAACAAGATAATGCCAGAATACATGTGAGCACAGAAACTCAATGCTTTATGAGAGTTTATTCCTTTGAAACTATGGCATGGCCAGCATACCCCTAAACATGAATCTCATCTATAATATAAAAATGAATCGCAAAATGTGTTGGTAAGCGCATAACTCAACAACGCCTGGACCAATTTGGCCAATTCTTTTTTTTAAATGTTCGTTAAAGTTCAAAGATGGTTTTTACGGCGAGAAAAATTCAAATAATTGCCGGAAAAACCCTAAAAACAGACCTTTTCTTTTTCCCATACAAACTTGCGACGTCGCAAGCATTAAACGTAACATGCTATGCTTCTTCTTATACGTCAGTATTGTTATGTGTTTGTTGATTGAAAGAGAACAAGAAAACTTTGAGAGAACGTACAAGCCAGAGAGTATTAAAATTAATTTATACTCTTTGCAAATTACACGCACTAATGTGTAAATAATGCAGGTATGTACGGCTTGAAGGATTTGACTCCAAGTCATGTCAAATTAAAAAAAAGTTGAAACAACAACAAACTGTCAATGTCAGTGTTGTTTTTCTTGGATTTTCACTACTGAGTTTGCTTTTGTCAACTGATACACGAAACAAACCGTAGCTGTGTATATCGTGTTTAGTGCAGTGTTTAGTTACCTATGATCACTTATTATTGAATGTGAGACAATAATCTATAGTATAATAAAAATGAATCGAAAAATATGTTGATAAGCGCATAACTCAAAAACAGCTTCCGATTCAATGAAATTTTCAGTTAATCTTTAGATGGACCTCCTGAAGGTTGTTATAATGTTTTGGTATCAATCCGACCATTTTAACTGGTAGCCTCCATACGGAAAGAAGAAGAAAAATAAACAATATTAAGATTTTGTGGACGCAAGCACGTACCATTCTTTGCTTCTTCTTACACTTTTGTATTGGTATGAGTGTGTTGTTTGCAAAGAGAACAAGAGAACGGTGAGAAAACGGAGGAGCATTACTTTCGAAATTGTGCTTCACTTCTTCTTCATCTTTTACATACAGCCACATATGTACACATATTAGTGTTTTTATACTCTTCACGTATGTAAATATTATTATGACTTTGTCACGGAGTTTGTAACCCCCAGAAGGAGAAATCTCCGACTATTGACCTGAAATTTTACAGCTTTACTACCATAAATCATTTGTCGGAACTGCAATGATCAGACCATTAGAACTGGTAGCACCCATACAGAATGAAGAAGAAAAATGAACAGAACTTAAGTCGTTGAATGGAAAACTTTTTCGTTTTGGAAGATAGAGGGATGAAAAAAACATAAACAAACATAGTAACTTTACGTACGCAGACTAAATTTCTGGAATTGTCATTAAGATCGGACCACTGAAACTGGTACTTATCATACAAAGTGAAGAAGAGGAAAAGACAGAAAATTTACGGCGTTGAAAGGAAAACTTTTTTTTTCTTAATTAATTGACTTACAACTTCACAAGCTAATATCAATAAATTGCAAGTTTCCATATTAGCTTAAACAATGAAAATTGGTATATAGGCTATTAAAGTAAAGAGCAGAGCTCGCAAAAAGTGCTCTTTTTTTTCATGCTGTCCGAAAAAAAACTGTTGCCGGCTGACACGAAAAAAAACGATCGCGAAAGACACTTCAACTTCGTTTTTCCTCAGCCGCGGTCTTTGCTCAACCGAAGACAGTTTTTCGTTGCTCTCTATGTGCTTTCGTTCACACGGGACACTTTGGTGCTCAAAATTTGAGAAAAGTGTCTTTTGCGTATGTATTTGTGCTGCGTGAGTGTCTCAGTTGGTTGTGGCGTGTATGCTTGCAAAACAAAAGAATGACGCAGTTGCTTATTGACTACAAAGTGCAAAGGACATCGATAAATATGAATCGTGAAATAAACAATAAAGTGCATTTTTATTTTAAATTTGACAACATAAAAAATAAGTCAATATGCAACGCATGTGGTGCAAAATTATCTGGCCACCATATTACAAATTTGAGGCGGCATTTAAAGGCAAAACATAACGAGATTTTTGAATTATTTAATGAAAGTGACAAAATTAGCGGTGCGCAAAAAAATTTAAAGAAAAGGAAAATATCCTACGTGACGAATGAAGAGTCAATAATTGCGTCTGTCGTAAAAATTGTTGCCACCGACGGCAGGCCCTTTTTAATTTTAGACAGCGACGGATTTCGGGAAATATTGGAGCCAATATACAATGCCTTGCAAATGTCACCCATAACATCGCGGAATGTAATGGATCATGTCAGACTTCAAGAGATGTCCATAAGAGAGGACATAAAAGCTTGTGTGAAACGGAAGCTTATTTCACTTAAGATAGATGTGGCGACCAGGCTTGAAAAATCCATCTTGGGTGTAAATTTGCAAATGATGAAGTCAAACTTGGTCAATACTGAGATCGTTGTGAAAACGCTTGGAATGATCCAGCTGTTTGAGTCTCATACCGGACTCTACATAAAAAATAAAATCGTAGAGATCATACAGGAGTATGACATCGAGCTGGATCAGATTTTTAGGTAAGGCTTGATTCACTTGTATTTGAATATTTAAAAATGAGGATACAAATCGTATATGTGTTTTATTATCAGTATTACATCCGACAACGGCAAGAACATGGTAAAGGCTATTGAGCTGTTGAACGATGATGCTACAGTTCGAGATGATGATAAGGACGATGATATAATGGCGGTTCTGGACTCTTTGGCGTTTCCCAATGTGCAGCTCGTGCGATGTGCAGCGCATACGCTACAATTGTGCGTCTATGATGTCAACAAACAAAATGACATCAGTCAAAAAATTAATGCCTCCCGTCAAATATGCAAAGTTTTGCGAACGGGGAAGTATAGGTAAGTTTGTCTGTTTTGTATGTAAATACTTATATAACAATATACAAAATTTTAATCCAGACGTATCTTGATGGAAAACAAAAAAAGTATTCCCGCGCTTGACGTCATCACAAGGTGGAATTCAACGTTCGTGATGCTGAATAAATTGCTCGATTTAAAGGAGTTCATCGAATCCCAAAATTCTTTCGTCATTGACGTTGACTGGGACTGGGTGGAGCTGTATATTGCAGCGTTTCAAGATACTTATGAAGCGACCCTCAAACTTCAACAGCAACAACTTCTTTACAGCGACTTTTTTATTTTATGGTTGGAGCTAAGGCTGAAATGTGAAAGAAGTGAGAACTTCATTACAAAAAAATTGTTAGCCCAAATCCGAATTCGCGAAAGTAAATTACTTGACAACGAAGCATTATTGTCAGCAATATATATGGACCCAAGAGTGAATTTAATTTTAACCGACCAACAACAAATGTCAGCAAAACAAAATTTAAAAAAAATAGCATTCCGCATTTTCAGTTTGAGTCAAGTATGATACTTTCAATATGACCAAAAATGTGGTTCAAACATAAACGTCTCGTCTTAGATAGTTTGGTGGAGTTTTTGTATATTTGTGTTTTGTGTGTGTCTAATAAAACAGTCCTTGTCAAATACTAATCAATACACTAAGTACAAATAATGCAATCAAAATAATAATAATATTTTTATTTATGTTTTTCTTAAGTCAAACGATTCTGCAGCAGAAGTCATTTTGCCTGAAGAAGCTCCTCCAACTAGCAGTGTCGATGTTTTTCCCGAGCAATCGCTTCTTTCGTCCTATTTAGACGATATGCAGACAGTTCAAGTCCAAGAAGAAAATATATCGGACAAATTGTCAAAATTTTATAATGAGATCGACAATTTCAACATTACTTTTGGCCGTTTACCATTAAATAGTGACATTACTCAATTTTATCACGATTTGAAATTTAAGTCACCTCAACTTAATAAACTCGCACAGGTGGTGCTAGGCACACCGGCAACTCAAGTGTCGGTAGAACGATCATTTTCTGCTCTAAATTACATTTTGAATGAAAAGCGCTCCTCTTTAAGTGCAGAAAACATAAATTCATTGTTATTAGTTAAACTTAATACATAAATTCAAGAAAAATGTAAAAAAGAAGTTCAACTACTTATTTTATTTATTTTTATCTTTTTTTTTATATAGGATTCATTAATATTTTTCTTTTCTTAACTTTATATTTTTTATTTTATTTATTTTGTATTCAAAACTTTGAAAAAATATATATAAAAATTAAATTTATTAAACTTAAATGCTTGTTTTTTATGTTTTATTTTGAATCTATATTTCGTTTTTTTTGTGTACAGTACATATGTATGTGCATATAATTGCACACAAGTTAACACCCTATCCCTTTCCCTTCCTCTCTCCCATGCGTTGCCATCGACAAAATATCAAAAGCAACAACAACAACACAACAACAACAAAAAAGACACTTTGAAATGAGTTTTTGTTCGTTTTGCTCAGTTGCTGATGCTCAGTTGCTGACATTTTCGTCGACAGTGTCCCTTGAAGATATCTTCGTAAGACAGTTTCGTGTGTTTCTCTCTCTCTCAACCACCAAACAGAAACCCGAGAGAATCAAAAAATAAGTGTTCGGTTCTGAGCGAGAGCGACAAAATTTCGTTTTTTCGTGTCTTGCTCGTGAGCAGACAGCAAAGAAAAATTTGGTTGAGCATTTTTCGGGAGCTCTGGTAAAGAGAAAGCAGATTCAATCCAAAAAACTGGCGTGGCATAAAAAGAGCGTGAAAAGTAAATAGTCTTCAGCAAGGCTGAATAGCGTTTTTTATACTCCTGCAAAAATAATATATATTTGCGATGCCATGAAGTTCGCTACGCAGAGAAGGAGATATCGCCGACCACATAAAGCATATATTATCTTCACAAGACGAGTTAACACAGTCATGTCCATATGTCTGCTTCAATACCAACTGCGAGCTCAGTTTTAACGATTTCGAAAAAAAATAAAACGCAGAAAATTATCTTATCCTTTCAGGCAGTTTGTATGTAAAAAATCTGCATGATTGGATTGCTATTACATTTAGCTGCCGGTTAAAAATTAGGTTTTTTAAAACTACCACCTTAGTTTTTTGTACAAAAACATTTTAGACGTCAAAAAAGGCACTTTGCGAAAGAAACAATCGGTCAAAACAAGATTTTTGTTAGAAAAATGTTTTATTAATTTTTAACTATTTTCCAAAATTTTATTAGAATCGAACATAAAGGCGTGGCCCCGACCATATAGAGAAACATCTTCAAAATAACATTTTGCTGTAAGCAAAATCGCCAGAAGGCTGTAAAGTGGAGAGTATTTTTCATTTTGCTAAAATGGAACAAAGGAACAATTAGTCAAAAATATGGTTTTGTTGTTCTTAAATATAAACAGATGGAATTTTGCAATCACATGTTTGTAAAGGTAATTATATATCACTGCAAAGTAAGAAATTTGCCATAATTACAAGGCATTAAGAATTCTGAAACGCATTAACGGTAATTAGAGTTTCAAAACGCTGGAATATTTTTTTTTTTAAATTTAATTAATCTACGAAAACAAAATCTGGAAATAATATTGATGACTTCGAACCCAACAAGAATTGATAAATGAACGTGGCTGCTGCAACATATAATAAAAATTTAAACGCCTATGTACCTGTATCTATAAGTCTGACAAGAAGAAAATTTAGGAACTAATTGTGATAGAGTGTTAAAAGATTCAATCCTGGGCTATATACAACAGTTCATCATACTTTGAGGGCGTAGCAAAGCGCGCCGGGTCAGCTAGTCCAGAATATAATGAAAATATTAGTTGGAGGAGTTTATGCCAATAACCGCCAGTTTAATACAGTTAATGAGCAGAAATCGGTCATCAAGTGAGAGTGGGAAAGTCTTGAAGTGCCATTGTTGAATACATTGACAGAATCAGTATTTGTAAAATTATTTTTAGGTTTTAAAAAAGTTTGAAAAACATCACTTGAATTCTGTTAAAATTACGATTTAAAATATCTGTTTCGAATTTGAGCTTCCTGCTTAACCAAATACGGAAAATACAAACAAATATTCATGTGATTTATAAATATGAAACGCACCTTAGATTTTAAAAAGAAAAAGGCAGTTTTTATGCGAGCACTTAAAATGGCAAAAAGAAAATCGATTGAAAAATTTACTAGTGAAATCAATCCACTTACACCCATCCCCAAAGAATGGAACAAGATCAGAAAGTTTTGTGGACTTCATCAATTCAATGGTATACATTCTGTCCAAGTGGACAGTAGTGGAAAAACTATCGCCGACCCAATCGCCATTTCCAATATATTTTGTATAAATTTTTCCATGCAGTCACAAGACTTAAACTTTGCTAACTCATTTATTACCAACAAAACCAGAATTCTTTCTGATAATAATTACTTATCATATATACTTATATTTCTACTGTCCCATTAGAAGAGAAAATTAACTTCATTGAGTTCGAGTCTGCGCTTTTCTCATTAAAGGGCAACACGCCTGGTCTAGACAGAATAACTTACTCAATGATTAAACAACTTCCGAAGGAAATCAAATTGAGACTATATAACTCGATCCTTCGTGCACATACCCCTTAGCACTACAATCTAAGCATAATTGTTCCTATATTAAAACTAAACAAAATAAAAACCGATATCATGTCGTATCGAACAATATCTTTTAATTTATGGTGATTTGTTACTACACACAAACTTTTTTATAATGGTCAAACTGGCATCAGGAAGGGTAAATCTATTATTGATACTCTTCTCTTCATAGATCATTACATTAACAAATCTCTAATTACTAAAAATCATGAATCAATTGTGTTAAGTGCCTACGCAAAAGACTTTAATTTTTTAATTAAAATCAACAAAACTAAAAATTCGTCAACAGATTTGAATTTTTTCACCTTAATATTTAACTGGTGTGCCTACTCTGGAGGAAGCTTAGCTCCCGCCAATTGCAAGCATATGCACATTTACAACAAACAACAGCAACATCCTAGTTGGTAATGTTCAAATACCCTTAAAATTGTAGGCGTAACTATCAATAAGGCACTTCTCATTTCTTTACCAAAACGCTTAGACATTATTAAATGTTTATCTTCATAGCACAAAATTCAAAAGTAGTACACTAACATTGATCTCAATTCTCAAATCCTTATTCATCTCTAAAATTAACTTTGCTCTGCCACTTTATGGCACATCTCCAAACAGTGACCTTAGAAAAATAAATAGTTTCCTCAACGCAGGCGTAAGGTTTGCTCTCGGAGCCTTCTGTACGAATCAAATCTGTAGCAAATAGCAGGTCTAGCAAACGAAAGCTAGTGAACGCCCTTCTGAACAAAAAACTGTCGCAAAGTCGCAATATCAGATATTTGAGCTAAGTACATACATTTTATGTCTCAATAACTAAAATAATTTGCCGAGAGAAAACCACAAAAGAAAATTGATTGGATATAAAATCCATCAAGTTATATGTGAATACACGGATGGTAAATATTTAACTTTTATTACAAATAATTTCAAAACACTAATATACATCTAAAGATGAGAATAATACCAACATCAAAATAACAAGATTAGACGAATTGTACGATGATTTGAGCATACTAATGTATTGCCGTCATGGAGACAGTGTTGATGAATATTATTCAGAATGACACCAATTTCAAATTATCAATTTTTGGTGTTCAAATGCCTATAGAATTGCAGCTAGCGTTGCACAGTGGTTGCGCCCATAGGACAAAATTCAAAAAATCATAACAACAAAAATTTGCGAAAAGTAACCAAATCGCCTCTAAAATGACCAAACTTCTTCATAGCAAACCGGTTTTTTCTAGATATCTAACGGGACTTTCTAAAAATAGAATTGAAGCTGTGAACACGTGTTCATTTGCAAAGCGCAGCTGCGCGCATCGCGAATTTTTCATAACAATAGCGAACTTCAAAGTGTTCTGTCAACTTTTTACGCTGCCCAATTTAAATTATTTAAAATGGATTTTGAAGTTGAAGGTATTATTTTTAAGTTTCAATATTAATAAAAGCTTACTTGTGTTGTCGTTATTTTGAAATTAATTCTTTATTTTATTATATTTTTAGTATCTTTTGTATTCGTCTTTTTATGTTTACTTAAAGTTTTAACTGTGATCCCCTAAGATGCCTCGATTTAGTTTTTATTCAGTGTATTTGTCAATATCTTAAGGTATAAAAAGAGTTAAAGCTAGCTGCAGATATTTGCAGATGTGTGCATAATCAACCATATACTAACATCGTCTCTTTTTTTCTTCAAGGTCAAAGCAGTTGTTTTGCATTGTTGTTGTGCTGTGTCTTTGTGTTCGTCTTTAGTGTTTTATGTTTTTTTTAGGTTTTAATTTTAATTTTTATAGCGGTATTTGTTTATTAATTTAATTTTGGTAGGTGACTCTTCTCATTGTGTCTTCACTCGCTTGTACATATTCAATTATTGGTGTACAGCAATCGGCACCAATGCAGAAAAGTTACGGAAGGCCATCGAACATGTGAACAGCAATATTGAAAACATTGGCTACGTGTCCGAGATGAGCGTGTTAACGAAATGTATTGGATACATTTGCAAAAAAATTGCTTCTTTTTGGACACAATATAAACGCAAAAAAGCATCAGTGCTTCAATTTCAATCTAATTGGCTTAACGAAAAGGAAAGAATTTTCATGAAACGCACACCAAATAAGCCTCAAGAAATGGCCAAAACTGCTAAGCGTGGACGTCCGAAAGTAGACTTTAGTGAGTCATCAAAAAGAACTAAGAGACGAAGAATTGCTGAGCTTTCAATAACTAATGAATCTGCAGCTTGTGACTTACGATCGTGCAACTTTCAATCAAATGCAATGTGTAGCAAAGCTAACATCGATGAAGTCCTATCGCTTCTCATGGAGGCAAACTTGAGCAAGCATCAATATTTCCTTATTCGAAGCTATGTGAACTCAAAGACCTCCTGTGACCTTTTTCCAAGCTACGGTCAACTGTTAAAGGCTAAGAAATTAACCTATCCAGACAAAATAACTGTAACTGAATCAAAAGCTGAAGTCGAGTTACAGAGCTTGGTTGACCACACTGCGAGGAGAATTGTAAAACTTCATCATGATGTTCTTGAAAGCGTTGGAAGTGATTGCTCTGATAACCTTATTTTGATTGGAAAATGGGGATTTGACGGCAGCACTGGACATTCTGAATACAAACAGAAAGTCTGCGATAAGGATTTGAGCGATTCCAGTCTTTTTGTGACATCATATGTGCCATTGCAACTAAAAACCATGGAAAATGATCCAAAAGATGAAAAAATAATTTGGAAGAATCCGCGTCCTTCGTCTACACGATACTGCAGACCATTAAGATTGCAATTTGCAAAAGAAACGGCTCAATTAGCTGAAGACGAAGAAAAGTATTTCAAAGCTAAGATTGAAGTGTTGAATGCCACGCCATGTAATGTGTCCGGTAAAGAAATTAAAATTAAACACAGCTTACAGTTGACCATGGTTGATGGGAAAATTTGTAGTGCCCTAAGTCACACGTCATCTTCTAAGTGCTACATATGTGAGGCGAAGCCGACAGAGATGAACGATTTGGAAAATTGTTTGAAAAAGAATGTTCATGAATCACGCTTTGAGTTTGGATTGTCTCCGTTACACTCCTATATTCGTTTTTTTGAATACTTTTTGCATGTATCGTACAGACTCGACCTGAAGAGCTGGAGAGTTAATACTCCAGAAGGAAAACAAGAACTTTCGACAAGGAAATCCCAAATGCAGAATGATTTTCGCATACGAATGGGACTTATTGTGGATACACCTAGGAGTGGAGGAAGTGGCACGTCAAATGATGGCAATACAGCCAGAGCGTTTTTTAAAAATCCGAAATTAGCAGCAGAAATAACGGGTATTGATGAAGACATTATAATCCGGTGTTCAATATTGCTGCAGTGTTTGGCATCAGGCTACAAAATCAATGCGGCAAAATTTGGAGAATATGCACTTGATACTGCCAGAAAGCTGATTAGCTTGTATCCATGGTACTATCTTCCACCATCCGTACACAAAATTTTAGTTCATGCTCCAGATGTCATAAATTATGCACTTGTGCCGATTGGAGAGTTATCAGAAGAAGCTGCAGAGTCAAAAAATAAGGATATCAAAATGTTTAGAAGACAGCACACCAGGAAGACTTCTCGGATTGATACAAACACAGATTTGATGCACAGATTACTTCTTAGCTCAGATCCTTATGTTACTGGCCAAAGAAAGCTCCCACATTCAAAAAAGTCAGTTTTATCAGCATCAGCATTTGAACTACTCGATGACTTAAATTAAATATATTTTGTTATCATTTAATTTTTAAACTTTTGTTTTCTTTTGTTATAATTTATATTTTCGTTTATTATTATTGTTATGTTTTTTTTCATGTAATTTACACATAATAAACTGAAAATAGCAACGCGTTTGAAATTTGGTCTGATATCTTGTATGGTAGCTTTTTTCACAGGTATGACAGATATTGGATATAGTCGGCTGATCTTTTTATAACTTGGCATTTTTGTTAGTAGTCATGTAGAAATTGTATATACCGAATTTCGTGACAAAATCTCGAAAATCAACGAAAATATGGCCAAAACCGATTTACAGCAGTATGAGAGCTATAGGATATAGTCGGTTGATCTGAATCAAACTTAGCACACTGGTAACTGTTTTTGTAAGAACTCTAATTCTTAAATTTGGTAGCAATAGCTGCAAAAACAACGAAAATAGGGCTTAAACCGATTTGTATCGGTATGACAGCTATAAGATATAGTCGTTCGATATGTCCAATTTTTTCATATCATATTAAGTATATTTTTCTAGATTTTTGGTGAAAATTTCATAACGATAGCATAGCTGCAAGTATTTATGGCCGCGGGCTCCATACAAGTGCAACCACTGTGCGTTGGTGTTGTATTGTTTGGGATCGAGTGTCAGAACATTTAACTTGTGAACAAAAAAGAATTGCGATTTGTAATTATATGCTTAACTAATATTTATTTATTTTTATATTTCAAATCTAATTCATATTTCACTATTCTCTCATTCTTTTCAATTTAAAACTTTTTCAATTCAAAATCATTTGTTTCTCTTGCCATTTCCAATTCCGTACGTTTTTCTTCAATTTTCAGTTTACGTTCCTCAACCTCTTTTTCCCTGCTCTTCCTGTTTCCTCATTTTTTCCATTTTTTTAATTTGATCAACTTCATTATGTTGGTTGTTGCGCTTCCGTTTTTTTTCAATTATTAACTCTTCTGGTGTCTCTTGATTTGCCTGATTGGGCTGTTCTTCTTCTTCTTCCACATTGTCAATTGTGTCAACTACCGGAATTGACACTTCTTTCGACTTATCAAAAATGTCCGTTAAATCGTCGTAATGTGGGCATATTTTCAAAACCATTTCTAAAATTTGAAAGAAAATGATCATGGCAACTAATTGGTTGATTTCTTTCCTTACCACAAATTGTCGACTCTCCGTCTTCAATCTTAATTCCGGATCCGGTGGAGCTTAGCCAATCCGACGCCTTCTTCAGCGTCGACTTCAAGTGGCGCATTTTGCAGCGCACTAAATTCCACTTTGTGCCTAGAAACCATATCAACCCAAATTTTAACTTCGGTTACCTCAAACTCTCTGTGCGACTGGACATATGCCAATATCGACTTAATTTCTTCGACTGACCAACGTTTTGTTACATCCCGCTTTCGTTTTTCACTTTGGTCTTCCCCTAGAGGAATTACAACTTTTGATTCCTTTTTTTTTAGAAATGGCTAAAAATTTATACTTACTTCTTCTTTTGTGTTCAAAGCACTTTAAAGTCGAAACTTGCACAGATTTGTTTATTTTTGTTGAGTTTAATTTAAAATGAACTATCAAGTAGTCAGGGTTTTCCAATTATGTTAAAAACATTCCAAATAATACTGGAAATTTGTAGTGTTATTAACACAAAATAAAAACCAGTAAGGATTGGAGTCGACAGTAATCGACTCCGACATACCCTGTACCTTCAATTAGTAACGACTGTTTGAAGGCGTGGCCACGCCCAAATAGATTTCATTTTCATTTAATATCACACATACCTTTTTTTACACTTTTAGACCAATTGGTTCCCGAGATACAACGTTTTTCTATTTGTGGGCGTGGCAACGCCCATTTTGTAATTAAATCATGTTATATTCAATTCCAATAGCATATGTATATGCAAAATTTCATTCTTGTAGGTTTTATGGTTCTTGAGATATAAGCGTTTAAAATTTTTACTATATGGGGGGCGTGGCCACGCCCATTTTTTTATTCTATCCTCTTGGGGTTTGAGTCAGCTATATACACACCAAATTTGGTGTTCCTATCTCAAAAGACAACCCAGAAAATACGGCTTTTGTAAGTTTTTGCCCGAGGTTACTCCAGTCATTTGCCCCTCACCCCTAAACTAAGTCAAAAAAGGGGGAAACAAAATAAACTTGATCTGCGTAATGAATAACAGAATCGAACTGCGAAAAGATTTTGGTTCTATCTATTATAGTTTCCGAGATCGACGCGTTCATACAGACGGACGGACAGACGGACAGACGGACGGACGGACAGACGGACATGGCTAAATCGACTTATCTTTCGATACTGATCAAGAATATATATACTTTGTATAGTCGGAAATGTCTCCTTTAAGGTGTTACATACATTGTCGATGCGCACAAAACTAATATACCCTTGTACCATAAGGTACAGGGTATAATAAAAATTTTCTAGATATGCGACGATTTTTATATACATAGGCTGGGGTATGGCAATCTCGGCAAACTTTTGTTCATACAATTTGTTTTTGTAATTTCAAATCTTCGTTTGCTAGACCTACAGATGCGAGAACTACGGAATACCCTTAATATCTTCTCCGTGAAGAAAAATCGTAGCAATGATCAAAAAAATGCAAATTAACGATGAATCAACAGACTATCTGGTCAATATAATCGTTTATCCAAAAAAATTTACCAAAGACCATGGAGCAAATCAAAAAAGACAACAAAATTTTGAAATTTTTTTTTGTCGCAATTTTATGGATAGCATCAAAACCGTTACTCCTTAACTAGAAGTCACAAGTTACAACATTTTCTTAAAAAGTTTGTTACTAAGACCAATACCTACAAAGTTACAGACCGTCAAAAATATGTAAAAAATTCGATGTTTTTTTTTGTTCCCTTAATTGTTTGGTTAAGTGTAATTTCGCTTGTTGTTATTTTGAAAAATATCGATACTTTTTCTGGACATTCTAATAGAACAGTTACAGACCTAGGACACTCAGGCCCAGTTTCACAGTCTAGGGTTAACCCAGAGTAAAGTTAACTCGAATTTAACCCTTACCCGGAGTTAACTCTGACTTTCAGTTCCACAGTGACGAGTTGACTCTAGTTATATAAGTATGGCAACATTCTATTTTTTGAGAATAATGTTTTACAACATTGAACATCTACTTACCAAACACTGTTTATTTTTTCAGTTATTTTAAAAATCACCTTCAATTAGTAATGGATAGGAGAAGAGAATCCAATATAAAAAGCGTTGAAATGTTGACGCGATTATGTCTAATTGTATATTTTACCTTTACAAAGGGGCGGGCAGTTACTCTGCACAACGAAAGTAAACCGCACTCTTCAAATGGTACAATAGTACGTAGTTATGTTAGTTTCGTGTAAAACACAACATGGGTGCAATACACATAGCAGTCACACAAGGAAACTTTGTATAAATTATGCATATCTTCTCCCAATAAAAAGTAAACGACTTCCGATGTCAGTAATTCCATATGATGTGAGACTACCTGGTTGACTGCTGCTATACAAGCTCATTTATCAAATTCATTTCTATTGATTGGGACATATTTAATTTTTATTTTTTTGACAGACAAATTTTGTTCTGTTTTGACATTAAAAAACATAAATAGAAAAAGTTAAAACAGAGTAGTTAACTCGGGGTTAACCCTAGAACGTAGTAGGGTTAACTCAGGGGTTAACTACTAAGTGTGAAACTGAAAAATTGTTACTCGGAGTTAACCCTGGGTTAACTTTGACTGTGAAACTGGGCCTCAATGTTAAAATAAAAAGAAAATTTCACAAATTTTTACATGAAAAATGAACTGTGAAATTATACGTTTTTCACGTTGAAAAGTTCGATAGGGTAACACTAATACTAACACAACTGACCCTAACACAAACAGCATAAATGCACTTGTCGCAGAGGAAACTGCGTCATTAAAAAATATTGCGAAGGAGTTCAGTGAGCTCAATTAAAAAACAGATGCAATACTTGGCATGGGCTCAAAATTATTAAACATAATGAAGCAGCATAGAGTAAAATAGTTAAAAAATAAATAATCCCAGCAGTTCTCGTTTTGTCGATTGTCCCCTTTTCGATAGTTTAGACTATATCTCAATTTAAGACAGAATTGAGACAGTATCAAATTATATAGAGTACTTCTATTAGCAAACTAGTACCCAACTGTTGAATACGAAACTAGTACAAGAACTAGTCAAAGATGGCGCTTTATCACACCAGTTTAAAAACAAAATGTCGGATTGACCCTTTTTCGTTATTTTGATTCTAGTTTTCAACTAGTGAATTTGGGACTAGTATAAGTTTGTACTATGTTTCCCTTATTTGCAAACTAGTACCAAACAGACGTGTTTGGAACTAGTATTTGAACTAGACGAAGGTAAAGTGTAGTGCACCAGTCTGGAAAACAAAATGTTCATTTCATCATAGTAATCGAAACATTAACATCAAATTTAATTCGAAGAAATATTTTTAGCTGTCAAGCAATTCAAATGAAATTGTACTTTCAAGTAGAATATTCGGAAAGAATTTGAAATCGTAAAAAATACTTTTAATTTGCATTTTTACGTCTAAACAAAGGTAAGTACATACAAATTGCAATGAAAATTAGTAATAAAAATTATTAAAATATATTATTTCTATGTTCAGGCAAAAGGTTATATTAAACAATGTTAAGCAAAAGACATTTATTCAGATTAAAAAAAAAAGAAAAAGAAATATTTGCGAAGAAATTAAAAAATGTAAAAGATAATTTCATAGAGCCAAATAATATAGACAACGATTTGAGATATTAAAAGAACCAAAAACAAACGTCATAGAGCCAGATAATATTGACAACAACTTAGATCTTCAAATAACAGTATCAAGAATCAGTTTAAATGATAAACTTAAAGAATGGTTCATAGTACATAGACCCACGCGAAGTTGTGCACTTGATTTGGCCAAAATACTTAAAGAAGAAAATTTGAACGTAAATTCATTTTATAAGTCACAATTAAAAAAAAAAGCAGATATAGTACAGACGGCTGGGGGGTCTTATCTTCATATAGGTATAGAGAAGCAATTAAAAAAGTTTGCTAGTGTTTATGGGAAATTAGACGAGTATTCTATTGACATAAATATTGACGGACTACCCGTGTTTAAAAGTTCTACAGCGCAATTGTGGCCTATATTATTAAAGGTAAATAATTTTTCAAATGCACCTATACTTCCAGTAGGGATTTTCTTAGGAAATACAAAACCGAAAAGCTGCACAAATTATTTAAGTAAATTTACTACTGAATTGGCTGATATTTTGAACAACGGTTTTACTATATCAGACAGTACAATTCAAATAAAAGTACGTTCAATAATATGCGATGCTCCAGCGAGAGCATTTGTGAGCGGTACACCCGGACACACATCTCGTCATGGTTGCACTAAGTGCACTCAAGTCGCAAAAAAAATTGATGGTGTTTTAACTTATAGTATAAATGCAGGAGTATCTGTAACAAATGAAGATTTTTCAAATCGAAAATACCCAAATCACGACAATATTGAATTTTTAGAAGAGCCGTCGCCCTTTGAATATTTAAATATTCAAATGGTAACACAAATTCCTTTGGATCCAATGCATTTAATAGAGTTAGGATTGATGCGGAAAATCTTAATCAGAATAATCAACAATAGGACTTCCCATAAAATAAAACCAGTAAGGGAGCTATTTTCAGCTTTGCTGAAACGTATGTATATACTCTTGCAAGCATTTTCTCAAGTGTTCTTATTGGAAAATATGTCTTATAGTTTTTCCAATAAGAATCATATAAGTTTATAAAGATAAAGGGGCGTGGCCCCGCCCATTTTCTAATTTTTTTAACAAATACATTGCAATCATTGTACACTTTATTTTGCGATCTTATATCTCATCGACTTACAGAGAAATCACATTTTTAAATTTTTCTCTATATGGGCGGTGCCACGCCCTTATGTCCGATTTCTACGAAACTTTGGAATGTGGTCAAGGATTCATAAAAACGCGTAACTGCAAAGTTTTATCCGTTTATATTTAAGAACAAAAAAGTTTTCCTAACAAAAACCGAATTTTTGACCGATTGTTCCTATGGGAGCTATATCCTATATTTATCCGATCTCCACCGAATTACTGTGTGTCTTAACTGACGTCCAAGATATTTGTGTGCGATTGAGGCGATAACTTTAAAATCAAAGCGTTTATTGAGCAAAAACCTAATTTTTAACCGATCGTTCCTATGGCAGCTATATCCTATAGTTATTCGATCATGCTGGATTTTACATACAAACTGCGTGCAAGGAAAAGAAAATTTTCTGCGTTTAAATTTTTTCGATATCTTTAAAACTCTAGGAGGAGTTCGCATCGCAACAGACAGACAGACAGACGGACATGGCTATATGAACTCGTCTCGTCGAGCTGATCAAGAATATATATACTTTATATAGTCGGAGATGTTTCCTTCTCTGCGTTGCCAACTTCATGACAAAGTTAATATACTCTTGCAAGAGTATAAAAAATCAATATCAACAACATTTCCGGGAAATTAGTAGGAATGCGGAAGCACATTCCAAAAGAGTTTGCGCGAAAGACCAGATCATTAGAAGAAATTCACTACTGGAAAGCAACCGAATTTAGACAGTTTTTACTATACACCGGCATTATCGTTCTTAAAAATCAAGTGCATAATGATCTATACTATGAATTTCTTTTATTGCATTGTGCTTACAGACTTTTGTGTAGCCCAAAACAACGAGAAACCAATTTGGAAAAATGTCAAAACATGTTAAATTTATTTGTTGAAAATTTTCCAACTTTGTTTGGCGTTAATAGTATTTCGTATAATGTGCACAGTTTATTTTATTTTAAAGAGACGGTTGAACATGTCGGTGATCCAATTGATGGATCATCATATGCATTTGAAAATTATTATTTAAAATTAAACAGCCAAAACAAATACTAGAACAAATACATAGACAAATTACAGAGGACAAATTTTTCCGTCCACTTAACTCAACAATACCACAAATAATTTCAACAAAAAAATGTATTTTTCAAGGAGGCACTCTTAGAACGAAAGGACCAAACAAGTTTTGTTATATGAAGGAAAATATACCAGTAGTTGTTCAGGACATATTAAAAGACAGGGGAATCATCATTGCCAGGAAATTTTTAAACATTAGAAATTTTTACAATACACCAATTGAGTCAATAAAAATGGATATATATTTGGTTGATTTTGAACCATCTAATATCGAAGAGGCATTCAATATAGAAGATATAGCATTTAAAGCTGTAGGCATACCGTATGAAAACAATTTAGTATTGATGCCCATTTTACACTATTATCACTAATACACGCTTATATAAAAAAGATGTCTGGAAGACCTCCAAGCAAAATTAGACGCGTATCGTTTAATCCCGAAGCCAAGGTAAGTAATTGAAATGAAGAAATGAGCAAATTGGATGAATTAAAACAAGTAGTAAAGAGTAGTTTGAAAGAGGAAATCGAGCCGTTGAGAGATGATTTAATAAAGGAAAATAAGGTTCTTAGAGGTAGGGAGAAAATGTAATGACAATTAATTATATTATTTACATTTTGAACATTAGGTCAACTCAAAATTGCAGTTGAAGCAATTGCGGAAAACAAAATAATGTTGCAACAACTATTGCGTAACAAAGCTGATGAGGTCAATTTTGAAAAATTTTTTTCAATTCAACAAGATGAATCTCTGATAGATTTAGACAGAGCGATTACACCACAGAACAAACGTTATTACGTAATAGAGGTCTGCATGAATACATTCGTTTCAAACTCAACAGTACTGTACAGTACTATGCGATACTTGAATTTAGTGTACACTTTTATCTCTGTACAGAGTTTTTAAAAAAGCCTAAAGCAGGCCATCCATTGTCGAATTTGTTTGAAAAACTGTTTGTCGAACAAAAAAACATTTTGCCACAAACTAGTTCAAACATTGTTTGCAAACATCATTTTGCAGGCAATTAATAAATTCTAGCAAAAATTTTTTCGACATTTTATACACGTCTTCACGCTAGGAAAACTTTTTTCAAATGAACATTGCCATCCACTGTCAAATTTGTTCGACAAACAAAGTCAAGATAGAATAATTTCTATTTTTCTCGAACAAAACATCAAACACAAAATTTGAAAACGAACACTTCCACTAACGACGAATATTTTGTCAAACACAACAAATTCGTCAAACAAATTCGACAATGGATGGCCTGCTTTACAGAGAAAGTACAAATTATTAATGTTCTTATTTTCAATGACTGCTATGTTGTTGTGTAATTTCAAAGTATGTATATCAAATAAAATAATGTGAACAGTAAACCAGTAAGGACGCTATCTTCAGCAAGGCTGAAGCTATAATACTTTTCACTTTGTGTCACTATAAAAAAAACTAAATGAATAGTTTTCATGCCTCCCTAATAACATAACTGTAATGTTTCAAGTCAATTCGTTAAAAAACAAAAAAATTTTCCATACAACGGTTCAAGTTTTGCGATAAGTGGGCGTACCCATGCCCACATTTGGTCAAAATAGTTTTCATTCCTCCCTAAGAACATAACTGTAAAGTTTCAAGTCAATTGGTTAAAAAACAAAAAAGTTTTCCATACAAAGGGTCAAGTTAAGCTATAAATGGGCGTGGCCATGCCCACTTTTGATCAAAATAGTTTTCATTCCTTCCTAAGAGCATAACTGCAAAGTTTCAAGTCAATTGGTTAAAAAACAAAAAATTTTTCCATACAACGGGTCAATTTTCGCTATAAGTAGGCGTGGCTACGCCCACTTTTGGTTAAAATAGTTTTCATTCCTCCCTTAGAACATAACTGCAAAGTTTCAAGTCAATTGGTTAAAAAACAAAAAATTTTCCATACAAAGGGTCAAGTTAAGCTATAAGTGGGCGTGGCCATGCCCACTTTTGATCAAAATAGTTTTCATTCCTCCCTAAGAGCATAACTGCAAAGTTTCAAGTCAATTGGTTAAAAAACAAAAAAGTTTTCCATGCAACGGGTCAATTTTCGCTATAAGTGGGCGTGGCTACGCCTGGCTACGCCCACTTTTGGTCAAAATAGTTTTCATTCCTCTCTAAGAACATAACTGTAAAGTTTCAAGTCAATTGGTTATTTTTTTTTTACAAAATAAGTTGCAAAATCTTAGCAGTTCCGGCAAGTAGTGCAGCATCGCAGAGAGCTTTTTCAATTTTAATTGGCCATCGATACGAAATAGATAATGTGAATTCCTTCAAAGTACCTACTAACTCTACCGTTTCAGATATATTTGGTTTATAATAAATTGAGTAAGGTCTGGCGGGCCTGGGCTCTTAGTCTATATATTCTGATTTGTTATCCGTATATTTTTTAATAATTATTGTTAGTAATTATTACTGACAAACTAAAGCGCCATCTAGTTGTAAGTTACTAAGGCATCACCTAGTTCAAAATGATTAGTGCGCCATCTAGTTTAAAAACTCTAGTGTAATAACTAGTCCCAAATAAATAGTATGTCATTTAGTTTTAAGAGACAAGTTACCAAACTAGTTCGAATAGTCTGCTGCACCATCTAGTTCTGAATTGCTAGTGCATCGTCTAGTTTTACTTAACTAACGTACTTACTAGTTAGACAAAACTAGTATGGTAACAAGAATATCAAGAGTAGTCGGGTAACTAGACGAAAGTGGCAGAATTGTGACAATTGACCCCTGCCTATGACATCCCCTAGTAAAACTCACCAGTTGAAAGCATTGAGAGTAGATTGAGCTGGCACTAGTAGTATTTACATTCAAACTAATTCCGACCTTAGTTCTGTACTAGATCGAAGAACTGCTGGGATAATATTGACAAAAATACCATTTTCTATTTTTATCATTAGGATAAACTCAAAGCAATTTCATCGCGAATGTCAGAATGTCATTCAGTCAATTCGCTATTTGCATTTTGATTTATATAACCGTTTTGGTCTTCAGTTATTTCTTCTAGAAAACTTGAACATTTACGCTCACGGCAAATATTACGGAGAGCGCAGCACACATTTACTACCAAAATCGGCCAAAAGCCAGTTACGGATTCATTCTTTATATTTGCGTTTGAACAAATCATTTGCATCGCTTATATTCCACACGAAAGAACCGTGAGTTTCCCCAGGCATTGTTGCATCAATATACAATATACGCAACTCATAATCACATATCTTAAGAGTCTTATAGATAATACATTATAGAGATGGTAAATATAGCATTGCACTCACAATCATTGCATTTAAACTAAAGTACCTTTTGCGGTTCAAAAATTGGCTTTCGTTGGAAAGGCCTCCTTCCAAATTTTTATATGCGTACCATCAACGCATCCAATGACCAAAGGAATACCAAACTCAGTATAAAAACAAGGTGAAGAGAAAATAAAACCTGTAACGGAGCTACTTTCAGCTTTGCTGAAACATATACAGTGACTCAACTTTTTGATGACATACTTGACAAAATTTTTTTATTTAGTTGTAACTTTTTTTAAAAAAAAAACCAAATTACTTTAAAATAGAAATGGAAAGCAACTATATTATATTATTTATGAAAACAAAAAAATAAACAAGTGTTTTTCCCTGCAATAACATTTTTTCAAGAAATTAATAAAAAAGGCATGTGATCAATTAGTTGACTCTCCCCCTTTTGCCTTAATAACAGCATCGATTCTTCTTGGCATACTTTCTACCAGTGTTTTACAAACGCTGGATTGGATATTTCCCCAAGCAGTTTCAGATTTCTCCCAATGCGTGTTTAAATTTGGGCAGTCGCCTGGCAGATTAGACAAACCACGTTTGAGCTCAACCCATAGGTGCTCGATTGGATTAAGATCGGGAGATATTTGGGGCCATTGAAGCACTTCAATATCATTATTTTGGAGCCATTCTTTTGTCACCCTGGCAGTATGTTTGGGATCGTTATCATGCTGGAAAACTAGGTCTTCCAAATTTGTATCCCATATTTCCGCACTTTTTCTAAGGCCACGCTCTAAAATAGCCACATACTGGTTGGCATCCATTCGCCCATTAATTTTAATGATGTCTCCTACACCGTTTACACTCATGCAACCCCATATCATTAAATTTCCTCCTCCAAATTTAAGCGTTGGTTTAACGTGGCGATCTTTTATGGATTCTCCTTTTTGTTTCCATGTCCACTGCCTTCCGTCAGATCCAAAACGATTAATTTTGGTCTCATCTGACCAAATAACCTTCTTCGACAAAATAGTGCTTGTACCTTTTCGCAAAATCTAAGCGCAAAGATTTGTGACGTTGAGTCAATAGCGGTTTTCTAACTTTATCTCGTCCGTGAAATCCCTTTTTGCGCAACATTTTTCTGATTGCTTCGGATGTAACGTCAATGTTGGTGGTGTTTTTCAACTCATTGTTTATGTGTACGCCCAATTTGATCTGCCGTACAATTCGTCTTTGTACCGCAGCATTCAAAACAGGATTTCTACCAGGATGGTTCTTTTAAATTTCTACTGCCCTATTTTTCCTTATTTTTGATACCACCCCTACCGAAACACCAACTTGCATTGCAATTTGCCTATGGGTCATCTTCGAAGCCATTAATCTTTCGATTTCCTCAACTTTTTGTGAGCTAAGGAATGTAAAATAACATTGCAAAATCTAACAAATTAAAAAAAAAAAAAAACAATGTAAAACCAACCTTTTTAAAGTAATAACCATTAAATATTCTTAAATGAAAAAAAACAATGAAAACAATTCTATAATAAAAGATCAAGTCCAGCTTTGTTACTTCTTAACACAAAAGGGCACGCCTGTCAACTAATTGATCACATGTGTTTTTGACGTGTAAATCAAAATGTGTATAAACTAACGGGACTTTTCCAACGAATTGTATGTATGCATTACTACAATATGTCTGTCTCCTTTGTGCAAAAGAGTTGTTTTGTTATATCCAACGGTATAAAAATAGTAGAGAAAACTATTTTTTTTATAAATTACTAGCTGACCCGGCGCGCTTTGCTACGCCCTCAAAGTATGATGAACTGTTGTATATAGCCCAGGATTGAATCTTTTAACACTCTATCACAATTAGTTCCTAAATTTTCTTCTTGTCAGACTTATAGATACAGGTACATAGGCGTTTAAAATTTTTATTATATGTTGCAGCAGCCACGTTCATTTATCAATTCTTGTTGGGTTCGAAGTCATCAATATTATTTCCAGATTTTGTTTTCGTAGATTAATTAAATTTAAAAAAAAAAATATTCCAGCGTTTTGAAACTCTAATTACCGTTAATGCGTTTCAGAATTCTTAATGCCTTGTAATTATGGCAAATTTCTTACTTTGCAGTGATATATAATTACCTTTACAAACATGTGATTGCAAAATTCCATCTGTTTATATTTAAGAACAACAAAACCATATTTTTGACTAATTGTTCCTTTGTTCCATTTTAGCAAAATGAAAAATACTCTCCACTTTACAGCCTTCTGGCGATTTTGCTTACAGCAAAATGTTATTTTGAAGATGTTTCTCTATATGGTCGGGGCCACGCCTTTATGTTCGATTCTAATAAAATTTTGGAAAATAGTTAAAAATTAATAAAACATTTTTCTAACAAAAATCTTGTTTTGACCGATTGTTTCTTTCGCAAAGTGCCTTTTTTGACGTCTAAAATGTTTTTGTACAAAAAACTAAGGTGGTAGTTTTAAAAAACCTAATTTTTAACCGGCAGCTAAATGTAATAGCAATCCAATCATGCAGATTTTTTACATACAAACTGCCTGAAAGGATAAGATAATTTTCTGCGTTTTATTTTTTTTCGAAATCGTTAAAACTGAGCTCGCAGTTGGTATTGAAGCAGACATATGGACATGACTGTGTTAACTCGTCTTGTGAAGATAATATATGCTTTATGTGGTCGGCGATATCTCCTTCTCTGCGTAGCGAACTTCATGGCATCGCAAATATATATTATTTTTGCAGGAGTATAAAAAACGCTATTCAGCCTTGCTGAAGACTATTTACTTTTCACGCTCTTTTTATGCCACGCCAGTTTTTTGGATTGAATCTGCTTTCTCTTTACTTTAATAGCCTATATACCAATTTTCATTGTTTAAGCTAATATGGAAACTTGCAATTTATTGATATTAGCTTGTGAAGTTGTAAGTCAATTAATTAAGAAAAAAAAAGTTTTCCTTTCAACGCCGTAAATTTTCTGTCTTTTCCTCTTCTTCACTTTGTATGATAAGTACCAGTTTCAGTGGTCCGATCTTAATGACAATTCCAGAAATTTAGTCTGCGTACGTAAAGTTACTATGTTTGTTTATGTTTTTTTCATCCCTCTATCTTCCAAAACGAAAAAGTTTTCCATTCAACGACTTAAGTTCTGTTCATTTTTCTTCTTCATTCTGTATGGGTGCTACCAGTTCTAATGGTCTGATCATTGCAGTTCCGACAAATGATTTATGGTAGTAAAGCTGTAAAATTTCAGGTCAATAGTCGGAGATTTCTCCTTCTGGGGGTTACAAACTCCGTGACAAAGTCATAATAATATTTACATACGTGAAGAGTATAAAAACAGTAATATGTGTACATATGTGGCTGTATGTAAAAGATGAAGAAGAAGTGAAGCACAATTTCGAAAGTAATGCTCCTCCGTTTTCTCACCGTTCTCTTGTTCTCTTTGCAAACAACACACTCATACCAATACAAAAGTGTAAGAAGAAGCAAAGAATGGTACGTGCTTGCGTCCACAAAATCTTAATATTGTTTATTTTTCTTCTTCTTTCCGTATGGAGGCTACCAGTTAAAATGGTCGGATTGATACCAAAACATTATAACAACCTTCAGGAGGTCCATCTAAAGATTAACTGAAAATTTCATTGAATCGGAAGCTGTTTTTGAGTTATGCGCTTATCAACATATTTTTCGATTCATTTTTATTATACTATAGATTATTGTCTCACATTCAATAATAAGTGATCATAGGTAACTAAACACTGCACTAAACACGATATACACAGCTACGGTTTGTTTCGTGTATCAGTTGACAAAAGCAAACTCAGTAGTGAAAATCCAAGAAAAACAACACTGACATTGACAGTTTGTTGTTGTTTCAACTTTTTTTTAATTTGACATGACTTGGAGTCAAATCCTTCAAGCCGTACATACCTGCATTATTTACACATTAGTGCGTGTAATTTGCAAAGAGTATAAATTAATTTTAATACTCTCTGGCTTGTACGTTCTCTCAAAGTTTTCTTGTTCTCTTTCAATCAACAAACACATAACAATACTGACGTATAAGAAGAAGCATAGCATGTTACGTTTAATGCTTGCGACGTCGCAAGTTTGTATGGGAAAAAGAAAAGGTCTGTTTTTAGGGTTTTTCCGGCAATTATTTGAATTTTTCTCGCCGTAAAAACCATCTTTGAACTTTAACGAACATTTAAAAAAAAGAATTGGCCAAATTGGTCCAGGCGTTGTTGAGTTATGCGCTTACCAACACATTTTGCGATTCATTTTTATATTATAGATGTGATCAAAAAGTTGAGTCACTGTATACTCTTGCAAGCATTTGGAAAATCCGTTTTATAGTTTTTCCAATAAGAATCTCATAAGTTTATAAAGATAAATGGGCGTAGCCCCGCCCATTTTCTAATTTTTTTAACAAACACATTGCAATCATTGTACACTTCGTTTTGCGATCTTACATCTCGTCGACTTACAGAGAAATCTCATTTTTAAGTTTTTCTCTATATGGGCGGTGCCACGCCCTTATGTCCGATTTTTACGAAACTCTGGAATATGGTCAAGGATTCATAAAAACGCGTAACTGCCAAGTTTTATCCGTTTATAATTAAGAACAAAAAAGTTTTTCAAACAAAAACCGAATTTTTGACCGATTGTTCCTATGGGAGCTAATGCTATTTTTATCCGATCATCACCAACTTTGCAGTGTGCTTAATTTATGTCCAAGATGTTCTTGTGCAAAAAATCAAGGCGATAGCTTTTTAATCAAAGAGTTTATTAAGCAAAAACCTAATGTTTAACCGATCGTTCCTATGGCAGCTATATGCTATAGTCTTCCGATCAGGCTGGTTTCTACATATAAACTGCCTGCAAGGAAAAGAAAATTTTCTGCGTTTAAACTTTTTTGCTAACTTCAAAACTCTGGGAGGAGTTCGCATTGAAATAGACAGACAGACAGACGGACATGGCTATATGGACTCGTCTTGTCGTGCTAATCAAGAATATACACTAAGCAAAAAAATTAAGGGACCACTTAAAAAATTTCGATTTTGGACCTATTTTTGGCAGTCTGTAACTTTGTAGATATTGGTCATATCGACAAACTCTGAAAGAAGATTTTATAGCCACAAATTCAAGAAAAGTGGAAAAACATTTAGATTTTTCCATTTTTATGAACACAATTACACAATGTTAAAAAGTGCCAATTTTGATCGTTAAATTTTTTTTTCTCAACTTTGAACAAACGGGACGGAAAAACCACTCAATGGATCGATCTGTAAATTTGCAGGGTTGTTGAGAGTACTAAGAGGTATAAAAAAACCTAAGGTATCATCCTTCCGATTAGTGGTTCCTAAGATGTAGTCAAATAACGATAACAAGTCAAAAATGCACTTTTTTGACCTTTTTTCAACTTGAAATTAAAAACGTTAAAAAATTTTGCTCTCCATATCTCTTAATTGGTTCTTTTAGGACGTTTCCTCTCGTTTTAAAAACTGTATTCCGCATTCCTGTATCTTTATTCTTTGCGAAGATATGGATGGTTAAAAGTCAAGAGGACCTTTTTGGTTCAACTTTGAATATCTCCGCGAAAAAAAATCGTTGCAAGCATCGGAAAAATGAACAGGCTATCTGATCAATATAATGGTTTATTTAAACAAAAATCACGAAAACCCATGGAATAAGTCAAAAAAGACAAAAAAGTTTGAAATTTCTTTCTCGCCATTTTAAGGATTACATCAAAACCGCTATAAAATCTTCTTTCAGAGTTTGTCGATACGACCAATACCTACAAAGTTACAGACTGTCAAAAATACGTCCAAAATCGAAATTTTTTAAGTGGTCCGTTAATTATTTTGCTTAGTGTATATACTTCATATAGTCGGAGATGTCTCCTTCTCTGCGTTGCAAACTTCACGACAAAGTTAATATACTCTTGCAAGAGTGTAAAAATAAGAATGTACAAAAATATTTATGCTTATATCATTGTATTTCTCAACAATTTGAACAATTGTGTATTTACATTTAATAATATACAAAATTAGAATGTTATAAAAGTATTAATTGTAAATTTATTATTATTATTTTTCAAATTGTGCAGCCCGGAAAATTTTGCAAGTTGCATGACTATTATATCTTTTTTCTATGCTGTGTAATTGGCAAAGTGATGACAAATGTAAACAAATAACAGCCGATGTGATCATATGTTACATATAAAATAAACAAATGTAAGCAAACCGGGAAATAAAAATAAGAGAAGTCAGCGCGTAGGCACCTAAGAGATTTGTCGAATCCATTGTCGCAATCCGACGCCACGTAAGAATTATAGTAACACATTATTCATTTTATTTTTAAATAGGTTTATATTCAATTATCGTATGGATAAAAATACATTTGTGGTGGTGTACAATATCATCGCGACGGATATGATGAAATCGGCAGTGTCTCCAATTTTGCAACTGGCAGTTGTTCTACGATTTTTGGGAGTGATTGGCAAGGATTCAAACTTGTGGTTGGCTGATAAAGGGCTTTGCGATCGGAAAATTTGAGCCTCCGTGATATTAGCGCTAAAGTTAGCTTTAGTAAATATTGTATCGGGGATTTCGTAAAGAATTTTGAGATAACCGGAACTCAAAAACGAAACCCCGAGGCAGGACGACCAACCAACGACCGCAAATATCGTATTCTAAAGCGCTAAAGCATGGCTAATAGATTCAAAACTGCTGAAGATGTTAGATTCGAGTTTGTTCAGTCGGAACGAGTCGATATTAGCACTCGAACAGTTCCAAGGCGCTTTCAGTATGCAGGACCTAACGGGCGTGGTCCAGCAAAAAAACCGTAAAAAAACGGCTATAATGGGCTAAATACCACGAATCTTGGACCTTAAACGATTGGAGGAATGTTATTTTTTCAGATGAGCTCAAAATAAACCTTTTTGGTTCCGATGGTATGTCCTACGTGCGCCGTAAAGTAGGAGAAAGGTTCAAAAATTAGTCCCTACGACCGACGATCAGGCAGGGTGGATCCCTTTTCTTTCTTTTTCTTACTTTGGAGTTGGAGATCTGGCACTAATTGATGGAACAACGTTTCGAACAAGTCGGAAAAAACTACAGACAAGGACAACAACTCGGACAAAACTACAGACAAGGACAACAACTCGGACAAAACAACAGACAGCCAGGCTATTGCACAGGCTGTCGCTGCCAAAATTACGCAAATGCGCGCAGTCGGCGACGCCAAAGGCGGGCTGCGACCAGGCTGGCTGCACAAGATGTGGAGAATATGCCGCCACAGCAGCCACATCAGCAGCAACATCAGCCACATCAGCAGCAGCAACATCGGCAACATCAGCCGCAGCCACATCAGCAGCAGCAACATCAGCAACAGCAGGCAGAGCAGCGACAGCCTGTGCTTGAGCCTGTCATGCTTAGGGTGATGCCAACCCTAAGCATGACGCCATCGGTTAATCTAAAATTTTAAAATATGGACATTTTATAAAAATAACTTCATTGCTTAAAATGTTATTAATTTTTTTAAACAGTTTTTATAAAAACTTACTCTTCCTTATAAACTTTCTTAGTTTTTGAAAAAACTTACTTTTATTTCTTTGAAATGTGTGAAATGTTGAAAATCCGAGAGTACCAGAACAATGTACCGTCTGTTGAGGAGCATCTTTTATATGCCGATAATATAATTTTTCAGGTCGATTCTCCTCCTTGCCATCGTACAACATCGGTAAGTCATTTTTTTTTAATTCCTTTAATTATTATATAAATGATACCTAATCTCTTAACTTAGATAACAAGACATTTGAAGCGGCTTGGAATAAAATCATTGGACTGGCCAGGCAATAGTCCTGATTTAAACCCGATTGAGAATCTTTGGCTTATTTTAAAGGTTAAAATAACGAAGAAAAAACCCAAAACTTTAAAAGAGCTTGATTCAATTGTGGAAAATGTGTGGTACAACGATATAACCGTTGAAACAATCCAACATATAGTGGATTCTATGCCGACACGAATAAAGGCGTTCATAGAAAACAGAGGAGGTCCACAATATATTTAAAGCTAATTTATAAATTAGTATAATATTCTATTAATAAAATACTATTTTCAAAAAATGTTTAACTTACTTTCGAATTAAAAAAAATCATTTGTGTTCCGTATTTTTTTAAATACTATCAATAATTTCTTTGCTAAAAATAAACATCACTAGAATTGAAATAACAGTTGTTTTGATTAGCAATTATATTCATTTAATAAGTTTAATACAAATTTACTTCAAACAATAAAAACAATTTTTAAAAATTTACGAAACGAGTATTTTTTTGCCTGTCCGGATTTCTTTGTCCGCTACTGTATGAGACTTGATCAAAAGGAGGAAAGGATTCGTGCATCAAAGCAACATTTTTGTGGCAAGTATGGAGTTCCCGGAGCCATTGGGTGTATTGATGGTACACACATTAAAATTTGTAAGCCCAATGACAACGAAAGTAAATTTTTAAAAAGGGTTGTTTTAGTTTAAATGTCATGATTGTAAGGTATGTTATATGATATAATGGTTTCCTGTAATTAGTTGTAAAAATGTTGTCTGAATGTGATTGTAAACATCTATTGTTAAACGTTTTAATTGTACCTATATTCTTAAGCGTTAAGTACCTATAAATAAGTATTATTTAGATTTCCGATTACGAATATGTGGATGCAACAAAGCCCGGGACAAACCATGATTCATTTATATGAAGTGTAAGCGGCGCCAAAAAATTTTATAGGCAAAAGTTTGAAGAGGGCAACCGCCGCAATTATCTTCTTGCTGACTCGGGATACCCGATAGAGCCGTATCTATTAACTCCATATAGGAACCCTATCGTTGGCACTCCTCAAAATAATTTTAACCGACGCCAAGCTTCTGCTATCAATGTCGTGAACCGCACTATTGGAGTCTTGAAAAATAGATTTCAAGCAATTCCACGATGCCTTTTATACCAACCTTTAAAAGCCACACGGATTGTAAATGTGTGCTGCCGTCTCCACAATATTTGTCGTGAGCGAAATATCAAAAATATTTCAATTACACCTCAAGATGATCCCAGAAACCATAATGAAGTTGAAGAGATCACAGATTTGATTGGACAATCTGTTGTTCGCGACGAAATTGCTGTTGTATGGGCACATCGATAAAGTATGTAGCAGTTTTTGGCAACACTTGTTCACATTTGTTCATTCATAAATGTTCACATGTCAACTTGCCAACACTTTCGGTACTTATTCAAATTAAATTTGCTATTTTTATGAGTTTAAACATTTCAAATGCAACAGCATATTGATTATAATTTTTAGATTATTTTAACAGTTTGTTTATTTCAATTCGAATATGCTTTTCAATTTTCGAAAATGAATCCAAGCCGATTGGCGAGGCATGAAACAGATTGTTTTTGCTGCTCAAAAAAATTGGTTGATTTGAGAAAACTTTTTTTTAAATTCAAACTTAATTCGAATTCATTTATTTAATGTACGCTGTGAGTGAAGCCATGCAGATGTTTAGTATGAACTGTCCCATTTTCGATAGTTTAGTACGATTTTTCAACTATTGCATTTAGGACAGAATGTAGACTGTTGTTAAAAGAATTCTTATATTTACATACAACACCTGACAACATAAATGTTTAATGAACTCCATGTAACTAGTAAGGCGCCACTCATTAATTACGTAAGATGATTTGGGGACGGAAGAGAGTTCAAGCATGTCTTATTTACATAGGAGGGAGGGAGTCCTGATACGTAAGATCACAAAAAGTGCAAAATTAGGATTATACTTTTTTTCATTATCATATTTTTCCAAGTTCGTTTCGTCTGAACAATCGAAAAATGTGTAAACATTAACAAATGTCACCGCATCCTGCAACAGCATCGAGTCAAAAAATGTCGGCGATCCGGCGCAGCATCAAGTCGACTAAAATTTTTACATCTTGAATGAAGAAATTATTTTTCAATCATTCTTTATTTTTCATAACTTGAAATTATTTGTGTTTGATAATTGGCCTACAATAGTTTAAACAGAGAGTATTCAAATAACCCAGAGAGTATTAAAATAACCACAGGAAATCACGCTCAGCTGTTAAATTTTTGGTAACATTCTGCACCAACTTAAGCACACTTGTGAAAAAAGACAAAAAATAAAAGGCATATAGTCTATTTTTTGTCAGCCGTTACTACTAGTTTTGACAGTTTAAAATAGTTTATGGCTTTTTTTTTTTTTTATTGTTGAGACGTTGTCGAATTTCTTTTTCGATTGAAATTTTATTTTTTATTTCAACAAAATCTAATGCATTGTAAAAATTATGATTTTGCAGAGAATTAAAAGTTTTTTTTTTAATTCTGATGTTTTATATGTAATTTTACAAACATGCCAAAATCAATAAAATTTTTAAAATTTCAAAATTCCATTTTTTTCAAGCAAAAGTTTTATCAACATTTTTTCTAATCAATATTAGTTATTATCAAGGAATTTCAAATTATCAGTCATCAAATTGGTTTTTAATAATGTTGTTAATTGCATATCATATATTTGTGCAGCAAAACATTGTTATTATTTGCTACCAAAAACAATCGGCACATTCAAAATTGTGCGCTTTTGTACAAGAAGACGAGTGTGTGTCGAGGCAACGCACAGTGGTCGATTTTGTCCATTTTGCAAGAAATAATTGATAGCGCGCTAAATATGTATGTAATTCATTTGCAATTATTTTTATAGTTTTGGTTATATAATACAGTAGGGAAGTAGTTCTACCTGGAAAGTTTTGCGGGAGTTTTGAAAATTGGCATCTATATGGATTTTGGGCTGCTCTTTCCGAATTTTCACTTTGCGACCTTCTATGACCGCCGCTCGAGCCGCCATTTTGAAAAAATGGCGTCCAAAATCATTTTTTTCACCATATCTCCATTTTGGCTCATTTTACTGCAAAAACATTTCTTTACTAAATTAAACTAGAAGAAATTTCCTACAAATTATGTTCTAAACTTTTTTTTCGTAAGACTAATAGTTTAGGCGTACGAGCGCCGCAAAGTGTACATCTTTGGTACTATGGTTTTCATACATTTTGTATGGGATTTCGATTTGTTTTTGATTAATCCAAATTTTGAAAATTTGCTTAATTTGTTGTGTTTAATGCTTATATTTAATATTGTACTTGTCTTATATTCAAGTAAACACAACGTTCCCAACCCGTTAACAGACTTACAGGCCCAGAACCATGCAAGTGTTACTTGCCTCTTTCATAAGCAAACGCCAATTTTTGATGAAAAAACGGTTGGTTTGCATTTGTAAATTTGCACTTGAATTTGGAACGTTTTTATTATAATTGACGATTAATATAACATTAAATCTCAACACCAAATACAATAAAAGTTAGTGAAATCTAAATCACTTGGACTGAGAGTAAGATTATCATTCAAAACAGTACCAAATTCCGTACAAAATGTATGGAAACCATAAAAAAGTTGTACACTTTGCGCCGCTCGTACGACTAAATCTTACGAAAAAAAAGTTTAGAACATAATTTGTAGGAAATTTCCTCTAGTTTAATTTAGTATAGAAATGTTTTTGCCGTAAAATGAGCCAAAATGGAGATATGGTGAAAAAAGTGATTTTGGACGCCATTTTTTCAAAATGGCGGCTCGAGTGGAAATTCGGAAAGAGCAGCCCAAATTCCATATAGATGCCAATTTTCAAAACTTTCCAGGTAACCCCTTTTTTTACGACTTCCTTACTGTATTAATAAGCCAAGAAAATAATAAAACTATCATAAAATATTGAAATATTGTTAATGATTAATTATTAATTATTATTAATAATCAAAACAAAAAATTATAAAATCTTTTTTTTAATTAAATACTTCCGAAATTATTTCAGTAAGTATATACATAATACAAGATGTTTCAAATCATTCAGATGTTGTGTCCGTCGAATCGGCGATATTTTCTACAAGTACTTTTTAGGAGTGCTTATATTAGAGGGTCTGACGTTAATAACAGTGCGTGGATTAAATCTTCTCTCGTATTTGAACGAGAATTTTTTTCGAGTTTGGTTCATCCTGTAGTTGCGCATATTTTTGTTTCGTGCTTCAAGCGCTTCCTCGGACATCATACCGATTGGAAGGGCAACATTTCTTATAAAATCTGCCCCGTGAATTATAATTTTGTGAATGGAGGAAGGCATGTAAAACCATTGGTATTCCTGTACGAATATAGTCGCTGTTTCCCAAGCACTTTCACTTTGTAACCACACGCCATTGTACGTGAAGTTACCCGAGCTCGTAAAATACGGTCAATCAATTTTTTCAAAGCTGTCTGGTGACGACTAAAACAGAAAAACATGAAGTAGGTTTGCTCACTCTCAGAACAGTACCCTTTTTTCGTTTCGTTCGTGTTCTCAGTCTAGTGTTTTTGATTGTGCAAAACAGACGAAAGTCTCTTGCTATGACAACTCAAAGAAAGACACATTAGCGGTCTTCACGCCCAACTCGTTAACGCCTAATCGTCGTAACTGATGAAAATCCAAAAACAAAATACATTGACAAATTTTACCGAGTTTTCATCAACCCCGACTCGTGTTGTTCGGTAACGCGTTAACTCGATAAAAAATCAAAGGGAATTTTTAGTTACTTTCAATAAAAAAGTGGCTGTACTTTCACTTCATTTTATTCAATACAAAAGAAAATTAACTCCCATATCTTCCCATATGCGGTCTTCACGCCCAACTTGGTAACGTCGCAATTTTAACAATTTTATTTTTAACGAGTGGTTTGCGTAAATTCGTTAATTTTTCTTCTTCTTTATAAACAAACGAAAAAGTGAATTTAGCTGAATTGTGCGAATTAAATCAAATAAAATTATAATGCCGCAAAATAATGTAAAAATCAATTAATTATACATAAAGTGAATGAAGTTGTGCTCGAGATTGAGTTTCTGGAAGGTAAATATGGTTATTAACGAATGAGTATACAAATAATTAAATATTTGTCTTAAAATTGTGCACAGCTAAGGACCGGGATGGAGAAATAGAGGAAGTATTGGATGACTTTGTGGACAACATTATTCGCATACATCGCACTATGTTGAATTTGACCCGTTTCCGTGGCCAAAATTAAAATTTTTGAAATTAACAAGATTTTTCACTGCAGGTTTCTTGTATAATGATGGTTATGACTATAGGAAGGTATTTTAGAAAAGTGGGCGTGGCAACGCCCCCCTCTGCCTACAGAAATCGGACAAAAAAAAACGAAAATTTAAAGCAATCATAAAGTTAGAGACCCCAATTTTGGAACACAGGATGAATGTCCTATTTCAAATGTGTCCTGCAAATGTGGTCCAGATCGCATAATAAATATAGAAGTTATTCAATAAGAAAAAATGTTTTCATTTCATTTAATTTCATTCATTTTCAACTTCATCAATGTCATCAATTTCATTATTATTATAAAAAAAATATGTATCGTCGTCTTCCCTTGCGTCGATATCGTTTGAAGACTCATCTGCAGATTCAACTTCACAAGCAAACAGCTGGATGATTTCTACTGGCAAAGCAAGTCTAGAGACTTGCTGATTAAGATGTTGCTTCCTAATAGATCAAATAGCGCAAAACGGCGCTTACACACATACTGTGTATCAGGGTATATTGTGTTTGTGCAAAAGCCAAATGTATGTAACGCACAGATAAAGTATATATATTCTTGATCGGGACGACAAGAGAAGTTGATTAAGCCATGTCCGTCCGTCTGTCCGTCCGTCCTCACCAATGGTTCTCGGAAACTATAAGAGCTAGAGACTTGAAATTTGGTGGGTAGACTCGTGATGCTCGGCAGCAGATCAAGTTTGAATGGTTTTGTGCCACGCCCACTCCTTCCCGCCCATCCAGCACCGCCCACTTTTTGAAAACGCTATAACTCGAGCATCCAAAGAGATAGAAACATGAAAGTTGGTATGTAGACTCAGTATGAGTAACTCTACAAAACTGCATACTACAATTTTACCCCCTCCCCTAGTATTTTTCTTAAAAAAGCTATATCTCCAAAACTAACAAAGGTACGAACTTGAAATTCCGTATACAAGCTCAGTGATAATACATTTTAAAAACTGCATACCACAAATTTCCCCTCTCTTTAATGGCTACCTCTCAGAGACCTACAAACTTAAATTTTTCGTAAAATCCACATTTTTTGACCGATTTTCTTGATATTTTGAACACTCTTGAATAGGCGACGTCAAATCAATACGTTTTTGTAGATTGAGGGTGTGGCACCGCCCACCATGTGTGCAGGGTATTATATTGTCGAGTATACCCGACTATACCGCCCTTACTGGTTTTTCTTTAGATCATATAAAGAAACATTCTGCCCATATTCAAATTTTCTTAAACCATTTTTTTTTTTTGTTTTACAATAAAAAAAACTGCTATTGATTTTGAAACTAAGTTTTGTTCAAGATTTCCCACTTCATCGCCTTATGGAGTGTTATCTTCATTGTCTTGAGCCGGATTGTCCTTCCGTTAAGCTCTGTTTATATTACAGATTTTTTGTGTAGATATCTCAACACAAAGTGTAGATAAATTACGTTTTATGTTTACACTGAATTGAAAATCTACGAAATTTTTCTTTCGAGTAGATAAATTTGGAAAATATCTACATTGCTATCTACAAGGTGTTTACACTGACTACATTTTCGAGCAGAATGTAGATAATGATAGAGGGCGCTAATGTTCCGCTTTTGACATAACTGTTTTTTGACATTAAAAAATTATTCCCAAAAATAAATTAACAAAAAAAATTAGAAAAGTTGGAAATGCGCCAGAAACAATATGCATCAACAAAATCGATTGTGAAAGAAATCATAGATCACAAAAATAAATGCTAGGAATGCTGAGAACGTTGGATTTTACCAGCAGTTATTGTAGGAGTTGAAGGAAGGAGTCGCAGCTGTGTGCCAACATTTTTTGAAGAATGGCATTGTCAAATTATTGATATTATTGAGTATGGGTACACCATACATTCAAAAACAGTACACTCGCATCCGTCATTTGATATAATAATATTCATATAATATTCATATATACACATAATCGCATTTCCCACGGATTTTTTTTTTTTTGGTGAAGGGGCCATTTTATTCTTTGTTTTTGTTCTTCCTTTGATTCTTTTTCCCAAATTGGGACGAATTTTTGGAAGTGTCAAACGTGACAAATGAATCATCGATATTATTTTTATGTGAAAATAACAATGTAGAGAAAAAAATTTGTTCTGTTGCTTAACAAACTTGTAGACACAAATCGAGGCTGTTTTATCTACTCTGAAAGTTGTTTACACACACTACTCATTGTGTAGATAAAAATTTGTTGTAGAGACAGTGTAGATAAATCTACAGGGTGTTTACACTTGTAGACATGAGATTTTTGTCTAGATCTACACAAAAAATCTCTAGTGTAAACAGAGCTTTAGTATAATAAAGGGGTGCTTGATAATATATTTAAGTAACCCGACTTTTCGCAGGTAATAATTATAATAGTGTTGCGGTATGTCTTGGTTTTTTTTTTATATATATTTATAAAGTAAACCGACTTTGCGCAAAAAATTGTTTAAGGTGCTGAATTACAATTAATTCGATGCGGTACGTCGTGAGTTTGTGTAACTTTCCAAACCTAATCGACTTTGTGCAGTTGATATTCGAATGTATCATGCACCGATATTGTGTTTATGATATATTTTCTTTTTTTTTTTTGTTTTAAAAAAGTCTAATTTCTTTTTCTTTAAACAAAATTGAAAAAAATTTAAAGATTATTATCCAACGTTTGGATTTAATTTTTTTTTTTTTTCGACACTTTGACGAAAATTAATAAAAAGAGGAAGTATCTGTTAAGTTGGCTGCCTTTTATACCATTTCAATCAGGCAGTGTTTCTCAAATTCCAAGAAAAAAATACCAATATTCTGACATATAACTATTCGTTCCAATATTCATTTTATAAATGGTCATGTCAATGTAATGACTTACTCATTGATTTTTAAAACTACTTAACGTGACGAGGGCGCCAAAACCTTTGTTAGTATCTTATCCAACTTAGCATTTGTAATGTTTAGTGGGTCAGTAATTTTTTTTTGTTCATTTAACATACCTTGAATAGAAATATTTATTCATAACATATTACAGTGATGACTACTAAATTTATACACCTGCTCGTTGGTTGGACTCTGACACATTTTGCGATCCCTATGAATATTCAGAGTTATTTCATACATCCAAATAAAACTGCCTAGTATAATCTATTTTAATTCGATGGCTAAATAAAATGTTTTATTAATGTGTTATATTTTTTTTAATCAACATACAAACTTCGTTAAAATTCACAACAGAAAGAGAAAAAATAACAATAATAAATAGTATAATAAATAAACATATAAAGTTAAATTAAACCTACTAAATGTTACCTGTCTCTGACCCGTTGGGGGTGTTTTTATTTGCAAAAAGCAAGCTATGCCCCTACTCACAGCCATGGTTGGTCAGAAACAAGTAATACGCCTTAGGACAAGGAGATCCAGATTAAATATATACAGCTGCGAAAAATAAAATAGCACCACCATCGCAAGCAATGTTTCCAAAGGCGTCTTAAGTACGTTTCTTCATTTGAGCAACTTATGAATACGTTTTTGGGAGTAGAATACTACAGATTAATAGAAAACATTAAAATATTCATAATTTTATTTAACGTTTTTAACGTATTTAAGGAACTTTGTGAAAAATGAAAAATATTAAGGAAAAAAAAAAATAGCACCACTTTTCAAAAATGGACTTAAAAATATAAAATCGATTAAAAAAAATCACGATTCATTGCTTAAAGATAATTGTCTATTAAAACTGAGTTGTTTTCATTAATTTAATATTTAGTTGCGTTTCCTTTATTGGCAAGAACGGCTGCGCAACGTCTCGGCATTGAGTCAACCAAGTCCTGGCATCGTTTTACAGGAATTTGGCTCCACGACTGCTGAATTGATTTCCAAAGTGATTCGTTACTGGTTGGATAAGTTACAGTAACTGCCTTTTTGACATCTGCCCATAGATTTTCGATGGGATTGAGATCTGGTGACTGCGCAGGCCACTCTAACATTTCTACAGAATTTCTTCTGAACCACTCCTTTGCTTTTTTGCTGGTATGCTTTGGGTCGTTGTCTTGTTGGAAGACCCATTTAAGCGGCATCTCGTACTCTGCGAAAGGTAGCATCACTTTCTCCAAAATATCAACGTAAACATGTTGGTCCATTATACTTTTAATCCAATGTATTGGACCTACTCCACAGTATGAAAAACAAGCCCATACCATTACGCTTGACCCTCCATGTTTAATTGTTTTTGTCGTATATTTTGGACAATATTCAGCTTTTGGAGGACGTCTGACGTACGTTCGAGAACCTTTGCCACCAAACAAAACTATTTTACTCTCGTCTGTCCATAAAACATTCCTCCATTTTTCGACTGCCCAATTTGCACGTTCTTTTGCGAACTTCATACGCTTGGCAATATGTTTTCCATTCAAAAGATGGACTTTTCTTGGGCTGCACGCTTTTAAGTTATGTTGCCTGAGACATGTGCGAACTGTTTGTACTGTCGCAGTTATGTCAAGTTCCTTTTTTAGCTCTGTAGCAGGCTTGAAAGGATCCTTTTTGCTTTCGCGAATCAACCTATTTACGTCAAGCTGGGATAAGGCTCGTTTTCGTCCACGTGTTTCAACCTTTTCTTCGTAGTTTATGGCGTTTACAATCATTTTATTGGAACACCCAACCAATCGACCAACTTCTCTATAGGATTTTCCTTCTAGTATCCATTTCTTGATGAGCTCGCGCTTCTCAGCATTGCAGTGTTTACCACGACCCATTGTATCGACAAAATTTTGTTTTATTGTTTGTTTGATAAACAAAATAATGAAATCTAACTGAAATCTAACTAAACACGTGCTTTAGATCAAAAAAATTTGCGAAACATAACGGTTTGTAGTAAGAAAGTGTAAGTGGTGCTATTATTTTTTTCGGCATTTTTAGGATGTTTTCCTCAAAAATTGCAAAAAAAATATAAATGGAGCCCATTTCAAGAGCAGTGCTGCCTGTTTTGTATTGGAGGGATACTAAACAATATATTAAAAATTAATAATTAAAAAAAAATAAACACCAATGGTTTGTTTTTTGACCAACAAGAAAAAGTGTGGTAGTGGTGCTATTATTTTTTTCGCAACTGTAGGTGCCCCACCAGTCGATAGCCAAGCAAACTAAACTAATTTATCAAAGGAAAGAATATATGAGTATCGTTATTAATTGCGTGCATAATTTTGCCAGAGACATCTTTAGTGAAATGTTTCATATTTTCTAAATCAAAATTGATGTTCTTTGTACAAACTATTCCTATAAGGATGGAATTTATTGGAAATGTAAAAAAGGGTTCTAAATGAATAATTCGACGGCTATATACAACATTTTCTTTTTTATTGAAAATTTTAAATATTTGATAGCATCGACTAGATGGATAATAAATAAAATAATAACAATTGGGTTCAGATTTCGGATTGCAAAGAACATTTAGAATACTACGTTCCACAATTCGATTATACAATTGCTCAAAAACAAAGTCAGACTTCTTTACCGTATTTTTCAATTGGCCCAGGAAATTTTCAAATGGAAAAGCACTTATGGACTCTAAAGAACCAAATGTTTTGGCTTCACTACTGAAATGAGTTAAACAATGAAAATTAAAAGTAACCATGGCAAACATATATAATGACGGAACTTCCTTTACAAAATTGTTCAATAAACTACATGCTAGAGTGTTTTTATACCCTGCACATACAGTGTGTCAGGGTATATTAAGTTTGTTTGAACGAAATGTATGTAACGCACAGAAGGAAGGGAGAGGGACCCCATAAAGTATATATATTCTTGATCAGGACGACAAGAGAAATTGATTGAGCCATGTCCGTCCGTCCGTCTGTATTCACCAATGGATCTCGGAAACTGTAAGTGCTAGAGACTTGAAATTTGGAGGGTAAACTCGTGATGCTTGGCAGCAGATCAAGTTTATTTTTTTTTGTGCCACGCCCACTCCTTCCCGCCCATCCAGCACCGCCCACTTTTTGAAATCGCTATAACTCAAACATCCAAAAAGATAGAAACATGAAAGTCGGTATGTAGACTCAGTATGAGTGGCTCTACAAAACTGCAAACCCCAAAATTCCCCCCCCCCCCCTTTTTCATTTCCCCTCCTCTAGATATTTTTTGTGAAATTGCTATATCTCCAAAATTAACAAAGGTACGACCCGGAAAATTTGTACACAAGCTCACTGATAATACATCTTAAAAACCTCATACCACAAACTTCACCCTCTTTGATGGCTACCCCTCAGAGGCCTACAAACTTAAATTTTTTGTAAAATCCACATTTTCTGACCGATTTTCTTGATATTTTGAACACTATTTGAATAGATGACGTCAGATAAATATGTTCCTGTAAATTGAGGATGTGGCACCGCCTACTATATGTGCAGGGTATTATATTGTCGAGTATACTCGACTATACCGCCCTTACTGTTTTTTTTTTTGCATTTTTGAAAACGCATACCCGCTATTTCTGTTCAGTATCTTTAACTTAACCTAAATACAAAATTATAGCTTCCTAAGTTAATTCTAACCCGTGCCGACTGAGCCCTGAAGTTTTATGAAAGAAGATGTTAGATGTTATTATTGAAAAGACAAATTTATGAATTGCGCTTTATTACCAAAAAGATAAACTTTATATAATACTAATCAGGATACTTCCTTTTCAAGGTATCTTTTCTACAATTTGATTTGAGCTTCAACTCATTTATTTTCACTTCGCGGATATTAAAAAATGAAACTGCGACAACTTGGTGGATGGATGGTAACTTAACACCCGTTGTTTGGAGATTTATCTCACCAATCAAGAATAAAGTTTTTGTATTGCTTTTTAGTTCCACACACATTGTGCGTACTGTTTGTCCAACAAATTCGAAACAAAATGACAACAAAATGAAGTACTCGTATGTTACACCATGGGTGCCGATGTAACTTGCTTGAGAAAGTGTTCCAATGTTACATTAAAGACTCAGGTGTAACTTGCATGTTTTGAACGCAAGTCGGCACGGGTTCCTGTGATCCAAAAAAAAAAAAAAAGTAAGGACGCTATCTTCAGCAAGGCTGAAGCTATAATACTTTTCACGTTGTGTCAGTATAAAAAAAAAGTAAATGAATAGTTTTCATTCCTCCCTAAGAACATAACTGTAATGTTTCAAGTCAATTGGTTAAAAAACAAACAAGTTTTCCATACAACGGTCAATTTTCGCCAGCCATTCGTAGCCACGCCCACTTTTGGTCGAAATAGTTTTCATTCCTCCCTAAGAACGTAACTGTAAAGTTTCAAGTCAATTGGTTAAAAAACAAAAAAGTTTTCCATACAACGGTCAATTTTCGCCAGCCATTCGTAGCCACGCCCACTTTTGGTCAAAATAGTTTTCATTCCTTCCTAAGAACATAACTGTAAAGTTTCAAGTCAATTGGTTGAAAAACAAAAAAGTTGTCCATACAACGACGTGAATATTGCTTCTCTTCCTCTTCTTCATTTTGTATTGGAGCTACCAGTTCCAGATTAGAGGTCTGCATGAATACATTCGTTTCAAACTCAACAGTACTGTACAGTACTATGCAATACTTGAACTTAGTGTACACTTTTATCTCTGTACAGAGTTTTTAAAAAAGCCTAACAGAGAAAGTACAAATTATTAATGTTCTTATTTTCAATGACTGCTATGTTGTTGTGTAATTTCAAAGTATGTATATCATATAAAATAATGTGAACAGTAAAAATTAAACGAATAACTGATGTTCAGTAGTGTATAGCACTAGTTGTCAATAATAGAAATATGGATTTCCAAAATAAAGAAAATAACTCCAGCGCATTGAATGTTTTGGAAAATGTAAGTTTTTTGTGGTAGTTATTGACTTAGATAGTTCATCTAATGTAATGTTGCAATCAGGATTTGTCGTTAGATGCCACCATCGCAGATTCTACTGCAAAGAGAGAAACCGCCGTTACAAAAACCCAACTTCTAAAAGGCGAACTAAAATTTTCAAGCAAGCGTGGTAGAAGCAAAGTTTGGGATACTTTTGCAAGGATTGAAGATGGTAATGGTCTGGAAAAAGTTGATGTAGTTGCCTGTAAAACGTGCTATAACATTTACAAGTTTGACAAAAGCACTTCAAATCTTGTTAAGCACAAGTGCTATATAATGGCAAATTCTAAAAAACACAGCCATCCAGACGTTCAGGTTGATTCTGAAACAAAAAAAAAAAGGCACTCAAATCATAACCGAATGGATCGTAAAAAATGGACGTTCTTTCGCAATTGTTGATGATTCGGGTCTCAAAAATTTTGCCCAATTTTTAGTTACAGTAGGTGCAAATTTTGGCAAAATGTAAACATTGACGCATTATTGCCACATCCCACAACAATTTCTCGAAACATCGGTAAACTTTACGAGTTTCATTCTAATGAAATTAGAAATGAGATATTGTTGTATAAACGTTTTGGGTATGGTATAACATCGGATATTTGGACTGACGATTATTATAAGACGTCTTATATATCCCTGACGATACACTACATCAAAGAAGGAGCTCTGATAAACCGATTGCTTGCCATCAAATCAATGGGGGGAGTTTCCTGTACTGGTAAGAACTTTACGTGACTAATGTTCAAACAATTTAGAAAAAAAAATTTCTTAGGTGATCGAATCAAAAAAAAAAATTGCAAAAAGTTTGAGTGACTTCGGATGTAACTTGGAAGTAGACAACCCGATTATAGTGACAGATAGGGGATCGAATATGAAAGCTGCATTCAGAGACCTCATTAATATACATTGCGCAAATCATTTAATTCATAATGTTATTGAAAAGGCCGTTAATGAAGTACCTGAGTTACTAGATATGGTGAATCGGTGTAGTAAAATAGTCAAGTATTTTAAGAAATCGGGTCAGAACTCTAATTTAAAAACAACTCTAAAAAGTTACTGTCCAACTCGTTGGAATACAGTATTTTATCTATTTAAATCCATTGAAATGAATTGGGTTGAAATAACAAATATTTTAAAGGAAAAAAACGAAATATTCAGAATGCAGAGCATAAATTTGAGTATTTTAAGCTCTATCATAAACCTTCTCGCTCCATTTGAAACAGCTTCGAAAATACTAGAAGGAAACAGTTATCCAACTTTGCACTTAGCAATACCCTACATCAACAATTTGAAAAAAATATCTACAATAGATGACATTGATGAAGACACTGTCAAGAAATGTAAAGAGTCGATTAAAAATCTTTTGGAATCCGTGGTTCAGAAAAATTTAACGAAGTTTCATAGCATTGCTCTATTTTTATTTCCGCCAACAAATAAACTCTCACAGTTCACTGAATTTGAAAAGAATCAAACAGTTAAAGACTGTCAAGAAATGATAAAAGAACTCCATGACAATAGCCCACTAGGAAATATAGACTCGCCGCCATCCAAACCACAAATAAATTCAATATTTGCAGACTACTCTCAAGCCAAGAAAAACAATACCATACTTGACATTATTAATAAGGAAATAGAATGTTATAAGCATGTCGATATAGACTATTGCGACGACTTTAATGTTTTGCAATGGTGGATAAACAATAAAAAACAGTTTCCGTTGCTTTATGAAATAAGTTGCAAAATCTTAGCAGTTCCTGCCAGTAGTGCAGCATCGGAGAGAGCTTTTTCAATAGCTAAAAATCTTATATCAGAAAAACGATGCAAAATTGCTACAACCGAAGATATGGTCAACAATATAATGTTTTTGAATTCAAACATAGAAAATATGAATGAAAATGTTTTAATTGAATAATATGTTAATGTAAATATTAAGTACTAAGTACCTTTATTAAATTTTAAATAAAAAAAAAAAAAATTTAATAACAAATTATTTATAAACAAAGCGTCTTATCAAACTAACATTCACTGTACAGTGAGTAAACTGTACTCCAAATCATTATACTAAAAATTTTCTGTACATTCTCTGTGTGAATACTGTACAGTACTTAACATTACAAGCTCAGATGCAATATTCATTCACATTTGCTGAAAAAAGTACAGCGAAACAAACATTCGTTTTCAGGGTGAATAATTCATTTGCCGTTTTGAATGCATTCATGCAGTCCTCTATTCCAGATGTCCAATCTCAATGAAACTTTCAGGCATGTAGTCGGACTATGTAAAACTACTATGTTTAAAATTTCAGCACTCTATCATACAAAACAAAAAAGTTTTCCATACAACGATTCAAGTTTTGTTCACGTTTCTTCTTCTTTTCGTATGGGGGCTACCAGTTCCAGTTGTCCGATATGGCTGGATCCGACAAATGAGTTGACTGCACGAATAAGAAGTCTCTGTGCAAAATTTCAGCTCGATATCTTCAAAACTGTGGGAGGAGATTGTATATATATAGACAGACGGTCAGACGGACATGGCTAAATCAACTCGTCTTGTCGTCCTGATCAAGAATATATATACTTTATATAGTCGCGAGTGAATATTTCTGCGTGTTACAAGCCTCAGCACAAAGTTAATTTACTATTTCACATACGTGAAAAGTATAAAAATCATGGGAGTGTTTTAGAGTAGACTGAACCAAATTAGCCCATATGCGTTAAAAAATGAGAACCTTGCAAAATAAGGGACACCCTAATGTATATAGACACTCACTGAAATAATTTGAAATTTGTCTTTAAACTCTTTGGAAAATTCAACTTTCTTTCCGAAAGTGACAAAAATACGAACGAAAAACGCAACATATTAGTATCAACACATAGTACTAACCTGAAGAATTAATATTCATTTTGAATTTGATTTTTTAATAATTTTTTGTCGGAGATATGCCAATTTGAAATTGCACCGCAAAGTCAACCTTAAAGACAGCTCGTGTTGCTAGCTTGCAACAGCTCACTTTAACAGCTGGTTTTTTAACACTAAACTGTTAAGTTAACATTTTAGGTATGTAACATAGCATTTTGATCATTTCTTAACATGGTAATATTAAAACCAGTAAGGGCGGTATAGTCGAGTGTACTCGACAATATAATACCCTGCACACATGGTAGGTAGTGTCACACCATCAATTTACAAAAACATATTGATCTGACGTCGCATATTCAATTAGTGTTCAAAATATCAAGAAAATCGGTCAAAAAATGTGGATTTTACGAAAAATTTAAGTTTGTCTGCCTCTGAGGGGTAGCCATCAAAGAGAGGGGAAATTTGTGGTATGCAGTTTTTAAAATGTATGATCACTGAGCTTGTATACAAAATTTCAGGTTCATACCTTTGTTAATTTTGGAGATATAGCTTTTTTAAGAAAAATACTAGGGGAGGGGGTAAGATTGTGGTATGCAGTTTTGTAGAGTTACTCATACTGAGTCTACATAACGATTTTCATGTTTCTATCTCTTTGGATATAGCGTTATAAGGAGTTATAGCGTTTTCAAAAAGTGGGAGGTGCTGGATGGGCGGAAAGGAGTGGGCGTGGCACAAAACCATTCAAACTTGATCTGCTGCCGAGCATCCACCATCCACCACCAAATTTCAAGTCTCTAGCTCTTATAGTTTCTGAGAACCATTGGTGAATACGGACGGACATGGCTTAATCAATTTCTCTTGCCGTCCTGATCAAGAATATATATACTTTATAGGGTCCCCATGCCCTCCTTCTGTGCGTTACATACATTTCGCTGAAACAAACACAATATACCCCGATACACAGGTAAACGTCCCAGTCATTGATCAGCTAAGGAAAAATTTAATTTCAATTCGTCACTTTAACCTGAAAAAACATACATTCACCATGAACAAGATACACTTTTCACTATATTAATTATTATCCGTTTAATAAACAAATTTCGATTATTAATAATTCATTACTCTTTGTCCTAGTGATGGATCACTTGTCCCAGTAATGAATCGTCTTGGCCTAGTAATGGATCAGGTTGACAAAGTAACGATATTATTGCTTGTTTATTAATTTAAGTTGATATTTATAGTTCAGTAAGGAAGTAGTTTTATCTGGAAAGTTTTGCGGGAGTGTCATATATATGGAGTTTGGGCTGCTCTTTCCGAATTTCCACTTTGCGACCTTCTACGACCGCCGCTTGAGCCGCCATTTTGAAAAAATGGCGTCCAAAATCACTTTTTTGACCATATCTCAGTTTTGGCTCATTTTACGGCAAAAACATCTCTAAACTAAATTAAACTAGAGGAACTATGTATGAAAACCATAGTACCAAAGTTGTACACTTTGCGGCGCTCGTACGCCTAAACTGTTAGTCTAACGAAAAAAAAGGTTAGAACATAATTTGTTGGAAATTTCCTCCTGTTTAATTTAGTATAGAAATGTTTTTGCCGTAAAATGAGCCAAAATGGAGATATGGTCGAAAAAGTGATTTTGGACGCCATTTTTTTCAAAATGGCGGCTCGAGCGGCGGTCGTAGAAGGTCGCAAAGTAGAAATTCGGAAAGAGCAACCCAAAATCCATATAGATGCCAATTTTCAAAACTCCCGCAAAACTTTCCAGGTAACCCCCTTTTTTACGACTTCCTTACTGTACTATTAATGATTCAATATTAAAAAGTGCGGTATGAAGACGATAGTCACTGAAAAACTTTATGAAAAACAATTATCAAAGTGTTTTTTCTTCTATTAATTTAAATCAAACTCCGCAGTGAAACAAATTATAACAAAATGAAACCATGACTCAGAGTGACACATATGTGTCAAAAAGATCCCGTTTGTGAAAGAATATGAAACTTGTTATTGTTCGATGTACTGATTCATAACTGGGACATGATCCATTACTGGGACGTTTACCTTATGTGTACAGGGTATAAAAACGGAAATTTGCATACTTGCGAAAAATGAGTTTTGGCCACGGAAACGGGTCAAATTTAACATAGTGCATCGGTTGGCTATAAGACGAAATCTAATATCCAAAATCTGCATTTTGATGCATTAGTTGTATGTGTTGTGTTATTGCTTGTAACATACGAGAAGTCGTTGCATACGGGAAAATGCGGGAATTAATTTTCCTTTGTATTGGCTTATGTTGAGAAAGGCTAACATATAGCATATGCTGTTTTAATAATAAAATGATATGAAAGAAAAGCCACATTTTTATTGAAAATAACTAACAATTCCCTTTAATTTTTTAACGAGTTAACACGTTACCGAACAACACGAGTCGGGGTTGATGAAAACTCGGTAAAATTTGTCAATGTATTTTGTTTTTGAATCTTCATCACTTACAACGTTTACGCGTTTCCGAGTTGGGCGTGAAGACCGCTAATGTAAAATAAGTGTATGCAGCTATGTAAGGAGGTGAAAAGAAAGTTAGTGTGTTACATTAAGGGGTTTCACGTAAAACTCGGTAACGCGACAAAGTGATAATTGATGAAAGTCTGCGTGAGCACTCAAATACTGCTTATTTGTTTGCGTAAAATCGGTAATTTTTCTTCTTCTTATATAAACAAACGAAAAAGTGAATTTGTGTAAATTGTGCGAAACCAATCAAATAAAATTAAAATTCCGAGAAATAGAGTAAAAAATCAATTAAGGGAATATAAAATGAATCAAATTATGCAAGCAATTGAGTTTCTGGAAGGTAAATATGTTTATTAATGCATGAATTTACAAATAACTAACTAGTTGTGTTTAAATGGTGCACAGATATGGATGACTTTGTTGACGACATTATTGGCTTACATTGGTTGGCGAGAGGACGAAATCAAAGACCCAAAATGTGCATTTTGATGCAATAGTTGTATGTATTGTGTTATTGCTTGTAACATACGACTAGTCACTGAATACGGGACAATATGGGAGTTAATTTTCTATTGTATTGGCTTATGTTGAAAAAACTTACACGTAACATATGCCATTTTAATAATAAAATTCGGTGAAAGTACAGCCACTTTTTCTTTGAAAATAACTAAAAAAAAGCCTTTTGTTTTTTGAAGGAAGTTGGCCCTAACTTTATAACTTTGTCGGGTTAATGAATATCATGGGTCGGGGTTGATGAAAGCTGATGAAACTTTGACAACGTATTTTGGTTTTGGACTTTTATCAATTGTCACTGTCGCGTTACCGAGTTTTGCGTGAAAACCCTTATTTTGAATGTATTTTTATTTTCTAAATACGTACTTAAGAATTGAGCTTGACTATTAGTAAGGAACTTTTATTTTCTGGATTTAGAGAGCTTCGTCACTCTGTTAATATAAAATTAAGCGTCGAAAAAGATCTTTCTACCGACACTTGAGTGGCCGGTATGGCCAGCACAACATGTGCGAGCTCACACAGGTGGGGGTGATTTGAACTTCGTTGCTTTAAAATTTTATAATGTCGCATTTTGTAGAAACTATATCCAAAAATATAACTTTTAAGGGGGGAGTAGGGTTAATTCCTGTAAAAATAGCAACATTTTTGTGATTTTTTTGTGATGAAATAGTTAAACTTACTAAACTAACTTTTTAAGAACTAATGGTACATTATAGTATGGCATTTGAAGAATATTCTGTGCAATTTTCATTCAAAAATATTTTAAAATACGGCAATGGCAGCGATTGTCCTGGAGCTTCTCGGAAAAAAGTTGAACTGCGGTGCCCCTCATAACTCAATGCTGGATCAACTAAAATCAAAAGGGAAAATTTTTATCGGTAGGTAATCGATATGCCCAGGTATCGCTGGAGGGTTTTTTTTCGAAATTTTAAGTTTTAAATTTTTGAAGTAGAAAATGCGTTTTTTCAAACATTTTCATGCAATTGGTCCTTGTAAAATTGAAAATATTAACAAATTTGAAAAAAGCTCTCCAGCGTTACCTGAGCAAATTTGTACTGAAATTGTTTTCCGACTTTCAAAACGATCGGTTCAGTAGTTTTTAAGTTCTGAAGGCTTTGAAAACGTGAGTTATGAGAAAAACGCTTTAAAGTTTTGAACTCTGAAAAATTTCGTATTAAACTATCTTAAGCGAGTTTTATCGACTTACCTCACACTTAGTTATCGATTCCAGGTCCATAGAGGATGTTGCAATTATCCATGATGTCTAAAGCATCTTTTTGCTTCTGTCTACGATGAATCCTGCCTTCTCTTGTTTGGTTTTGAGCTTCCTCCTCTGCTTTGTCGATACGTTTCGAGTCAGTTGATCGCGCCCACTCATGAGCGTTTTGTCCACTTCTGATTCCCATGTCTTGTATGAAGGCTAGATAAGCAAAAGCACCTTCATTGAAGACACAGGCTGCCCCATAAGCTGCAATCTCAACGATGACAGAGGTTCCACCCAAGTGCTTTGGTGAGATTTTCTAAATAAGTTGGTTAAAACTCCCATTGTTGTTCTGTGTATAGCCTCCAACACATCGCTCCAGAAGGGCATCTTTGCTCAGATCTCCATAGATGGGCTTGATGACATCCAAAACATCTTTGGGAACAGCAGTGTATGTATGTTTGAACGAATCCAATGCATCAGCAGCTGCAGCTTTTTGCCATTCGCATCAGGAGTCCGCGCCGTTCGGGCATTTTTCATGCTGTAGGCTCTCGTCCGTCGAACTATAGTGGTAGAACGATGCCCAGACAGCATTCTTTATATTTTCACGGAATTAGAGTGACGTCTAATACCCAAACCGTAGTATACCGTCAATTTATCAATCATTTTAGCCGTAAACTTTCCTTTACCAGACAGATTCTTTCTTTTAACCGTCGCACAGAGGGGCCTTAGATACATTCAGCTTGCAAAAATCAAAAAATGCATGTACGCTTTTGATAAAACAAATATATGTGTCTGGTAGAGAATTTTCCAGAGATTAAGAAAATATTAACCTTAAAGAAATCTAAATTATAGTTTGGAAGATATCGCCAGTCAGGTAGGCATATTATAGTGTTAAATCATAAACATCAACTCTTTTGCATGTGTAGTTTTTTAGTGGGAGTTGTTTTTCAAACTATCTTTTTTTAAGGAGTTTTTCAACTTTAGTGGACAATAAAAAAATTTACCCAAAAATACCTCTCCCAAATTTTCAAAATATCTTTATTATATATTATTTTACCTATGATCAAAATTTCATATGCTACTTCGTCCGGATTCGGTTTTTATAGTAAAAAAAACTGTCGCAACCTCGCACAAAAATCAACAAAAATGGCGCTGCCACGGGTATAAGAAGAAGAATGCTTAGTAGATAGATTTGGTGTTACAGCTTTAATCGGGGGTGTCACAGAAATCTCTAGATTTTTTCGAAGACGGTTTTTTCAATTTCTCTATTTGGTGTCACAGAAAATCTCTGGGATATTGTTTTTCGAACATTTGTCTTCGAAAATTCGGTATCTCGCGGCAGAGTTTCATTCATTCAAAATAAAAATAATGTAATTTCTTTGTGCTTATTTCATTGTTTTTCTCATCAAAATGTAACAATTGTATATTTAATTTAATAATATACAAAATTAGAATGCTATAAGAGTACTAATTGTAAATTTAAACACAATTCTATTGCAGCTCGTTAAATTTGACAATTGTTTTGACAATCCTATTCTTTCCTTTCCTGTGATTGCCAAATGTAAACAAATACGTTACAAATTCAAAATACTTCAAAGGTGAAATTTAATAATCAATTATATGTGCAAACTAATAAAGAAAATGTGAAGGAGATTGTTTCATACTGCAGCATTGATAGCTGACTAGTTTTGGTTCTACGGGAGACACGCACTTTTGAATTGACTCTTCTTCTTCGCATTTGTTCATTCAAAAATGTTCACATGCCAACTGGCTCCAACAACACTGTTGGTACCTATTTTAAGTATATTTAATATATTTACGAGTTTGTTTAAACATTTCAAATGCATCAGCATATTAATTATATATCTTAGATTATTTTGAAAGTTTGTTTAGTTCAATTCGAATATACTTTTCAATTTTCGAAAATGAATGCAAGCAGATTGGCGAAGCATGAAACTGATTGTTTTTGCTGCTCAAAAAAAATTGGTTGATTTGAGGAAGCTTTTTTTAAAATGCAAATTTATTAATGAAAACATGTAAAATAACGAATTGTTTGAATGCAGATTTATGAGGAAAGCCATAAAGTTTATTTCTTCATTCATAATTTTTTATAAGAACTTAAAATAAGGCTGAATTTAAGCAAATCCCTGAGGGTATAGTCAGAGATTTTGCTAGAGAAAAAATTTCCCTGATAGAGATTTTCTGTGACACCAAAATTTCCCTTTTGGTTGTTTTAGGCATCAAATCTCTAGTAAGCGATTTCTGTGACACCACCGAATATGTTAATAAAGTGAACAAATTTTGTTAAAGGAAGCAACCTGTTGTATTTTGCAATGCTGCTGGTGGGTAAAATTGATCGTAGACGGTGTAACGGGGGGTAAAATGTCTAAAATTCCTACATTTTGTATGACAGTTGCCAGTTCTGGTGGTTCGATCTCAATGATACATATAGGCAATTGGCCTGAGTACGTAGGAAGACTACCTTTTTAATTTAAGCCCTCTATGTTGAAAATTGAAAAAGTTTTTCATACAACGACTTAAATCCGCTTCTCTTTCTCTTCTTCATTTTGTATGGCAGGTACCAGTTCCAGTTGTCCAATCTCAATGAAACTTTCAGACATTTGATCTGGCTACCTAAAACTTTTAGTTGTGAAATTTCAGCCGTCTATCATCAAAAACAAAAAGTTTTCCATACAACAAATCAAGTTTTGTTCATTTTTCTTCTTCTATTCGTATGGGGGCTACCAGTTCCAATAGTCCGATCATGCCGATTCCGACATATGTGTTGATCGCACAGAAAAGAAGACTCTGTGCAAATTTTCAGGTCGATAACTTTAAAATTGTGGGAGATATTGTATAAATACTGATAAACATACAAACGGACATGTCTATATCAACTTGTCTTGTCATACTGATCAAGAATATATATACTGTGTACAGTCGCAAATTCCTAAGTTTATAAAAAATGAAAAAGTAGCCATTTTCTGACGCTAAAGCTGCACCGGAAACAAATTCTGACTTTGGCAACCTACTATGCCGCTCCCAGATATCGTAGCGTATTGACCGATGGCTTGTTTTAAAGCTTAAGGAATTCACTTTTAAACCAAACTTATTTCATGCAATAGTCTTTATTCGTTCAGAAGATATGATTTTTGCAATGCAGTGGGGCGTGCGTCGTTGCAGTCTTATTTTCAATATCTACAACGGTGTTTTTGACTATTGCATGCAGACGAGTGCCCATTCTTTTTTGGACGTGGCCTACACATTCTTTTTTCACTATTGTAAAGTCGTCACCATAAGGTTTGCATTTTCGAGTCACCGTCACCGATATAATTTCGATATCGAACACCATTCACTACCGAGCGTTCAAACATACTTTTTACGGCTTTGAACTCCATATTTGCAGCTGCACCAATATGCTTTGCTTGACACTTGCCTGAATCGACATGATCTTCATGCCGCTCTTCGTATTGGGCAGAGTTTAATCGCCTTTCCCAAATTTTGCATTCGTGGCAATATAAGCTTTTGACGAAAAGGTTTACAACTTTGCCTGTGAAAAGCCAATTAACGAATAAAGATGAGAAACCTCTTTTTTTCCATGTTCCGTCGTCTGATACAGTGAGTTCGTCTGTATCTTCACTATTTATCTCTTTGGCTGTAGCTGCTTTTTCTTCTTTTATAGCAGATAAAAAAAATGTTTTTGTTACTTTACTAATAGTTGAGTTTTTTTTTTTTTTTTTTGTATAATCATTGTACGTCGACTTTGATAAAAAACTACTAGTCAAATTCATCAAGCCGCAAAACTTTTAACAGCCAGCTAATCCTAACATCCTCACCACGAAAACAAATTGATAATTGACTTCGTAAACACCTGAATTTATTCTCGCATTAGACGGAACATTTGTAATTAGTTCACAGCTTTCGCACGACACTTTGATATGAAATCCAAGACCTTCATTCTTAGTAAATTGAAAATGTATTTTTCCATCACATTTAATACACTTCATTAGCGTAGCAATTCTTGAAAAAACTAATAAAAAGTCTATTATCTTAAGGGTGTCTAGCATGCCGAAAAATTTGGATTGATATGAGTCCCACAAACCAGGCATTTCGCTTGCAAGGAATGTACATGCAGAGTGGAATCACAGTTGTCGTCGTCAAAAACACGACGCACAGAGGAGTATTTGGCCTCAAAAGCTGCTCAAAATTATTTTGTTGTTTTAAACAGTTCTATGTGCAACAAAAGACAGATTAAATTATTTAGTTTGTATTTAAGACCATCGAAAACACATAAAATGAAAGAAAAAATAAAATTTCTCTGAATTTAATTCATTTTCACTTGAAGCTTCTCCACCTTCAAAATTAGATCTTATTAGGCCGTCATTGCACGTTTCCGGAAGTAATAGTTTCAATGCCTCACTGGGGAATGGTCTATTTTTTTTTTTTAATCTTTTTCTTAAGGTACTCAGAAAAGTGTCAGACGTTAGCAGAAGTCTGTTCAACACATCTCTGTTACAGCTTTCTCTGGAAAACTTTCTGACAGAGTTCTGTCTATAAGCTCGAAAGTGTTTGTTACGGGCCTCAGCAGCCTCTTCAGAGAGTTGACCAATAGGTTACATAGCGTGCTCAATAATTGTAGCACCATGTCTTAAAATCTTGTGCATTGTCGGGATCATTGGGTACCACCCATATAAATCGACATAAAGCTCTGCTATCTCTTTGGCAAAGTTTTCACATTTTTCTGTATCAATTTTGTGACCACTATATAAAGTCTCTAAATTGATACTGCTTTTTATATCTACTCCAGTGATAAAAGAAGAAGTTTGGGGATCTGAAAGGAATCTACAGAGGTTAGGAATATCCACTAAGAGCCCCATTTGTTCGCGAAATGCAAGCTTTCGGTATATTAGTTTTCCTTAATTTTTTTGTTTGATCTTCAATGAAGTGAATTTCTTTATTTGTGATATCATTGGTTTCTCGGACGAGGCGAATTCTTATCGGTCTACAAAACCTTGCGAAGAAGGAGCTGGATTGTGCCAAATAAGTTTCTTTTGATTACCAATGTGGCATATTTTTATTTGAATGTTTGCTGTTGGGAGCCATCACATCCCCATTTCGATAATAGCTGTAAATTGCTTCTTTGTTCTTCATTTAAAGTTCCCAATACTTCATCTAAATATTCGGATAACCATGTAGACGTATGATCTAGAAGATCTTGCAGATTAATTTCGGCACTCGTTTCTGTCACTCATATCGACTCTTGCGGCGGATAACAGTCCTGTTTTGCTTTTGATAAAAGGGAATAACATGGATAGATATTCTTATTGGCAGCATGAATTATTTCATGTTGCTTTCTTGTCATATCAGCTTCTACGAGAGTATCACTTTTTATATAGTTTTTAGCCTTTGCCGGTTCAAGAATATTTTTCATAATTTTCGAAGCATCAATATGTTCTGCTGATCGCTGACTCATTTGGGCAGCATAAGTTAACTGATCGTAAGGAACAGATTCTCTTAAAACTTTGGTTTTGCGCCTCTTTGTAGGCGAACTTGATTCATTAAAATCTTTTGATGGCCCACCTGTTCTTTTATCTTTCCACCTTGGAAATGCAGCAATGTTATTGAGCCATTGTTAATTTTTCATCAAAAATATTTCTTCCTTGCGACTAGCAGCTTTCCATTTTTGAGTAAATTGAAACTTAAAAGCCATTAAGGAATTTTATATTAAAGCTTGTTCACTTTCTGGGCATTTGGTCACAAATCGAAGATGATTTTCTAAAAACGCAAATTTTTCATTGATATTCTTGGATGAACACTGCTTTAGGACTTCGAAGAGTGTTTTTCTACTCATTTCTATCTGTGTTTCTTCATAATCTGCAATAAAAATTGCCAAATAATGTGTCTCGAAAAAACAAGAGTTTGTGACTTGTTAGTTAAATTAAATTACCAAAAAAAAGACGCAAATATGCGCAACATTTTTTTAATGAAAATTAATTTCGAATTTCTATTTTTTATGTTAAAATTAACATCAAAGCTCAATTCGGCTTAAGTCATAAAGATAAACAAAAACAAAAACAAAAACAAACAAAAAAAAACCAGTAAGGACGCTATCTTCAGCAAGGCTGAAGCTATAATACTTTTCACGTTGTGTCACTAAAAAAACTAAATGACTAGTTTTCATGCCTCCCTAACAACATAACTGTAAGGTTTCAAGTCAATTGGTTAAAAACCAAAAAGTTTTCCATACAACGGTTCAAGTTTCGGTATAAGTGGGCGTAGCCATGCCCACTTTTGGTCAAAATAGTTTTCATTCCAATTTTCGCTATAAAAGGGCGTGGCCACGCCCACTTTTGGTCAAAATAGTTTTAATGCCTCCCCAAGAACATAACTATGAAGTTTCAAGTCAATTGGTTGAAAAACAAAAAAGTTGTCCATACAACGACGTAAATATTGCTTCTCTTCCTCTTCTTCATTTTGTATGGGAGCTATCAGTTCCAGTTTCCCGATCTCAATGAAACTTTCAGGCATTTAGTCGGACTATGTAAAACTACTATGTTTAAAATTTCAGCACTCTATCGTACAAAACAAAAAAGTTTTCCATACAACGATCAAGTTTCGTTCACTTTTCTTCTTCTTTTCGTATGGGAGCTACCTGTTCCAATAATCCGATCATGCTGGTTCCGACGAATGATTCATTGTAATAAATTCTAAGACTCTGTGCAAAGTTTCAGCTCGATAGCTTCAAAACTGAGGGACTAGTTTGCATACATACAGACAGACCGACAGACAGACGGACATAGCTAAATCAACTCGTCTTGTCGTCCTGATCAAGAATATATATACTTTATAAAGTCGGAAATTAATATTTCGATCTGTTACAAACTCCGTGACAAAGTTAATATACTATTTCACATACGTGAAAAGTATAAAAAAAAATTAAAACTTACAGCTTTGATCCCACGACGAAAGATCTTTCGGCGATGATGGACGGCTGGAGGAGAAAAAAGTTGGTTATGGTACGCAATGCGCAAGTACCGATGACGCGTGCACTGGTGCATTACCCGCTATTTAGAATTTTGTTTTTGTTTGTGTTATTACGGTTGGGTCATTCTTTTGTCTTTGTTGTGCGCTTTTTTATTAGAGATTCTTTTGATTTTTTTTTTTTTCGCGAACTTGATTTTATTTGGTGTTATTTCTTTTTTCGAACCTTTATGCAATTTTCTCATTTTTTTATATTTTTTTTTTTTTATGATAATTGATTTTTCACTTCGCACAACTTTGCAATATGTATTAATATTGGCTGTATATATTTTTTTTCTCAGGGGCACTTAATAAATACAACATTTTTCCTTTTTTTTTCTTTTTACGCAAAGAACAAACTTCGGGCTTTCCTCAACAACTTTGCCTTAAGTATGACATATCAATTTTGTTGTTGATTCTTATTTTTATTTTTCACTCAAACACTTATATCTATGCGCACTAAACAGGATCTAATCACGGTTAATCCATGTAGCCCACCTGTTCTGGTAGAAAAACCACGTCTGTTCTCCTTGACCACGTTCAGTAAATAAGGATTTTCTCGACAAGCGGAAATACGTGAAAGTCGGGGTCAAGCCAAATGTCATAGGTTGGCTGGTTGACAAATGACGTGGCACTGCTTTGCATTCTTCCCCCCACTTAACAAAGGTATACCTACAGAAGGCGCATTTAACAGTCCTAACTCTCACTACTTGTTGCAGGTTTCAGATTTTCACTGTTGATTAGACGTTCAGCCAATTTACGCTAATTAACTTATGTACTGCTATTCACCCTGCCATATGTAATAAACTACTCCTTTTTCCATCGATATACTCCTAAGAACAAGGCAGCTACTACCAAAACTAAGCACCCAGCAGTTCTCCGATCTAGTACAGAACTAAGCTCGGAACTAGTTTGAATGTAAATACTACTAGTGCCAGCTCAATCTACTCTCAATGCTTTCAACTGGTGAGTTTTACTAGGGGATGTCATAGGCAGGGGTCAATTGTCACAATTCTACCACTTCCGTCTAGTTACCGAACTAGTCCTACCGGACCAGTTTAGTGTATACGAAAAAAAGAAAATGAAACCGTCTTAAGTGACTGAGTAATTGTTTTTTTTTTTTTATTATTAATTATTAATTGGTTATTTAAATAACTTTATTTTTTTATTGTTAATAACAATTAAATTCCGGTGGCGCCGGGGTTTGAACCTCTTACCTTCGGTTCCATAGTCCTACATACTAAACTCAGAGCTAGAGCAGGCGACATAGAAACATTTGATATTTGATAAATTTTATTTATTTGATATTGTTTAGATCAGACTGGTGCCTTTATGCTTAACTCTGTCTGGTTCAAATATTAGTCTTCAAATCTCGTTTAGAAATAACTGCGCTGATACATTTTAATCAACGAAGTCATTTTTAAGAGATATCCTTTATCTATTTTAAGCCATTTTCAAAATAATTTCAAATAATTTATTTATGAATGAATGAGTTTTGTTGTTGAAAAATAATCAATTTTAAGCGCAGCCCAAAAATATGGAATAATAAATTACATGCACCCTCGAGTTTTTGAGAGAGCAACAGAATTTTAACAGGGCTAAAGAGAGGAATTGAGAGACCCTGAATTGAAACGGGTGGTAACATTGTGGTAACAGTGTGGTAACAGTGTGGTAACAGCGCTGTTAATTTAACGATTGGAAATGAAGTGCCATATGTTCGGTTCAAAATTAGGATGCCATGAGTCGTTTATTTCAATTATGCCGAAGAGTATGCAAATTTTGGTAAATTCAAATAAAATTTTTTTAAATTTTTGGGGCATGTGTTCGGCCGAATTGTCATGTGTCATGTGCATGTGCATGTGCGCCCGTTGCAGAATAGATGTAGACATAGTTTAGGAAGTGTCATCAGTCAGTTCAATCGAAAATTTGTAATTTCAGAGCTAGCAGAGGTTTTGGAGATTTGAGAAAATAGCTTCTAAAGCGCGGTCAAGATGTAAATATTTTCCGACTCGGTTTTGATGCAGCATGAGCCGAATTTTATTGATGTTTAGACGAAACGAACTTAGCAAAATTAAATTTAAAAAATAAAAATGTAGTTCGAATTGGAAATAGACTCGGCGTAAGCATGGTCTTGTTCTATTAAAATACAACGCACCATTTTCAAATTGGGAACATTGGCTTTCAACAAGCTATATATGCTTTCATGCTATCCAGTCACTACGTTACTAACTAGACTATCGAAAAGTGGAGAACTGCTGGGCAGGTTGTCTATAAAATTCCACTGCATACTTCTGGGCATAAAAAAAAATAAATTAAACATTTCCAAATGCAGCCCTGCAGTACTGGAGGTGGCTACTGGTCATGCGGTGAGTGCTTACCCCACCGCTTACTATATGGGTGCTTACTGTGCTGACCCTATGGTAAGCGAACGCCGAACCACATAGTGAAAAAAAATATATATTTTCCTACGAAAGCGTAAACGAAAAGTAGCGTTCAATCATTGCATTTGTTTTTGTTATTTTGTGAATAGGACATAGACACAAAAATGAAAAACAAAAAACTTCGATTACCCTTTCCTACGCTGTTTGTTTTTGGGTCTTCAATGCACTGTTCCTGAATTTCCAAAAACAATTATAACGCAAGAACTGTTTGTGTTTGCCAGTTGATGAAATTTTTGGTAGCTTTGTAGTTGAGACGGGTGAAGCGGAGCAAGTTCAATTTTAAAAAGTGAGTGAATTAAATTTATTATATTTAAAA